>CM021102.1:750756709-751198740 GCA_007115665.2 Sequoiadendron giganteum | reverse complement strand
GATGGACAGAGAGGTGAGACAAAAATAGAGAGAGGTATAGGTAGATAGAGGGAGGAGGAGATAAAGAGAAGTATAGAGGGAAGGAGAGAGGGAGGAAGAGGTAGTGATGGAGAGATTGAGGTGAGAGATAAGAGAGAGGTGATATAGAGAAAAAGAGAGTAAAGAGGGAAGGGGAGAGAGAGAAGTGAGATAGGTGATAGAGATGTGTGATGGAGATAAAAGTAGAGAGGTAAGGAGGAAGGTGGAGAGATTGAGAGGGAAGCATGGGGGAGAGAGAAAGATGTATAGAGGGATAGGTTAGATAGTGAGAAGTAGAGAGCAAAGGTGGGTGAAAGGAAGAGAGAGGGAGAGAGAGGGGGAGAAAGAGAGGTGAGATAGAGAGAAGTAGAAAGGGAAGGAGAGAGAGGGGGAGATAGAGAAAATTAGACATGAAGGGAGGGAAGGAGATAGAAGTGAAATAGAGATAACTAGAGAGGGAAGGAGAGAGAGAATATCGAGATAGAGAGTAGAGAGGGAAGGAGAGAGAGAGGGAAGTGGAGAGTAAGAGAGAAAGAGAGGAGAGAGGGAAGTGGAGAGTAAGAGAGAAAGAGAGGAGAGAGAGGGAGAGAGGGATAGGTATGTATAGAGAGAGGTGTTATAGAGAGTAGACAGATATATATAGAGATAAAAGGAGAGGGAGGGGAGATAGAGAAATGTAGAGAGGGAAGGAGGGAGTGAGATAGATATTGGAGAGGGAAGGAGAGAGAGATGGACATGTAGAGATGTAGTTCTTGAGCTCAAGGAACAAATTGTTAGATCAAGGGATGGAGATAGTGAGAGGTCTATAGAATAAGACATGAAAATGAGTGAGATAGAGAGAGAAAGATGAAATTTGACCTCCTGATTAGTGAAATTTGACTAAGTCTAAAAATTTTAAGATCTTCCAAAAACTAAAATTTGCATTATAACTCATAGAGATCTGAAACCACTCTCAAACATCCTGCCTATATACATGAAATATAACTTAAAGTATAAGAAAGTAAATTTCCATATGTAAATGTCAACTTATACTTAAATGTTTATTTCATGTATATAGTTTCCCTGATAGAAAAAGAGAAAATCAAAGAGTTTAGAAACATGCATTCTAAAAGTCGTGAATGACATTTGGCGCTCACCAATTTTGGCGTTAGCCAAATGAAGCAACCCATTTGGCATGTGCCAAATAGGTTGCATTGGGAAATACCAACCCAATGGGTTCGATTTTGCATTGGGAATCAGATCTAAAGGTTTGGACAACCATTTCATGAAAAAGACATGATTTTTTGATAGGGTGCCAAATTTCTTCATATTTTTGTTTGTGCTCCCCATCAAATTTGCACATATTTCAATGCAAGTTTATAAAAAAATTGTGATAGTGTTAACCTCTCTCTTAGCTATCTAAATATATAATTTTTTTTTAATTTTGATTTAGTTAAGGTTTTGATCCATGGCTTCTATTGTAAATGCCTCTATTTTTGGTCAAAAACCAACATGTGCTATTTTTAGGATAGACTTTTACTCGTTCATTGAAACATTAAACAAATTAAATTTTTTGAAACTAGACTCCATTTGATACACATGATGAAAATAATAATCAATGTTTGATTAGTTTTAAAAAAATTTAGGGGGGAGCATACTCAAATTTCAGCTTTTTAGGATGTGTCCACTTTGAAAATTCATAAAATATTATATATTCATTAAAAAAATTATCCGAAAGAATGAGGATAAACTACATGGTGTTAGCTAATTTCTCACCATTGGGATTTTTGAAATTCTAAAAAAAATTTAATCAAAAAGGGGGGAGCCCTCAAGTGCTATGCTATTTTTTTTAATAAAAATAAGACCTATTTTGGCCCCCCCCTTTTTGAGACCCTTAATCTTCATTAATTTAAAAAAAAATTAGTAGCTTAGAAACTAGACTTGGAGAACTTCAAATTTTGTTCTTACTGTATCCTGAAATTTTGACCGTAACTATCTTCATTTTCTCGTGCAAATCAGATTTTGCTGATTTTAGAAAAAAAAAAAAAAAGTGGCATCTTAAGGACCAAAATTGTGTCATAGATCCATGCACTTACCCAGTGATCTCTATCTTTATTTTTTTGGCACATCCTTGGAATCATAAGTTTTATTTTAAGTGTCCTATAATAATGTGTTTTGCATCTAATAAAATGGGGTAAATAAAATGAGTGGCAATGATAGTCAAGAATGCCTTTTGGATAACAACACAAACTCTGTAACATTAACTATTTTATTATGTATCGAAAATGAAATGATATAGCCAAAGCTAGAGAACAATAATTAACAATGCATTATGGAAAACAATACAAACTATTTTATTGTGTTCCCACCATTGACACATAATGGAAACCATATATATATATGAAACAATATTAAATTTTCCTGTGTGTAGATATGCATGTATGTCAAAGTAGATGTAAATAATGTACATACACACTCTTCGGGGACCAATGCTTATTATTTTGTGAAAATAGTTGTTATTTTTTTGTACCTTGACAAGGCATTCTTCGAATGATATACTATATATTAAGTGTTATATAGAACATTGAAGCCTTTTTCCTAATTATTTCCTTTTCCTTGTATTGTTGATGTCTATAGAAAAAAATTCAAAGATTAAAAAAATGGAACAAAAAAAAAGGAATAATAAATTGTATATTAAGTGTTATATGAATCATTGAACCCTTTTTTTATTAATCCGTCATTTTCATATTCTTGATGTTTGTGCAAAAAAAAAGAAAGATCATGTTGTGTTTTGAAGTCATAGAGCTTGTAGTCAGTCGTCAACATTGAAACTCTCATCTTCTAAAAGAGCAGCCCCAGCAATGTAAGTGGACTCTAGATCTATCTAGGCCAACAAACAATCCTCAAGCACCAATCTTGTAAGTCTGTTCCTTGTTTTTTTTTTTTTTTTTTCTGCTGATAATTAAATTGACACTTTTCCATGTGCATCGAGCAAATTGTGAATATGCTTCATTTGAATTAACAATTGTTATGATATATATTCTAACTAATTTATATTCAAACTCTTTATCTTTTCTTTTCCTTTCGATTTGCTGGCCATTTGGGAGTCACCTATATGTTAGGGGAAAAAGCATTACAATTTTCAAATGTGTCTACATTGATGCTTGCTTCTAGACTTGTGTCACAACCATGAATATCTCATTAGTTTCACTTTGCTGAGTGAAACTGCCTTGTAGGATACAAATGTACATCTAGCCTTGACAAAACATGTGATACAATCTATTGATGTTATAGATGTTGTCCCATCTCTGGTTCTCTAGCTAATGTATTTCCAAAAAATAGGAGGCGATCAAAGCCTAGTTAACCACTACAAAGTCATCCTTTATGATGGAACCCACATGCAAATAGGGAATTTTCTTGCAAAATATAATAAGCTTTTCTTTACAAGGAAATTGAAAATAGGTTCCATCTTGTGCTTGACAAACTATTTGTGTAGGAAGTTATGGGAATCAAGGTTAGATATAGTTTTGCACTACTTGTACTTGTTTTTTTATGCTTTCTTGTTTATGGGGACTTCCTTTTTAAGTATTTGATGTTTGTTTGATTCTAGGGCAATTGTCATATTTTCCTTAGATGTCAAAATGTCAGATTACCAAGTAATTGGAAAACCTAGATATTTGTTTAGAGATCAAGAAGAAAAAATAGCTAGTTGCGAGTCACCCTCCTCATCCAAATGAGCCTCAACATTTGGGATTAATACATCCCAAAGAAAACATAATGCTCCAACAAATATTGGCCTTGTTAAAGGGTTGAATGTTTACCAAACCAAATGGACAATAAAAGGCTAGGTAACAACAAAAAGAGATATGCACCATTACAACAAACAAGGATGCAAGGGCCAAGTATTCAGCTTTGACATTATTGACAGTGAGGGAATAGAAATATGAATCACTTGCTTTAATGACATAACAAAATTGCATTATGATAGGGTTGAGGTGGGTCGCACTTATTAAATGTGTCAAAAGGCTTGATGAGACAAGCAAATAGGAAATTTAATAAGTTGAACAACCACATGGAAATCATTTTGGATCAAAACTCAATGTTGAAATATTGTGACAACGAGGCCTTTGTGCTAGAGAAAGTATTTAAATTCATCCCAAAAACTGAAATTGCAAATTGCAGCAATAACAGTTTGATTGATATTATTGGGATTGTGGTGCATGTGGGAAAGGTATCGACTATACAAAGAAATGATCAATTTGAAACAATTAGTAGGACTATTAAACTTAATGATTTATCATCCTTTTGCATTGATGTTAATTTTTGGGAATCAAATTGGGAAGAAAAGGGTGGTGTGATCCCACAAAGCTGGTTTACAATTTCTCAGAGGAACTGATTTGTGCTGAAATCACATATTTTTAGAAAACATAATGATTAAGCCTTTAAAATTTCCATTTTAAGGATTCCAATTGAAGAGGGTTTGATCAAACCACCTTAGATAAAACCCCCTTGGATAGAACCTCGCTAGTTTTAAACCATACCTATAAATGAGTCTCCTTTACACCTATCAAAATGCTGATAAAAAATCACTTTTGATTTACCTTTTGGGGGATCAAATGAATTCATTTAAAATTTATTTCAAATGATTATGGTAGTCCTCAGAATGAGCTATCCAATGAATATAATTTTAATATGTTTTGGTTTTATTATGTATGTGTTTTTTTAGTTTTATTAAACATAGGTTTTTCACACAAAATCAAGCTTTATGTTTTGCACATGTGGAAAAATAGCTAATTATCAAAATATTTTTGTTTTAAATATGTTTGTGCTGGGTATTTATGTCCTTGATCCATTAAAAAAAAAAATTGAATTTCGATACATACAGAAAAAGTTATGTTGTATACAGTCTGTCTATGTCTGAATTACAATTGGTTTGACTTCAAAAATCTATTAAGGAAAACAAATTCAATAAAAAACTATGAGACCAAATGAAAGTGCTAGATATCATAGTTACAAATCTAAATTCAAAAGAATTATAATTTTATCCTTCAGACAAAAAAATTTATGTTGTATACGGTGAGCGTCACTTTTTAAAAATGTTGTTTTCTGAAAAAAAACTAGTTTTCGTGGGAGATGGAAAAAGAATTGCAATCTTATTCCAAAAATTTTGAAAAAGATATTTTTAGAATCTACAGAAAAAATGTGATGAGACTCTAGTTTTCATCATCTTCAAATTCCTCACGGTTTAGCCACTCTAGGTGCCTGAATGTGAATATTTAGTTAAATATAATAATTTCAATGTCCAGTTTAGCCAAAAATTGTAAACCACTATTCTGGGATCACCCTAACGAGCTGGAAAGGTTGTACAACACTGGTTCGGTTGTCATCCTTGCTATTAAAAATGCGTGTGTTGGGTATTTCAATGGAACAATTCTGAACACAACTGGAGGGACTCTTGTATACACAAATCTTGGCATCCCAGAAGCATAGCCCTTGACCCAATGAGGATATATTGAGCCACTTGTAGTAGAGCCCTCCCAAATAGTCCCTCGAAAGGTTGCTTTGGCAAATGGGAGAGTTACTATTGGATATATATTGGATCACTTCCTTGGCTTGCTAGAAACTTTTCAGGGCACTCTCAAGGCAACAATAAAATATATAAAAATTGATGCATTCTATTATGTTGCATGTCCCTTGTAGGCCAATGGCAGACAATGCAAGAAAAAGTGTGAATAGTTTGCCCAAAATTCATGGTTCTACCCTAAATGCCAGACAATAATAGCGGATTGTGACTTTTGATATTTTGTCACCAAAAAGTGTAGCCTTGACACTTTTCACTCATTTCGACCCTTTCCTTGTGGTTTTTGGCCTATTTTTTCTCATATTCTAAAGGTGTCTTGCAAAGGTGTTGTGAAGTTTTGTAACACATTTCCTCACGTTTCTAGACCCCTTTCACCATAATTCACCTAAATAACCCCTTTCCAAGCCTTGCATCAAATTCTTGTAAGGTGTTCTAAAATATTTTCACACTTTCCTAGGCTTATCATCACTAAATTAACCCTTTCTTATGGCATAATGACCCCTTAATGCACTTACAATCCTTAGTTTAGTGTGTTTTAGAAGGCAATCCCGAAAAACATTATTAATCACATCTTAACCAATCAAAAATGCCCAGGTGAACTAGGTTTCCACCTTGGGTGACCTAGTCCCATTTGGCATAAAAATAAAATTTAACTTAAAATCTTGGTAGGATTTTGTCTCCTAAACCCTAAGGTCAGCCTATGGCATGTTATCTTTAGGGAAATTATGGCACAACTTCTATAAATAAGGATTTTTCTCATATTTTTCACCCTAATCTTCTAATTCCTCTATTCTCTTCCTCCTAACTCTTTTCTCATATTCTTCATGCATCACTCTTCTCAAGCAAGCTAGGGTTTGAGTACTCTAAGCCAATAAGGCATCTTTTTGAAAGCATTCAAGGGTTGAATCCTCCATTGGTGCAACTCAAGATCAATTTCCATGGCAAGGTAAACTCCATTGTTTCATGCTTCTTTACATTATTTCATCATTTTGGTTTGATTACTCAAAAAGGGGTTTGACCAAGGCAAACTCCCATGCCCTAACAATCAACAAGTTTTCCCTCTTAGTGTGATTTGTAGGTTTTGTATGAATATTTTCCAAAGAACCAAGGTGGAAGAATCTTCAACAACTTTTCAAAGCTCTTCAAGGTTGGAGAAACCCTAGTTGAAGGTTGGAGAACACCTATAGACTAGATTCTATAGTTTCGGATCTAGATACCTAGAGGATCAGAAAGTGTAGACCGAGAGCTTCAGATTCCACTTTTTGATCTTTATAAATTTAGAAGTGGACTGAGTTGCCAATAATGGCTACCTAGTCCCACTGAACCTACTTTTCAAATATTTTCGTGTTTCTGGATACCCTTTTGGTAGAAGCGGGCTCTAGTGCATTTTTTTAGATTTGGGACTAGGTCTCCCAAATGGCGTAAGTGTCCCAACGGGACTAAATTTCAGCATCAGCAGCATTTCTAGCCTCCAATCCAATCTGCAACTCACTCCCAGGTGCACACCATTCAGTTCTAGCTCTCTATTTTATTTCATAATCTTTCTTAGGTCATTTAGTTTAATGTTTGCATATCATAATGTGTTTTCTAACATTTCACAACTCTTAGGACTAGCAATAAGAAATCATTTCTATTTTTAGTTTATTGCAGTTAGATCACTTCATAGTTAGACACATTCAATCACACACATCAAACCCCTAGTCCTTTGAATGAGACCAAAAATACTTAGCACGAAAGAGAGCTCATTTCTCAACCTAGCTTCTAGGTGAAAAACCCTAGGAGCCTATTGAGGAATCCTCTTTCCCTAATGCATTGTTTTTGGTAGTTCATTTTGGTGAACCTGACCTTCGAATACCCTTCCTTTCTATTTTAGAGTCCTTCATTTTCCTAGGATTAGCTTGCATTGCATGTTGCATTAGTTAAGTTGCATTCTAGGGTTTGAATTTTTTTGCATTAGTGAAAGTGCATATAGGTTGCATTTTTGCATCTTAAAACAATAAATATTTCTGAAATTCTGCATTTCCATCTTAGATTTTCATTCTACAACACATAAATCACCTACATCAATCCAAAAATTCTGCAAATTCTCAAAAAAATCACCAGGTGGACTAAGTCACCACCCTGGGCGACCTAGTCCCTTTAGGCCCCTGAAACTGCCATTTACAAAGTTGAAAACCCTATTTTAATCTTTTGTTTTGTTCCATTACTTATCTGTATCAATTGGGTTGTGTTTTGTAGCATGCATTTCATTAAACTTAGCTTAAATTAGCTCATTTCATTCATTGCTTAGTTTCAATTTTAAATAAACTACATTATCTTTTCAGATTGTTGCATAGTGTAATAAGAAAATTACCTTGTTTCCCATCTGAAAAATTCCATTTCAACATTTTACTTTAAGTCATTGCATTGCATTTTATTTGCCTTCTCTTCATACCATGTTTTCTTTTAAAATATGTGGATTTGATTTGGTTTCAAATATATTGCATAAATACAACATTCCTTCTTATGAGTTCCATTTAGATTACCATAATGCATTCATTAAAAAACATGTTAATAACCAAACCATTGACAAAATTCTTAACATTACATTACCCCTTGATGAGGATGTTAGTGTTGACAATCATAACAATCATACTTTTTCTTCTCCCTATACCTCTCATATTACTAACAAAGGTATTTTTGTGAAAGAAGATACAAGCATTGAGGGTCTTGATTGTCCCTCTCCTCATCCCCCTTCGGAAGACACTAAACAACAACATGATGAAATCGTAAACACATTTCTAAACATTTCCTTACCTAATCTCCTTAACCATGATCCTCAAAATTGTCCTTCCTCTAATATCCCTCCTTGATTCAAATAGGATAGGTTGGTGTTAGAAGATACAACCATTATAAGTCATGAGACTCTTCACCCTCCCTTTCCTAATGCTCCTCCCCTTTGGGATAATGTATTTGAAAATCATAGCGGTCCTTCTCTTGATGCCTTCCCCTCTTGTGATGAAGCATGTGATGTACCTCTTCCAAGCTCTCCTACTTGGGTAGATAATGTGGAACAAAAGAATGAGACCTTAGACAATCAAATAGAACCCTCTCCTCATCATCCCACCACTGATAATCCCATCATTTTTCATTCCCCTACTAGTGATGAAGTCATTTTAGAAGTACATGAGGCTTGTAGTTATCCTAAACACTCTCCTCTTAGGGATGATATCATGATGTAAGACTACCATAATATTATGCCCTTACAAGAAGATGTAGAGCCTATGAGAATATCCTTCTTTAGGGGATGTTAATATTATTCAACCTTAACTCATCCTTTACCCACCTTCAAACAAACCTAAACATGAATCCATTCTCCACCCACCTAAGCATAATGTGTCACAAAAACTGATTCATCATACCATTGCTCATACACATTACACAAGAAACAACCTACAATCACAACAACCAACATCAACATGCTTACCTTCATCCCCTCCTATCTTATCTGTTGCCCCTCGCTTGAATTCACTCAATAGGGAGTATGACCTTGTTGACCAACTAAGGAATACTCCTACTAAAATATCTTTATGGGACCTTATCCAAGCCTCCCCTCACTATCACAACATGATGCAGAATTCCTTACAATAAATTCCTATCCCTTCTAATGCGCAAACAAATGACATAGCAACTATGATTCAAGGCTTAAATGTTGACATTGTTTTCCATCAAAGTGAGCTCCCTCCTTTGGTGGTGCATAAATAAGTTGAATCTCTTGTGATCATATCTCAATACAAACACATTGAGATCAAGCAAACCCTTTTTGACAATGGATCTGATGTTAATGTGTGTAGTATCAATCTCTTGGGAAAACTCCATATTGATAAATCAAACATTCAACCTACCTCTCTATGTATTAGTGGATTTGATTCTATAGGACAAAAACCGCTTGGTGTAATCACTTTGCCTCTTATATTTGGATCGGCCACATTAGACACACTGATCCATGTTATGCCAAAGGATGTTTCATATAACCTCATTTTAGGCAGGCCATTCATTCATGCAATGAATGGAGTACATTCCACTCTTCATCACAAGATGAAATACATCTACAACAACAAAGTGCACATGCTTGATGTTGATCCTAGACCTCATAGTGTCTTACAACTTTAGAAAAACAAATCGAAACCCTTCACCACTTCAACACCAACCAAACCTATGGAACTCATACAACAAACACCCTTAGCCGATGATTGGGGTTCCTTAGACTTCACACCTCCTTTATTAGGAGAATCTAAGATCATACACAAAGACTCTCAAAAGGGAAACACAGTCTTTTCCAAACAAAACTTGACCGATCCTTTGAAAGCATCCACCTCGACTACTTTAGACAAAGCAGCCAACAACGAACCCTCACCCTATCCAAAAGTGTTGAAAAATCTCTATAGAAAAGGTTATGAGCTCATGAAGCAACTTGGCTATAGTGGAAAAGGATGTGGTGCTAACAAACAAGGTATTTGCACCCCTATCGAGCTTCTCATCCAAACAACCCATCATGGTCTTGGATTTTTTCCTTTCATATAAATCATCAAACTTTCCTCCAACACCAACACTATCTCAATCCCTCCTTCTATCCCAACTTTACAAAGTGTTCCTTTACACGCAACACAAAATACAAAGAAACCTTCACTTAATGCTAATGTCCTCTCGCAACCCACTACTGATCTATATTTTACACACTCCTCCAAACAAGTGTACAAAATTTCACAATCTATAGTTCCTTGCATAAGTATGACATCCTATACTAAGCAAGGAACTTCCTTGTTGAAAACCAAAGGAGAACCTTCTACCCTTGATCAAGAGGGTATCTTGTTGAGACTCCTCCAAGATCACTTGATCTCTCTTCCTCCCAAAACTCGAAAGAAGTGTTCCAACAAAAATTCCTTTTGTTCCTACTGGCGAGTCCATGGTCATTCCACTAATGAGTGTAAAGCCTTGAGTATAAAAATCCAACATCTTTAGGTGTTTGGTACTCTCCCTTCTGTGGGGGAACCTCATTCCTCTAATCGATAATGATTTTCACTCAACCTTGCATCTCATCGGCTCACTCTTTCCTTGCACTAAGTGGGGGAAAGGGGTTAGTTAGCCTTGTCCTCGTATGTCACTTGTCGTTGTCTCTTTTGAATAGTCATTAACATTTCATGAACATATAAGAGAAAACTTGGGACATGGACGACATGTCTTAAGTTGACTCGCATATGACATACTATATTTTTCCTGCAATATGTCTTCTTCTACTTTAAATAAATTTCTCACAATAATGGTGTTAGCAACTGCTTTAAAGTGGGGGCATACATTAACACTCACATTTCATTGCGTGATTTTCTTTTTCTTGCAATTTCCTCTCTTGGAAACATTAGGTACAATGTTGCCCACGATGAGACATTGCACTTTTCCTCTCTTGGAGACATTACACATGATGTTCCTTAAGATGAGACATTGCACGAACTAAGAAAAATCCCTTCGAACATTTCCTACACCATCTTTACAAAAGTCATTTTCTTTTGTGGTGCCTTATCAAAGTTATCAAGAGGTATAACTTTGGTATGGTTAAGAAGGAAGCCCAACTAGCGGCACAAATTTCCTCATAGCCACCTCCGTGTGTGTGAGTGCAACTAGTTGTGTGTATGTTTCTCACCTTTTGGGCCTTCTCACCCAATGAACAACCAAAATTCTCGTCACCCTAGAGTGAGTACACTTCTCTTTGGACAAACAACCTAGATCTGATCCACAACTAGCTGGGAAAATAGTTGAAGCTTAATCCAAATTTTCACCTCTTCATCTTCTCTTCCCTTTAGTGCTTGTCATTGCATGACCATGTATCTCATCTTGCTGCAATTCATTCACCCTTGAATGTGTCTTCTTGAGCTGATGTTGACTTGGCTTAGAATCTTGAATTTTGGGGGCTTGACCACCTTCTTCATCTTTTTCATTCTTCACCATCTCCATTGGGCTAATTTATTGTGAGTTTGAAGCAATTTCATCCTCTCACTAAAGTGGGGGCTAAATGTGTCACCAAAAAGTGTAGCCTTGACACTTTTCACTCATTTGGGCCCTTTCCTTGTGGTTTTTGGCCTAATTTTGCTCAGATTCTAATGGTGTCTTGCAAAGGTGTTGTAACACATTTCCTCACTTTTCTAGACCCCTTTCACCATAATTCACCTAAATAACCCCTTTCTAAGCCTTGTTTAAAAGTGTTGTAAGGTGTTGTAAAACATTTTCACACTTTCATAGGCTTATCATCACTAAATTAACACTTTCTTATGGAATAATGACCCCTTAATGCACTTACAAGCCTTATTTTAGTGTGTTTCGAAAGACAATCCTGACAAAAAATATTAATCACACCTTAAACAATCAAATATTAGGGCGACCTAGCCCATGTGGCATAAAAATCAAATTTAACTTAAAATCTTGGTGAGATTTTGTCTCCTAAACCCTAAGGTCGGCCTATGGGGTGTTATCTTCAGGGAAATTAGGGCACAACTTGTATAAATAAGGGTTTTTCTCATATTTTTCACCCTAATCTTCTAATTCTCCTATTCTCTCCCTCTTGACTCTTTTCTCCTACTCTTCATTCATCACTTATCTCAAGCAAGCTATGGTTTGAGTGCATTAAGCCAACAAGGCATCTTTTCTAAAGCATTCAAGGGTTGAATCCTCCATTGATGCAAGTCAAGATCAATCATAATAGAAAGATAAACTCCATTGTTTCATTCTTTTTTACATTATTTCATCATTTTGGTTTGATTACTCCTAAGGGGTTTGACCAAGGCAAACCCCCATGCCCTAAAAATCAACAATTTTTCCTTCTTAGTGTGATTTGCAGGTATTGTATGTAGATCTGGAAAAGAATCAAGGTGGAAGAATCTTCAAAAAAAATTCAAAGCTCTTCAAGGTTGGAGAAACCCTAGTTGAAGCTTGGAGAACACCTACAGACAAGATTTTGCAGTTTTGGATTCAGATACCTAGAGGAGCACAAAGTGTAGACCAAGAACTTCATATTCCACTTTCTGATCTTTAGAAATTCAGAAGAGGAATATTTCGCCAAAGAGGACTAATTCGCCAACAATGGAAACGTAGTCCCACTGAACCTAATTTTTAGAGATTTCTATGTTTCTGGATACCCTTTTGGCAAAAACGGGCTTCGATGTTGTTTTCTAGATCTAGGACTAGGTCACCCAGAATGGTGTAAGTGTCCTAGTGAGCCTAAATTTCAACATTAGTAGCATTTCCAACGTCCAATCCAGTCTACAACTCATGGCTAGGTGCACACCATTCAGTTCCAACTTTATGTTTTGTTTCATAATCTTTCTTATGTCATTTACTTTAACTTTTGCATATCATAATGTGTTTTCCATCATTTCACATCTCTTAGGATTAGCACTAATAAATCATTTATATTTTCAATTTATTGCACTTAGATCATTTCATAGTTTGACACATTCAATCACACATATCAAACCCCTAATCATTTGAATGAACACCAAAAATACTTAGGATGAAAGAGAGCTCATTTCTCAACCTATCTTTAGGTGAAAAACCCTAGGAGCCTATTGGGGAATCCTCTTTCCCTAATGCATTGTTTTTGGTGGTTCAAATATTTGTTGTAGCTAAATATGGAAGACCACATAGGTAAGATTTCGGCTACTACTTTTGATGAGGCTACAACAATCTTATTGCAAATGTTAGAAAAAGAGATTTACATGTTGCAATAGGAGTCTTCTACTACAATGACTCCTGAGTCTGTTATCAATCATGTCACCTACACCTCATTCATTTTCACTATTCTTATTAAAACTCGCACCTATAATTCAGAAACAAGGCTTAAAACAACAATAGTCAAAGTTGCAATAATTAACTTTGAAGTTGAGTGCAAGTTGTTGTTGTTGTTGTTGTCAGATTTGTTTGTAATTTCCCCTGACGTGCAAGAGTCTCCAGAGGTAGTTGACACACTGCCTTGAATTCCAAATAACCATGCCTAATTGTGACTTTGGATATTTTTTATAGTTTATGTTGAATGGACATCTATTTCCTTTTTTTTCTTTCCAGTGCTTGTCACAGAATAAGACAATTCCTTTCTCCTATTGTTGCTTTGTTTCTTATTTAACTGGTTATATATTAACACAATGAAATTTAACTTATAAGTTTTAACAAAAGAAATATACTTGTTTTCTTCTGTATTGCTTATTTCCACCATTTCTAAATTCGCTTCCTTATCATTTTTTATATGCAACATGTAATCATGGTATTGCATAGTTTTCCCTTATAAATTATAGAACTATTTAAATTTCATAATTTAGGTATTGGTTACCAATGAAACATGCTCACCTCACTAAATTTCATATTTTCTTTATGTGTACCTATATGTGAATTAAACCATTTTAGATTGCAACTATATTCAATTTATATACAAGGTGTACCGATCTCCAAAATGCTAAATAGCTTTACAATCGCACATTTGCATGGTTTATGGCCTTCGCCTACATTCTATCTGTATACAACGTAAGACTATATATATCTTTTATTCCATATCTTATTTCACAACTGCATGTCGATTTATTAAAAATGTATAACATTTATTTGAACCCAACCAATTTTTTCAGGTGCCAAAGCATTGTTTACACTGTTGATCAAAGTGGTGGACAATTAATTTTTTTTCTCGGGGGTTTGGTGAGAGCCCATGAGGCTCCATGAACCAATATGGTAGGGTGGAGAGCAAGCCTTCTTTTTTTGTGTTCATACTACAATCCATTGCGTGCATAAGGTATTCCTACATTTTATTTAATTGTTGTGTTCTATTACAGCTGTATTGCATATTATTTGTTAAAATTTGTACAAGTCTTTATATTTCCTGATTTGTTTATTGTCTACCAATGGCATGTGTTTATTGCACTAAACTTCGCATTATCCTTTCATGTTTGCAAAGCATACTCAAGCCAAACAATCCTCCTTCATTGATTTTTTGATGCCATTAGATCTTGTATAAAGTCAACAAGGGCCAAAACATTACTTTGACCATTGATCAAAGTGATGGACAATTTTTTTTTTGCTTGGGGGTTTGGTGAGAGTGCATGATGCTCCATGACCCAATATGGTACCTAGGGTGGAGAGCAGGCCTTCTTTTCTTGTCTTTTTATTGCATTCCGCCATGTGCACAAAGTATGACTATATTTTTCATTCCTTCTATTACAGGTGCATTACATATTATCTATTATAAATTATAGAACTCTTTATATATCTCGATTTAGATATTGTCTACCAATGACAGATGATCACTACACTAAACTTCACATTTCATTTTTATTCTTGCAGACCATACTCTAGCCATAATGGGGATTTTGATGAAGTAATGTGTTATAAACGACCTTTCAGAATAATCATAGTGACTACAAAATTAGTCACAGTGGTCAAATAAATAATTAGATCCTCATATACTCTATATTAAGTGTAATAAGGAACATTGATTTCACTATTGACCAAAGTGGTGGACGATGTATGTTCTTGCTCGAGGGTTTGGTGAGAGCCCATGAGGCTCCATGACCCTGTTGTGTTTCATTTTTTATTTCCTATATGTAGATCTCTATGTTTCTGACATAAGATTTAGACAAGATTCATATGTTTCATAGGCTATATATTAAGTGTATTATTAAAGATTTTTTTGAGCATTGATTACATTGAGACAACAATCTCTATTTTTAAATCTTGTGCCCAAAAATTTTACAAGTAATCTTTTGAGATATATTATGATCGCATGTAAAGTCAAATTCCCAAACAAAATGCAAAAAAGGTAGTTCAAATTTTTTCTACCAATCTACTTTTCCATTTACATCAACAGAAGCCTATGGATGCAATTATCTCTTTATTGTTATGGTTGTCCATCACTTATGCAAATATACTTATTTGACAATTGTATGTCCTATTGCAAACCAATAATATTATAAGCTTTCAGATAGTTCTATTATGCTTTTGACATAACCTACATATATTAGTACCTTTATCTGTGTCCTACCGTTTTTGTGTATAGGTATCATAAAAGGGTTATTAATCATGCTATAAGGATTCTTAAATGCGGTCACTTTATCTCTCTTTGTATGTATCAATTTTGTTTGAATGTGCTATAGCATAGACACATATCTACACATGCTCTCTCTTAGATTGCATTCCAGCCATTTCTGCTTCCCTCCACCTATCGACTAATCGTTCCATGTCACTACACGTAACTAGTAATATTTAATAGGTTTTTAAAACTATTTGTTAAATTCTAATCCACGTATATT
The DNA here is from genome assembly GCA_007115665.2 of Sequoiadendron giganteum. Classification (NCBI taxonomy): domain Eukaryota; kingdom Viridiplantae; phylum Streptophyta; class Pinopsida; order Cupressales; family Cupressaceae; genus Sequoiadendron; species Sequoiadendron giganteum. Next base: position 751,182,843 of record CM021102.1, on the reverse strand, counting down.
TCTCATTTTTATTTTTGTTAAAATTAGGCAGCATTTTCTTAAAAACCTGGGAATGGTTTAGTAGATGGCCTCTTAGCTGGAAAGGACTTTTCTGACTTGTTTTTCAGCGCATCCACACCATACATCACATCACGTGGATATATTTTTTAATCCTTTTATGGTAGGTCTACTATGATTCAATATTTGTATACGTTGAAAAAGTGAGCCAATATTAAAATTGTAGATAAATGCTTAATCTACACCAATTAGGAATGGCCACTATCTTTAAAAAAATTGATCAAAACTTTTGGAAGGGAGAATTTCAGTCATTAATTTATCCAGGTGGTGAAACCACGTGTAGGATAATTACATTTTAGACCTTGATTAATAATTTATACTGTCGGTGATGGATGATGTTGAGTTTTTTCATCGTTGGAATAATCCGCACTCATTTTTGGACGTAATTGAAAGCAAAGTTTACATCATTATGATTGTAGGTGTTTTGTCTAAACAAAGAATGTCTCTATTTTCAATGATGTAGAAATAAATATAATTGAAATTATTACGATAACAATATATACAGTGTTTTTCTTCAGCTGAGATGTTGTTCTCTTAAGTTAAAAAAAATTATCAGTTCTTTTCCAATATAAAAAATATATATATATATACGATGTGCATCGTTATTTACATGTGTACGATCCAAAATTATCTATAAAAGCTCTTAGATAATTATATATCTAATTATTGATAAGAAATTTAAATTTATTATTTTTAAAATATTTAATGCACAGTATTAGAGAAATTTGTGTAACGTAGAAAAATAATTATTTTGTAAAAAAATGTTGTATTTAGATTTATTAAGTTTATATATGTGATGGAATTAAAGTAATTTAAATAGTAAATATATTAAAGTTATATCTTTGAAACTCAATTTATTATTTTTAGATTATATATAAATGTAGAGGAAAACATAGGTATATTTTATTTTATTTTTTCTATATTTTATGTTTGAAGATGAATAAAATGGGTAAAAGATAAAAATTCAAAGATAAATGCAAATAAAGAACAATTATCTTGTATTTTATCTTTTCACTTCATGGATTGAGCTGAAGTAGATGCACCCATGTCTACTTGATGTGCTCCTTTTAATATTGTATTTGGATAGAATGTAGTTGTTTATACCAACACCATGATTTTGGGATTGAAGATTGATAGAATAAAATAGTAGTATAAGAATAGGATGAAGGAAGATGTATAAAATGAGATCAAATGTTTCAATTTATAGATTTTTGATGGGGGGCATCAATGGCCAAGATGCATTGACTAAATGGAGAGTCAATATTGAATGAGATGATGGAGGCTTAGCCTTGTGACAAGTGGAAAGGAGGTGTTTAGAGCAAGGTGTGCTCACACATGTGTGAACACACATTAGAATGAACATGAAAGAGACATGTATATGACATGTGTAAGAGGTGTGGTGGCTTAGGAAAGTGACATGTCTATGGCTTCTGCAAGACCTATAAAATGGTCCATGTCTATGACATGTGTAAGGGGTAAGGTGGTCTCATATGTGTGAGAGATATGCTCACGCATATGTGAGGAAGGGGTAGGATATGTATGTTAGGACACTTGTCACATGGTGACAAGTTTAGATCTTGATCCATGTAGATGGATTCAAGAGTTAGAATTGATGGTGAGATGGAATTAAATAATAAGAAAATGCTAATGAAGGTTGATTATCCTAAATCAATTAATTAAGTAGGCATTAATTTATTTATTTAGCAGGAAGGTTGGGGGCTAAGGTTAGATTTAGTTAGGTCAACTATAGTTGGGTATGGATAGATTTGGATGTCTACAATATTATTTTTGTGTTAGTATTCTAAATGTATAAATTTATCATAAGTAAAATAGTTTTTTTGACACTTTCATTAATCTTAATAATTTTTTTAGAATACAGTAATCAAGTAGCCCCCTATAAGCTATAATGCACTTAGTAAACTTTTTTCACGTGATCAATGATGTTGGCACAAAATTCCCTCTAGTACCATTGGGATAGGGGGAGACTCAACCTCATGACCTCTTACCTACAATTGAATGATTTACCTAATCAAGTCAGGGCCTTCACCCTATTAATCTTAATACTTAATACAATATTTTATTATGTAATTTTTAAATTCAAAATCATTTGTTACCTATTCTTAGGATTTTTACCTTTCTAGACTATGTCACACATGTGATCTTATCAACTAATTTTGTGTTCTAGTCCTTGAGTTTCAAATTTCAAATTTTCTAATTTCAAGGAGAACAAGCCTAGGATATGACTCTCAGCATTGATATTCACACCAAAATCTCCAAATTATGCATCTAGGGTTGTGTATTCTAGGTCATCATCATAGGTCACTTTTAATGATCCATTATTAGATAATTCACAAGTTGGATCGTTGATAGTATTATTTGTAACTTAATCTCAACATATTCAATCATAACCTACTTAGCAATCAATGCCTTCTATTCTCATTTTTATATTTTTATATTTTCAAAGTATTCCTAAATATTTATTTTCATTAAGAAAGTCAAGGACTCTTCCTTGTGCATGTATATTAGGCCTCCAAAAATAATCCTTAGCACCTCCCTTTCTCAAAGGTAGGTACACACATTAGCTAGTAGGTTCTAAAGGTACCAAAGTTAAAATTCTCTAATGAGAATATTTGATCAAGGGAAAAGTATCTACTGACTAGATGACAAGAGAATCTTAATCCACCATCCAAAAGTATAAATATGTTTGTGTCACAAGATTCTACCCACTAATTTATTTTTATATTTCAAATTCTAGATCTCTAATATAGCATCTTAGAATCTACATTGAAAGCATGCCAATTTCTAAGTATGCCTTGATTTTGACTTAGCTATTTTAATTATTTTCTTTATGTACTCAAAATTATTAAATTATATTGATAAAAAATATTATAGCATTATTTGGTGTGGCAAATATGGTCACCTTAGCTATCGGTACTCGAAAAGTATGAAGCTGGAGATCTACTCAACAAGCACAAAATTGGATCAATCTTACACAGGTGAATAAACCAAGTAATTCCATAAATTATCTAAACTCGAATCAAGATCCAAAACCTTTTCCAATGAACATAGAACCAAAAATTAAAGGCATAATGATTAATTTTCATGCACAATATTTTTTTAAAATAACTCACAAGAAAAATAAAACTAGTACCCAATATAGAATGATTGTAATACTATGTATAAATTTTTTCAAGATCTTTGTTAGAGTGCCCATATTAGTTTGAGCCACACAAGATGAAAAAGAATAGGGTCTTACCTATGAGATGAGAATTAAAGAATACATGAAATTAAAGATAAGCCAACATATAATTAACCCATAAATGTGATGTGATATACAAAAGAGGGGAGAAAATACCAATAGGATTAGTGGACAAGACTAAGTAATCGAATCCCACTAATAGAGAGTGGAGGTAAGTTAAATTCCTCAAAACTTGTAAGAGGTGGTGAAGTTAACTCTCTCTAAGTGGGACACATAACTAGGATTAATTCCAAGTGTATAACCATGTGTTGTATGTATTAATTTATCTATAAACTAACATTATTATAATTGTTATAATAACTATGTCAAGAGGCATAACCTATAGTGGAAACAAAGGATAAATGTTTGATATTGTGACCAAGTGAAATAAAAATGAAAGAAAAAATATTTAGAACTAATATTTATTAATCCCAAAAATTCATGTCAAAGTACAATGGTTAAATCATGGCATTGTTGTTGTCATCAAGGTTCAAACCTCTATTGGTCCATTGTGATCACAGGTATTGTGTCCTCACCAATCTAATATGATCACTTAATTCAACCTTAGCATTAAAGTGATGGGTGTTCATGTCCTTTTCTTCATGCTCTAAACCCTCACTATGATGGTGTTCTTGTGGGATATGTGCCCCTACTAGGCTATTAAGCTCATAGGTTTGGACTATTGATGTTAATGTAGTGTGTTCATGCTAGGGATTAGGTCCCCTATTTTATGGTCTCATATAGCTCAAGCTCAACTACAAATTCCTGAGGTACCATACATATTAATCCCTACAAATAAAACCAAAATATTACATGTAGCCATATAAGATTTACTACACTTTTCAACATGAAAATAAAATAAAATAATGATTGGTGAATTCTCCAAAATTAAAACTGGAAGTTACATACAAAGGTAAAAAAACATTTATTACGAAACAGTTTCCCTTCAAATAAAAATAAAGTAAATAGTGTAGATAAAATTTGTGTTCATATATGTATATGTAGTTATGTTGAGAGGTTTTGAATGGTGGCATCAAGGAGCCCCATGTTTTGACTATGTGAATGTAAATAAAAAATTATTAATTTAAATTTTAACACCATGTACATGTCAACTAATCTATACTTAAAAATAAGCATAATATTCATGCTAATAACATTAAATATATCTTAAAAAAAATCATCTTTAAGAACTAAGAAATATCAATTTTGATTTATTTTATTTACTTTATTGTTATTTTATTTTATTTTAGAACTATTTTTATTTACCACATACATACATGAACACGCAAACTTTAATTTTTAGCAAATAAATATTTATTCTATATATAGAACAAAATTACTTTATCTTCATTAAGATATTATATTTTGTAGTAGTAATAGAATAAATTAGGGAAATCATGCCCATTTTTTAAAAATTTAAACAAAAGATAATAATTTTCTTTTACTTTGATTTCAAGAATTATTTTATTTAATTTATAATTATCATGTTTTTAATATCTATCTAAATTAACTAATCATTTTATGAGAGTAATTAGATAGATAAGAAAATACATAGAAACCATTTATTTTAAACATTTTCTCACGAATTAAAACTAGAATATAAAATAAAATAATTCTTCAATAGAATCTTCAATGGTCATGGCTAAACAATCATGGGTTGATATTGTGGAGAATATATCTACTCATGATCAAAGAGAGGCCTACATTTGAAAAAAAAACTCAAAAGGACCATTCAAGACTTAATTCTAGAAAAAACAATATTCAAAGAGTTTAGATTAGAGAAAAAAAAAGATCACTCTTTTTGTCAAGGAATGGATCCAATGAAAGTACCCATCCAAGAATAGAATGGAACTCATTCCCATCCTAGAGTAAATCAAAGCCTTAGACTAGATATTTATTTTTGAATCAAAAAAATTGTAGGGTCCCTAGTAGATCTAGTTTTCCACTCTAGATCTACTTCTAGTGATTCTAGGTCCCATTATAATGCCTCTTGTTTCATATTTCAAGGAAATAGTGCTAATAGGTAAGTTCGATAAAATTTCTTTTAATAAATATACCAACTTTAATTGGGTTTCCCAAAACTAGAATGTTGTAAAGGAGGTCTCGCTTCTAGATAATGCATTTCATTATATAGTTTATAAGCAAGGAAATAAGAGATAAGGTATTAAAGAATACATCTCAATTTATTAATGTTGTGAGACTCTATTCTTAGCCTTAGCAGTCAAAATTTGATCATCTTTTTATAGAATAATAAAAATTATTTGATTAAAATATGTACATTTATTTTAGCAATAAAATTCTTATTTTACCTCAAATGAAACAATATGTTATATTTATTTGTGAAAATAAAAGGACTTTTAAGAGTAGAATAAATTAAGTATTCGAGATTAAAGTAGAACAATGTACCTATGATAAAAATCCCTAAAGAAAATAGGAAAATATTGAATTATAAAAAGAAAAAAGTACTAAAAGTTTTTTACTAGAATCTTAAAGTTAAAATCAAGAGGAACTTGGGATCATATGTGTAAGAGAGGGGGACCAGCCATTGTGAGGCCCCAGGTCACGAAAGGCCAAGAGCAGTATGGCTGCCCTAACTTACCTCTGTTAGAAAGAAGGTTAGGATAGATGGGATGAGAATGATGTGGACTATAAGGTCCTTCGATCACTCTGCAAACCTGAGAGTTGGAGGGATACTAGATGAGTCACTTTTCAGATCCAACTCTGCAGCTTAGGTAGCTCTCTATCAAAGGAGAAAAGCATGGTTCTTGGATGATAGCATGACGCGCTAGCATCTCACAGGTGCACTGGCGTCCATACAACCAAAAAACCAGAGAGACGAGGTTAAACTATAAAAGAAGGACTGACAACCTAGTTTAGTAGTTTCAAGAAGTGAAGAACAAGACTAAGAAAATTGAAATGTATAGATCAATGTGATAAAGGAAGTAAATTACCTAAAGGGTGACGAAGATGATATTGCACAACAATCTTCTCGCCAACTTGCTCCAAGATATCTCCACCTACACACAAAAAGTGAGAAAATGTTGGGCGATTATTTAGGGGTCTACCTCAGTCAGACACCCATTTTGGTGTTTCCACCTCCACGGACAACCAAGTTTGCAATGATATAAATAATGATAATGAAGGGAATACAAGTTGCATAAACAAAAAAAAATACAAAACAATACATGCATACTTAATGAAAATGATAGAGAAGATAAGAGGAGCTTACCACCTCCATCCAAAGCGCTTAAGGCTAGTGGAGGCGAAGATGAGAGGAACTCGAGCCTCTACTGCCATGGTGTTTGTCCTGCGCTTGCACTATCAGAGTGATGGAGTAGTGGATTGTTGAAATGGAGTGTAAAGTGCTGATACAAAGCTTGTGGATGAGTGAATGAAATGGAGAGAGTGCTCAAATTGATCTTGCAAACTTCCTTCCAAAGATCTCCAATGGATCCAGGAATGAAGAATATGAAGGAAGAAGATGAAAATGACTATATTCGGGTTGGCCAACCAAAAGAGGCATTACACTTTGACTTCCAATAGGAAGTGTAACATCTCTACAGACTCCAGCCATAGGAATCTGCCAGGAATGTAAGTGCGTCACGCATATGTCTATGCACCACATGGGCATCCCCAACAGAAATGCCTCCACCGACACACAGACAGGGTGCCAAGTGTGATGTGAGTAGCGGGCTTAAGTGGAATTAGGCCTTTGCCTTAGGTTTTCTAAAGTGTAAAGGGGTAAAGGGGAATTTGCATTAGGGGTGAAAATTCACGCTTATACATTTTTCCCCCACTTTAGCGAGCACGAGTACTGATGAGTTCTTCAGTAAAGTAGAGTAGTAAGGTGTAATAAGGTAAGAGATGCATACTTGAACTGATAAGGAAGAAGAGCATGGTTTGGCGAACTCGGAGGTACAGGAAAGGACTTCATAGTTTTGCAGAATTATAAAGCTGAAGAACGGAAGTGCCTCACAGGCTCGCAGTATTGCAAGGGAGGTATCCTCCTAGAACTCTCACATGAAGGAGACCGAGTAAAAAGGGACTCCACATAGTCAGATAGGGTGACATGTTTACCCGCAAATAGAACACACCAAGAAGAGGTTGCACAGGCCAATGAATGGACAGTCATACAGACCATCGCTAAGTTCTAATACTTTCAAAGGGGTCCTTTGGGAACACTTCAAAAGGAAGGAGGGGTCAACTCAAGGGACACACTGTTTGAAAAGTGAAGTCTAGTCGGGCTTCCCCCAAGATAGACGTAAGGATGTGAAGCAGGTCTAGTCAAGTTGCCCCCAGACTAGATGCAAAGAAGCAAAACTGATCTAGTCGAGCTACCCCCGAGCTAGATGCCATAGAGCTTGTTGAAATTTTTTGGAGGGGTCCCTCGAGAACCCAATGTGAAAAGGAGGGGTCCACTTAAGGGACTCATTGTTCAAAAGCTAACATCTTCTTTCTCAAATCAATTTATCACCAAGGAATCATTTCGAAATATATTCACTTCATCAAGGAATTTGAAAGCAAGGATATGTGCCCATGTGAGGGGAAGATCAAGGCTGTTCGGACCACTTTGGAGGAAGGTTCCCAAGTCCTTTCTTTATGAACCCATGATGAAGGAATCATGTTTTTTTAGGGTTTCAAGTCGAGAATACAACTCTAAAGAAGAATCGTGTGAAAGGTCTTTGAGAAAAGATTCATTTGGCAATGAATGCACTTTCTAAAGACCAAGTTATGTAGAAGTGGTATTGTTGCTCATAAGAGGGACAAATCAAGCAAAGAAGAGAGAAAGATCAAGAGAAAACGAAAGAAAAGAGAACACATACAACAAGCACAGGGGGATCTGGTTTCGTGGGGTTAGATTTGCCTTTATTTATATATATTAGGTAACCATGGTAAGAGGTGAAAGATCATCAATCCCAAACCAGATCAGGAAGAATGCATGAAAGACAAAGTAAAAATAAAAGATTGGGTCAACATGGAAGGAAGCCAAAATTCTCCTGACGCTTTGCATCATTCCCAATTTATCAAAATTCAATCACAATCATGGAAGAATGAAGATACACATAGAGGAAGGTTTAAAACACAAACAACATGCTTGTATCCAAGCACCAACAAGGGTGACGAGGGTCATCCAGGAACATATAGCCTAATCACAGGGGAACACAGGTCACAACACACACACACACATCTAATATAAAGATCAATGAGAGGGTATCCCCCTAACACTAGTCAACCAAGAGGTCATCATCTTCTCACTCTAGATTATCGTAGGGGGAAGGATGACGAGCCTGCAATGGTGTAATGTTAAGGGGAGGAGCTTTCGATCTTCCCGTAATAAGGGCCTATGCAAAGGGACCTGTGAGGTCTCAGTCGCTCAGCTCTTATGGGTCTAAGGTCAACGACTTCATGCAGATCACTGTCAGGTTCAGAACTTCATCCACCAATTTAAACATACACTTGATGAGAGTTCCATGTTTCACCTCAGCGAACAAAGGAGTTCACACCTGAGGTTCACCGCTAGGCTCAACAAGAGATTCGAGGGTGGTGACAAACTCAAGGGAGCCCAAGACTAGTTCTATCACTAGGACAAAGCAAGTTAGAGTAGGGCCACCTTTTGAAGAAGGTGGGCTCTTCTTACATCCTCCATTGTTGGAGGGACCACGCTCTACCTTCTTCTTCATCAGAGGAAGTGAACTCCCCACAGACAAAGCAAGGAGGGTCGAGGGAGAAGAGGAAAGAACCATAGTGGATACAACTAAAGTATTAACCATATCGATGGGCTTCGGGAAAGGTGAGACATCTCAGACGAAAGTCAACAGGGGTGGCTCCACAGAAGGAGCAATAAACACTTGCACCTTTCTAGGCGCATGTGCACTCAAAGCAGAAGCTAAAAGGGATTCAAAATTAGTTTGAATAGAGACTATAGGGGGCAGAGAGGAGGACATAGTAGGAGGTGTGGTTATCTCCTCCTCCTTCTTCTGTAAGGAGGCTTGCTGAGCTAGAAGAGCCTTTCACCAGTTCTTATGCTCACACGCAAGGCGATTTCTACGACTCTTTGAACTAGAAGCTAAAGCTTGCAAAGGGATAGAAGGTTCCTACTCAACCATGGGAGTGTCCTCCATAGCTGTTTCTGATAGAGGTACAAACTCCTAAATGAGAGCCGAAGGAATGGGTTCAAAAATGTCAAGAGGAATCGATTCAACACCTTGGTGGTGGGCCTCTTCTCATTCACTATTTTTGGAACAGGAACAATAGGGGGCCACGGAGGTTGAGACAGAGAGGAATCTCCATGGGAGGCTTTCTGTCATGCATACCGAATGAGTCTAGGCTCCATGGGTAAGACATGAAGCTCAAATGCAAGACGCTTGGCCTTTTTCCAAGCGGGCACCATGGGATTCTCTTGCAAACATGAGATAGAAGTAGTTGGTATAACAGTAGGGAAAGAGGAAGCATCAAGCTAAACAATGAAAGAGGAAGAAGGAGGATCTCAAGACTGCTTCTTTTCTTCCTTTTTGCGTGCCTTGACAACATCCCTATCAGCTTTCAGACAAGCTCTATATGAAACAACATAAGGCGAAGGAGGGTATCTCACTTTCGGCCTAGCATGCCCTTGTAATTTTGATATGTAAGGTACAAGAGGTTCTTTCTAGGTGAGAGAGGACCAAGAGGTGTAGGCCAAAAGTAATCTAGGGTATAGTTGCCACATGCAATCAGTGGTCTATAATCAATTTCATGGATAGTGTGTACTGAACCTCCATAAACATACTTCAGACACTTTTGCACAACCGAGGGAACTACGTTCAAAGCTACTAGCCAGGGGATTCCCAACTTTACCCTAAAGATTTTAGACCTTGGGATGATGTTGAATTTAAGGTTCATAGATTTAGGTCCAACGAGGACCAATAGGACAATACTCCCTATAGGAGGTACGAAAAGTGTGTCGTGTGTGTAGATGATACTTTCAGGTGAATCATACCCATCCTTATGTAGAAAGTTAATCAACATGATCTGCTCAGTTATGATATTCACTTGAGATGTCGGATCAATGAGAACACCTTCTATGGTATTCCCATTTATCCTCACAGGAATGTAGAGAGGAGAAGGTTCCCTATTAAATCCCATCGGTAGGTCTTGTGAAGTGAAAGTTATACTAGTACCACTACTCACAGTCTGTGCAAAGGGAATAGGTTGATTCAAGAAAGGGGCCATCGCGCACACCAAATAATACTTCTACAGAGCCTCCTGAGGTTTACGAGATGGGACAATGACCTAGTCAAGGTTTCATTACACAACATTGTTGGAACCTTCCAACTATACCTACTAGAGGTTGTAGGTTGGGTTGCAAGGAAGAAGCCTCACAACATTCACATGTACAACACTCCTAGAATACGAGGAAAGGGACTTTCAGTATTGCAAAATGGAACAAAAATAGTTCACGTCGAGTTCACCAAAAATGTAAGAGAGGGGGACCAACCACTGTGAGGCCCCAAGTCAGGAAAGGCCAAGAGTAGTATGGCTGCCCTAACTTACCATAGTTAAAAGGAAGGTTAGGATAGATGGGATGAGAATGATGAGGACTATAAGGTCCTTCAATCACTCTGCAAACCTGAGAGTTGGAAGGATACTAGATGATTCACTTTTCAGAGCCAACTCTGTGTCTTAGGTAGCTCTCTATCGGAGGAAAAAAGTATGGTTCTATGACAAAAGTGTGGCACGTTAGTGTCTCATAGGTGTGTTGGCATCCGTATGGCCATAAAACTAGAGAGACAAGGTAAAATCTTAAAGAAGTATTGATAGCCTAGTTTAGAAGTTTCGGGAAGTGAAGAACAAGACTAAGAAAAGTGAGATATATATACGAACATGATAAAGGAAGTAAATTACCACAAGGGTGACGAAGATGATCTCGCACAACAATCTTCTCGCCAGATTGCTCCAAGATCTCTCGACCTGCACACAAAAAGTGGGGAAATGTTGGGGGGTTGTTTAGGGGTCTGCCTCAGTCAGACCCCCATTTTGGTGTTTCCACCTCCACAGACAACCAAGTTTGCAATGATAGAAATAATGATAAAGAAGGGAATGAAAGCTACATTAAAAAAAGACACTACAAAATAGTACGTGCTTACTCAACAAAAAAGATAGAGAAGATAAGAGGAGCTTACTACCTTCGTCCAAAGCACTCAAGGCTAGTGGAGGAGAAGATGAGAGGAACTCAAGCCTCTGCTGCCGTGGTGTTTGTCTTGCACTCACACTATCAGAGTGATGGAGTAGTGGATTTTTGCAATGGAGTGTAAAGTGTTGATACAAAGCTTGTGGATGAGTGAATGAAATGGAGAGAGTGCTCAAATCGATCTTACAAAACTCCTTCCAAAGATCCCCAATGGATCTAGGAATGAGAAATATGAAGGAAGAAGATGAAAATGGCCATATTCAGGTCACCCAACGAAAGAGGGGTGTTACACTTTGACTTCCAATAGGAAGTGTAATGTCTCTGCAGACTCCAGCCATAGGAATTTTTCAAGGATGTTAGTGTGCCACACAGATGTCTGTGCACAGTGCGAGCGTCCCTGACAGAAACGCTTCCACCGACACACAGACAGGGCACCAAGTGTGATGTGAGCAGCGAGCTTAAGTGGAATTAAGCCTCTGCCTTAGGTTTTCTAAAGTGTAAAGGGGTAAAGGGGAATTTGCGTTAGGGGTGCAAATTCATGGCTATACAATATGATACATAGATCTTTGTGTAAGACACTAATGCAGCATGCATTTTTCCTCACATCACATTATCATCTAGTACTATTCATTTCAAAAATCTCTAGAATTCTCAACTTGAGTCCTATGATATTCTTAACCCACAAACACAATAAGATGGAAAAATTGTTGGGGCTATTTAGAGGTTTTCCTTAATCAAACCCCCATTTTTATCTTTTGACCTCCATAGACATCCAAGATAGGAAATAAATAAAAAATCTCTATTTTCAAATCCTAAGTGAATCAAGGATTAAAATTAGTGACCAATAAATGTGTTTGATAGTTGTATTAACCTTGGTCAATAGGGAGAACCACCATTGCATGTAAATATTTAAACTATGATAATTTAGATTTATTTTATCTCTACACTAAAGAGATTATCTCATACAATAAGAGCATATGTAGAAATCAATTAATAAAAAATAATTTTTAATAACAATGAAGACTTTCTTCAATGGAAGTGAAATATGCATTTGCTAGTGTATTCCTCTTTTAGGAATCCAAAAATGGTAAGAGTAGAAAAAAATACAAGAGTAGAGCACTAAGAGAGTGATTGAGATAACTAGTTTGATAGAGTTTCCCCAAGGGATAGAGATAGAGATGATAAAATGAAAAGAGTGAAAAATTAGATTTATTTTCTCAAACGAGATAGTGTTACTTTCCCATTCAATTGTTAATACATGCATTGTGAGCAAGCCATGTAGAAATTATTCTTTTGAATCTTGAGAATATTTGGAACAAAAATATGTCACGTGCTCATCTTTTGATCAAGCTAATGTGATCATCTAGAAGAATTCTACTAAAAAATTCCTTATATGTTCCCAATAGAATATGAAATATACTATGCTCTTCAAGTGTGAGAAAAAATAGTTCTTGTACAACTACAAATATTAAAATTATATTAATAAAGTGTGGACTAAAGTGAGTCCAAAAATGATGTGAAATTGTACAAGTACACAATTTTTGACAATACACTTTTCACTTTTTCACAATTTGTATCCCCTTTTAGGTTTGTCTAAAAATCTCCCCAAAGAATACATGATCTTGGAAATTATTTGAACTATTGGTAATATGCTTAGGATTTTTCAAGAATTTGTTTTTGTGTCACTCAAAAAGTCAATGCTCATGCTAGGTTCTATGTTTTATTAGATGTGTCCAAATCCCTTCATCCTCTTATGATTCTAAAATATTGTATTAGGGATTGGAAATAAAATGTTTTATATGAAAAATTTGACCTCGTTTGTTTTTAGTGTGAAAAATACGGTCACCTTAGCTATTAGTTCTTAGTAAAGAAAAAAAAGATTTTACTAACTCCAACTGTTTTTGCACGTGATAAAATGGCTTATGAGGATTCAAAAATTATTCTTGTCCTCAATATAAGGATATTTCACCTTCCCATATTTAAAAAATTCTTCAAATCTGGAATTAGAAACCTCATGGTTCCTTTGAATATTGAAAATGATTATAATTCTATCAACATATTGGAAGTTCAAGATGTCCCAAATACTAAAGATTTCCTTCCTTGTCAATCCAAATCTATATTAAATGGTGATGTTATAGCAAGAGAATCCAAAGTTGTGACTTCAAAAGATAATTCTACTTTCTTGGTAATTGACCCTTCCTCAAATTTATACAACTTGTCCTTTAGAGGATGAGTTTATTAGGAACATAGTAAATCATAAATATTGGAGTGAAGATCCCCTAGTAGAATAAAATCTCAATGAATTGGTTGATGAAATTATCCATATGGTTGGTGGAAGTCTGGTTGAATAATTTGCATGTAAGAGGTCTTCAAATAAATCTTAGGTTTTTGTAAAAGAAAAACTATTCCAATCTCAAATGAAAGAGGAATTTGAGTATGCAATCTCTATATAAAATAAGAGTGTTGAGAAACCAAAGAAAATCAATACCCAAGAAAACATAATTGTAGGAAGTTAATCGCCCACATTTTGGTGTGAATGAGGTGTATTACCTAAATGTTATCCATCTAGGTTCTATTCAAACTTAATTATATTTACATAGGGAACATATAGATCATTTAATTATAACACTTATCATAATCCTATGTTGTTGGACCTTCCACCTTCCCTATATAAGAAAGATTCCTCTTGTAAATTATGTAGAGACCATTATATCTTATCTTGTATATTGGATTAACTGTATAATCCAACATTAATTTCTTTCTACTCTCTTGTGGAAGGTTGTTTTTTAGTTTGTAGGTGATTGTGATTTCTTGATTCTATTGTGTGATTATTACACAATATCATAGCTTTAGAAATGGAAAACACTCTTTAGTTTGAGAGTGTTTTCAATAGAAACTTTTATTGGATTCATTTTGGTGTGAATTAGACCTCATCATTTAGTCTAGAAGACTAAAAGACCTATAAATCAATATAAAATTTGAGAAGATTTGGCATTAAAAAAAAATTGTCTGATTTTGGTAGGGTTAACATATTTTCACTATTAAAAATTCCATGCAACCATGTGAATCCATACAATCCATACGACCATTGAATCTGTGCACTTTTTTAAAATGATGCTTGCAATAATACTCCGCAAAATTCAAATTCTATATAATATTTAGCATTGAATGATTTATTATGTCACTTCTATGCATGTATTATCGAAACATACTAGATTGATTTTTTTTTAATGTAAAATATACATATTACGGGGTCACTAATCTCACTAAGTATGATGCCTTGTGTAGGTTTTTCTTGTGGGTAGTTGCCTAGGGTTGAAGCCCCTTAATTTTCCTAGTTGACAAGGGCTTATTTCCTCATTGCCTCTTCATTTGCTAAGTTCTAGTGACATTTCGTTTGTGTGTCATGCATTTTCTCTATCAGAATCATATAGCCTTCGCACGTTAAATTCCTTTAAATACACAGATATATGCCTTTAAATACATAGATATTGCAATTAATTGCATACATGTAAGTTGGGAGTTGGTAAATTTTAAATTTAAATATTTTGATTAGGGGTCAATTTTGCATGGTGCAAAATTGATATTGCATGTTATGAGATTGACTTGGGACAAGAAGTTGTGAATTTCAATGTGAGGAACGAGTGTATAAAAGTATGGGTAAACACACATGTAAGAAAATGTGTTATAGTGATTGTACAACAATTAGAACAAATAAGGATACAATAGACTAGAATATATGAAAATATATGCAAATGAAAATGGGTGAAGGATCAAAGAATGACTTAAACTTTATAGAAGAGTATAACTATTTGTTTCATATGTAATTGTACTAAGACATCCCATCAAAATAGACCCGAGATCTCTAATGATTTGAACTCTCCTCTCCCATGCACTTTTTACTTTATATTTTTTTAATTATTATGAACATGTGATTTAGATGATTATTTCCTTTCTCAAATCAATGTATTTGTGATTGTTTCATTTTTTAAACTACTAATTATCTTAAACTCTAATCTCTTAATTTTATCGAATTTTAATTTTTAAAACATAATTTCAAACTACTTACACCTTTCTAAAAATCAAGTATATGAATAAGATTTTGTTTTCACAGTTCATAATAGTGCTCAAAATTTCTGGATAAACTGTGCGAATTTTTATGTCAACGTTTCAGATCATACTTCAAGATCCATTATAGGCAGATCTATTTACCTATCATTCTGATGATGGATCATGGAATATGATCGAAAACGTTGATGTAAAAATTTACATAAAACTTATCCGAAAATCTTGAACACTAATTAACTATATATTTTATATAATTAATTAAAACATAACACATCTCTGAATGAGAATTGACATGGGTATGTAAATAGATCGCAAGAACTCAACTAGGAAAAGTTACATAGGTAGGTAGAAAAATTTGAGATTTAAATGTCTAGTTTTCTCAGCGATATTCTAGAAGTTCATTTATTTATACTTCGATGTTTGTAACTTTTTGTTTTAAACTGTAGAGAAATAGTATAGTGGTATCCCCACAAGGAAGGAAGCGTGCCCTTTCGAATCACTTTAATGCCCATTGTCGGCTATAGATACGTGTTTATTGAAGCTGTTGAATTTCGGGAATGATTTCAATTTAGGCGTAATTAAAGGCGGAGAGACACACAAAATTCTGTCGGCACGTAATTAAAGGAAATCTTCCCTCAAAAGCATAAGATTGCACTCACTGTCAATCATTATCACTTCCAAGCTTACTAGGAAAGAAATACATTTTTAACCCTTTAAAATGGATGAAAGTGAAATATTCTGTTCGTTACAGAAACTTAAAATTGAAGCGACATTTGTAAAGTAAGTTCATGCCTAAAACCCACGTTCTCATTTCAAGGCTTTTTAGACGTAGGAATATTGATTGATTAGTGACGTCTGTAGATTGCGCGGTGGATATGCGTGTGTTGCACTACTTGACTGAATATTATTGCAGCTGGAAACCATTGTAATGGATTTTTTTTTTTGTTTTTTCTTGGCATTTGTAACTTTTAGCTGTTTAGTCTGTTTATCTGCATTGTTTGTTCTTTTTATTTTATCTACAATCAACGTACAAAAATTGTTTAATAAATAAGGTTGATCATCAATTTTAGTTTACAAATTATTTTATGTATATTAATTTTTTATTTTTTTATTATTAATATCATGTTTTTAGCATTCAATTTTGATGTATATTTTTAATCCAAACATTTCAAGTACAATGTATTTGTTAACAAGTTGTAAAATAACAGCAATTATTTCTGGATTTATTTGTGTATGCTATTTTAAATCTGTGTGTGGTTTGGAACATCAATTCAAAATAACATACATAGTTAAATCTACAAATATTTGCTGCTATTATTTGTGGACTGGAAAAATCATTCCTACCAAAGTTGTAAAATGATTTATATTTTATTTTTTTTGTTTTAGTAGGAGACATTGATTTTAAAAGTTGATTTCAACTTTCATGGTGAAATTTGTAAACTTAAAAGCTAATTTAAAAAAAACATGACTAAAACAATAACTCATTTTTATTTTTACGCCGAAGGCGTGTCCCTATATGAACTTTCCATCATTTTTCGATTGTTTTTTACCATTTTCCGATTGTTTTTCCCACCGCTAGCATTTTTCTGACCGAATCTCAGCCGTTCATCATTTTTCACCATTTTTACCCCCGATTTTAGCGGCTGTCCGAAATCACCATTTTATCAGACAGCTATTTACATGCTTCCGGTGATAGTTTCATTTACACCCACCCGTACCCACCTTCGTTGGAGGTAAATCTGCGCCTTCATAAATAAGATATTTGTTTTGTCAGAAATAAAACATCGGTTCTTATTACCACTAAACCATGAGTTTCCCCTATTATTGTGCAATCCCATGCACAACTGGGATTGGCGTTATTCAAATAAAAGCTCAAGTTTTCTTTTTTTTTCATTTTTATTTATATTAAATTTTTTTTTGATATATAAAGTTTCTATATTTATATATGTAATCTTTTTATTTTTCAAAATATAATAAATATTATTTTAAAAATAATATTATATGAATATAGATTAATTTTTTTTTATGTTTATATATATATAAATAAATGTTTATTTTAAATATTTGTTTATTTATAATATAATATTTTTTTAAACAATATTTTTATGTTTTAATGGTGAAATTAATTTAAATGTATTTTAGTTAGTAAAATAATAATTAATAAATTAAGTTCAAGATTAAATTTATTATTATATAAATTGAGTTATAATTATAATTATATAGATTTTTAATTAACTAAATATTAAGGTTATAATTAATTATAATATATTTAATAATTATAAGAAATAAATTAAAATTCAACTATGTTATTCAATAATTGAAACAAACAATGACACTATTAAAGAAGCAATCTTGTATATTTCTTTCAAAATATTCCATGTAAGATATGGCTTTAATAACACATTAGATGTTGTTTCAATTATTTTCACCATCTGAAAATACAAAGATTTATTTTAAAATTAAATGATATCAAAATCTTAAATCTAAAAAAATAGAATTCTTAAATCTCTTCCATTTTATGAAGGCTAACCTTACAAATAAAACCTACCATAACCCCTGCTAACTATACAATTTGTAATATGCAATTCATTAAATGTGACAACAAGATAAATTATTGTATTCACCATATAAGAATGTTCTTATTAAATCTTATAAAATAAAAATTAAGAAGCTCATTTTCTATGTCTACTAAAATTTTTACTATCATTTTCATATTATCACATTCATTCAAAAAAAAGATACTGCTTCATACATTTATATTCAAAATAGGGAAAATATTCTTATCCAATACTAAGATACATGTAAATCATTCTCAATGGTAGTAGTTCAACAAGACATGCAAGGGAAAAGACCAATTTGTTATGTCAAAGAGTTTCAAGAACTATTTCAACTTCTCTCACCCACTTATATATGAGGGAATTTGAACCCAAATCAGTGTGCATGGGCATATGGTATGAATATAATGATTTATTATTTGATACTTGTATGACATTCATATGTACCAGACCTCTTACTAATGGAACCTTAGTTTTCTTTTGCATAATCTAGAATCTAATTTTACTCTCCTGATATTTGGAACATTACCCCTAGCATTAATGACTTTCAATAGTCATGTTCTTGGCATTAATCCTTTTGTATTTTCTTATGTTATTGGCATTAATATATACACATTGAATCGCAAACCAAGCACATGCATAATTAATTAAAAATTAATAATAATATTAAAATCATTTTCTAAATGACCTACCAATTGATCTCATTTACTATACAAATGTGTGCAAAAAGTAAACCAATTTTTTCCTAATTGACCTTCCACACCTCTTCGACGTACCCATTGCACAAGGTGCCATAGCTAGTTATAATTCTTTTACATATTAATTTATGTATTGATTAACAAACAAGGTTGACCATGAAATCTAGGCTTCACAATTAACTCTATGTATATCAAAAGCGAGAAAAGTTACTTCCCATTAGTTAATATCATCTTATTAGTGACTTGACTTTCATGAATATTTTAAACTATAAAATTTTCAAGTAGAATGTACTTATCAACATGTAGAAACTTCTTTTTTGCTCTTTTTTTTTTAGGTAACATTGTTGTTTTTCGCTTTTTATTTTCTACTAGATAACATTGATTTTAAAGGTTGATGTCAACTTTAATGGTGAACCTTGTGTACTTAAGAGCTAATTTAGCTTTATGTTTATTTTAGAGAATATTTTAATAATTTAATATAAAATAAGTGGAGTTTTACGTAGAGTTGGATTCATTTTCTTAATTATTTTCCATCTTTATATATACATGTTCTTATTAATTTATTTGTATTCTTTTCATTTTTAAAATTTTCATACAAAATAAATTAATTGCTCTTTTTACAATTAGATTGAATTAGATTTTATATCCCAATTCTTTTGGGTCATTCATAACAAGGTTGACCCCTATCCACAAATTCAATTCTTGGATTTTCAAGATTCAAATTTGGACATGTCAAGGTTGTATTATGCATAAAAGTACACTGCAAGAATTTTATTATCTATACAAGTAGGTTTGTGGTATGAGATGATTTTGACATAGGCATTGTGCCTTATTCTTTAGGGATTGTGTCTGTCAAATACTAACATGGCATTGAACATTTATTTTAAAGCTCCAAACTAGTGGATTTAGTGCTAATGCTAGAATAAAATTATTCACTAGTACCTATTTATGTATATGTTTTCTATTGTTCAAGGTTACACATTCATTTCATGGTAAGGTGGTATCCATATGGTTGTAACTTGCAACTTGGGAGGAGTTGAGTAGAAGTGATGTATGAAGACACAATAAATACCTTAAATTCTTGAAGATTACTACCACTTATTCATTTTTGTTAAATTTAATGAGATATTTTCCTCATGTTCTTAAAATTTGGTCCTATATGGATTCAATTTTATATAGACATGTATTTCTAAAATTTCTAAGAGGTTTGGGAGTAAAATTTTGATGTTAGACTACTAAAATGTGAACACCCAATAGGGTTTTAAGGATAGATGTGTATTCTATGGAAAGGTAGAAAATGGTTTTGGTTTATATTGGAGATGTATAAGGATTATTGTTTGGTTCTTCTTCATTGATAGAGAGTTGAGAAGGTGTATTTTACTTGATCAAATATATATTTTCATAGGTATTTAGGCTTTGTAGACCTTGACAACGTGTAAAAACCATATAAGTTATATGCATGTTAAGTTTAGTTTCTCCAAGGGTTGGTTGTATGCTTCATTGGACTATATTTAGTTCATAATATCATCCTTGCTAGTATGGTATTATTTTTAATCAATATAGCTTGGTGAAAGCTTGTAATTTAGTTTTGAGGATTCTTAAGACATATATTTATAAAAATATGTAGAATATATGTAGTATTCTAGATATGAATCCTTAAATTATTTTATTTCTTTAGAAGTTTTGATATATCTATAAAGTGCATTATATTTTTGCATATAATAGGTCCTATGTGAAAGTGAGTGTGTTCTTAATTATTGTTCTTAGCTATTAGATATATGTATATCATGAGTAAACTAGAATACCATACCTTGCTAGTCTCATGGGACCTATCATTTATCATTTTACATGGATGTACCTAGCATAACACAGCTTGCTAGCCTCATGTGACCTATCATTTATCATTTTATATGGACACATCGAATTGTTAGGATTAAGGTGAAATCCACCTTATAAATCCTACGTCATGGTTCCAACATCCTTGGAAAGTGTCTCTAGGCACTTAGGGTATATTGGGAAAATATTATGTAATATTAATTCTCACTATTATTCGTAATACATTCATATAAGGTGATGGGTATAGTAGTAGTGGTAAACATGAGTTGTGGAAATAAATATTTAATATTATTTTCCCCACATGTGGATGCCTAGAATGGGATAATAAATGATAAGAAAAAGGATAAATGTGTGACTATTGGGATTCTCCAAGTTGGAGCTTGGAATGAAACAACATTTGTCTCTTGGTATTCCATCATTTATTGTATTTAATATAATGTTTATCTTCCATGTTTGGGAACCTAAGTTGGAGGGAAAGTATTGGAGCCAAAACTAGTGCCCTTTCGCATTTTGAGGAGGTATTCCAAGGGTTGGGAACATTTTGAATGAAGAGTCATCTTTAAGAGCCTTATTTCAGGCTTAAAATGTCTTCACAAGTCTATAAAGTCAACATCTTAGATGTAGAAGACATGAGCAACAATTAAATGTAGAGTTCCATTACATAGGTACAAGGATAGGTGGAGGTATAAGGAGGTTGTTCATAGGTGCATAAGTGCTTCCATGGTGGAGGAAAAAAGGATAATTGAAGTGATTGTATGTAATCTCATTTTTTTGAAGATAGTGCATACTTGGCCTCTCTTCTTAGTGGAGTTTTTTTTATGCAAAGGTTTCTCCAAGTCGATCATGTGTTATGTGATGATCTTGTGTTGTTGATTTGTGCCTCATTTCTAATATCTTATGGTGATGTTATTCTTTTTATACTCTTTTTATAAGTTCACATAAGATAGTGTTAATAAGCATGTTGTGTTGGCTATTTTTTGGCATCATAAAGAAGATGGATCTAATCATGGTAATTCCATATTAAGTAAACTTAATTTTTAGATTTTCATATAAGTTTCAGATTTTCATATTGTTGTAGCCCAAGCCTTATATCTCATCCATTGGATTCATATTTCGATAGATATTGAATTTCACAACAATTTTTTTTAAACCTATTTATTTCTTGTCATTTGGTATCAATGTTGAAAATTTTAACTAGGTTTTGAGTATTCCTTCTTTTTGATTTCTTATCTTGGAAATTTTGTGGGATATTTTTAGAATGAATTAGAGGTTGTTGGAAGGATTTTTTAGCTCAATGAATTTTCTATGAGTTAACCTTTTCTTACATTTCACTAAGATTGGGATCCATGGATATTGTCAATGTGATCCATGTTTGGAATTGGAAGCTCATGATTATGGATCTTTATGGATTTGGCTATTCCTTGGTAACTTGGAGCTCTCTTTTGAAAATATGTGTGTATCCTCTTTTATGGTGGTTTTGTTCCTTTACCCTTTGGTCATGTGTAGTGAAAATTTGTTCATGTTGGATGGGTAGAGACATCCCGATCACATGAAGAAACACCCTCGATTTAAACTACAAAATGGAGTGCTTATGTTGGCTTCATGATTTTAGCCCTTGGTTGCATGAAAGCACTGGAAGATAAGTCACTAACCTCTTTGCAAGTTGTGGAGCTCATATGTTTCATATGTTATAAGCTCCTAGAAAACTTAGTTTTCCTATTGGATTGCAATTTTCTCTTGATTTCGACTATGGGTTTGTGGATTTGTGCTTACTCCATTATTTGGATGACATGTTTGATGTGAATGTCTAGATGTTTGAATGGATTTCAAATTTACAAAGATGGGCTTGCATGTTTTACATGCTAATTAAAATATGTGATATGTAGATATATGATAATACTACATTTAGGGTGTTGCAGATCAAGACAGTTACAAGTTTGTATGGATGCTTAAAGGGTTCTTATTGATTTATGGTTACTCTTATGTGGGTTTGTTTGTAAAATTAGATCTAGCATTGATCCTAGTGTTTGAGTCTTGGAAATCCATATTTTATACCTGGATATATCTATTTTACATGATACTAATGTGGGATTGAATATATTTTTCAGTTATTTGAGATTAGAGCACTAATTATGTATTTCTCCTTTGAGATGTTGCATATGTGTAGATATTGAAAAATTATCTAAGGTGGATTCCATTTGGTAGACAATATTCTTGGTCACCATTATTACTCTGGTATGCTTATTGTAGTGAGAGATGGTTATTGGGAGTTCCTAATATAGTTGTTCATTTGAATCTTAGTAGTTATTTACGGTGCATGAGAAGCTTTGTTAACTTTTAAATAGAGTTTTGGAAATGATATTGATCATGATGTCATTTATAAATTGGAATTAATTTTAGTGGGATCTTTATGCAGTTACATAATGTGTTCTATCTTCTTTGTTTGAAGTTGTTAGTTCTAAGTTTTTATTGTTACAATGTGTAGTGAGCCATGGATAATATTTGATTAGAGGATGGATGATCTTTTACAATGGTTTTTGGTCTCATAAGGAGCTCTTGCATTCTATAGTTATATTGTATTAAGAATTTAATAACACCTTTGGTTCTATTGACAAAGGATGTGTGGAATTCATATCTTCTTGGTTTGGAGATTGTGGTTGTACTTTACCTTTTGAGAGCTCATGGTGTTGAGTTATTTATGTGTAATGGGGCCATGGGGGATCTTAAGTTAGGAGATTGTTATCATGATTCTTAGAGAGCTTGGTTACATAGTTCAATGGGAGATTTGGTAGTGATGTTGATTCCTCATTTGTTGATGGATGGTTATTTTTGTGATCTCCTAGGGGGGGATGTTAGATCATGACATCATGAAATGTTCCTAATTCTATAGTTGGAATTTTGACAGTGGTCTTGGTTTTTTATCTTTGGTTTTGAGTATTAATCATTTCCTTCGAGCTTCATTATTTTGCAAGGTTGTATTTGAAGTTTATATGGATTGATTGGTGGATTATTATGTAGACTAGAGAGAATTGGGTGAGGCTAAGAGATCTATTATTTATGGTATCATATGTTGAGATGGTTACTCTTTGATGTGGATTTTAGAAAAAGTTCCAAGGAGCCTACACTTGGTTATGGATATGAATCCATTATGGACCTGAAAAGAAGACTATCATTTCTTGGTGTTATGTGTGTAGAACAATATTGTATCCACTCTTAGTCTACTCGGATGGTGAATTATTTGAGAGGTATTTCCTACTCAAATATTAGATGCATTATTTATTTTGTATCTTGTCTTCTCATATGAGTTAGTCTTGAATACAAATATTTTGAAGACTTGTTAAGAAGAATATGCATGGTTTACAAATTTCCATTATTCTACTTGTTTGTTCTTGAGCTATGGATCTAGTTCTGTGGAATTATTTTGAGAGGTATAGGAAATGGTTTGTGGCTTTGTAAATATCCCCTTTGTCTTAGGTATGATGGGTTGGTTTTATCTACCTTCGGCATGAGAGGTTTACATCTATTTCTTCCATGGTTTTATTTCTTTAGAATTCTAGATTTTGATATCCTTTTAGTATGGGAATGGTGAAGGAGATCGAACTCCCTTCTCAAAATATTAGATCTATGGTTAAATTCAAGAAATTAATCTTCAATAAGAAACCTTGCAAGACCATGCATTAGTATTTTAGGAAAATCAAGGATTTCTTATCAATCACTCATTCTCTATCCCTTATATACCTCTTTCTACCTCTCTCGTGTCATTTATTTATTTTCTCTCTCACTTGTTATCTCTCTATTTATCGCACTCTCCCTCTCTTTATCTTTATATATCCCACCTCTCTCCTATCCCTCTTTACTTCCTTCTATTTCTCTCCCTTTCTCTCTCTTAGTTACACTCCTTAGACCTACTATACATACATTAGTTTGACTTGTGTCATCCTTCCCATGATCATACCTTCATCTATTTCTACACATATACCTCATTATATTTTTTCATATGTATTCATATTTCTAAACTTATTCCATCCTCCACCTCTTGGACCAACCATAATCATATAGGTATAGTCATCCTAGTAGCCCCTAACCTTCTCTTATCACTATCTTTCCTATACCCTATATTTTCAATGATGCAAAATATAGATCAAGTTGAGAAAATAGGGGAGAGAACACATATAATATATATATGAGTTTTGAGGAATCTCAATTTGGGATATATATGTAGAAGTTGTCAAAACCAACTTAAGACTCCAAGATCACCTGCATGCAAATGGATACCTATCACAAGGAAGAGAATGGATGGAGAAAACAAACAAGGGTTTGAAGCTCTGAATAATGGAGAAATTATATTATCAAAACAAAGGGAATTCAATGATATGATGAATATACAATGAGATCAATCCTTAAGAAGGAGATCATGCAAACCCTAATAGGAAAAACCCTAAAAGAAGCCCTAAAAGGAAAACATTTAATAATTAATATAATTATTAAATGTCACTTTATGCAAACTAAAGTGAAATTTTAAGAAGGGAATAAAGGTAACTTAATCAACATAATTAAGTTAAAACCTTTACTCTAACACCCCCCCTTAAGATGAGCAAAAGTGCAGCTACAAACAAATGCAAGAAAGCAAAGGTAACTACAATGCAAGAAAGGAAACATGGGTCCCGACAACTAGGCCAGATCAGGTACCCAAATACAACCAAATCTCTGTAAAGAGGAGAAATAGAGAAAACCTCATGGGAAAAACTCTACTCCAAAAAGAGAAGTTGAAAGCCATGAAGAACATCACTGAAGTAGAAGAAGCTGCAAACAACTATCGAAAGATGACTACTATGGTGCTGAAGAACCTCAGTTGAAGATAGGATGATCAGGATCAAGAAGACAACAATCTGCATGAGTGCCCCAAACGACACTACTCGAATCAGATGGCAAACAAAGGCAAACACCTGGAACGAAGATACAGATGGCACAAGTACCAATAGTCTGAAAAACACTGATCAACTGAGAATGGAAGATTCCTTCCAAGGTGAAGCTAAGGAAGCATGAGCACAAACAGTATAACCCCCCCATAATGGTGAACTGGGAGAGTCTGACAGATCCATTGAAATGGTGTGTAACACCATGTAGTGCATGAAGGAGAAGATACAACTTATGAAAGTGCACAAGAAAGCACCTACAATTGAAAAAGTGGTGTGCAAAACAAAGCACACATGCATGAGGCTAGAATCATATGGATCCACTGTTGTCATGGAGGGACACTCACTAGACAAAGGTGTGATGGAAAACAAAGGAAAACTACACAACCTCCCCATGGCACTCTATAAAACAGTGTGAGTACAAAAGATGACACAACCTTAAGTGCAAAATCCCCAAAGATACATGTATAATAGTGTGGCACTTTATCTCAGTGCGTGTACATAAAAGATTGCTTAAAAATGATGCTCAAAATGCCCACAAAGGACAAAAAGCTAGAAATACATGAAGAACAGCCAAAAACAAAGCATCCTATGCAAACGAAAAGTTTCCAAGAGCAAATATGTCCATGTAATTCACTAAAGTGTGAAAACACAAAAAATTGAATAAAATATAACTAGAGTGAAATATAGAAAAATTGCATGGATGGAACTGAAGAGCTCTGAATTATGGTTCCAATGCCACTGAGATCGCAAAAAATGGAGAAACAGATCAAAAGTTATGAGCTCGGGACTGAAAGAAGCTCCATTGACTTCAACTGGTTGTAGAATGTACCAAAAGAAAAATAAAGTGATGAATCCCACACCACTAGAAAGTTGACAGAACCAGCTTTCCGATAGTACCTCGTTTGCTAAAAAACGATATCGTATGCCCAAGTTACGGCCTCTGGGGGAAAATAGGTCCAAAGGGGAAAAAAGCCAGCGTTGCATTAAATTTGACAGTCATACGGCCATCACAGAAAAAATGCGGGCTCTAATTTGACGGCCAAATGGCCGTCACCATGCAAAAGCACAATTGGGCATATTTAATAAAAAAATGTTTTTTATATAAAAAAAACATTACAATAAATTTTTTTTTTTTCTTTTAAATTTGAAAAAAAATATTTGGTGGGGGAGGCACATGGGCCCACCCCCACCGCACCTTTATGAAGGCACAGCCTTGCACAAGCTGGCGCAGGTACGAACCTGCGCAGGGTACCCACCTGTGTAAGGTGTCGGCCTAAGCAAGCCGTAAAAAGGCTTTGCTTTTTTATTTTTTATTTTTTTATTTTAAAAAAAAATAAAAAATCAAAGATGCATTTACAAAAAAATTAAAAATTAAAAATGCGGACGAAAATATGCCAAGAGAAAAAAAAAAATTACCATGATTTTTCTCCGATCCGCGTGCAGACAGACGATCGTACCTGTAAAAACATTTTGCTCCAAAATTCAACTTTGTCCAAAATGGGCGAATGAACAATCGATTTAGGGGTTTTGGACCACTGCAGACACAATGGTGAGGTCCATTTGGGCTCAAAAATCTTTGAAATTGTAGGTGAATCCCTGGATCAAAAAATGCAAACCCCAAAACTGTGAATGCCTAATCCAACCTTGTAGCTCCAAATAGCTCCAAATTCTTCAAACAAGAATAGACATGTAGCAAGAAAGTTCTGATACCATGTAGAAGTTTTCAAAACCAACTTCAGACTCCAAGATCACTTGTATGCAAATGGATACCTATCACAAGGAAGAGAATGGATGGAGAAAAGAAACAAGGGTTTGAAGCTCTGAATAATGGAGAAATTATATTATCAGAACAAAAGGGAATTCAATGATATGATGAATATACAATGAGATCAATCCTTAAGAAGGAGATCATGCAAACCCTAATAGAAACCCTAATAGGGAAAACCCTAAAAGAATCCCTAAAAGGAAAACATTTAATAATTAATATAATTATTAAATGTCACTTTATGCAACCTAAAGTGAAATCTTAAGAAGGGAATAAAGGTAACTTAATCAACATAATTATGTTAAAACCTTTACTCTAACAATATATGGTACAAAATATGACTCTAATACACACTTATGATTCTTTAATGCACTATATTTTAGTTTCTAATATGAGGATCTAGATTGTTGGCCAGACTATTTGTAAGAAATTTAAGAGATTTTGTTATTCAATGTTTACGGTTATTACATTATGGATCTATAGATACTAAAAGGGTGAAAATTGTCATTGACTAGGGTTTAGGACATAGAACAACAATTTTCCACACTTCTCATTCAAAGAAACCCTAGAGATCTCAATCCAAGGATAGAATGATGGAAAGAGATCTTGTAATAGGGTGTCCTGGGGTATGATTAGAGACTAAAAGAGGGTTCACCACCAAACTAGGGCTTGGAAAGACAACTAACATGCAAGATCTAATTATGAAACCTAATGTTATGCAAAGCTTCACTAAATGACCTAGAAATGAATGAAAAACATAATATAAAACTAGAAAAGTATAGAGGGGCACATGGAAAGCTATAGCAACTTGAATGAAGTTTTGAAAATTTGAAAATACTAAAATTAATGCAGACTAGGACTCATACCCCAGGATGGGTGATTTAGTCCCATATTAGGGTTTTTGGGAAGGAACAAAAATCTAGCAAAGACAAGTCTAAAACTCTTGAAATCTATAAATTTGACTATATTGGGACTGATATGCCAGAAGTGGCATATTATTCCTTCTTGGACTTTTTGGGGGATCAGGATCTGAATCTAGTCTTCAATCTCTGCTCTAGCTTGTCAACTAGATTTCCAAGACTGAAATGTTGAATTCTTCCCTGTAGAAGTCTTTCAATGATCTTCAAAACAAGGTGACAACTTGGATAAATTTGCAACTTTAACTTCTTTATAATCTTTCTCCTTAGAGGGTCTTCAACCTAGATCTACAAATCATACACTCAAGAGAGAAAAATATTGTTTTGTTAGTGGAAACGGGTTTTCCTTGGTCAAACCCCATTTTGGTAATCAAAAATTGAAATGAATGAAATAAGAATGAAGGATGATTAATGAACAACATGCAATATTAAAACTCACCAAACCCTTACAATAAGGTGATACAAACATGTATGAAGTGGCTCCAAAGGATGTAGATCTTAAATATTGCTTGACTAGGATAGATCTTGAATGGAATGCTAGCTTGAATCATAAAACTCTACATAACAATTGTTAGCTCAAAAACAAACATGATGCATGATGACTTTGACATGATGCTTGATGCTTGAATAATGCTCTAAAATACTTGATAATATTCCCTTGAATTCTCTTGAATTATCTTGTAAACACTTGAATGCTCTTGTGAACTCAAACTTGCTATATGCATGAATACTTGAATGCTTGGGGTGAGAATGAGTGAAATAACCTTGTATTTATACTTGTTTATTCCAAAATTCCCAAAACTACAACACTACAAGTCGACATCAGATCTAGGAGAATAAAACACCACAAAGAATTTGAATTAAATTCGAGTTTGGGCCACGCGGGACTCATATGCCCAAGGTGGCATATGAGTCCTATTAGGAATTAATTATGCGACCATTTTCAAAAATGCTCAGAAAGGTGTGAAATCCAAATCGAGACCCAAAACCCTAGGTGGGACCCATAAGCCCAAGGTGATGTATGAGTCCCAAACCATCAAATTTGTGCCACACAACCTAAAAATACCTAAATTATGATTGAATGTTGATTTATATCACGGTCATCTTCAAAAAGATGCATTAAATGAGGCTTGTGGATGCAAAATAATGCAAATTAAAGCATAAGGAAGCTTAATTATTTAATAAAACCTTAGAAAAGTGTGAAAGTGTGTTACAACACTTCACAAAACCTTATAATAAGGTATGATTAGGTTTATTTAGCTTATAAGGTCCCAATAACTAATGTGAGTGTGTTAAAAAAATTACAACACTGAGTCAAGGCATAATTAAGCTCGATTTTATAAGGAGGGCCCAAACAAGTGTGAAAATGTCATTGACAACATTTTTTGACACTACATTTAGTCCCCACTTGAGTGAGAGGATGAACTTGCTTCAAACTCACTAAAGTATAAAAATTCACATCAAGAGGAGTCTAATTGCACCAATTCTAGTAAGATAGGATGAAAACAATCAAGCGGGGTGATCAAGTCCCCAAGATCAAGATCCCATCGAAAACCAACATAGGAACAAAAGAACAGACATGAAAATGATATAAAGAGCATCATCAAGGCACACACATATATTTCCAAAAATAATGAGAAAAAAAAGGGATAGATGGATGGATCAATATTTGACCATTTTTCTAACATGATGTGGATTAGATCTAGGTTGTTTATCCAAAAATGCATGCTCACTCTAAGGCAACATAACTTCAGGTTGTCCATTGGGTGAGGATCCAAAAGAGATGAGACACATACACACATGGCCGGTATGTAATCACACACACATGTGAGTGGCTATGGGAAAGTCATGCCTCGGTTCGGCTTCCAATCAAACCATACCAAAGTTATACCTCCTGATAACTTTGATAAGACACTGGACACAACAATGAACTTCGAGCTTCATGAGGCAATCAAAGCTTCGTATGATTAGAACTCATGAACAAAAAAGATGGTTCCACAAGCATGCAAAGTGTCTTATGCAAGGTGGCCATATAACCAAAAATGCAAATGCATCAACAATGTAAAAAATGTTCAAAGGAATCTTGCTTAGTTCATGTAAGGTCTTTAAACTAGGGAACATTGTGCCTAATGTATCCAAGAGAGGACTAATCAAAGAATAAAAGATCTAAAACTTAGGGGAGGTAGTGTGTGATATCAAGACGCTAAGAGGAATACAATATCCTAAGAGAGACCATGATTTTGAGGGGTCCATCAAACCCAATGTCATCCACAAAGTGAAAGACACATCACATGAAGTAAGAAGACTACACGATGAAACATGAAATGCAAAAGAATAATGTCAATGTATGTCCCCACTTTAAAGAAATTGCTAAACACCATGTTGTGAGAAATTACTTTAAAGTAGCAAATGAGAGCTAACCTAGAAATCCCCATGCCAAGTCATATGTTTTTGAATAAAGCTACGTCATGCAAAATAAAAGAGAGAGGTTGCCCCCAAAAATGAAACTCCAAACACATGATGGATCTATGTGATGAGGCCTAATAAATACGTCATAATCACTAAGTTTTTACCTATTTAATACTTGATTAACCTATAAATGTTTTATGATATGTGCACCTTTATTATGCAACTAGAGTTGATATTTATTTCTTAGCCAAATGATATTTGTTTATGTTTAAAAGTGATGAATGACTAGATTGTTTGTGACTCATCCTTAAATGAGTTATTATCCGTTGATATCCTTTTGACTCATCATGTTGAATGAAAACTCTACCAACTACAACCAAAGTTCCAGCAAAGCACGTCTAGTTCAGAAACTTGGAAATCAATACAACTAAAGGCAGTTACAAGGATCCTCACCAATTATGTTCCTGTGCGCCAAGATATCTTTTTAGACTAGGATTAGCTTAGTTTCCCGCACATCTTTTTTTTTTAAATAAAGATGGATATTTATATCCAACACAGTTGGATGTTAGATTGTTTCAAGTTTTTGATCCTTCTCATGTAGTTTCATTTCCTATTTTAAGTTAGAATTATTTTCTTTGTACTTCGTTCCTATCAAGGAAAATTCTATGGAAATATAAAGAAGTTGATTTCAACTCTGTGCTTAACATGATTTTTAGATAAATACTAGGATTATTGTAGAGTCGGGTATAGAAAAGAAGAATTGTTTAAAATGAGGTAGTTGGAAGATGAGAGTTTAGAGGACTATGTAGATAGGTATCAATTTGTTCTGCAAAGGTGTGGAAATGGATTAGATTGAGAAATTAGTAAATCTATCTTTCTAAATGGCATTGATGACAATTGCAGAGAGGTCTTGAATCTAATAGGAAAAAGGAGATATTAATAAATAGAATTTTGAGGAAATCATTGAGATTTGTAGGAATTACTCTAGAAAAAGATTGGGTTATAGGAGAAGGAACAAGGATTCCTCTGCTAATGTTTCCAAAGTTACAAAAGAACTTGCAAACCTAAAAATAGATATTCTCCTTCATCTTAGTTCTCAAATAGATAAAATAATAGTTGAACCTTTTTCCATTTACTGTCCTAAATTCAGGGATAAGAATCCAATGAGAGAATTTCCTCTTAATCAAGTAGATCTATGTGAGATATGTGAAAATAAATTTTTTAGTGGAAAGTGTAGTTTCCTTCCTGAAATTAGGAACCAGTTGAAAAAGCCAGCACTAGTAGAGGAGGAATTGAATTTTGTAGGACAAAGACAGTTCAATCCTACCTTTGGTTAGCCTAGAAATAATCCTAATTGGAGTTCAAATCAGTAGAATAACCAATGAAATTCTCCTTCCCAATGGAACCCCCAATCGTAGTGAAACCCTCAGCAAATACAAACCCCCCCAAAACCAATCCAAGTCTTACCACAAATAGCTTCAGACACCCTTGAGTTGACATTCAATAGATTAAATGAGTGGGAATTTTTGCAGCAATGACTTCCTACCATAATTTTTTGTATATCATGAATAAATCTTAAAAGGGTAGTTTCAATTTTTATTTTCTTAAGCTCATCAATAATCCAAGGATCAACTGGATCATCATTTTTATTAGCTTGCTCAACTAATGGTTCTTGATGAAGTCGTGAAGGAAATGATGCTTTTTTAGAATGATCTTTCTTGATTTCTTTTTATATCTCCTTCACTAAGTTTTGTTGTTTATCTTCCTTAGTTTCATCATGTTTTGATGGTATAACTCTATTCCTTAAATGAATATCACCTATTTCAATGTTATTCAAGTTTACTGTGTTAGGATCAGCATTATAGGCAGGTTGCTAAGGTTTAACATTCTTAGGATTAGGAATTGGTTGAGTAGGTATCTGAGGCTGATTGACTAGTTTAGAACTTGAAGGTTGGTTTTGTCTAGTTACCCGATTCTAATTCCACGGTCTCTTTTGTCCTTGATTTTTCCATTGGTTGCTTCCTTGATTAGGCTGCCATTGATTAGGCTACCATTGGGTTTGATTCTGCCACCATTGAGGCTAGTTCCATTGTGGATATTCAGGTTGTCCCCAAGGTGGTACCCAAGGGTTTGTCATAGCTGGAGGTGGATTTTTCATTTGCCTTAGTTAACACCAGAAAACCTTCTAGAGTATATGGATTGTTTCTTAGAGAGTTTTTCCCAAAATGGAAATTCGGATTGTGGTAACAAGACCTACTAACTTCTAGACAGATTATGACTTCATGGATTTTTATTTTAATAGTTACCCAAACATTCAAAATCAAATGTGTGAGTTCTTCCAACATGGATTTCTCATGGGTAACGATGACAAGTCATTGCTTAATGCCTGTATAGGTGAACTTCAAATCAAATCCTTTGTTTCATTATTGAAAAATCATGTTGCGTGGTCAGCTAGAATGGAGGAATACAAAAACATTCAACAAACATATGGGTTACCAATGAGACCAAAATATCCAAAATCAATCTATTACATTAAAAGGATCAATGAAGTAACTCCTCTTTATGTCAGTAATTTTTTAAAAATCATTGCAATGTTTCAAGATATTGAAGGAAGTCTTCCTCCTATAGCTCTATAGGCATGTGAAGAAATATTTAGATCACTTCCAGACCCATTAAAAAGGAGAGAGCCAATATCACCAAATAATATCAGATGGAGCTTAACACGGGTGAGTCATATGGTCAATCTGATTCATCAGGAACAAGAGTTCTAGATTGGTATGAGATTTAGAATGCCTATCATTATCATGCCTGCAGCTAAGATAAATGCACCTTCACAGATACCATCTAAAGTCCTCAAAGCTTGGTATGAAAATATGGAAAAGAACAATGGATTTGTTGTGTCTACAAGAGCTATATTTTTATATCCCATCTAGTTATAAACCATGAGGGCATGGTTAAATGCAAGAGGAGGAGAATGATGAGGCCTAATAAAGACCTCATAATCAATAAGTTTTTACCTTTTTAATACTTTATAATTTGGCTTTAAAGCTCACAATATTTTCCTTTATGTATGCATTTATTAACTTAATGAGGTATTAAGACTTAGATTATGAATGGTCAATATTAATGCTTATTTATGTTAAGTGCATGATTAATTAGGTGATTAACCTATAAATGTTTTATGATATGTGCACCTTTATTATGCAACTAGAGTTGATATTTATTTCTCAGCCAAATGATAATTGTTTTTGTTGAAAAGTGATGAATGGTTGGATTGTTTGTGACTCATCCTTAAATGAGTTATTGTACGTTGATCTCCTTTTGACTCATCATGCTGAATGAAGACTTTACCAACTACAACCAAAGTTCCAAAAAAGCACATCCAGTTCAAAAATCTGGAAACCAATACAACTGAAGGCAGTTACAAGGATCCTCGCCAATTATGTTCCTGTGCGCCAGGATATCTTTTTAGACTAGGATTACATTAGTTTCCCGCTTATCTTTTGTTTTTGAAATAAATATGGATATTTATATCCAGATCCAACGCAGTTGGAGGATAGATTGTATCAAGTTTTTGATCCTTCTCATGTAATTTCATTTCCTATTTTAAGTTAGAATTATCTTCTTTATAATTCGTCCCTATTTGGGAAAATTCTATGGAAATATAAAGAATTTGATTTCAACTTTGTGCTCAACTTTTCTAGAAGTAGAATAGTCCATTTTCAAAAGGAAGGTGATCCTATAGATGTTAATTTCATTTTTTAGTTATATTTTATGTTTTCTATTCTATCTTAGATATTAGAATCATTTCATTTGTTATATGTTAGGAAAATATTAGATCAAAGTTTATTTTACTATTTATGTTTTCCATGGTTTATTTCTCAGTCATTTATAGATCTGAAATATCCTAGATTATATTTTAATGGAGTCTATGCAAAGAGGAACAATTACTTGTCAATTTAGTGAAGTGTGGAATGGGATAGTTTATTTCTAAAAGAAATTAGTTTAATTTTATAAAAATCTTAAATTCAACAAAGTAGATAAGATAAATCTTCCATTCTTTCATAATCTGAATTGTCTTGTAATAAGCCCTCTCTGTTGTACTTCCATTTTAAAGGTTATTTAGAGTAAATCAAGAAATATGAGGATTTAATAGAACTACTTTTGATTAAATAGGCATAGCACAGAAAACGCTCCCGATCGAGCAAAAATAACTTTGAAATTCTCCTAATCAAGCCAAAACCAACAACACCCCATCCCCCCCAAAACCGATCCAACTCTTACTGCAAATAGCTTCAAACACCCCTAGGTTGACATTCACTAGATTAAATGAGTGGGAATTGTGACAACAACGACTTCCTACCATCACTATGGATTTGGAGTCAGTATGTTCTTGCTACAATATTTTTAATAGAGCTCAGAACTGTCATCATTCCCCAAATACTCATAGAAATAGACGAATGAAACAGAGAGAGTGAAAACAAAGAAAAAACTTTTCAGTCAACATGGAAGAGACATGAATTCCTCAATGCCTTGTGTCATCCCCAAAAGGAAAACACAAGAAAAAATACAAATATAAAAGGAAAAAATAAAAGATATATGAAATATAGAAGAATATAGGTACACATAGAGGAATGCCACAAAGAAAGAGAGGGAACATCAAACATAACATCATAGGGGATCACATGATGCAATCAAACAAAATAAAATGAAAAAAGAAATAATGTAAAAGAATAGTAAGGCACATGCGAGTTAGCCTATTAGTAGGTCGTCTACATCCCAATCATGTTCAATGTATACTAAAGGTGGAAAACTAGCCAAAGAGACAATAGCAAGTGTCAAACTAGGGTCATTACCAAGGTCAACACTCTGCTTAGGAGAATTTTCATTTAAACTCATGGAAGATGAAAACAATTTATTCAATTCATTATGCACCTCCTCGTCAATTTTAGTAATATCCTCATCATCATCTAAATTAATCAAATAGGAGGTTGAATGATAATGTCTAAAGAAGT
This sequence comes from Sequoiadendron giganteum, assembly GCA_007115665.2. Taxonomy (NCBI): domain Eukaryota; kingdom Viridiplantae; phylum Streptophyta; class Pinopsida; order Cupressales; family Cupressaceae; genus Sequoiadendron; species Sequoiadendron giganteum. Next base: position 751,147,199 of record CM021102.1, on the reverse strand, counting down.
GTTTAGCCCTTGTTGTGGTTGCACTATAGGATCTTTTTTTGGTGAGCGAGATTCATTGTCCATTGCTTCTTCTAGGTTTGGATTTTGATTTTCTTTTTTTGTTTCATCATTTAACTTTCTGGTAAGGGCACGACGTCTACGCCTACGCTCTCTAAGACCTCTGTTTCTTTTAGTTTGATTTTCAAGTTACATTTTTGTAGCAGAAAAATGATCAACCATAGGTTTTTGTTCTTCTTTCAGGGGAGGAACGAAAGGAAACATGGAAGTTTGTTTAACCACTTTCTGTTTGACTTTGTAAAATTGTTTTATTCTAGGAGGCGTAACGAGATTGGTTTCATTATCTCTTGGTATTTTGTAGGAGATGGGTGAAGGTTCTATCTTAGGTTGGTCTTGGTTTTTTGGCATGTATTTTCATTCAATTGAATGGTCTTGTCAAGGATGGTAGGCTCAGTCATTGATGGAGGCATATTTCAGAGGGATAATTGTAGTATGCATTTTTCCTTAAACTTTTGGTAAGATTTGAAAGAGAAGTCTTCGCATGGTTTAATAGGTTCCAAAGGCTCATGCTAGAAGAAGTCTAACGAAAATTTTCCATGGGAAGACAAAGGGTTAAAACCACAATGATGCACAGTTCAGATTTCATTGTCAAAGGGAAACTTTAAGAATTTATGCACAACCAACGGAATGACATTCATGGAGTGAAGCCATGGATAGCCCAACTTCACACAAAATTTATTTGACATTGATATGATGGAGAATGAGACATCTAGCATTTTCAGTCCTACTTGCAAAGGTAAGGTGATCGATCCATTGTAGGGCAAGTGAAAACATTATGTGTCTTGATCCTGTGGATGCTAAAATCTGCAGGAAGATCAACTCAAACAGTTTCATGTTGTTACCATGAAAGTTAGTTTAAATCAGCAAATTTAACATCCCTATGAAATACTTAATCATGTCTAAATATTCAACTAATGAGCAGAAAAACAAGCTAAACAGAAGCATATAAGAAACATAATTAAACCTTTATCTTACAGTGGATTGGTGCCACCTTGTTGTGTAGTAAGCAGCCCTTTCCCAATCCTTGAACAAGCTGAATGATGGTATGAGTAAGATTAATTCTCAAATGAAGAGAATAACCTTGCATGAAGATGTGGAATGAAGATGAATTTGAGCATAGTAAGTTTACTCAAAGCTGTGTGTAAAATGAAGTATAGTATACTTGCTTGAATTGTGGATGTTGAAATGAGGAGAGAAGCCTCCAATTTATAGATTTCCAAAATCGAAGAGAGAATGAAATAGAGTAATGTGGGATTATTCAACATCCAATGGCCAAGTGCCACTTCTCAAGATGTGAATGACTGAGGAATGAGCACATTTTGGTCAATGTGCATGATAAATGCAATTAAGTGGAATTTCAAATTTGAGAAATGACATGTGAGAGGGAAAAAGGAATGAAATAAATGCCACTTGGCTCAATGCACAAGGACATGTAAGAGGAGTGAATGCCTTGTTGGATGTACAAGTCCACTTGGACTTTTTGAATTCAAATGAGGGGATATTCCCTTTTGATGGTATGTGAGAGAAAATAGAGAATTAAATAAATCAAAGTAATTTATTTATTGTGCAAGTTGCATTCTTTAGAGGATTTTAGTGAGAAGGATTAAGTTAATCAAGGATTTGATTCATTTAATGAAGAATTGGATGGTTTGACAATTTTGACTCAAATAGATGAATTAATTTAAATCAGAATTGAGAAGAAATGATTAACTAAATAAATGGTTTGATATATTTAACTCAAAGAGGAATATGTTAGATTAAATCGAATAAGGTTTAATTTGTTTAATTTAATGAGAAGACTTTAGAGATTTAATCAAATAAAATGAATTATTTAATTGAACAAAAACATAAGGTTGATTAAATTAAATTGATTAATTTAATCAAAGGAGGTGATAGACTTGATCAGGTGAATAATGATTCATTAGATTAAGAGACAAAATTATGATGAAATGCTGAGAGTATGATTTAGGAAGGAATGTTGTTAGTAATCGGGATCAAGTGTGCCAGAATGAATTTGTACATTTTCCATGTCTACATTTTGCCCCTCTTTGAAGCAATGTACTTGTTGCATTGATTGAAAGAATAAAATGCTGTGATCAAAGTTAAAAATTTCTTGATTTTTATAGAATGCCCCACTATTTCCCCAATGAAAGGATTATGCTGGTATATTGCCCCCTCGAGAGATCGAGTGGAAATGTTCATTTTCCAATCGATATCGTGATGAATTGCAAGAGGAGTGGTTCTAATGATCAGATGATGAAAGATAATTCTTTGATGTAGATAGACCTAATGATGTATAGACAGTCGTCGACTATGGGTAGTCTCATGTATACCTTGATTCAACAAACCGATTTTGGGTAGAAATGTTAGTAAATATAGAAGAATGAAAAGAAGATCCACACAAGATGATGATTGATGATTTTCTTACTAGGAGTTGGGATTTTCAAAGGGAATACCTTTCTTTATGTTTGATAACACACATAGGTACGATGCATCAAGGTTTTAAGAACCAGGATGGTGTGGCACCTAGTGTGATGGACTTTGAATCGTCAAATAGATAGGAGTACTCTTGTTCACACTTGACAAACATTAGCTTATTCAGAATGAAGTCCAGATATTCCAGACATCTCGGGCCAAAACATAAAATGGAAAGCCTTCTTATGTGGTCAACAAGACACCTAAAACATCCTTCCTACAAAAAAAACAAAGTATGCATTACAAAGTTATTTTACAAGAATATCCAACAAGCATAGCAAACAAAAGATAATGATCATCCCCCCATTCCTTTCTCTCTAAACCTGTTTTGTTTAGGCATCATCAAGAGGTCCTTGGAATGAGCACAAAATAAGATAAGTCTAAACAATACCAAGATAAAGTAAACAAACAAGCTAATGTTCTTCATACCGCTAGCCAAGGCTAAACTACTATGGGGTATCTGATCCTTATGTCCATCGCAAGAAAGCTTCATCCTAGGACATGTTGTGATCAGGGTTTTGATGAGATTGATTGGGTGATAAGCTATTGATACTCTGAGTTGACCAACTTGCTTTCTTACTGACTTAGGCTTAAGAATCTAATGATTAGGTGTTCACTTTGGAACCTACTAAACTTGCTTCTGATTGACTCACCAAAGGGTGAAAGCGATGATTGATTTATTATGAGTGATGATAATTGCGGGTGAAAGTGAGATGAAATGGATGCACCATTTTGGGTTTCTCAAATGTTTTGAGGCTATTTTTAGAATTTTGAGATGTTTTACAATTTTTTTGGTATTTTCAAGATTTGTGATGAAGAGACTGACTTAAAGACCTATCCTAGGGGTCTCAAGAGTTGATCCATAGATTAGCCTTGCCTACATTATACATGCAGAGAACACGTAGTTTGACTGACAAAAAAATTGACTTGATGATAAGATTAACAAATGAGTTGCCATTTTATTGCTTAAAGGACTGACCTAAGATGCAAACTAGATGGGCAAATGGATTGCCAATGCGACGGATGCCTAAAGGACTGACCTTAACTATAAAATAGATGGGCAAACGGATTGCCAATGCGATAGACACCTAAGGACTGACCCTAACTGTCTCAGGGGATGATCAAAGATCAACCTTGCCTACATTCAAGCTTAGAGATGACGTAGTTCAACAAGGTGAAAGACTAACAAGACTCAATGATGAATTTTTTGAAGATTTTCTGAAATTTTAACATTTTTTGGATTTTTTGAATGATTTGGATGTTTTGATTTTTTCTGATGAATTCTGAGAAGAGCACAAAAATATACACAAATCCAATCCACTAGCAGCTTCAAGGACATGCCCCCAACGTTTAAGTGATAGACTACTTCAAATAGGCAGGACAAATTGACCTTTGGAATATGCCAAGTAGTACCATGGTGGAATATGATATGGGCATCAGCTTACGATATGGTATGGATGCAAGCGGATGGGTGAATGGATGATTATTCAAATGTGATGGAATGGGCGAATGGGTTGTGCAGATCCTAGTGGATGGGGAGTGCTTTATTTATGCTTGGTGCCTACTTTCTAGGTTTTCACCAAGGTACTTGTCCAAAGCACCATGAAAGTGGTTTTCACTAGAGGAGATTTTTTTCTTTACTTCTTCAATCCTTTTTCTAATTTATTTGGATTTTTGCATTTTTTGATTTTTTTGTTGTCACCAAGATGCCTATTTGTGAGGTTTTCATCAAGGTAACAATTTTTTTCGGACTTTTTCTGATTTTTTTGTATTTTCTAGTTTTATACCTTGCAAGTTCTTAGGCATAAATTTTGTTGAGGTGAGAGCTATTCATGGGCTCCCACAGAGGCTCACCCTCTGGTGTTGATAACTGATCTGCCCTTGATTTATAGTTTGCGGTGATGATGAAAGGTCCCAGCCACTTGGGTTCAAATTTTCCTTTGCTATCCGGGTTTGGTACATTCTTTTGGTTCTCTTTTAGCACAAGGTTGCCGACTTGGAAGGTGTGTTGCTTGATCTTCTTGTTGTAGCCTCGTTTCAGGAGATTCTAGTAGATCTATAGATGATTTAGGGCATCCATGCGTCATTCATCTAGTAACTCCAGCTCATTTAGTCTTGTAACCCTGTATTCCTCATCTGTGATGAGGTTTTGCAAAGATATTATCAGGGATTGGAGCTCGATTTCAATTGGGAGTATGGCTTTTGATCCATAGACCAGGGAAAATGGGGTGGCGCTTGTTGGTGTGTGGATGCTGGTGCAGTAGGCCCATAAGGTGGGATTTAACTGCAGATGCTAGTCATGACCAGAGTCATTGACTATTTTCTTAAGGATATTTAGAATGGTTTTGTTGGTAGCTTCTGCCTGGCCATTGCCTTGTGGGTAATATGGGGTGGAAAAGTAGTGTTGGATTTTGAAATTTTCACACAAATCACAGACATCCTGATTCTTGAAGGGTGTCCCGTTATCTGAGATGATGGATTGGGGAACACCGTATCAGTAGATGAGGTAGTTTAGGATGAACTTGGATATCTATTTTCCAGTGATGTAGGTCATGGAGATTGCCTCGACCCACTTTGTGAAATATTTGGTGGTGGTGATAATGAACTTATGACCATTGGATGAGGTGGGTTAGATTTTACCTATGAGATTGAGCCCCCATTAGGAAAAGGGCCAAGGTGTAACAATAGGATGCAACTCTTAAGTTGGTGCATGAATGAGGTCTCCATGCTATTGGCATTGTAGACACCTTTTGACAATATCATGTGCCTCTCTCTCCATTGTCGGCCAGTAGTATCCGGTTCTTAGAAACTTCTTAGCCAAGGTCATATCACTCGAGTGTGAACCACAAGTGCCATTGTGTACCTCAGTCAAAGCAGTCAGGGATTCCTTAGGTTTTAAGCAACATAACAAGGTTCCATCGATACTTCTATGGAAGAGGGTTTCTCCTAGGATGACAAATCGTAAGGACCTTTCGACAAAGGTTCGCTTGATGTTCGTGGTAATGTCAGCTAAGGGGATTCCTAATTTCAAGTAGGTGTAAATTTCATGGTACCAAAGATCATTGGGACCAACGAGTTCACATGCGTATTCTAACTCTAGTACCTTGAAAGTTGGTATGAGAATCTGCTCTATGAGGAATTCATGTTTCGAGACGTTGCGAGGGATATCTAGCAAGGATCCGATCATTGCCATTGCATCAGTTTCTCTATTGTTTTCCCTCGGTATTTGCTCAAAGGTGATATCGATAAATGATTCATTGAGGCTTTCTACCACCTTCTTGTATGGTGTGAGCTTATCATCTTTAGTTTGGTATTCACCGTTGACTTGGTTAATGATAAGCTGTGAATCTCCGTAGACCTTTAATGCCATGATTCACCACTGTGCTATAATTTTGAGACCTATGGTTAAAGCCTCGTATTCTACAATGTTGTTTGTACAGGGGAATGCCAACTTGTAAGATCTCGATATATAGTCCCCCTAGGGGGTGATGAAGAACACACCGACTCCTAATCCATGTTGCATGTGGGAGCCATCAAAGTATAGTTTCCAGTGGTCAGTTGCAATGAGATTGAAAAGGGACTCATCTAGAAACTCTTATATGAGTGGGTTGTTTGCATATATTGGAGCCTCTACTAGCTGATCCGCAATAACTTTTCCTTTTATCGCCTTTCGCTCCACATACTTAATATCATGCTCAGATAGTATCATAACCCATTTAGCCATTCTTCCTATAAGCATTGCTTTTGACAATAGATACTTGAGAGGGTCTATCTTGGCAATTATCTTAATTTGATGAGCTAGCATGTAGTTTCTGAATTTTTGAGCTGCAAAAACCACTGCCAGGCAGGCTTTTTTTATTGATGTGCAGTTGAGCTCATGCTCCACCATTGTTTTGCTGATATAGTAAATGGCCCACTTGGTTCCCTTTTCATCATGTTGGGCTAAAAGGGCACCAAGGGCAGTTGTCATTGTTGAGATGTATAGAATCAATGGTTCCCCTACAATCAGTGGCATCAACATAGGTGGTGTAAGTAGATATTCTTTGATTTTGTTGAATGCTACTCCCTTGTGGAGTAGGTGTGAATAGGCAATCTATTTATTTGCCACTTGTGCTATGAATCTTTAGATGGACTAAAGTCTACCTTGTAATCCTCTGAGTTGTTTCAGTGTTCTTGGCACTCCCATATCAAGGATTGATTTTACCTTTAAGGGATCCACCTCTATCCCTCTCATTGAAACTACGTACCCTAGTAGCTTTCCTGATTGTACCCCAAAGACACAGTTCTTTGGGTTGAGTCTGACCTTGTATTTTTCCAGCCTATCAAAAATTGCACTCAGAGTTGCTATGTGATCCTGTCTTTTCTTTGATTTAGCCAATATGTCATCAACATAGTCTTCAACATTTTTGTGAATCATGTTGTGAAAGATCAATGTCATGGCTCTTTGGTATGTAGCTCCTGCATTCTTTAACCCAAATGGCATCACATTCCAGCAGTAGGTGCCCCAAGGACATGTAAAGGATGTCTTATGTTGGTCCTCTTTTGTGATCATTATTTGATTGTACCCCAAGAATCCATCCATCAGGGATAGCATCTCATGTCCGACCATCATATCCACTATCATGTAATTGATGGGTAGTGCAAAATCATCCTTAGGACATGCTTTGTTAAGGTCTCTGAAGTGTGTGCAGATGCAGATGCCCCCATTTAGTTTTGAGACTGGTACAAGGTTAGATACCCATTCTAGATAGTCAATTGGGTGTATGAAGCCAACATCCAGGAGCTTCTGTAACTCAATTTTGACTAGCAAGGCTATTTGTGGGTGCATTTTCCTTAACTTTTTTCTAAAAGGTTTCACTCCAAGGTAAACAACCAAATTATGAACCACCACCTCAGGATCCAGATTTGGCATCTTAGCTTATGTCCATGCAAATTTTACCTTCCTTTTTTTCAGGAATGCTACTAGTAGTTCTTGTTCCTTTGTTAGGAAAGACTCAACATAGAAAGTGATCTTTGGTTCTGTCTCTATTCCCAGGTTGATAGGATTGCACTGCTCTGCCAGGACTGCCGACTTTTCTTGATGTAGAGCAATAGGGGGGAGATTGAATCCTTCATCCTCTAGCGACTCGGAGAGGTTTTTACCATTGGATGCGTCCTTTATTTTTACTATTCTATGGCTAGAGAGCACCATAGTTTGGTTTTCACTCAATAACCCTGAGCTTATTCTTGATATTTTTCTTTTGCGACTGAAGGACTCAATCATCTCCCCATAATATTCCTGGGTGTCCAATGTGATGTTGAAACATGCCTTGTGATCCCCACATGGAACTGTGTCCCTTATTCCCATGAATTCCGAGAGCGCCTCATCGTTTTGAAATGAGTCTAGAATCGGTGGTCCTCGTTGGTCGTGATCGATGATTTGAGGGTATACCTAGGTAATTTGGTGGGTTTTTTGGTTTGAATCAACTAGGGAGGCACTAATCATTAGCAGGGTGGAATCCTCAAAGAGCTTGGGAAGGCCAACTATGGTATCATCATTGTTACTGCTACTACAAACCTTGGTTATGTCAAACTTGAAGTTGTCAAGAGGTAGGCCTGTGGAAATAGGTAATCTAAGGTTGGTTGCCGAGACTTGAGGAGAGGACCTAACTGCCCTACTAGGAGAACCTCTACCATCCATGGTTATACTCAGAGGATTACAGCCGAGGCCAAGGTTCCACATTCTTCTTTCTGCAATGATGGGCTCTAGACGTCCATCACTATTTCGTCCAAGGCTTTCGTTCCTATTATAACCCATGCCAAGCATCATTTGTAGCCCTCTATTGATTTCCTCCATTGGTAAGGTGGGTGTGGGTCCCACATCATGGTATATTGAGCTTGCAATATCTTCTTCATCAACACTTTCCTGACTTAGATCTCCCCAATGGTGAAATCGAGAAGGATCTGCCCTAAGGGTGCATACGGGTGTTTCAGTTGATCGAGGTTGTCCATGTGACCTAGGAGATTTTGGTAACTCTCCTACAACAAATGTGTTCCTTTTCATTCTGAAGTCACCACATCCATTGTCCTGGATCATGTTCTTGATTTTGGATATATCAAGGATGGTGGGTGTCTCTATTGTAGAGGTGGAAGCGAGGTTGGCTAGGTCGATGAATGAAGTGGATGGGCCTTCATCATTTTTCGGTACTTGAGGGATTTAATAAAACTTGGCTTCCAAGTTTTTGCAGTAGGCAAAGGGTTCGGGATCCCCATATATAGTGACCTCCTCATTTTGGTGCGAGAACTTGATACATTGGTGATATGTCAAGGCCACTGCTTTCATTCCATCGATCCATGGACATCTAAGGAGGATATTATATGGTAGGTCAAGGTCAAGGACCTGACAGGTGGTTTCCATAGTTGCTGGTCCCACTTGGATGAGGATTTTGATAGTGCCTTGAGACACTCTTTCTTGATCATCATACACCCTTATTGTGATGCTATTATTCTTATTAATGGAATCCTCGGTGAATCCCAATTTCTTTATGAGCTTTAGAGAACAAATTTTAAGGCCTGGACCTCCATCCACCAAGAATATTTTGACTTTCTTTTTACGGACTAGCACTTGAAGGTGAAGTGCGCGGTTATGAGATGGTTGCGGGGAGAAATCTTGGTCAGAGAATGTAAGGATATTTGAGGTAATGATGTTACCAACCATATCCTAAAATTGCTCTGTGTCAAGGGTGGCGGAGATAGTGGATGCCACTAATCCTTCATCAAGGATCTTCCTATGGGCGGAAAAAATTTTCAATAATTCCATGATGGAGATTTGGGTGGGGATTCTCTTCAGCTGGTCAATGACATTGTAGTCATAGGGGATGGCTTTTGTATTAGAAATGGGGGTCTTAGCTGGTGCCCCTACAATTGTGACCTTTTCACCATGTGTGGTGACTCCATAGTCATTGTTGGCTCCTTTGATATTAATGACTATGACCATTTCATCAACACATCAGACTATCTCCTCATACACTAGATTAGCACTAGCATATTTTTTCTTGCCTTTACTATTGCCTTGATTGTGGTTCGGCATCAGATTTGTTTATATTTTCAGATCTTGGTTTTTGGCTAGCTGGTTGATATTGATAATCTTATCCTCAATGAGGTCTTGGATGATTTTTTTTATTCTCATGCAATTAGCGGTTGTATGCCCTTTGATCTTGTGAAAGTCACAAAGGATATTTTCCTTATACCATGGCAGTTTGGTCATGGGTTCCGCGTATTGCTCGGAGTTAGAGACTTTGATCAGGATTTCCTTGACCAACTTCTTCATTATGGACTCAATTGATTCTCCTAGAGCTGTGAACTTCCGCTTGGGGGGATATTTTCCTCAGGGAGATGGTCCTCCTTGATTTCCCAAGTTATTGATTTGATTGGTGGAAAGTGGTTGTTGTTGCGCTACCACTGCATTAGTCTATGCATTGTTGTGATTATGATTTTGCAGTTGATGATGGGTTTGGATGTTCTGCTTAGGGGCATTGATGACCACTTTAGCATCGACCACGCCGTCATTTTTGATATTTTTTTTCCTCGACCATGTTCGAGGTTTATCATTATATTTATTGCACGAGTGGTTATCCTGTGGTGGAGTGAATATTTATGTGCCTCCTCACATAGTAAGGGCTCTTTTGATGTTGAGCACCTTTGGGATTAGTTGATCGTATGATGTGATGCATTGCATTTTCAAGTAGAATGCCAAGTTTTCATCTAGATTGGATATGATGTTGCAAACTTGTTGTTCTTTTGGTATGGTCCACTTGCTCTGATTGGCCTTAGATCTCCATCTTTGCAAGAAGGATGTGAATAGCTCTTCTTTTCTTTGTTTGAGTGTTGATAGCTCTTCCAAACTAACATCAACACCCATGTTGAAAGCGTAATTCTTAAGGAAAGCTTCCACGATTTCCTCGAATGTTTTAATGCCCATGGGTAGGCGAGAAAACCATTCCATGGATGGACCAGTCAGACTTCAAGGGAATAGTCGCATTAGATACGTGTCATCGTATACGACCTCCATGCAATGCACCTGAAATTCCCTAATGTGGTTTTTAGGGTTACCTGTTCCATTATACTTGTCAAATTTGGGGATCTCGAATCCCTTTGTGAATGGTACCATGGTGAGACTTTTGTCGAAAGGATAAGGGCACAAGTTGTCTGGTGTTCTTTTTTTTTTTCCTACTTCTAAGTCCAACACTTGCTGCGAGAGTAGTTTGATTTGTGTTGCGACATATTTGTTTGGATTGGGAGGTGGAATGAACATGTTTTGAGGTGTTTGATGGGTGAGAGGAGTACTAGTGGGTTTTTTCCGCAAGCTCTACTGTGCATTCAAGGCTTGTTGGTATGCCTGCATTTGTGTCAACAACGCTTGTTGTTGATCTTGTTGCTGTTGTTCCAACAATGCTTGTTGTTGGTCCATCTATTGTTGGTCAAAGTGTTGTTGCGCTAACAAAGCTTGGTGTTGGTCTAGTTGTTGTTGCCCCAACAAAGCTTGTTGTTGGTTGAGTTGTTGTTGTGCTAACAAAGTTTGTTGTTTGGCTTGTTGTTGTGCCTGAAAGTCTTGTACGGCTTGTTGGTATGCTTGCAGATGGATTTCTTGTAGTTGCGCTTGGTATTGTGCTTGCGCCTATTGTTGAGCTTGTGCTTGAGCTTGTGCTTGTGCTTGAACTTGAGCTTGTGCTTAGGCTTGGGCTTGTTCTTGTGCTTGAGCTTGGGCTTGTGCTTGAGCTTGTTGCTTTTGTTTGAGTATCCTCTGTTGGTTGTCTTTTTTAATGGTTTCGATTAGAGTGGTGAATGAATTTGCCATGTTAGCTTTTGGTGGGATTGGTGATGGAATGGGAATAATTCCAACCATTGTGATAGGTGAAAGCATTATGGTGGTGGTTGGGATTTGGGTTGTTGGAGGGGTGGTTGAGATGCTCAGTCCTTGAGAGGGTATGCTTTGGGATATTTGAGGACCGATTGATGTATTTATCGTAGTGGCTTGAATGGTTGCCACTTGTTGCTATGATGCTATGGGAAAAAAGAGGGAATTCGATGTGATATTCACATTGCCCGGATTAGAGAAACTATTGATGTCTAGGGGAGGAAAACCCAATCCAAGAGGTGATGTGGTTGTGAATGGAAATGGGGGAAGAGATGGTATGCTACCCTAGAAAGAAAAAGGATCAGCAACTCTGGTTGTTCCAAACAAACCACCTTCTCCTTGTGGTAGAGAAGTTTGTATGTTTGGTTGACATGCTGGTGTAGCATGGAATGAAGATGAGCTAACGGGATTATGAAAGGTGAGTGGGACGTATGGGTGTGATGGATTTACCAAGACATGATTATCCGGTGTGGTGTTGACAGCCACCTCTTTGTTGGTCACAAGGTGATGCTTTTGTAACTCTTGAAACATGGTGCTCCCCTTGTTTACATTCGGTGAGGTTGGTATGATGGCCAAGGTGGTGTGAGGCATTTCTTGATTGACATTAGACATTGGGGATGTGTTTGTAAGAGGCATATCCCTACTAGTGCTTGTGTCAAGGTCGGAAGGGAATTGTACCGCTCCTTCCGCTAATGTGCTTAAGTATTTGAACATGGCACTGACAATTTTATGGTTCTCTAGATTTTGGACCATTTTTAACATTTCAGATTGTGTCATCCCCATGTCTTTGTTTGTGATGTCCCCTTCATAGCTCTCCTCTTGAGGATTTTTTGATGGTAAAGGAGAGTTACTTGGGGGATTTCTTGATCCTATAAGGTTTATTTCGGAGGTTACTTGACTCATGTCAATGGAATTTGATATTTTGCTGATATTTTCCATGTTCTTCTTGTATTGTGATCTTGTTTGAACCATAAAAAATAGGGATCGTTTGATCCTAACCTTTTAGCCTCAAAAGAGAAGAACTAGGGAAGTCAAAGATCAAAGAGGGTGGTAATAATGATGGGATAAATGGATGAAGTGAGCAAGCGAAACCTTTTGAAGAACTTTTGAAGGGTTATGCTAAACTGTTTGGGACTTAGATTGATTGTGATGGTTTGATTGGATGCAATAAGTCAAACAAGATTGTAGTGAAGTTGTGGTCCCTAGGAAGTTGTGTTATCCTGGGGGAACTTGCACAAGTGGATGAATTGGCTAAGTGTGTTAAGACAAGGTGATTGTGAACTAGTAGAACTCGAGAAGTTGTGTTATCCTAGAGGTAAATTCATCCAAGAGATTTGACTATTTTGGCTAGGTATGCTAAGCCAAGATAGGGTGATGTTGGTTTAGCCCTTTAAGTTTAGCATGAGTGATTTTACAACAGTTCTCAAAAGTTTGTTGATGGGATGAGATTTGATTGATGGAAAGACGGATGAGGATGACAAATTTGATCTTGAACCTTGACCTAGACACGACTCCTTCTCACAAAACCTCAGTGTTGAAGAACATGCTAGACTTCCTATGTGAGGAAAGCAAACCTTTCAAAAAGTTTGGGATTTTGTTGATAGTAGAACGCATACAAAGTTGGATTATTCCTTCAAGCCTATTTATAGAAGTTGTATACTAGTCTTTCTCTGACTTCAAGGAGCATTTCAAGGCATTGTTCATGGGCTCTTAGACTTATCTTTTTGAACCTTGGTTTTGGAATCTTGACCTTTCAGGAAATCATTTGGAACAACACATATGAGGTTTAATTTGTCTTTTATCTTGGATTAATGAATTCTTTTTACCAAAGGCACTTGTTTGTTTATGTTTCAAACTATATGTCTAATGTCCCACTTTGTTTTTCATCTCACAAGGTCCATTATGTGGAAATCAAGGAAAATAGGGAAAAAGTATCCTATGTTTAACCTTATTGAAAAGAAATGATGATAGAATCCAAGCACTTAGAAATCTCTAAGGATATGATCCCTAGGGAAAGCAAGAGTAATTAAATTCATCAAAAGGTATTTGTTTCCTCCAAGGGGTTTGAAATTCAAAGCTCTTTGTGTATGTTTGTTTCCAAATGTTTTGAGGACCAAGCAATGTGTTCTTCACTTCCAAGCACTTTTTACAACCCTAGGATGATGAGGCAATATTTTGTTGGGTTCCCACTTGGATAAATCTAGCTGCGGATATTTTGTGTGGATGGCTAAATGCTTGACCACACTAGCTCCCCTCCACAACACACAATTCTTGGGTCAGCCAAGCATTAGTACCCATGAATCTCCCATGGCATACTTTCCATCTCTACAACAAAACCGCATGTATAACGTGGGGTGGCTTCAAAGGACATGACCTTTTGCACCAACAAAATAGACAAGGATTTGGCCTTTCTAAACAAGGGTTTTAGTTTAGACTTTTCATTCATGGAGGCTGACCCATGCGGCGAGAGACTATTGTTTCCCTTCTTGTCGGAGCCAAACATGTGATACTGGCTTTTGTTCCAGTACCCACTTTTATATCCTGGCTGGAAATACACTTGGCTTTAGTGTGTTACCGGTTGAGTCATTCCCTTGGGTGAGTACTTTTTCCCACAAGGTAGGCCCTCTAAGATAAACAAAAGTGAATAAAATTATCCGTAGTTCAATCAACCTTTGTTTAGAAACAAAGGGAGAACACTCGTAACAAGTTTACTCACACTCGCATGTTTGGTTCAATTTTAATTCCCAAAATGAAATGTGGAGGCAATCCTTTATGTAACTTAGAATGACCAAAAAGACTTTTGATTCTCAAGATCGCCGTGAAGCATGAGAGAAGCGCATACGCCTTTTTAAATGACACTACTTTGCAAAAAAGATTACAAGGTACGAAAAAAACATGTTCATTTTAAATCCTTCAAAGCAGTAATGAGTTCTTTTTAAGCACCAAAGGAAATGTGAGATTGCCTTGTTCAATTTTAGACCTAAATCAAAATCTAGTAAATTTCTAAGGTTCAATTTTAACCAAAAGACCAAGTCAAAATGGTTAATTTTAAGCCCCAAAAATAGATGTGAGATATTTTGAAATTAGGTGAAAAATCTAGCTCAACAAGCATAAAAAAATGCTTTTGTGAATTTCTCCAATATCGTTTTGTCTTGGCTCGATTCCAATATTCAACCTTTAAAAGAACATACAAAGTTAATAAAATATTTCATAACAATATCATGTATTAATGCCTTAATCATTAGCTATTAACAAAATTGCCATCTCTAAAAATAAAAAAAAATATTTAACCCCCTTATAAATGCAAAAATTTTCTTATAGAGTTGTTTATTTCCCAAATTAATCCCTTTCACTGTTTTACCGCAAGCTATGGTATCGTGGTTGGTGGCTTCACACAGTCGGCTGAGACCGCTACCGCTATACTACAGGTGGTCAGATGGAATACCGTAGTGATGCGGTGGCGATTGGCAATGACAATCAGGTGGTGGTTAGTAGGTTTACCACGATACTATGGTGACACGGTGGCAGTTAACAGGTTTACTGTGCTACCGTTGGTAGTTAGGCAAGAGACCATGGTAAAGTGGTGATAGTGATGAGGTAGTTAACTACGCTACCACTAGTGATTAGGCGAGAGACCGCGGTAATGCGATAACAGTTGAGATGATTGTGACGGTGAGGACGAAGGTTAACCGCTCTACTGTGGGGAAGCGACAGTCAGGCCATGGTAATGCGGGAGACCAAGAGGGTGAAGACTGTGGCGGTTAACCGCAAAACCGCGGGTAAGGGAGCATTGGCCGACGGTGACACGGTGAAGATAGTGGGCGGTTAACCGCAATACTGCAGGGGTTAGCAGGTAGACCGTGGTAATGCAGTGAGGATGGAGGATGGTCATCGCACTACCGCGAGTAAGAGAGGGTTAGCCGATGGTGACACGGTGGACACCGCTCTACCACGACAGGTACGGTAGAAGGCTTCGGTTAAGCGATGGAGGACAGTGAAAGCAAAAATAAACAATGACGGAGGAACATGATAAAAGGCTAGGGAAAACACCCGAGACCGCTATACCGCGGATGGGAAGAATGAAATGCGTGATAACACGGGAGATGGAATAGCACAGGAGAAGGAGAAATCTGCAGCAAAAACCCATTCGATTTATGTTTTGATTATCTAAGATTATCTACTTTTAGCATACATGAATAGTTAAGCATTTGCCAAGGAAAAAATCAAGACTCGTATTTTGTGTTAATTTTTTTTTTTTTCCATAAATATCAACATAAATAACTATTAATAAAATAGTTAAACGTATTGAATGAAATTTCCTGCAATAGAGATACAAGTAAAATTATAACAACAAATTCAGAGAGCCCTCCTTCTAGCGCTAGAATGTGGATGCTAAAATCTGCGGGAAGATCGACTCAAACAGTTTCATGTTGTTAGCACGAAAGTTAGTTTAAATCAGCAAACTTAACATCCCTATGAAATACTTAATCATGTCTAAATATGCAACTAATGAGCAGAAAAACAAGTTAAACATAATTATATAAGAAGCATAATTAAACCTTTATCTCATAGTGGATTGGTGCCACCTTGTTGTGTAGTAAGCAACCCTTTCCCAATCCTTGAACAAGCTGAATGATGGTATGAGTAAGATTAATTCTCAAATGAAGAGAATAACCTTGCATGAAGATGTGGAATGAAGATGAATTTGAGCATAGTAAGTTTATTCAAATTTGTGTGTTAAATGAAGTATACTATACTACTTGAATTGTGGATGTTGAAATGAGGAGAGAAAGCTCCAATTTATAGATTTCCAAAATGGAAGAGAGAATGAAATGGAGAAATGTGGGATCATTCAACATCCAATGGCCAAGTGCCACTTGTGAAGATGTGAATGGCTGAGGAATGAGCACATTTTGGTCAATGTGCATGATAAATGCAATTAGGTGGAATTTCAAATTTGAGAAATGACATGTGAGAGGGAAAAAGGATTGAAATAAATGCCACTTGGCTCAATGTACAAGGACATGTAAGAGGAGTGAATGCCTTGTTGGATGTACAAGTCCACTTGGACTTTTTTGAATTCAAATGAGGGAATATTCCCTTTTGATGCTACGTGAGAGAAAATAGAGAATTAAATAAATCAAAGTAATTGATTTATTGTGCAAGTTGCATTCTCTAGAGGATTTTAGGGAGAAGGATTAAGTTAATCAAGGATTTGATTAATTTAATGAAGAATTAGATAATTTGACAATTTTGACTCAAATAGATGAATTAATTTAAATAAGAATTGAGAAGAAATGATTAACTAAATAAATGGTCTAATTTATTTAACTCAAAGAGGAATATGTTAGATTAAATCGAATAAGGTTTAATTTGTTTAATTTAATGAGAAGAATTTAGAGGTTTAATCAAATAAAATGAATTATTTAATTGAACAGAAACATAAGGTTGATTAAATTAAATTGATTAAGTTAATCAAAGGGGGTGATAGACCTGATCAGATGAATAATGATTCATTAGATTAAGAGACAAAATTATGATGAAATGCCTTAAAGTATGATTCAGAAAGGAATGTTGTTAGTAATCAGGATGAAGTGTGCCAAAACGAATTTGTACATTTTCCATGTCTACAGATCCATTCTTTCGTTTTAACATATTTTTCTTGGTAGAGTTCATGTAGAAGTAAGAATTCCTTGATGATCATGTTCTCTCCATAGACGAGATCTATTAATATCCCATTAGTGGGCTTATCATAGATTCAACTAGATATGTAAAGAGGACCATCAAGTACATGTTTAAGTATATATTTAGAGGAAAAATCAATGTCAAGAGGCTTTTTAGTTTGGCCCTTATGATGTTGAGTTTTGACCAATGCAACCAAACCATTCATAGTCCCTATTTTGTTCTTTTTATCAGTATCCATAACGCTTTGTTGAGTTATATCTATGTTCTCATCATTTGTGTCAACATTCATCACATCAGTCTTTGTAGTTTCACTACCTTTGGCAAATGAAATATTATGTTTCGACATGGGGTTGCTAAATATTTGTAAATTTTGGTTAGGAGGGGAAACATACTTATTTCCTTGATCATTAACATCTCCAACAGAAAGCCAATCAGAATCAATGAGGTCTTGCACAAGATGTTTAAGATGCTTACAAAGTTTTGTATCATGTGCATTTTGTTGGTGATACTAGAAATAAGAATTTTATCTCAAGTATGGAGGTAGATGCTTATTAGGATTAGGTGTCTTGATAGGAGGCAAGGTAATCATTTTTTTTTTATAAAAGTTCTGACACTATGTTATGAAGGCTATTGGGTATGGGAGTGAATTGTCTTTTCAGGTCCCCATAATTAAAGGGTATTGTTTCTTTTACGACATATACTTGGGTCTTGGTATTTTGAAATGTTTTTTTAGGGGGATTAATTTGAAGGGATCCTTTATTATACTTTCTAAAAGTTTGGTAATTGTTTTGGTTTGCAGACTTAGACTTCTGAATTTGGCTAGAGGTGGATTTTGCATCTTGACTACTAATCAAGTTTTGATAATCACGGAAGGTAGTACATTAGTGCATGAAGGAGGGAAGCTTCACCATGGTAAGCTTATCTTGTAACTTAATTTTAAAATTTTCCATGAACATATTTTGAAGGTGAGGGTTGGGAACCTTTACATGGATTTGGGAATAAAGTGATTGGTATTGTGAAATAAAATTGGTAATCTTTTCTTGTTTTTGCTTACATCTCATCAAATAAGCCAAGGCCATCTTAGGATTCATATGCACTTGGAAATGGTTTATGAATTCCTCAAAAAGTTCATTTAATGAATGCATTAAGTTTTTTGGTAATAAATAAAACCATTCTAAGACGATATCCTTCAAGGATCTAGGGAAAATTTTAGCCATGAGTTTATCGTCAAGAACAAAGTCACTACATAAGGTGGTATAGGAGGAAACACTATTAGAAGGATCTCCCTTCCCCCCATACTTCTCAAATATAGGAACCTCTACACCTTCTGGCATCAGTGTGTGCAATATCTCTAAGGATAAGGGACTTCTTTTGACATAATATGTAGGTGGCCCTTTTTGATTTTGGTTGATAGTGGAAACTTGTTTTTGAAGGGATGAAATGGTTTGTAAAAGTTGGTTTATGAGAGTATCATTGCTTGTATTATGAGATGGAGGTGAATATGGTGGATTTTTGTATGTGTTTGAAGGTCAAGTTAATGAAATTCTTATAGGTGGTAAAGTGGTAGGATATATGACATGTGATGCAACAAAGATACTAGGGATGCTAGCGGAAATACCTAAGGAAGTGATCACATTACTAGTTGGTTGCATTTTTGTTGTGACTTGAGGGTTGGTATAGGTAGGAATAGAGGAAATTATTATGGAAGGAGGAATTTGAATTCTCCCTTGGCTTGTGAGAGTGTTCCTAGGTAAAGGACTACTAGTGTTTGAGGGAAACTGTTTTCCAAAGATTTAAACTATGTTATGCACAAGGTCAAGTACATATTCACTTTCAAGAATGTGATGAATTTTTTCTATGGTAGGGATGGTGGTATTTGAAATTTTCTCTATAATTACTTGATTTTTTAGGTTTTCTAAGTCTTCATGAATTTGGATTATGTTTTCTTACAGAATACTAGCAATCGTACTACTTGAAGACAAGGAATTGTTAAGGGTATGGTCCATACCTAGTGAAATAATGTCAATACTAGGAGTGAAAGAGCTAGACAACCCAAGATCCATGATGATTGTGCTATCATAGGATGACATGAATCTCAAATTTTGTCTCACTATAGTATCAATTGGCAATAGGACACCAAGTAGAAATGTTCATGCAAGGGATACTAAATCCAAAATGGATGCAAATGTAATTTAAGCCAAGTACAATGAAATGACTATAATAAAAACTCTGTAAACTAAAAAAAAAGTTATTAACAACAAACATGAGCACAAAACCAAATTTTTAAATTCTAGAAAATGAAGTCTAAAATTTGCATTGGGGCTAAATCAACCATAGGGGCATATGAGTCCTAGTGATGGTTTTCTTAAAAAAGAAGAAGAAGTTTTGAAGTGTTTTTTATGCTTTTTATGTTGTATGATCTATAAAATAAATGAAAATGTAGATTTTATATGATTTTCAATTATTTGAGATGTAGAAATGCAAGCTATATGCACTTTCACTAATGCAATATTTATAAACCCTAGAATTCAAATTAACTAATGCAAACCCTAATGTAATGTTAATGAAAGAAACTTCTAGGATGATGATTCACTCCAAATCAGAATTACTATGTTCTAAATGTAGTCTCACCAAAATGAAAGGTTGAATTTTTTTGGTTATATGCTTGGGAGATAGAATAACAATCTTCAGACACTCTCATTTAAGGAAAAATCTAGATATCTCAATCTAAAGTATGCAAAGGAGAGGTAGAGAGATATTGCAATAGGGCGATCCTAGGGTCTGATTATAAACTGAGGGGTCACCACCAATCTATGGCTTGGAAAGACAAATGAAATTAAAGATCTCTAATGCTTAACCCTAATATGATGTAATACTTCACTAAAAGACCTAAAAATGCATGTAAAATAGAATAGAAAGTTGAGAGATAAAAGGTGTGCACCTAGAAACTTGAAGAAGACTAGATGATGCTCTCAAATGCTGAAAAAGTTGATTTTAATTTTGAGTAGGACTCATATGCCAAACTGGGTGATTTAGTCCCAAACTAGGGTTTCTGGGTAGTAACAGGTTTTTGACCCTGTAGATACTAGATCTACAAAAAATCTAGAAAATGACCTAAACTAGGACTCATATGCAAGAAGTGGTGTATCAGTCCAGTTAGGTTTTTCTAGAAATTCAAAGTCTAAATCTACTCTTCAATGTCTACTTTATCCTTTCCAGTTGATTTCTAGATCTGAAACCCTGATTTGCAACCTATATAAGTCTTCCAATGATCCCCAATGCAAGGTGACAACTTTGGAAACATTGAACACTTTGATAACTTTCTTCAAAATTTCTTTTTAATATGTCTTCAACCTGGATCTCCAAATCACACATGAAAGAGAGGGAAAAATTTTGTTTTGTTAATGAAAAGGGGGTTGCCTTGGTCAAACCCTGTGTTTGTAATCAAACCTTGAAATAAAATGAAATAAGAATGAAGGATGATGAATGAATATGTAATTTTTCAACTCACCAAACCCTAACAATAAGGTGTTGCAAACATGTATGAAGTGGCTCCAATGGATGTAGATCTTGACTCTTTCTTGAATAGGATAGATCTTGAATGAAATGCTAGCTTGAATCATAAAACCCTAGATCACAATTGTTAGGTCAAAAACAAAAATGATGCATGATGACTTTGAAATGATGCTTGATGCTTGAATAATGCTCTAAAACACTTGATAATCTGACCTTGAATTCTCTTGAATGCTCTTGTAAACACTTGAATTCTCTTGTGAACTCAAAATTTCTATATGCATGAATACTTGAATGCTTGGGGTGAAAATGAGTGAAATAACCTTGTATTTATACTTGTTTATACAAAAATTCTTGAAAGTACACTACAAGATGACATCAGATCTATGAGAGTAAAATCATATCAATAATTTGAATTAAATTTGATTTTGGGCCACATAGGACTCATATGCCCAAGTTTGTGTATGAGTCCCATTAGTAATTAATTATGGGACCATTTTAAACAATTCTTAGAAATGTGTGAAATCCAGATCGGGACCAAAAACCATAGGTGGAACCCATATACCCAAGGCGGAATATGAGTCCTAGACCAACAAATCTAGGTCACACGACCTAAAAACACCTGAATTATGATTGAATGTTTATTTATGTTAGTATCATCCCTAGAAATATGCATTAATTGAGGCTTGTGGATGCAAAATAAGGCCAAATAAAGCATAAAGAAGCCCAATTATTTAATAAAACCCTAGAAAAGTGTGAAAGTGTGTTACAACACTTCACAACACCTTAAAATAAGGTATGATTAGGTTTATTTAGTTTAAAAGGGCCCAAGACCTAATGTAAGTGTGTTAAGCATATTACAACACTAAGTCAAGGTATCAGTAAGCTCAATTTTATAAGGAGGTCTCAAATAATTGTGAAAATGTCACTAACAACATTTTTTGACACTACAACTCCAAAAACATGCATGATGCAAGAATAGTTTTACATGATGAATAGATCTTGAATGCTACAATAAATCTTTGATATATCTACTCTTGAATTCTTTTAGTCATCAACTTTTCTTTAGGAATTCTTGCATAAAAACTCTAGGTGAAACTTAGTGAAATAACCATGTATTTATAGGTATGTATCCTTAATTTCCTAAAATTCAAATATTATAGGATGGAATTGAAATATGGATTTAGGGACATTAAAATACTACCAAAAACATACTTTAAATTTAGGTTCAAAGTCCTAGGGAGGGTGCATTCACCCATGGGAAAATGGGTCCCAAGTCTCTATTCCTGGAACACACATTGCTCAAGGTAATGTGTTATGTATTGGCATTAATTATTGTTAGGTTTCCCCTTAAAAAAATGTAATTAATTAGGCTAGTAAATGAATACAAGGGCTTATTAAGGCCTAATTAAGCTCAATTTAATTAAGAGGGCCCAAACAAATGTGAAGATGTAAAGGGATAAATTTTTCAACATGAAATTAAAGCATTATTAAGTCCATTTAAATTAGAATGGCCTAAAGAAGTGTGAAAATGTAAAGGGATACATTTTTCTACACTACATTTAGCCCCCACTTTAGTGAGAGGATGACCTTGTGTCAAAATAACACTAAATTAGACAACCAAGAGAGGTCTAACTATACAATCAATGGAAGTATAAAATGAAAAATTTCAAGGAGGATGATCGAGCCCCCAAGATCTAAGATCTCATGGAAAAACAAAAAAAGGCACAAGGAGACATATGCTTATGTTAAACATACATATGTATGCAATGGAAAGATAATCATACAATGTCAAAGACTCAAAGAAAAAAAACAAAAGGAAAAAGGGGTGGATCAAGCCTCAATAGTTTTTCCAACTCAATGTGGATCAAGCCTTAGCTATTTGTCCAAAGTAATCATTTACAAGTGGAACTCATTTTCCACTATGCAAATAAATAATGCACTCTCACACGGGCTAGTGAAATCTATTGTCCACTAGATGAGCTCCCAAGAGTGGAAAATGAGAGAATATTATTAGGCTCCCGTACCATACCAAATTTATACCTCTGATAAATTTAATAAGGAAACACACAATATGAAATTCAAGCTTCACAAGGCTTAGCAAGCTACGTTATGCTAAAAACTTATGAATAAAAATGGCTCCATAGGCAAACATGGTGTGTTATGCTTGGTGGCCATGAAAAAGGGTTGTAACCATTTTGGGCTTCACAAGGCTAGCATGTTGCATTATGCTAAATAGTTATGAAAAATCTAAATAGGAAAAGACATGTTCAAAGGGTTTTTCCTTAGTTCATGTAAGGTTTCCTCTTAGGGAACATTGTGCCTAATATCTTTGAAAGATGAAATATCTAGAATAAAAGATTGACAACTTAGGGAGTGCAATGCATACCATCACCACTAAGAGTAATGTCGTATGCCAATAAATATCACACTCTTGGAGGACATAAAACCTAATGACACTGCCAAGAAGAAGACACATCACAAGAAGTAAGAAGATCACACTATGAAACATAATCTATATAGTCATAAATTTCAAAATGATATTGCCAATGTATGCCCTCACTTTAAATAAATTTCTAAACACCATGATGTGAGAAATTACATTAAAGTAGAAATTGATAAATGCTAAACAAGACATGCGATATTATTTGGAAATCCCTATGTCAAGCATATGTTTCCAAATGAATCTACACCATGAAAAAGGGGTTTCCTGCAAAATGAAATCCCAAAATCACACATAAGAAAACCATAGATTTGGGGTCAATGTATGTCTTTGCTACAATGATATTATAGAGCTTGAAAAAATGATCGTTCCCTAAATAACCCATGGAACTTGAATAATGACACATATAGAGTGAAAACAAAGAAAATATTTTTGGTCAACATGGAAGAAACCTAAATGTCTTGATGCCTTGTGCCATCCCCAAAAGGAAAACACAAGAAAAAAGAAAATATAAAGTTTTACGACATATAGAATAATGTAGGTACAAATAGAGGAATGAACATAGAGAAACATCAAAAAAAAATATGAGGGATCACATTATGAACATGCAATCACATAAAGAAAATGAAAAAAAAAAAAAATACAAGACTAGTAATGCACATGTTAGTCAACCTATAGAAGGCCATCCACATCTCAATCTTGCTTGGTATATGCAAAAGGAAAAACACTAGCCAAAGGGACAACGCCAAGTGCTAAACTAGGACAAGGATCAACTAAGATAATTCATGAGAATGAGCTCCTTGTAATATATAAAATGATTTGAAATAAATGTAAAATATTTAATAGTGAGTATGCTATGATCCTACAACTATCACATGGCAAGGAGCAAATTTCATATAGTTGCTATTGAATTATGTTGTCATAAGAAATGTTAGGAGGAAAAAACACTCAATAGAATCTTTAAGGAACGACACTCATTAGTAATATGCCCAAGAGTTCTATGATATGCACAATAATTCATATTTTTACTCTTTTTTCTTCTACTAGGAGGTAGTAGTTTAATCCATCCTAGATGAAGAAGTTGTTCCATTTTTTGTTCAATTTTTTTTAGTATGTAGGAAGGAAAATTATTTGACTTTATAATGTTTGTATTTCTTAATTTTTTGACCATATTGTTCAAGTGGATTTGAAGGATGACCTAAGAAGTGATAACTTTAAGAAACCCCCTTCAAAAAAAGATATAAAATCTTGGCGAATCATTCATTCTTTTATGAAAAAATATTAATTTCTATTGGCGAATCTTTACTTTTTTTTGAAAAAAATTAATTTTATTGGTGATTTTTTTACATCACTAATTTTTTGTAGAAATTTTTGGTGAATCTTGAAAAATAATAGGAAAATGTATTAATTAAAATGGAAAATCCATCCAATCTAAAAATAACTCTCATGGAATAGGTCCCTGAGGGTGGAAATTATTGATGGGTTTAAGGGGTAGACTATAATATTTACTTGTCATCATTGCTTTAAAATACAATATAATAT
Organism: Sequoiadendron giganteum; assembly: GCA_007115665.2. Taxonomy (NCBI): domain Eukaryota; kingdom Viridiplantae; phylum Streptophyta; class Pinopsida; order Cupressales; family Cupressaceae; genus Sequoiadendron; species Sequoiadendron giganteum. The sequence goes on along the minus strand of CM021102.1, from coordinate 751,122,588 downwards.
CCCTCATTGTATTCTACAAGGTAAAATGTATCGACGATATATAATTATCATGGGGCTCAAAATTGCTTTTAGATCATTGATATTATGACCCTCGTACTTTGTGAGGTAAAATGTACCCACAATCTATAATGCTCATGAGACCCAAAATTGTGGGCCCCATAATCATTATAGATCATGGGTACATTTTACCCTATTGAATACAAAAAGGTCCATTAGATTGTATTATAAATCAATGGTGGAAAGTAAAGACTAAAAATATGGTCCTAAAGAAACTCTTAACTATGATATACTATTGGCGAATTAATATAGATTTTTACTATAATTTATAAAATTTAGGTCATTTTGATCTAATCATTATCAAATATTGAGGTGAATTTATGCGTTAAATTATTTATAAAAAAAATTATTTGCCGATTTAAATAAGACTATAATAAAATTTTGTAAAAATGTGGTGATTCAAGTCATGTTATAGCTCAAACTATTAGCCAATTTTGGATTCTCAAATTTCAACTATTAGCCAATCGGTGAATATTAGCCACTAAAAAAATCACTAGACCTAAGATGATGCTATCATCCTTATGAGGGATTGGTTGATCATTATGGATGATAGTATTTCTACTTAGAAGATGTGGAGGGAGGAGGATCTTGATATCCCAATCCTTTAGTATCTTTAATTGGTATTTTTTCTAACAACTTGGGAATCCCATGCTCATTTGTTGTGTCACATCCTTTTTTAGCTAAGATCTTAAAGCCGCGCCATAAGTCTCTTCTAGGTTGATGGGTGTCTTGGTCACTTTATTAACATAGGATGGATGGGTGTGCACATGGTTAGATAATCTAGGTTCACTCAGGATTGAAGGTTTACGCTTGGTTTGTGATTCAACATTAAGATGTAAATGACCAAACCTCTCTAATGATGGAATAGTAGGAGGCGTTGGTTATTGCATGGAGAGGTAAAATGATGCATTGTTCTCAAGGTTGTCAAGGAAATTATGTATGGAATTATACATTATTTCATCAGCTTCACCTAATATGTTGACTTCACGAGGTCACTCATTAGGGGTTGGTTGAGCATGATTAGGTTCTATTACATTAGGATCATTACAAAAAACACAACTTGAGACATCAACCAAAGATGTTAAGGACTTCCATATATTACCAATACACATGTCCAGTGTGAATTAAAATTCAAAGATATTATAATGTTTCAGATTTGAAGAAAGATATTTTTCTGATTATGCTATGCAAAAACCTAAAAATGATGCCTTTTTGATGTAAATTTTAATTCAAACAATGGACTAAATTTGACAAATTATCCTTAATATGAATAATTTTAGAATATATTTTTTTTGGAAACTGAAACATCAGACATAATACAGGAATATAGAAGGGAGAAACAGTGTTTGTGATGCACAAAAATTGAGAAAAATCCCTAATTAGGGACTCATTCGCCAATGGGTGAATGGGTTTCACTTCAGGGTTTTTAAAAATTAATTTATAGATTTCTAAGATAACTTTTATGCTTTTTAGATTTTGATTTCAAACAATAAGTTATAGTTTCAGATTTTTGGAAAAACAAATCTAAATGCAAGTGAAAAATAATGCTAAATGACAAGCAAAAAGACCTAATTTGAGATGCAATTTTTATTCAATTTTGTGATTTAAATGACTGATCATGCAATGTTATGTAAACACTATACAAAATGATTGAGATTTTTAAATTTTCAAAATTTTAAATAATGCAAAATGAAAACCTAAAATCCTAAATGATGGTGATGTTATAGCAATGGGATATATCTTTCTCTCAAATTTAAAATGATGGATAAATAATACCAAAGAATGTCAGACTTGCTATATATAATAATTTTATGAAGAGTCGCCTTGTTTCTTAAAAGAGGCCAACCTAAATGAAGAGTCACCTTGTTTTGTATAAATACAAGATGATGATCATTCATGTGATCAATAAAATTAATTTCAAAGAGAAACATACTCATTTGTATCTTTGTATCTAGGAGAGGTGATATTATTCATTGCATGAAATTCAGCATTGTGTTGGGGCTGAGTTGTAAGAATATTTTTGCTCTTATTCCTTCAATATATAAGAAATATATTTGTTGGGTTTTATCCCTCAAGTAAGAGGGTTTTCCCAAGGTATCTTGTTGTGTTCATTGTCTTATGTGTTGCATTTTCTGATTGCTTTCATTTCTGATCCTAAATCTAACATGGTATTAGAGTAGGTCTAAGAAAATATCTGATCATATTTGTTTAAGCAGTCCGGTCAACTTTTCATCTAGGGAAGATCTTGAAGTATCGTAGATCTAAGGTTCAAATTATTTCTCACCTAAGGGTAGATATTTGAAGGTGAATTTTTGCGGAAAAATAAGATGGTGAGCAGTGTCAAGGTAGAAGATAGGATTGATGGAGCTTCAAATTTCAACTCTTGGAAACCTAGGGTACTCATTGCATTAGAGGAGAATGATCTTCTTGATTTCATGGAAAGTGATATTCCCAAGCCTTCCAATGATACTAAGAAAATCTAGTGGAAGAAAAATGGCATGAAGGCTAGAAATATCATGATATACTCTGTGATGAATCACCTAGTACTGATCATCTCCAAGTTGAAGACAACTAAAGAAATGTTTGATACTCTAAAAGGATTGTATGAGATCAAAAACACTAGTAGAGACCTCGCTGCGAGACAACAACTTCACCATATAAAAATGGCTAAAGATGATTCGGTCATCTCATTCTTTATGAAGATTGCTGATTTGAGAGATCAGTTGAGAATTATTGGCGATATAATTGTAGACAAAGATATTGTTATGTTGTAAATAAATGATATTCCTCAATCTTGGGAACCCTTTATTCAGAGCATTAGTGGGAGATCCAATTTTCCCAAGTTTGATCGTCTTTGAGTTCATTGCATTCAAGAAGAGTGCAAGTTGGCAGCAAGAGGAATTGGGCGAAACTATCATGATGTAGAAAATCAATTAATTAAATAAAGGTAATAAAGGTAATAATTAATTAATTAAATAATTAAATTTATTTAATTAATACAAGATAGCTAACCTTAGAAATTAATTAAATAATTAACATGATTTAATCATGACCATAAAGATGAGAATTATGTCAAAAATGGTGTCACAAGCCTAGACCAATTTCCAGTGTCTACAATTTTTCCCTCTTTGATACAATGTCATTTCGGTGTTGTCTCAAAAAAAATCAATCAAAAAATTCCCCTATCATACCCTAGTGTGAAATAGGTAAGGGTATGCCCCCTCGAGAAAAATGACAATTTTTTGAAAAAATTAGAAAAATTTGGAAATTGTTCTGATTAGGTAATTTGATAGCTAGAAGTTCAATGGTGGTGAAAGAAATCACTTTTGAGGCAGTTTGGTATGCGAAATGAATGTCATAAGTTGGTAAATAGTGCTCCCAATACAAAAGGTTTCAGAAAAACCCTCCAAAAGCCTTAGGTATAAATATGATTTGGGTGGAAAAGCAATTCATAAGCACCCCTAAAGTTTTGTAAACTTTGATTTTTCTCTGGAGTTCTCAACAAAGATGTTGCTCATTCCCTACACAGATCACCATGGATATCGCACTCAGACATTCAGATGACCAGATGATGTAGGACCCCTAGTATGTACCCCTAAACCATCTTTTGAATTTTTAGTTTTCATGCATTTTGAGGCTTTTAAAATTTAATTTTCAAATGTGTCATTTGTAAATCAACACATACACATTCGTGTGTGACACATCTAATCACGAAATGATGCATATGTGAGAAAAAATCTAGGTTGAATTAGGTTATATAGATACACACACACATTTGCTTATTTGTGCACTACATCTACAATTTTGCATCGCATATGTTAAAAACAGTGTCACATGTAGAAAAATGCACCACATTTTTTATTTTGATACACATTTGCATGATAGGCAGGTGTTTGATTTTGCATCGCATTTGTGAAAATGTGAGACATATGAATGATTGTTTAGGTGTGCTTGCTCATTTGATGCATCTACATTATACTGATGCATCTGCATGGTTAAATGACGTATTTGTGCTTATGCAACACATGTGAAATTTGAAATGATGCATGTACAATTTTGCATCACATCTTGATAATAAAATGACGCATTTGTCTATCAATTTTTTTGAAGTTTTGTGATCTAAAAATAATAATTTTTCTTTGTATTTCTGACAAAAGGTATTTATTATGCGTTTGTAGGTTGTTTTGGATCCGATATACACCTGAGAGTCAAGGCCAACTACATATGAGTTGCGAGACCAGTTGCGAAGTGTTGAGAGATGATTGGTATGGAGTCTTGGATTTCATCATGACATTTATGCCCACTATTTGAGCAAACCAAGGTATGTTGATGACACTTTGTGAGCGATGGAACTCAAGGAATTCCTTTTTCCATCTACCTTGTACAGGAGTGGCTATTGTTAAATTAGAGGACTTTTATAGTATTTTGAGATTACCAATTAGGAATGAGAGGGAGATTACCAATTAGGAATGAGAGGGTCATTTATGATATTTAGAGGGGTTATAGTGAGCTCACCTAGTTTTATGTATATGATTATATTAGACAGCTCAGTATCAAGCATTATGAGATTAGATGGCATGTCCTTGCTGAGAGATATGAGTATATTGATTATATGTTGTGTACATTAATTGTTGGGATTGTATTACCTGACCGTTGAGGTCATGGGTTTCTTGTTAGGTGGGGTCAGATTTTGGTAGGGATGTTAGAGCATCACGTTGTATATGCTTGGGGCCCTTGTTTACTAGTGATTCTATATTTTCACTTGCATGACATGACATAAATTATAGAGAGGAGCAGTCAATGAGCTGTGGTACCACTCTACTAATGATCTGTGCGTGGGAACAAAATTGTTGTTTTTTTCCCACTAGTGACATCTGATTTAGATGATAGATGCCCTTATGTTTTTCACTATGTGGGGACTATTAGCCAAAGTCATTTGGGAGACACAGGGTATTGGAGGCATTGTATTAACACCCTTGTGTAGTTTATATGGAGGTCGTATATGGATTGTGCATAGTGGCATGATGAGGATAAATATCTTCCTTTCTATAGATAGACACAATACTTGATTGGGAGGATTGTTTTTAGGGTACACATTATTTAGAGACATGTTCTCAACCGAGTTCTTAGAAAGTTCGGTGAGGTGCAGGATGAGCCACGGGGGTGAGCTAAGTTTTCTCATTCTTCAAGAGAGGTTCCTCTGTGGGGGCCGCTAATTCTGGTTGCAACAACTAAGGTAGATATTGATGTACTACAACCTATTTAGTGGGGATGGAGGGGTGGAGTTGCAGATCCTTGGACCAACACATCATATGATACTTGGTGGGTAGAGCATAGGCTTGTGCCATATACATATCCAGATCCACTGGTGCCTATAGAGCGATGAGGGACAAGACAATGAGGTTGGCATGGTGGAAGGGGTGGTGGTCAAGGTGACAGAGGTGGTGAAGATGATGGGAGAGGAGGAGTTGGTAGAGGTGGTTGATTGGGTTGACGAGGTCATAGAGGTGATAGAGGGCCAGATTTGGCACCTGTCTATGAGGAGGAGGGGGAGGGGGAGGACATGTGTATGCTTGATTTTGGTGGAGGAGGGGAGGGAGAGATTGATGTGGAGCATGTTGTAGAGGAGGCCAGTGGAGAGGAGCACGCTGAGGAGGAGGCTAATGGATATGAGATGGAGATTAATGCCCTTGGTTTGCTGGAAGGGTATCAGGATGATGATGATGAGAAGATGGGAGATCAAGAGAGAGAGCTTCGAGATAGGATTGTTGAGGAGGGAGAGAGGCCATGATAGGAGGAGGAGGGTCCCATTGATCAATGACTAGCCGATTTATAGGCCCAAGTGGAGGCCTTGGGGGAGAGGGTGAGGTCTATGATGAAAAAGCAGGATGAGGGATAGTGCCTATTTAGAGAGAGATCAAGCAGTAGCCCAAATATAGGAGACGAAGCAAAGATCTGTAGAGTTGAGGGCCATTTTCACTGGACGAGCCACAAATTTTTCTCGAGAGTTGGTTAGAGGTGGTAACAGAGAGAGATATTACAGAGATTTATATGAGTAGGAGGTACCTCCTCAAAGATGCGCTCCTAGTTACTCACATGCACATAGCGACATTTCATGCAACATGTCACATAATAGATCTCAGAGTATAGAGGGTGTTGTAGGACCTCCTAGGGTAGGACCATATGATAGACCCCCTTCTACACAGCGAGCACCTCCCTATCAGTCGCCTCCTCAAACTCTGCATGGGACCAGTGGGAGCACATCCTAGGGACATGTTTGTATTTGTAGACATTGTATTATGGTTATGGAGCCCATGAGATCTAGTTTGATGGATACATTATGACATTGTATTGTGACACTTATTTATATATATTGAGCGATATATATATATATATATATCATTTTTGGTGATGATTACATGATTATGTAGTTTTCTATATGATCATGCAGTGTTCTATTTGATTATGTAGTGTTCTATTTATGCATGCACATGTTATGGATGATCATGTTTACATTATGATGTTTTATTTCCTATGATGATATATTGATTCTATACATGATGATGAATGTATGGTATTTATAACTCTTGTGTATGCATTCTATGTTTAAGATGATGAGATGAAATTTGATTTGAATATGTATAATGTCATGTGGATGTATTTATAATATGTATAATTGTTAATGGTAAATGCATGTATGCCATGGTTACCTAGATGCGATAGATATGTATATTTTTGTGTTTTTATGAAATGCAACATATATGTATGATTGAATATGTACATATGTATGACAATGTCTAAATGATGTTTGTAAAATGAATGCATATGCAAAATAATTTATTTGTTTTTATGTCACAGGAGTTCGTCATAATGCAGGATAGAAGAAATTTTAGTGCGAAATAATCTAGAGGTTAATATTTGAAATGGATGTTAGAACAATGTAGAATCTTCAATATTTTTCCAAATACATAATAGGCCTTGCATTAAATAATCATTGGGAATCAAATGACACAAATGGATAATAAACACCATGATATGAGATAGACCAAGGTGTACAAATTCATCCACTTGCTAAAAATAGACAGTCATAGATAAGGATTGTCCTAACTCATACTAAGGCCAAAATTGTCCCAGTAGTTTTTTCAAGACAAACCACAGACAACAATCAAATAAAAAGATAAAGTCAAGAGACATAATTTCTCGTCTAAATCCTTCATGGGACATCCTCGAGGAAGCTAGTACAACCTAACTTGAAAACCAAGTCAAAAGATAGTCAACATATAGAAGTCAAAGAAAAAGAGTCCTGAGACATCCTTGCTTCTATAAATCCTTCATGGGACACCCTCGAGAAAGCTAGTAACCAGACTCAAAGACAAAGCCAAAAAAGATAAGACAAAACAAGCCATAAAGTCAATAACCAATAAATATATTTGCCAAAATTTGATCTCTTTGATTGTTTGTTTATTTATTTGAAAAAACCTTATTGTAGGAAAGACACATATCATATAAGACATTAAGTTTTGTTTCGATCATGTGACCACCTATCTAAGGCAATGATGAAGACTATTTTTAGCAAGACACATATCGTATAAGATGTCAAATCTAGTTTCGATCATGTGGCCACTTGTTGAAGGAACTGATAATGTTCAATTAAATGATATTGTCTATTGTCAAGAAGGACACATCTTGTATAAGACAAAAGTTGATTTTTTTTGGCTATTTGTTTGGTTTGACTTGATGACCTTTTTGACTTGTTTGTCTTTTTGATGCGTGACTTATCTTGATGTTTTTACCATTGTTTGTGTGTGATGATAGTGTTTGACTTATGTTGACACAACATACCCTAATGGACAGACCTAGTGCGGCCTTGGCTGCTGATCGATTGATGGCCTTGTGTATGATATACATGCAAAGACCTCGTAGCTTGACATGACCAACAACTTTCATGTACAAAGAATGAGTCATTATTTTATGTGTGTGATACATGACAAACCTAGAAAGATGGACCTAATGCCTCAAGGGTGCATCAAGTGATGTCCTTTCCTATGCCCAGTCACAAAGGCAATGTAGTTCGACTATGTCTATGACTAATTGACACAACTAACTCTAACTCTATTTTTATTGGATTTTTGACATTTTTTCTTTTTTTTTTTATGATGTTTTTGGATTTTTTCAGGATATTTTATGACATTTGAACAAGTGCAAGGTTGAAATGACATAGGTCGAGTATTTTCTCCCAGTTGGGTATAAGACCAATAGGATGGAATGGGGATGTGGAGTGGAATTGATGTCAATCGTTCCAAGTTATGGAAAGGACAACATTATTATGGGTATAATGATAGGAAAATCAAATTGGAATAATGGTAGAAAAAGGAGCGAAGTCAACTACACACAATGCCTTTTTTCCAGGTGTTCACCATGGTGATTATCCAATGCGCCACCGAAGTGGTTTTCACTATTGGACAAATTATTTCTCTTTACTATTTTGTTGATTTTTCATTTTTTTTGGTGTTACAAAGATGCCTGTTTGTCAGCTTTTCATCAAGGTAACAATTTTTTTATTTTTCTATTTATCTATTTATTTTTATGATTAAGACAAGGCTCTTAGAAGCTATACATATAACCTCTTCAAATGAAGACTATTGATTGGTGTTGATAGTGGTTCTCAATCAGGGGTAGAGAGTTGATACACTATTGATCCAAAGGCTTATGTTACAATGTAAGGTCCTAACCAATTTGGTTCAAACTTGACTAGTTTTTTTCTTTCTACTTGATTCTTTGGATTTTCCATTAAGACCCGGTCACCAATGTCAAAAAATTTATTAAAAAATTTCCTGTTATAGCTTTGACGAAGAATTTTTTGATATGCTTGAAGATGATCTAGTGCATATTTTCTTTGTTCATCTAGGAATTCTAACTCATGCATTGTTGACACATGGTACTCTTTATCGTCAATGTTCCCTTTCAAAGATACCCTTAGGGAAGGAATTTTGACCTCTATAGGTAAGATGGCTTCACAACCGAATACCACAGAGTATGGAGTGGGGCCATTTGGAGTGTGGATGCTTGTGCAATAAGCCCATAGGGTAGGATTAAGCTATAAATACCAGTCACAAGCAGTGTCATTGATAGTGTTTTTAGGATTCTAATGATTGTTTTGTTAGATGCTTCAGCTTGGCCCTTACCTTGTGGATATTAGGGAATTGAAAAGTGGTGTTGGATATGCAATTCCTCACAAAGATGGTGGAATTCTTGGTTTTTAAAAGGGCAACCATTATCTGTGATTATGGATTGAGTAATACCATACCGACAACTGATGTAGTTTAGGATAAACTTAGAAATTTGTGTGCCGATAATGTAGGTCATAGTAATGGTCTTGATCCAATTGGTAAAGTATTCGGTCGCAATAATGATGAACTTGTTTCCATTGGAGGATGTAATATGTATCTTACATATGAGGTCAATTCCCCATTGGGTAAAGGGCCAAGGTGAAGTTATTGGATGGAGCTCTTGTGTTGGTGCATGTATTAACTCTTTGTGAATCTAAAATTGTCGACATTTCTTGACACTAACATATGAGTCATTTTCCATGGTAGGCCAATAATATCCCAATATCATAATCTTCTTAGCTGAGGTGGGCCCACTAGAATGGGATCCACATATACCCTTGTGTACCACACATAAGGTTTCTTGTGCTTATTCAACATTGAGACATCTCAACAAAGTGTTCTCTAGGGCACATCTATAAAGGGTATCTTTCATGATGGTATACTTGGAAGACTTATGGAGAAATTTCCTACATTGGTTGTTTGAAAGGTCTAAGGGTAGGATTTGGGCATGAAGGTAGTCATATATGTCTTTGTACCATGGGGAAGTGTGACCAATAAGCTCACACACCATCATAGAATCCAAGACATCAAAGGAAGGGACCAACAACTATTCTACCAAAAATTTGAATTTAGGAACGTTGCTAGGTATATCCAAAAGTGAACCAATAGTTTCCATAACATCTGCTGCCTTGTTATGAATGCGGGGTATTTGATGAAAACTGATGTTGTCAAAATATTGCTGAAAATTATTTTCCATTCGTTTGAATGAGGAAAGCTTCTCATATTTAGTTTCATACTCATCATTAACTTGTCAGACTACCAGCTAAGAGTCTCCCATAAACTTGTAAATGTTTAATCTTCCATTTGATTTCCATCTGTAATCCTATCACAAGAGCCTCATATTCTGCTATGTTATTGGTGCATGGAAAAGAAATTTTTAATGACTTAGGAATGGTTTCACCTTGTGGTGTGACAAACAGTATGCCTACTCCTGAACCATGATTTTTGTGGGACCCATCAAAGTATAACTTCCATGTGGTTCTTTTATCAATAGTGAAGATGAAATCATCTAGAAAATCTAAAACTAGAGGATTATCTACTTTAACTGGTGTGTCTTCCAATTGATCAACAATAACTTGTCATTTTATAGCTTTTCTTTCGACATACTGGATGTCATATTCACTGATTATCATTACCCCTTTAACCAATCAACCTATTAATGCTACTTTACTTAGGAGATACTTCAAAGGATCTATCTTCGTGACCAACATGGTTTGGTGGTTTGACATGTAGTGCCTAAGCTTCTGTGTAGAAAAAACTACTACAAGACAAGCATGTTCTATGTGACTTTAGTTTAGCTCATATCCCACCAAAGTATGACTAATATAGTAAGCTACTCTTTCATGACTTTAATTATCATTTTGTGCAAGTAAGGCTCCTAGCACTATTGTGGTTGCTGAAATGCAGAGTATCTGAGGTCGTGTATCTGTAGGTGGCATTAACACTGGTGGTGTAAGCAAGTAATCCTTGATCTTTTGAATATATTCTTGGCATTTATCTATCCCTACAAATGGTACCCCTTTTCTGAGTAGATGTTGGAAGGGATGTATCTTATCTGCTAACTACATTATGAATCACCTGATAGACTGTAGTCTCCCTTGTAGTTTCCTTAGCTGACATATGTTGGCTAGTGGAGGTATGTCTATTATAGCTTTTACTTTTGTTGGATCCACTTCAATGCCTCATCTAGAAATAATGTATCCTAGAATTTTTCATGATTGAACTCCAAATATACATTTTTTTGGATTTATCCTTACTTCGTATTTTTCTAGTTTTTAAAATATCTTATCTAAGGATGAACTTTTTTGGAGAAGATGGTGAATGAGCTGTACTACTTTTTTGTGTTTTCTAAGGTCATCCTTGGCCCCTCCTACATCATACTACACTTCCTGCACAAGAAATGTTTTCCTTCATTGAGTACGACCACATTTACTGTAGCTTTAGGGGTTTATTATGCCTTCAACCGGCACTAACCCAACAATTCATGCTGATGTTAGAAATTTGTCGGGGTAGTTTAATGGCTCCCCCACTAAACAAACAACCTCAAAAATTTGTTTTGAAAGTATTTCACGAGGTAAGCATTTTGATGCCCCTGCTGATGTAGTTTTACCTTTACCTGATTTTCATTATGCATGCCAATGGCTCGAACAACACACACTTGTGGGTTATTTTATTAGGAGGACTCCCCCTGAAAGTGTTTTGAAAGATTGGGTTAACAAGGCCTAGGTCCCTCATGGGGTCTGCCTTGATATGGTCCAAAATCTGACCAAAGGTTTTTTTTGCTATGCTTTGCGAAAGTTAGTCATGTCCAAGGTATTTTAGGTCATGGTACCTGGTATGTCAGGTCCTCCTTGTTGGTTTTCCAGGCATGGACTTAGGATTTTTCTATCGCAGATGACACCAAAATGTATGTCCTAGTGTGGATTGAGTTTCTTGGGCTACCTCTTCCATGCATGCCCTTTCTAAACCATATTTCTTCCTCTTTGGGGAGGGTTGTTTGTATCGAATGTGATAGGTTCTTCCAAGCCCATTCGTAAAAGAGGGTTTATGTGGAAGTTGATTTATCCAAGGATTTGAAAGAGTCTATAGCCCTCAAAATTGGTGATATTAGGCACACCCAGAAAGTCACATATTTCAATTTTCCCAACACATGCTATTGGTGCCAATCAGCTGACCACAAGAACAAGGAATGCCCTTTGATAGTTCCTTGTACTTCTTCATAGTCACGGGATGTTGACAAGCCTCGTTAGGCAGAGCCTATTGCTAAGGCTGAAACAATGTGGACTACGATTTCAAGCCGGAAAAATAAGTCGTCTGGTTCTAGGTCAGCTCCCAAGGCCCCTGAAACAACCAAAATGGTTTCAAATCCTTCAGAGAAGGGGACACTTTCTCCCTTAGGAGCCACTTTTGTTGTTATACAACCTAGTTCAAAGGCCACACCTCAGCCTACGATTGTTTTGTGTGCTCAACCAGCTTTTTCTTCCACACCAGGAGCTCAACGGTGGTCTCACAGCCTGTCTACTCCACTGGAAGAAGGAGAATATGTGCCTAAAAAATGGAGGTTTTCTCCTCCTATTCATCTTTATTCTGTCCCACAAGAGTTTTTGAATAATAACTTCTCCTCCTTGGTTGAAGAGGACCTAGATTCTGGAAGTATGGAAGATTTTCATCCATGAATTTTATCTCGTGGAATGTCCGAGGTCTAACTGACCTCTCCAAGAAGTATTCTGTTAGGAATACTTTATAGAAATACATAGGGATTGAAGTGCTTTGTCTCTAGGAAGTTCAAATTTCAGGTTTTTTGCTCGCTTCGGCTTGTCATTCTATTTGGCCAGCTAGTACCATGTTTTGCACTTTGCATGGAGCTGGTCATGGTGGAGCTGCCACTCTTTTGGCCCCAAGATTATATTCATGCGTGGTGGATCATGGGGTTGATCCCTCCCGGCAGGTGGTCTGGGTTCTTCTCAATATTGAGAATCACTCCTTCGGGATAATTAATGTTTATGCCTCTAATGATGTCATGGAGTGTTGTCGGCTTTGGCAATGGATTGTTGATTCTCTACCAGTTACCACCTAGTTGCTCTGTGGGGATTTTAATATGGTGGAGATGGCGTATGACAAGGATGGCACCTTGCCTTTTCATTGGGCTACGGGTGAAATAGAGGCGTGGTTTTACATGCACAATAAATTGGGGTTTTTGATCCCAATATGGGTCACTACCATTCTCATTCTCTTTGGCACACTTGGTGTAACTATAGGGTTGGTTATGATAGAGTTTTTAAATGCCTCGATCGTGCCATGATCTCGACTCAATCTTTTTTTCCTTTACTAGTTCTGCCTTGTCAGTGAAGCCGTTAGTGGATGTGACTCTTTCTGATCACTTCCCAATTCAATTTCGCATTGAATGGGCATCTCATTAGCCCTGCACATGTAAGACCCAATTTTTTTTTAACACATCCTTGCTTTTTGATAAGCCCACCTTGGCCCACATTCATCAGGTGTGGAATTTGGAGTACAGGCCACCTGGCCATATAGGCTGGATTGGTTGGTGGAATGATGCCATCATTCATACTACACATTTTTTGTGCATTTATGGGCATCAGTTGGCTATCTTTCATCGGTGCTCTTATGAGGCCACCACTATCGACCTACATATTGCTATGGAGGCTTTGGCGGCTAGTCCTTTCTCTCCATCACATGAAGTCAGGGTGGCAGATTTAAGGCAGCAAAAGCAAGTGGTCGATGACTATATTGCCAGAGGTGCTCAAATCAAAGCTCGGCTTCACTAGCTTAAAATTGGTGATCGTGCCTCCAAAGAGTTTTTTTTGGCTCTTCATGCATGAGACTCTTCCCCAAGCATCAAAGCTATCAAAGATGGTAACCAGGTGCTCTCTGAGCTACCTAACATTCTCTAGGCCTTTGTGCATCACTATGAGCAAGTTTTCATTTCTTAGGACTCCAGACCTGCATGCCAGCAAGCCCATCAGGACTACCTTTTTGTTGTGCCACATAGGCTTTCTTCAGCCCAGATTAATTTTTGTGATCAATTGTTAACAATTAATGATCTCAAAGAAGTCATTTCCTCTATGGCCGATGACAAGGCTCTTGGGATTGATGGCTTCCCTTGTGAATTTTTTAAAGCCCTTTGAGACTGCATTGGGAATGAATTACATCATGTTTATCTTGAAGCCTTTCAAACCAACTCTTTAGGAAATTTAATAAATAGAGGCAATATAAAATTCATACCTAAGCCTGGAGATCTAGAGGATATTTGCAACTGGAGGCCCATCACACTTCTCAATGTTTCTTACAAAATCATTGCCAAAGCTTTAGCCCTGAAAATTCACCACCTCTTGCCTCAGGTTGTACACCCTGAGTAGATTGGCTTCATCAAATCTAGGTTTATTTTGGATAATATTATTGTTGTTTGGGAAGGCATGGAGTGGGCTTGGCGATCAACCAGAAAGCGGTCTTCATTAAAATTGATTTTTTCAAAGCCTATGACTGCATTGAATAGCCTTTCATTCTTGCAATGTTGCAAGCCTTGGGATTTGGACCCAATTTTATTCACTTTCTTTGCATGCTTTTTTTTTATGCTTCAACTTGCATTTCCATTAATGGCCGACAGTCTTTTGCTTTTGGTCTTTTTCGTTCCATTCGCCAAGGGTGCCCTCTTGCCCCTACTTTGTATGTGCTAGCTTCTAAAGGCTTTGGCTATCTTCTGGCCCATGTTGTCTCTCAACAGCGTGTGAAAGGGATCTCTCTCCTGGACTCCCAGGAGTAGCTTGTCAATGGCCACTTTGCGGATGATTCTTTTCTCACTCTCTTAGAAGATGAAGAATCCATCACTATCGCCCTTGATTGTCTTGCCTTCGATTTTGAAATTAAATGGCACAATACCTTATGCTATAAACAATCAGTGCTCCCCACTCCTGCATGCCTCTAGAGTTATAACTAGAAGTGGATTGGGTAGGGAGAAATCTTTCATTTTCTGGGCATTCCCTTCGCCTTTTAGGCTTCCCCTCGGGAGCTTTGGCAAGTTGTGCTCTCCAGGGTTGAGCAGAAGTTGGCCTATTAGATTACTAAGCCTCTCTTGTTGGCTGGTAAATTCCAAGTTTGTTCTAAAATTTTGGCAGCCACTCATGTCTACTATTCTTCCTGTTGGGATCCTTCAAAATATTCCTACAGTCGGCTTGAAAAATTACTTCGAGATTTTTTTTGGGCCTCCTTTGAAACCCACAAAGGGTTTCATCGAGTTGCTTGGGAGTATTGTTGTCTCCCCAAGGACTTCGGAGGACTTGGGATGCTCTCCACTCAATGGAAAGGGACTTCCCTCTATGTCAAATGGATTATTAGGGCTCTTACTAGAGATGAAGCCTGGAAAATTCTCCTTAGGCATTGTATTCAGTTTGGCTTTCCTGTTCACAAACCCGCTTGGAAAGGAATTGGTCTCCAAACCCTCTTGGTTATGAGGGAGCCGGTTCAAATTTTTGGCTCCTTTGTGGCCAAGAGCATCTGGCACTCCTGGGAAACTGTTAAGTTGTGGCTCCAATGGGTCGGGGCTAGATTTTGTGATGGGCTTTCCATCAACTAGCAAAACTTATGGTGGTCTCCCCTTCTGGTTCAAAATGGTCAACCCTACATCAACTTTTTCACTAGCCTACTATGAGTCTTTTATAGTGGGATGCTTTTAAAGCCTAGTATAGTCTTCAAAACCAAGACCATTCTACCTTCGACGGGCTGGAGAGTGCCATTCCGGCAGATATGCTTCACAAGGTTGGCATTTGTGGGCACAAACCTTGGTGGAAAGACTAGAAATGGTTTCCAGAAACCCCTCTCAAGGGCTACAAGTCGCGGCTTGGTTACAGTTGGCTTTCACCCCATTTTCCTATGATCAGTACTTTGAACTAGAGGTGGCTTCTTATTTCCTCTTCCCATACTTGGCATAAGAGGTTTGATGCCACTTGGTCTGCAAGCGTTAATCTAAAGCTGGCCCACTTTGCTTGGTGTATTCTTTTCCAAGGCTTTCCTCTGGGCTGTCGGCTTGTTCATTTGGGGTTTCCTGACCCTCTCTACCTTTTTTGTGGGCAATATGAAAGCTTTAAGCATCTTTTTTGGTTTTGTCACAGAGCTCAATAGCTCTGGACTTGGATTCATGATTTCTTTCGACCTTTTTGGCTAGAACCCTTGTCTTGGCATATGGTTCTGCTAGGGGACCCACATGGAATTCTGACTAAGTTCACCCAGCTTTGACACACTTTTAGGATAGAAATCCTCTTCAATATCTAGAAAGACATAAATGCTTGTATATTTGCTCATTCTCATTTGGATGTTAATGTCTTTATTTATGCTAAAGCAGTTATTTGTTCTAATGTTGTCCTACAGATTTAGGTGCAAGCCAACAAGGTTGCACTCAAGGTGGCTCACCTGCAGGTTCTTCTGGACCACCAGGGCAATGCCCCTTTTACTATGGCTCAGCTTCTAGACTCGCCCTCTCGGGGCTGGAAGTGGAATGATTTGGCGCGCCCCCACTCCCAACATCTTGCTTAGTAGGATTCTCGGCCTCCCAGGTGGGCTCGTTCTCCTCTATCATGACCTAGTCAAGGTTGGCCCTCTAGTGGTGCTATGAGGAGCGATGGTGGCAATTCTGGATGGCCCTCTGATGCTCTGCCTATTTCTGGTTCTGGTTGGCCTGCAAGTGGTAAAACAATTTTGCGTCTGGATCTTTGAATCTCACCTCGATGTGAGGAAAAAGAAAAAGATAAAGATAAATATGATGATGGTTGGGGTGCTCCTTCTGATGTCACTCCAAACCCCACTGATGTATGGGGGAAAAATTTGGATGACAGCGAACCCCCAGGATCCACTGGCACTGCTTTAGCCACATAATTTTTATTTCCTGCTATTAAACTTCTGGGCTAGGCCCATGTGATATTGTTTTTTGGCTTTTATGGGCTTTGCCCATATGACATTCGGGGTGTGCCTTGTAACCACCTGCCCCTTTTTTTGGGAATTTTTAATTTTATCTTTATATTAATATAGATATATGCATATTCATAAAAAAAAAAAAAAATCTTATCTAGGACTTATAAGTGATCAACCCTTGTCAATGATTTAGCTATCCAATCATTCACATAGAGTTCCATGAGAGTGTGTACAAGATCATGGAATATGGTTGTCATGGAACGTGGGTATGTAGCTCCAACATTTTGGAGCCCAAAAGGCATGACATTCCAACAATATGTTCCCCACAGATATGTAAAAGTTGTCTTGTGTTGGTCCTCAGGTGCAATTATGATTTGATTATATCCCGAGAACCATCCATGAGGGATATCATCTCATATCCAACTGTTAGGTCCAAAATCATGTGAATTTTTAGCAAAGGAAAATCATCCTTAGGACATGCTTTGTTTATATATTTGAAGCCTATACAGATGTAGATACCCCTAGATGGTTTTTTTACTGGCACAAGATTAGAAACCCATTTTCTAGAGTCTATTGATTTGATAAAGTTGACATCCAATAGTATATTTAGTTTAACTCTGACTAATAAAGCAATTTATGGTTGCATTTTCCTTAATTTTTGCTTCACAGGCTTAACACCTAGTTGTAATGGCTAATGATGTAATATAAGGTTAGGATCTAGTCCAGGCATGTTAGAATATGACCATGCAAAGTTGATCTATATTTTTGTGAAGAAGTCACAATCCTCTGGTTGCTTTTTATTTGTCAAAGATGCTGCAAAATAAAGTACCTGAGGATTATCTTCAGTGTTTGTGTTGATCTCAATAGATTCCTCAACTAACTTTGGTGAATTTTCCTTAGCAACTGGGAGAATGTTCAACCCTCCATCCTTGGGTACCTTAGAGAGGTTTTCACCCTTGGATGCATCCTTTATTTTGACTTTTTCACCATCCAAAGGTGCCTTTCGGTTTTCATCTATGGACTTGTCATTTTTTTTCTTTTTCTTTTCACTTTTTCGAATGGAGGGGTGAAAAAACTCCCAAAAATAGGCCATGTTATCTAGGTCTATGGTAAATCCATCTTTGTGGTCACCACTAGGTATGCCTTCTCATAGTCCCATGAACTCAACTATTGCTTTGTCGTTCTCAAATATGTCTAAGATGGGGGTGTCTTGTTGATCCCAATTGATAAGATGGGGATATATGAGGGGCATGTCATCATCATAATTATCAAAGTTGGAGGATGACAAGGTGAGGATAGACCTATTGACATGGTCATAGAAATTTATTACCAACTCCTTATTCTTTTTCCTAGGGATAGGTAGACACTGAGGTGGGCCCACTATTAAGGATTGCTCATCAAACATGGGTTTGTCAGGTTCCCAAGAGGTAGGATCAAGGGTTTCCCAATAGTAAAGATTGAGCCATTCTTCTTTTTTCATGGACTCTTGAGGATGAGAATCAATTGGGTTTTTCAAGGGGTTAAGCATTTGGACATGTTCCCAAAATAGTTTATCTAGGTTCATTACACTGGTTGAGGAAAGGGAATCCCATTAATATTCATTTGAGTCAGGGGAGTCATAGTTGAAGGGGTCAGATGGTTCACTAGATGTCTCGCTATATTCAAAAGAACTTACTTCCTCTTGTGATGGTGCCGAGGTACTAAGAAAACCAATATTAATCAATAAAAACCCTAGCCCTAGTCCTTTTGGTTGTTGAGAGACAATGGTTGGTTCATTCCTTCCATAATGAAGTAGTCCTAGCCCACTATGTCCATCATATCCTTTCCTTTGCATTGTCATGAGTCCTTTTCCATATTGATCTTTAGATATTTGAACTAATGAAGGAGAGTCATAATTGTATTCTTTATATAATCAAGAGGTCACATCTTCTTGATCCATAGCTTCTTTACTTAACTCTCCCCATTTTGTGAAAGTAATTATAGAAGGGACATGTATTGTGAAAATTGATTGTCTCCTATTTGCTATGGGTAAACCATATGATTGAGGAGGAAGCAAATGACTAACATAGTAGGATGATTTCATGTGATATTCTCAACAATCCTTGTCTTGGATCTTGACCTTAGGAGTGGAAGATGGTGTTTGGGATGCAAATTATTTGGAAAGAGTTGATGGATCAACATACTAGGATAAGCTGGAGGATGAAGCCTCATGATCAATAGGCACTTGTCATTGTGGTATTGGACATAGGCTAGTGCAATATTGGAAAGGATCAGGATCACCATCGATCATAATCTCGGTACCATTGTACAAGAATTTAAGACATTGATGGTAAGTGGAAGGGACAACCTTCATAGTGTAGACACATAAATATGACCAAGACCTGTAAGCACTATTTTACCACCTTTCATCACAACATGATTATAACATTTTAATTTTGTTTCTAACCCACATTCAACTATTAATTAAATAATTCATAATTATTTAATTAATTCATAATCTCTCATTCTTCATGATTATTAAATAAAAAATCTTATTTATTTATTTTAATGTGTCACTAATTATCAAAGTCTTCTTGCAATTAAATAAAATCTTATTTATTTAATTAATCCTTATCATTAATGTCCTCCTGATTATTAAATTAATATATTTTAATATATCTATTTAATATGTCACTAATTCCTAAATCCTCTCTTAATTAAATAAATTCATTAATTTATTTAATTAATTAAATACTTCTTCTAAATTAAATAATTATTTTTAATTATTTAATTAAGGCATGTAACACTTTTATATTTTTAAATAAAACAAATCATTTAAAAATATCTCACAGACTTAACTGATTCTTCATTTAGTAATTAATTTCAAAAATCAATTACTTCTTACCTCACAAAATCCCTATTTTGAACTAATTTAATTCAAAATAGAATTATTCTTCTACAAATCAAGTAATTTCTAAAATTATTGATTTTCTAAAAACCCATCCTCTTGTCTTCTGATTTTTACTAATTTCATCTCAACTGTCACATTCAGTCTTGATTTAATTCATTTAATTAAATCTTATTCACACATATGGGTATTTTGCCCTAACCCTAATTGAGAGTTGCCTTATTGAATCTTGACCTTTGATTCTAGGGCATTCCTCTATCTCCCATCTTGTCCATCTATTCAAGATTGCATTTTCTATAAAATGACAATCTTGATCTCATTTTCGGATCCATGATCATTTACTTAGAGTACTTTTATTATAGGCATTCTTGATATCATAGGCTATTCATTACTATTTGCATATAAGAATTGAGTTTCTAGTTTGCACATTAGTTTATATTCATAAATCCTTCAAAGGCATTGCTAGGGATAAGCATAGATAATTTGCTCACAAATATGAGGGTATTATTATCACATCAATCTTAAGAAGGTACAATGGAAGTGAAGCATGGAGGAGAGAAGATATGGGTGAGATCAATCTAGTTTATTTCTTTTCTCGTTTATTCTCTATTGTATTCCATTGTTATATGATCTAATATGTAGGATTTTATAATGTTCAACTAACAATTTTGTGTTGCATAAATTCATATGTTACATTGGTGAACCCAACATTCTAACGAGCTTTTGCAGGTGTCGTACGGCTTCAGACTTTTTTTTGCAGGAACAGTACGGAACGACACATATGTAGGCCTAAATGATGCAATCGTTGTATCACATCACATTTGCGATCGTGAGTGACACAATCACTCTATTGCGATGCATACGATCCTTCAAGCGATGCATTTGACTAGACGCGATGCATCTGGCAGAAATTGAGCCGTAGGTAACTGGTTAATTTTTTTTCTTTTCTGGTTGTCGTTGTAATCTAGATCCGACACATCTGTGACCAGAAATTGATTATTTTGTTTTCTTTTTTTTGGTATTTAGAAAGAACCAAACCTAGGATAGACACATTAATCTGAATTTACCAATCCTAGGATAGACAATCTAATTGGAATTTAACAATCTAGGGTAGTCACCACACATTTTGTTTTGGTTAACAATGAACACCATGTTTTTGTGAAGCAAAATATTCACCTAGAATAGAAATTTTTTATTTTTTGGGTTTAAAATTGAACAAACTTTCTTTTTGTGTTTGATTGGATAATAGGCATATGCTCTCCCCTTTACTGGGTGATCAAAAATCCAGACCTATCCATTTTCTATACTTATGCATTTTATGCTTTCTTACAACCCTTAGAAGGCCTGCTTTTGTGGGAAAAAGTACTCACCCAAGAGGAATGACCTAAGTGGGAACACCTAAAGCCAAGGTTTCCAACCCACTATAATCAAAAGCAATTTGTTGATGAAAATCCAACTTGACAGTAGTAGGTAGGATAACCATCCCCAAAGCCTTTGTTCTAAAGGTTGGGAGGTCTCTCGAGGGAGTATATCTATTGCCACATTGAATGGAAATACTTACTATGAACCATAGTGTAGTAGCTAGCCGTGTCAGTAACCAAACATTGTCTCAATCATGGTGCAAGGGGAGGGAAGAATCTTCCCCCAAGACACTCACCATATAATCACCACAGACTGTTTTCTTAGGGGATTCGGTATCCACTTCTGTCACCTTGAGCACACACCTAGAAAAGACAAAAACATGGGTGCCCTCTAGGGGGTGACATGGCCGTGAGTCAACGTGATTTTAAGCTGTGGGATGTGATTGTTAGGATGACCCATTTGACTATAAGAGTGAGTTTGCTTGAGCATACACTTAATATCTCAAATTCTGTTTTTGCCAATTGTTTTAAATAGACTTCCACAAATTGAAAATCATGAATCTGAACCAAAAAAATTGTCAAAACTACAAAACTGTGTTCAGGTTTCTTAAAATTTTCCTGTTGTGATGCAATCGCTCTGATGCACCGCAAGCACCAAATATCGAGCCGCATTCACTTTGATAGGCCGCATTTGAGTCATACTAAGCCGCATTCACTCTGATGAGCCGCATTTGCGATCAGTAAACCGCATTCGGTAACTTGAACCGCATTTGACAAACATCAACGCGCATTCGCCATACCGTGTCAAAATCGACACTTTCTAAACCGCATTTGACTTTGTGAGCCACATTTGCTCTGTTGTACTGCATTTGCTCAAAACTAAAAACAACTTCTCACTGTCAAAAACAGAAAGTCCACAACTTGTCTTCAAATTTACTCAAGTCTTTCTATACTATTATAGTCCAAACCAATCTTTGAATTGCTCAACTTTTCATCAAACATTGCATTTTAGGTATCATTTTAGACTCACAATAGGTTTTCATTTGGCCTTCCATTAGATTGCATTGGTAGCTTCACCATCTCCTTAGATACTCACTTTTGCAGATTTTAGGAGTTGACTCTTATCAATCATTGTCCAAACTTTTCATTCAATAGTAGGTTATCATTGGACCCAATCACCTTTGTCACTTTTTCAATCCTTTTGTGAATTAATTCCCACTCAATAGTCTAGTGTGGAAACTTCACTTTGTCCTATTTATAGTCCTTCTATGGTCCATTGGTCTTTCAAAATTGAATCATTGCAAAAAACTTTGTTTGTCCAAGTTTGTCCTCTTTAGATCTCTCACTAGTAAGTGCATCTTAGGATCATTTATTTCATATCATTTGGCATCTCCATTTAGTGTCACACCACTTGCATTCACAAGCCTTGAGTCTTACTTGCATTCATAGCATCCTTTAAAAATCCAAAGAGAAACCAAAAAAACATTAGTCTCATATTTAGATCATTATCATCCCAAGTTGAGCAAAACTTTGTATGGTTGAAATTAGATTACAAAAAAAGAAAAGACTCATGGATTCTTTTAGACAAGACACCAACTTTCTAGAGTTCACAACTAGCATGGACTCATTTCCCAATACCATGAACAATCCTTGTTTTGACATGGAAAATTCCACAATCAATCCTTTTAGTGAGATGAACGTACAATCATCTCCCTCATATATTTTTGAACCATTTATCCAATGAGATCAAAATGGGGATGTCTTTGAAGAAGACGTATTAGTTGTCGCTCAACATCCAGAAGTTGCTACTTTTATAGAAGAAGTACTCTTAAATGACTCTTCTAGATTCCTAGCTATGCTCCTTGACCAAGGGGCTAAGTTACCAAAGGGATTTGACCTTAACACTCTTAGAGAAACTTCTCCCACTCCACCATCACACATTTCCTCCATGGGAGCCTCTTCACAAAATGTCATCAACACACTCAATGCTACCTCCCTTGGTCATACTACCACCTCAACCAACACAACATCTATTGGGGGATCATCTTCTAAAACCAACACCACATCACAATCCATCCCCCAACAAAAATCCACCATCTCTTCACAAACAATGGGTGCAACCACATCAAACCTCTTTGGAACTTCATCTAGCTCCATGAGTACATCAGCAAACCTATTATTAGGTTCTTCAAATACTATGGCAACTAACTCATCTAACCCTTTTGGGAGGAATAAATGAAGAGTTACCATACAAGGCACCCAACCCACTTCCTCATAGGTTAATACCAATATTCCTATCACTCAAAACACCAACATTCCTCAGAGCCACAATCTCTTATTTGGGAAAGGAAATCAAGGCGCTCAATCATTCACTCCATTTGGGCATCAACAAGGCCATCAATCTTTCACTCCATTTGGACATCAACAAAGTCAAAACCAGCAAGGTCCTCAAATCTAGTCCAACATGGTAGGATATCACATCCCCACTTATGCCTCTCAAATCCATACACAGCAACACATCCCTCATCAAAACATTCATTTCCAACAATTGCCTAATCACAACACTCATTTTGCTCACTGGAAACCCATCTCATCACAACAACTGGGGACTTAAGCTGCCCCTATCACCAACATAGGTGACACTACCAACCATCCCATGGTGGAAGCACTCACACAACAACTCACTACTCTTCAAACACAAGTGGATACCTTGCAACAATCCAATAAAAATTCATACTTGTCGCATGACTTGTGTCCATATCCATTTGACACAACCTTGAATATGCCACCCTTTCTTCATGGATATGTGGTACCCCATTTTCCCAAGTACAAAGGAAAAATCAAACTCATTGAACACATAAGAGAATTCACTACTAGTTCTATGGACATTTCATATGAGCAAACTTATCTCATGAGACTCTTTTCTAGAAGTCTTGTAGGTCATGCACTGGAATGGTTCTTGCTTTTCCCTAAGGGAATAAAAAACATGGGACGAATTGGAAAAGAAGTTTGTCGAAAACTATGCTTACAACATTGACACAGACATTGACATCACCTCCTTATGCAGACTTAACCAAGAGGACTTTCATTCCATTCTTCCAAAGATGAAGAACCTTAGCAAGCTGATGTTCGGTAGAAATACCTGAAAAGGAGAAAGTTACCATGTTTGTTCAAACTCTCCTAGGACCGCTAAGGTATGGCCTACAAGTCCATTGTTGCACCACTTTTGTTGAACTTGTTGAAAAGGGTGTGCAACTTGAGAAAGCCTTGATTGCCAAAGGTGAATTAAAATGTGGTGGCAAAACCATCAACACCACCACCAATAATAGCCCAAGTAGCTCAAACGACAAAAACAAATACTGGGTTAAAAACAAGCATATCACTAATGATGGTGTAGTTGATCCAAAAACCGTCAATGCAACAGGTCATGTACTCACAATCAGAGTACAAAATAAAAACACACCTGTAACTACACTGACACCAACTACCAACGCTATCCAAAACAATCATGCACAATCTAATTAAAGGCAGTTGCATCAACCCCGACAGTTCCAAAAATGCACATACAGCCCTTTGGGTGAACCTATCGAAACTGTCTTGAAGAAACTTCTTCAAAATGGTGTCAAAATGTTGGAAGAGCTGAAACCATATGACCCTGGTCAATTCAAGCCGTCATGGTGGGATGATAGTTCATTTTGTGATTACCACCGTGCTAAAGGGTACAAAATTTCCTCTTACTGCCAATTGTGAAATCTGGTGCAAGACCTCATAGAGAACCACACCATTGAGTTGGGTGGTCAATATTTTACATCTAATGCAGATCATACCATACACAAAAACCCACTACAGGATCATGGTAAGGCTTCCTCGTCTAGCATCAAGCATACAAACAATCAAGCCAACCACATCCATCTGGCTTACAATACTACTCGTCTTGCATACAATTATCTTGATGGTACTATTATTAACAATCTTTGCACTGCTAATGAAGATGAATCTGTTAATACCATCAACATTAAAAGAGCCCCGAAATGCAATGTGACTATGCGTAAAGGAAAGGTCACCATCCTAGGTCCTTTGAC
This sequence comes from Sequoiadendron giganteum, assembly GCA_007115665.2. Taxonomy (NCBI): domain Eukaryota; kingdom Viridiplantae; phylum Streptophyta; class Pinopsida; order Cupressales; family Cupressaceae; genus Sequoiadendron; species Sequoiadendron giganteum. The sequence continues at coordinate 751,097,387 of CM021102.1, read as the reverse complement.
ATGTCAACCAAAAATCACCATACCTAGTCCGTTCGCTAGGCAATATAATCCAAAACCGGAGTTCAACATCATTGAGCAGTTAAATAAAACACCTGCTCAAATATCCATTCTTGAACTACTTTGTATTTCACCCATGCATAAGGCCATCCTCGATAAAGTACTGCAAGAGTCATCCATCCCAACCAATATTCATGTCAACCACTTTGAGACTATGGTTGGATACTTGAATTCACCTCACCACATCACCTTTACAGACAATGACTATTCCTCACCCAAACCATTGCATAACGATGCCCTCCACATTGAAGTCTTTGTCCACAAGCATAAAGTTAGATGAGTCCTAGTAGATGGTGGAGTAGTACTGAACATCTACTCTCTAAAATTGGTCAAAGCTCTTGGTTTCTCTGAGGCATGTGTAGATGCTAGAAAAAGCATCATCATCAAGGAATATGATAATGAAGAATGTGCTTCTAAAGGCGTTATTACAATTCCACTCCGAGTAGGACCAGTCATCATAGATACAACATGCCAAGTCCTGGATCATGATATACACTATAATATCTTACTTGGTAACCCTTGGATTCATGCTCTAAAGGCTATTCCATCCACGTACCACCAATGCCTCAAATTCTCTTTTGATGGAACTGAGATCACTATCCCAGGAGATCCCGATCCATTTCAATACTATACCAACTTGCGAGCTACTGTTGAGCGCTAGGTACCCATCAATCAAGAGGCCTCATCTTCCACCTCATCCAAATACATTGACCCTTTGACACTCACAAAATCATCCTTTCCATCACCTTCTACCACACCATCTTCATCAGCTTCTATCCCAAGTAAAGACCTTGGTTGTGGAGAGTTCAAATTGAATACGGCTTATTGTATCACTACAATACCAAAGCCACCTAAAGTCTATGGTAGACCATGTTTTGCAGTTGAGCCCAAAATAACTTTCAAAGTTCCACCAACAAGTGTCTTTACATAGTGGGGTGATATGGGTGATGAAGTCATCATTGACATGGATAACTAGATCTACAAAGACCCAACAGAGTTATCTCCACTACCGCTACATCTCTATGGCAAAGGATATGATATATGCAAAGCCCAAGGTTTTGATGGTGCAAGCAGCCTTGGAAAGAACAACAATGGAAGAAGGGAACCTATTATCATAACGACAAGACCAAGATACATAGGGCTAGGGTTCGACCAACTCGGAACTGATGATCAATGTATCTATGAATTTTCAAGTAAGGATGTAATGGCAACAAAAAGTGTCAAGACAAGCAAAGATTCCCTAACTGAAATGGACTCAAATGAATGGGAATGGGGATCTGATAAAACCGTCAGTGACTATGACATTGATGAACTATTCTTGGAACTTGGCCAACCATCCTTTGAAGAACGATTCTACCAGCAATGTAACATTGACCCTATTGACCGACATTCTAAAGACAACAAATGGGTAAGCATTCCTTGGAATCTAGAAGAACACAAAGTGTCAACGGCAATACCTGAATCATCCCACCCCATTTTTGAGCCCACCCATGAGCCTAACCTATTTGAGCCCACCATCCATACCTCTAAAATGCCTACCACTAGTCATGATGTTTATAATTTCATCCCATATTATGATTTTGAATTGGATTCATCTGACTCAGAGTATGGACCATCCATTGCATCAGACACGGAAGTGGAAATTGATAACTTTTCCTTTACACTTGAGGCATCAATTTGCAAACTTTCTGCATCTTCCCCATCCTTTACCAACATTGACGATGGAATCCCCCTTGTGTACCCACAACTAATCGACTTGGACCAACAAGATCCACCGGTGATGGACATATTTCAAAATGACGAGGCAATTAAAGAATTCATGGGACTAAGAGAAGGTATTCCATGGGGGGATCACAAAATAGGGTTCTCCATTGATCTCGATTGTGCAGCTTACTTCAGGGAGACTATGCAATCCTCCAGTCGCAAAAAAACAAAAAATAAAAAAGAAAAAGAAATGCCTTTAGGTGAAAACCACAAGGCACCTTATGGCAGTAAAATAGTAAAAACAAAGGATGCATCCGAAGGTGAAAACCTCTATGAGGTGCCTAAGGATGGAGGATTGGACTTTCTCCCCATACCATAGGAAAAATCAGCCATGCTCATTGAGGACACAATAGAAGTTAACATAGCCACACCAGAGAATCCCAAAATGGTTCTCTTGGTCGCATCATTATCAGATGAAGAAAAACCTGAATTTACATAATTCTTCATAGACAAGAAAGTTAACTTTGCATGGTCATATGTTGACATGCCAGGCCTTCATCCTGAATTGGTTCTGCATCATCTTCCTTTAATCCCAGGAATCAAGTCAGTCAAACAAAAGTTGTACAAAATGCACCCACAGATTGCATTACTTGTCAAGGCTGAACTAAAAAAGTTATTGGATGTTGAGTTCATAAGGTCGATAGACTATGCTGATTGGATATTCAATATTGTTCTTGTTACAATGCCGAATGGACAAATCCATATCTGCACGGATTTTAGAGATTTGAATAAGGCTTGCCTAAAGGATGACTTCCCCCTACCAAACATAGACATGATTTTTGACCTCACAGCAGGATATGAGATGCTATCTCTCATGGATGGTTTCTCCGGCTACAACCAAATTAGAATTACAACAGAGGATCGACATAAAACAACATTCACTTGTCCTTGGGGAACATACTGTTGGAATGTCATGCCTTTTGGCCTAAAGAATGCAGGCATTACATATCAAAGGGCTATGACAACAATATTCCATGACATGATGCATATTCTAATGGAATATTATGTGGATGGGCTATTATCAAAATATTTGACAAGAAAAGATCATCTCAAAGTCCTAGACAAAATCTTTACATGGCTTGAGGATTACAAGGTTAGATTGAACCCAAAGAAATGTGTTTTTGGAGTCACTTCAGGAAAGTTGCTCGGATACATAGTTTCAAGATGAGGCATTGAGGTTGACCCAACAGAAGTTAAAGAAATTTTGGATATGCCTCCACCAAAGGGAATCAGTGAGTTGCACACACTTTAGGGAAGATTGCAGTCTATTCACCGTTTCATTGCACAGTTGGCAGATAAGTGTCAACCATTCCAATATCTACTACGCAAAAGTATTCCTTTTGTATGGATAGATAAGTGCAACATAGCCTTTGACAAAATAAAAGAATATCTATTAACACCACCAATGTTGATGCCACCTATTGAGGGAAAACCATTAATCCTGTATGTCTCCACAATGACAAATGCATTGGGGGCATTATTGGCACAAAATGACCATGAAGAAAAAGAAAGAGCCATATATTATATTAGTCATACACTAATTGGATATGAGCTCAACTACACAACTATTGAAAGGGCATGCCTTGAAGTTGTCTTCACGGCACAAAAATTAAGACATTATATGCTGAGCCATCCAACACATTTAGTAGCAAAGATTGACCCATTAAAATATCTTTTGAGTTGAGTAGCATCGATAGGCCGTTTGGAAAAATGGGTCATGATATTAAGCAAGTATGACATACAGTATGTGGAGCACAAGGCTATAAAAGATCAAGTCATAGTAGATCAATTGGTTGATGCACCAATCCAAGCCACTCATCTGTTGATAACTGATTTTCTGGATGAGTCTATTTTTCATGCAAAACCAGCTCTACCATGGAAACTATACTTTGATGGGTCCCACACTGGTCACCACTCAGGAGCTAGCATATTATTTATCACACCACAAGGGGATTCAACTCCTAAATCATTTTGTATTGCTTTTCCTTGTACAAATAATATTGCAGAATACAAGGCATTGGTTACAAGTCTCAAGATAGCAATTAAATGGAAAATTCAAACATTGCTCGTATTCAGAGATTCTCAATTGGTCATGAATCAAGTGAATGATGACTATGACACAAAAGATGAGAAGTTTCTTCCCTACAAACGAATGGTGGATAGTTTCCTAATGTATTTCAAAATGATTGCATTTGAACAAATCCCGAGGACACAAAATAAATCAGTCGATGCAATGGCTACCATTGGATCCCTCCTAGACATCCCTAAGAATGTGTCACAATTTGAATTCTTAGTGGAACAGCTGTTGATGCCTGCATACGATATTCCAGAGTCCAAAATGGTGTGTGAGATTGTTGGTCCTAGTTCGCCTTGGTATCAAAACATATACAACTATCTTAAATCCCAAACCCTCCCACCCAACCTGTCTAACAACCAAAGAAAATCCTTTATCCAAAAAGCGGCCAGACATATCATCATCAGTGACACCTTATACCATCATGGTTTTTGACAACACCCTTCTTTGCTTTCTTGACACTGATGAATCCCAAATGACTTTACGAGAAGTACATGAGGGTATATGCAGATATGATTCGAGTGGTTCAACCTTAGCTAGGAAAGTCACCAGACTGGGATCCTACTGGCTGACATTGGAAAAAGATGCTCTTTAGTTTGTCAAAACATGTCAGAAATGCTAGGTGCATAGTGACCTAATTCATGCACCTTCACAGGAATTGAGACCTATCACTTCTCCATGGCCTTTCACACAATGGCAACTTGACCTCATGGGTAAGATCCATCCATCCTCGTCTAATGGCCATAAGTTCATAATCACCACCATTAAGTATTTTACTAAGTGGATTGAAGCCATCTCTCTCACGTACATCACCGGTAAACAAATATCCAAGTTTATCCTGAATTACATCATTTTCCGGTATGGTGTCCCACAATCCATCATCATAGATAACGGAAGTCCATTCAAAAATCAGGACATTCATGAACTCTGTGAGCGATTCCACATCCAGCACCACTTTTACACTCCATACTACTCACAAGGTAACGGCCAAGCTGAGGCGTCCAATAAAAAAATTCTTCACATTCTGAAGAAGACCGTCAACGACACTGGTCGAGATTGGCACCTGCAACTTAACCCTGCTTTATGGGCCTATCGTACCAACATTCGTACCCCCACTGGAGCCACTCCATTTTCCCTGGTCTATGGATCTGAGGCCATATTACCCATCGAGGTCAAAATTCCTTCTCTCTGAGTTTCTTTGAAAGGAATGATTACCGATGAAGAGTACAAACATACTCGTCTCCATGAGCTAGAAATGCTACAAGAAAGATGAAAAAATGCCTTAAATCATTTAGAGGCATATCAAAATCATCTATGCCAAAGTTATAACAAAAGAGTCGTGGTGAGAAAGTTTGAAATCAATGACTTGGTTCTCATGCGGAACCCCAGAAATCAAGCAGACTGTGAAAAGCCTGGTAAGTTTGAGGCTAATTGGCTTGGTCCTTATATCATTACTACTACATTTGGTTCTTGAGCTTATCAGTTGGCCACACCTGATGGAGAATAGTTGACAGAACCTATCAACAGCTTACACCTGAGAAAGTTCTACACATAGCATCAGAGAGCTTGGCTGAAAACCTACAAAATACAAAAAATTAAAAAATAGAAAAACATCGTCCCTTGATGAAAACCTAGCAAACAGGCGCTTTGGATAAGTACCATGGTGAAAACTTGGCAAATAGGCACCATGCATAGTCAATCATTGCTTCACCATCTACTATTACTCAAATTGAACTTTATCCATTTGTCATAATCATAAAGGCCTAACACATTCATGACATTTGTCCTAAGTCCTATCAATTCCAACCATGGTTAACATTTGGTTGACATCATTCCTTGCATATCCTTCCCTTTGCCTTGTGTCTACCTATCTCCATATCATTGAACTTGGGTATTCCTCGACCTGTTTGGGGGCAAGAATTTTATCATGTAACTGTAGTGGGTACCGCACATGATCCTACATTCCTAAAAAGTCTTAAAAAATCATAAAAATCTGAAAAAGTCCTGAAAAAATCATAAAAATCTGAAAAAGTGCTGAAAAAAGACCTAAAAATCAAAAAAGTGTCCTGAAAAAATACAAAAACACCCAAATCAATGTCAAAATCCAAAATCAAAGTTAATCTGATCAATTTAATTGATCACATCATTCAATCTTCATCCTAGTCCAAACTACATTGTCTTTATGCTTTTTCTACGTAGGCAAGATTCATCACTGAATCCTCAAGACAGTAGGTCAGTCCTTCTAGGTTTGTTGCAAAATAAATCATGATTCAAACTATTGTCCTTTTGGAAAATGTCATTCGTTGTGTTGAACTACAAGGTCTTTGAGTGCATGATGTAGGCAAGGCCATCAATTGATGGACCCCCAATGCCGCACTAGGTCAGTCCGTTAGGGTTCATGGCACAACATTTTCATACTCATCAAGATATCTTCAAATCAAGCGAATCTTATGTCAATATTGAATTATCAATCTATCAGAAATCTACTTCATCAAAATACTCTCAGTCATTTCAGCATGTCAGTAATGGCATGTAGTCAAAATCATATCAAGGCAATTTATCATGGAAAAACTTTGGGTTCTTCTTCAGAGGTGTCCTTCTGAAAAGAAACTCTTGTCACTTCTTTATGCTTTTGGATGTGCCCTTCCTAAGCATCATCATCATCATCTGACATTTTGATGGATTCTCTTAACTCCGAGAATCGATCTCCTAGATATCAACATCATTTAGGATGTGTCCTTGAATTTTATATCGCCTGACATTTGACAAACATCTGACATTAAAAACACTTGGAAAACAATTGGAAAACTTTTTTCTATCTTTTGATGATTATCATGATATTAGTTCCTTATGTCTTAGGAACCACGACATATCATGATGATTATCCTTGTTTTTTTATCACTCTACTATTAGTTTCTCCATGGTGACCTGAATTCAAGATTTAGAGAAGCAACGACATAGTATGATGATTTTTACTGTCTATTTTTACTATCATGTGGCTAGTTTCTCAAGGATGTCCTATCATCAGGATTTAGAGAAGCAGCGACATCTCATGATTAGTTTAGTTTTTCTGGCGGTTGGTCATGATAAAGTTACTAGGGGCAATTTTGTTCCTTGCATGAGTCATGATCATCCTTTGTCTGCAACTATTGATCTACATGATGGTTCGCCCTTGCACACTATTGATCTATGTCATATCATAGTGTTTGTTGACCATCATGACATTTTCACCCAATGATGATTAAAGAGCAACAACTAGAATAGCACTATAGCAAAGCTTTGAAGGATTTTTAATTTCTGCACTAACATGCATATCTTACTTTGCACTAACATCAATCTTCGCCTTCTTTTCTCTCATCCTCTGATGATATCCTACGACATACAAAAACAAAGTTGCATACATAATGGCATGAGCATTTCACATTCATATCTACATAAATCAAATACCATGATTGACATTGCATAAACACTATCACTTGCATCCATTCATAAGACCATCATTTGCATCAACATATAAACATCATAAATAAAAATTTGCATTAACATATAGGAATCACATGATCATCACATTAATGCATACATAATCACATCCAGAATTGCATTCATAAACATAAGCATAATATCCATACATCTCATAGCATCATAAAGGCATTACATAAGCATCCCATAAAACATTAGAATACCATAACACATAACATCATATAGGCCACATCAAAACTGCATCGCATATATATATATACTCTCAAAAACATGTAATGTCACAGGATAAAGTCATATGATATCCCAAAAATAGAGCTCACAAGCTCAAATATCAAAATATACATGTCTAAAAGCCAATCCTAAGATGGCCCTCCTCCATCCCGTGGAGGTGAACTGTGAAGTGATCGTGTATGACTCATCAACTGAAAAGTGACCTGAATAGGTGTCCCCTCCTGTGTCTCACTCTGGGACCCTGTGGGATCAGTAACCTGAGGCTGGCTCTACTTTGTCTACTGCCCTGAAGACATTGATCTATGACCATGATCTGACTGATGAGTGCCTGTGAGATTTGTGAGACCTATGACCTGATGACTACCCTGATGCAGTAGACCCCCCAACACTGGTGTAACTACTACTATGTGACCTGCTACTGTGTGTCCGGCTACCACTACCTATCTTGCTGTGGGATCGAGACAAACCTGGGTCTCATCTATCTAGTGGAATGGCCTACTCATATAGTACCCTATATTGGCCCCTACTCTCGGCCATCCTGGCCAATTCCTGAGCCATATCCCCTATCGGTCTAAAGTACAACTCTACAAACTCGGTGACCCATCGATCTGACTCTTACCGCCGAAGAATGGCCTGATCTCTCTCCACTCGAGTGACCTCTAGCTCTGCTGCCAAGGCCTTGTTCTAAGACAAGGCCATATCTACTTTGCTCTGTAGATCTGCAATCCACTGATCAATAGTAGCATCTGTGGGCAAAATAGGTGATCTGTCATCCTCAGCATCTCTAGAGATCATGCGCTCCCACAGTCACAGATCTGCCTCATCCTCCTCCTCATCCTCCTCCTCATCTCCATCCCCCTCAGCCTAGAACTCCTCCACATCTACGTCAAGAGGGTGTCCCCCAACAAGTAGATCTGCCTCTACTCGCTCCTCCGCCACCACCTCCACCTCCACCTCCTCCTCAACCACCAACTCCACCTCCTCCCCATCTCCTCTAGCCTCCTCAGCCCTCGCCTCTGGCTCTCTCTCCTCCCCCTCCTCTCGAATGGGTGTCAATGGTACACCACCCACTCTCTTCCTGACTCTCCTGGGCTGCCTCCACCCTCGGTCATCTCTCCTCCTCCTAGCACCCCTGCCATCTCCCCCACCTACTCCACCTCCTCCACCTCCATTGTCTCCTCCACCTCCCCCACCTTCTCTATATCCCCCATCTCAACCTTCGACCTAGCCTCCATCTCTACCCCGGCACCTCTGCCATCTCTCCCTCCATCTCTGCCACCCCAACCTCTCCTCGAAATCTGTGGAATGATTGATCTACGATCTATCGGCAGTGGACCATCTGGATCTGTCAATGGGATGGGCCTGTGAACCTACCACCAGGTGTCAAACTCGAAAAATGTCCCTAGATCTGCTGGACCCCCTCTCCATACCCACTGAACTACCACCAGGCTATCAACCTACTGCTCTGCCACTGTGACTGATATGGGCGGCCCCCACATGGTCTCCCTGGATGATTGAGCATACTCTACAGTGCCTACTGACATAATCTGTTGCTCCCCAAACTGTCGTAGTACCCGCTGGGGCAAGTACATCTCAATGATCTGCTATGTCTATACCATACAGCCAATAAGATTCCGAAACTATCTGCAAAAGGACAAGTGGTCATCCTCATTTGACCACTGAGCGCACTCTCTGTAGGGTCTCCGAACAAAGCTAGTCATCCTATCAATCTGATGACGCCAGTACCCAGTGTCTCCCACGTGAGTCTGGCTAACTGATCCCGTGTATAAGTAAACATATGGCATCCCATCACCTAGCTTCTGAATTTGCACCAGTGGTCGAAACACGAGAATGTGCTCCCATACCCAGATCATCAAGAGGGTAGTACCACAACTGATGCTATGCCCCTGATGATAGACAACCTTGTGTCACTGGTGGTACAACATGGCCAATAAGCATGGCCCCCAAGTGAAAACAGTCACATGTGAGCAAGAACGTCCCCCCATCTAATGGGAAATCCGTGACCACGATGATCTAGGATCAGCAATCTGGTGATCAAGGTCATGAGCATGGCATCGAACCTAGGAAATCGGTCATGTACAACATCCCAACCAATCTCATAACCATCTAGGACAAACTGGGCACCATCGACACCCTCATACCTCTATGTCAAGACCTATTGCCCTCAATGTGGATCATAGGCCACCCTCTCTTTGCTAATAGGAATCCGGAGAATACGGTACATGTCCTCCAAAGTCACTGTCGCCTCTCCAGTAGGCAGGTGGAATGAGTAGGTCTCAGAATGCCACCTTTCACAAAGGGTTGTCAACAAACCTCTGTTCGCCCAAATAACGGGTAGTAAGTAACATGGTATAGGCCTAGGTCCATCAACCATTGTCTTTGTCTATCACTAAGATGATCTCAGAAAGCATAGGTCGCTGGTCAAAACTCCCGGGTATAAATGGGCACAAGCCAACTCTACATAAGGAAAGGCCAAGGATTAGAACATATTGAGAAGCATTACGGAAAGTTTACTACTACTGGCAAGTCAAGGGTACATAAAGGTTAATCTCAGCACAAGGTCAACAAAAGTCAACTCTCGTCAACTTCAATTGCATCGCGTTGACCGCAAATGCGTCACAATTTTTCAATTGTGGCTCTACACAATACAAATGCGTTGCAATATGTCAAATGCATCGTTCTGACCAGCAAATGCGTGATCCAACAAAAAATGCATCATTTAATCTATTGAATGCACGATTTAACAGCATATTGCGTCGTTTGACTTATCATTTGCATTTTAGAATGACAAATGCATTGCAAAAACATCAATTGCATCACAATATGGCGATTGCGTCATTTAGACTTGTGAATGCGTAGTCACACAAATAACCTATCCTACCCATCGCACTTGCGTCGTGACACAATCAAATGCGGTGAATGCGAAAGCGTATGTGGTTTTCGCGATAGCATTTGCATCGCACCACATCTGTTTTCCCCCCATTAAACCCTAATAAATGCATAAAAATTGAAATTTGACAAGTTGGATAGGGCACTTGCCAGTGCCTCTGCACCCTCAGGTCATTGGAATGTGCGCATGCGATATCCACGGTGTGTAGTAGTAGGAATCACCATCGTCTCTTAGAGCTCTAGTTTTTTAAATATTCTATATGGCAAATAAGAAAATGACATATGGATTGACCTTTTCAACCTATTTATAGGCTAAAAATTAGGGTTTTGACCTAGTAGGTCCTACTGGAGGCTCATTTGACCACCTTTGACCAGCATCTTGGCTAGCTTACCGTATGCTATTTTCAAATCTATTAGCACCATTACTTATCTAGTCATTAATTTGACTAGTCGAGATATTTTCCAAATTTTTTTGACCCCAGGTCGAAATTCAAAAAATTTTCCAAGAGGGCATAGGCACTCCGTACCTTCATTGGGGCATATTTTGGACTTGTTTTTCTTTGCCAGAATGCGACAAGTTGCATTATGACAAAGAGGGGCAAATATAGACACATAAAAATGACCAAGACCTGCAAGCGCTATTTTACCACCTTTCGTCACAACATATTTATAACATTTTAATTATGTTTCTAACCTACATTCAACTATTAATTAAATAATTAATTCATAATCTCTCATTCTTCATGATTATTAAATAAATAAATCTTATTTATTTATTTTAATATGTCACTAATTATCAAAGTCTTCTTGCAATTAAATAAAATCTTATTTATTTAATTAATCCTTATCATTAATGTCCTCCTGATTATTAAATTAATATATTTTAATATATCTATTTAATATGTCACTAATTCCTAAATCCTCTCTTAATTAAATAAATTCATTAATTTATTTAATTAATTAAATACTTCTTCTAGATTAAATAATTATTTTTAATTATTTAATTAAGGCATGTGACACTTCTATATTTTTAAATAAAACAAATCATTTAAAAATATCTCACATACTTAACCGATTCTTCATTTAGTAATTAATTTCAAAAATCAATTACTTCTTACCTCACAAAATCCCTATTTTGAACTAATTTAATTCAAAATAGAATTATTCTTCTACAAATCAAGTAATTTCTAAATTTGCTGATTTTCTAAAAACCCATCCTCTTGTCTTTTGATTTTTACTAATTTCATCTCAATTGTCACATTCAGTCTTGATTTAATTCATTTAATTAAATCTTATTCACACATATGGGTATTTTTCCCTAACCCTAATTGAGAGTTTCCTTATTGAATCTTGACCTTTGATTCTAGGGCATTCCCCATTCTCCCATCTTGTCCGTCTGTTTAAGATTGCATTTTCTATAAAATGAAAATCTTGATCTCATTTTCGGATCCATGATCATTTACTTAGACTACTTTTATTAAATGCATTCTTGATATCATAGGCTATTCATTACTATTTGCATATTAGAATTGAGTTTCTAGTTTTCACATTAGTTTATATTCATAAATCCTTCAAAGGCATTGCCAAGGCTAAGCATAGATAATTTGCTCACAAATCTGAGGGTATTATCATAGCTTTCTTAAGAAGGTACAATGGAAGTGAAGCATGGAGGAGAGAAGACATGGGTGAGATCAATCTAGTTTATTTGTTTTCTCGTTTATTCTCTATTGTATTCCATTGTTATATGATCTAATATGCAAGATTTTATAATGTTCAACTAACAATTCTATGTTGCAGAAATTCATATGTTACACATAGCATGTATCCATGGCGTACCTAGTAAAGGATTGTATGGAAGGACGAGATCCAAGACTTGGAAGTTAGTATCCATAATTGCAAGTCTAGTTCTAATGGGGAGTGTCACAACTCCCTTAGATGATATTTCCTCATCATCGTATGCCTTAATGATTATGATCTTAGTAGTGTCTACACATGCCTCTGAGAAACCTAATGCCTTAATAAATTTCAAGGTGTAAAGATTCAACCTTTCTTCTCTATCTACCAAGACTCCTCTAACTTTCATTTGGTGAACAAGAACTTCAAGGTGTAATGGGTCATTATGGTTTGTTCTCTCAGTCGAGTAGTCTTGTTTAGAGAAGGTAGAATGATGAAAATTGGTTAAGTATCCTACCATCTCTTGGAAACAATCAACATCTAAGTTGGTGGGGAAATTCGTGCTTTGCAAATATTTGTCTAAGATGGCTCGATGGTTAGATGATATAGTCAACAGTTCCAAGATAGATATTTATGTTGGGTGTTCCCCAACTAGTCAAGTAAATTATAAAGAGGATTGGAAGACTCTAGTTGATGCTAATATAGAGGACCTTGGATGGTTATCTTAGTTTGACATGTGTTGATAACACATTCAGGATTCTTCTTTATGGTAATGGTGTTGGCATTTTCATTAGAAGCTTGAATATGATGTATGGTTGTACCTTGGTTATAGTCGTACTTGGTATTGGCATAGCTAGCTGAGGTATTAGTCTTATTTCCTGAACTGGAGGCTTTTATTTTCCCATGGTCATGTAATGGATCTGTAAAGAACTTGTGGTCATTGTTTGTGGTATGTCTTTTCCCATTGACTTCTATGGTTCCATTTTCAAAAAAATCCTAGATAATGTTCTCTAGTTGTTGACATTTTTGTAGACTGTGTACCTTTGTTTGGTGGTAGTCACAAAAAGCATCTTCATCCCACCAAGAGGGTTTAAACTATCCAAGATCATATTGTTTTGGCTCTTGAGGTTGTATGAGCTTATGTTTTATCAGTTCTTTGAAGATTGACTCAATCGGTTCCCCTAGGGTAGTGAACTCACATTTTGGAAACCTCCTTTATGGTTGTGGTTGTTTAGTATTTTGGAAAAAAATTGTAGTTTGATCGACACTATTGGGTATGTCATGAGAGGGATTGTGTCCTCTAAAAATAATGAATGGTCCTGCGTGTAGGGTCTTAGCATCAACAATGCTATCACTAGTTACATTTTTGTTTCAAGATCGGAATTTGTTTCTATCATTGGGGGTGTTTTGGTCTTGAACAATTGGATTCCTACTTGGCATCTTAATGTCACCTTTTTCAATGAGGTCCTTATTGAGTATGATTCCTTTTTGTACTAGATCCACAAAAGAAGTAAAACAATGTACTCTGAAGTCATCTCTCAGTTTTGGATTAAGATTTTCAAGGAATATTGTGACCTTTTTGTTTCTCTGGTATTTTAATAGGACATCGACTAACTAGACTCCTCCATCTCTGAAAGAAGGTGATGAATTCTTCTCCTTCTTCTTGTGTGGTGTGACATAAGGAAGCTATTGTTATTTCATTGTCAATGTTGATGGAAAATTGTTCAACAAATTTTTTAGCCAATTCACCCCATGACTTTATGACGTATGGAAGTTTAGAAAACCATTCCAATGCTATCCCAACAAGGGTTTGTGGAAAAAGTCTCATAAGGTACATGGAGTCATATGTGAAGTCCAAGAATTTTGTAGAAAATTACCTTATATGTTCCCAAGGATTTTTCTTCCCATTATACTTAGGAAAATTTAGTATAACATATTTGTGTGGTAAGGGTGTCATGTATAAAGCTTTGTCAAAGGGACATGGACATAAATCTTGTGCTGAAATTGTCCATTTGCTATTGAAGGGCTTGCATTTGTGTTTGTAGAACATATACCTGTGTCAAAGACATGTTGGTTGTGTTATTGGGGTCTATGTAGGTGTTCTAAAACCCAATGTTTTGTGACAGATTCTGATTCATTGTAGGTATGTGTCCTATTTGTACAATCCCTATTTGTGGAATGACACTAGTGGTGTTGATCAGTGGTATAGCCTGTGTTGTGTTAATGCTAATTCTAGGCCTTTTACTTCAGGTATTAATGCCAAAGGAATTCACGATGATGCTCCTGTAGCAAAACTAAGGCCTTGTTTCATGCTCAATGTACCAAATGGTGTTGTGTGTACTATTATGGAAGTTTGAGTAGGTATTCCAGATGGTATATCCATAAATATTTGAGGAATAGAGACACTAGATGTCATGGTTTTTGTCCCTTGAGTAGATGAAGTTTTCAATGTGTGGATGTTAAATCCTGGAGGTAATGTGGCACCTTCTACTAACATTTTTTCTAGATATATTTTAGGATCATTTTCCAAACATTCATCTACAAAAGATGCAAATTCAGGATCTTGGACAACAACATCTATGTCTTCTATGAAAATTTGTCATTGTGGGTCTATAGTGACAAATTTTTCTAGCAAGGCTTTGTGAGGTCTTGATCTCCCTGATGGTATGTTCAAGAAGGGATTGATGAAGTCTTTTGGATCAACCATTTCTCTTTGTTTCTCTTTGGACCTTGTTTCGACCATGAAATATATTGCTCAAAAATGGGATGATGTAAAACTATGTCTATGATATGGTTTAGGCTATGTTTTTGGGATTTTTTGGATATAAAGAATGAATCCAACTATTTTTTTGGTATTTTCTGGAAAATAAGGAATGTATAAAATGATGTTATGCTAGAATGAAAATGTCTAAGTATGCAAAAGTCTAAGAAAAATTTTAAGGAAATCAATTTTGGAAGATTCTAAAAGGAGGTTACCTACCATCTATAATTTAACCAAGGCTACAATTTAATTTTTTCAAGGAACCTTTGTAGGACTAGGACCAAAAGATAAGGTGAGCTCCTAAAATAGATTGATGAGCTAGAAGGACTCACATGTAGGACAAAGGATATGTTGAAAAGTGACTAGGTTCAATGAAAATGTTTGTTGAAGCAAGGGTTTGTCCAAAGAGTGGAAATTTAGCCTATTCTAAGATCTGTAAAGTAATTTTCCTAAAATTTTGATCTATCTGAAACTCCTAAGATGCAACTAATTTTTGCAACTAGGATTCCTATCACTATAGCTATATGATACCTAAAAGATGCAATCATTCAGAGTATGGGAAATTTTTTTGGTTTATGTTTAAGGATCACTATGAAAAGAGAAATCAGAGACTAGTATGACTGTTTGGTTTTAGACTGTGATAGTGAATTCTAGTCTTTTGGTTATTAGGAAAATGTAGTTAAGTTTTACAAATTCATCATAGAATTTAACAGATGTGGTTCTCAGTGTCATATATGTGGCTTTATGGTAAACCATGTCTCATATTTGTGACAAGCAAGTGCATCGTTCCAAACTGTAAATGCGGCTCACAAAGTCAAATGTGTCACTAAGCTTGACAGATGCATTTTTTGATCTCAGAGGTTGTTTACTGGTAAACTAAGGCTCGGGTTTGTGACAAATCATATGCGTCATTCTAGAATGCAAATGTGACTCCCCAGATCAGGTGCATCATAGGGGATTTCAAATACGGTTTTCCAATATTAGAATTATTAATTGACTTGACATATGCAACTCAAGATATTAGATGCAATTTTATAATTGAAAAGTGCGACTCTCTATGATAGATGCAACTTATTGATAAACAAATACGACTCAATTTTTTGGTAAATGATAGATAAGACCCAATTTTGACAGATGCAAGTTTTTGGTTAACACTTGTAGTTTTATGGTTAATTGCAAGTTTGATTGACTCTATTTGTGATCAAATTTTAGTAAATACTAAAAATCATAAAACAAAGTGTTATAGGTTTGATGAACATGAATGTGTATAATTCGAGAAGATAAGTACAATCCTCAGGTTGGCAATGAAAATACTTGTTAAATTCTCACTTGTGTTTCCCCAGCTACGCTTATTCAAAGTGAATGATTAGAAAATTCATCACATTGGCACCCCGTTACATGGCACACATTTCTCGGGTCATCCAAGCATTAGTTCTCATGAATCTCCCATGACAAACTTTTCATCTCTACTAAGAATCGCATGAATGTGAGACGGGTTCAAAGGTTCGACCTCTTGCACCAGCAAATAGGGGTATTTGGTTAATCTATAAAGAGTTTCAATTTTTAGTAAGGGAACTCATTCAAAAATCCATGCAAGAGAAAAGATTAGCTCCAATAAGGAGGCTTCCTAGCTTGTAGATGTTACACTCTATAGGTTTTGATTCACCACAAGGGTACTAAGGGAATCACTCATTTGCTTGTCTATAGGAGTTCCTGTAATGCTGAGTTTTCCTCAACATTAAAATTTCTATACTGATCCAGAGTAGGTTGGATTTAGCTCATCACCGGTTTTGAGTCACTTTGGGGTGAGTAGTTTTTCCCACCAAAGCAAGCCCAAATCTAGAGTCAATAATAGTTTCTCTTGCACCTAGGATCACATGAATGCGCAAGGGGAGAGTATACTTTTGTTACTAAATCAGGTTTCTAATCTAAAAAATGTGCAAATGCACAAAACATAGTAGACAGTGATTAATTTTAATCCCAAATGATAATTTTCTAATCTACTCAAACAATTTTTTTTTAAATTATCTTTGACAAGCATTCTGCAAAACAACTCATTAGTAGTTTGATCATTATCTTCATCAATCATCCTGTAGAAAGGTTTGAATATTTATCTTCTACGAAACATCCTACAAAATAAGGTTTGAATACTTGTGTTCTAAAAAATGTCTTGCAAACACTATGTTAACTCCTCAAAAAAACACGCTACAAATTATGAATTAGTCATAATAAAACTACAATTTAAAAATTCGAATTCAGAATTTCAGACAACAAAAAATTTATTTACTAGTCAAATGTGTCACAGGGAGGCACAAATGCATCATGCAATGTCAAATGCATCATGAAAATTTATATGCAGCTCAGAGTATCAATTACGTTGTTTCATGCACCAAATGTGTCTCGTCGTACTTGTATCTACAAAACTCAAAACTTTTATGGATTTTTTCAAAGATAGTGTCTTCACGTCAGGTTCACCAATGTAACGCTAAGGAAAACATATAGCAATATTAAGCAATAGTAATGCAATAAAATCAAATATAAGCCTACACTAACAATAAAGAACAATGGAAATTAAAGCAATAAACAAAAGAACAATCTCACCAAAAGTCTTCATCTATTCCATGAATCATCATTATTGCACTTCTCCATTTTTCCATTGTATGATAATTTCCCTCAGATTTTCTCAAAAGTATGCAAATATGGCCAAATTATAATGATTTAGCAAAATATCAAAGATTCTTAAAGTCACTTTCTAAAAGTATAAATATTTCAGGAGGAATAATAATGATGAAGGTCAAGTCAATTTATAGAAAATTAATTTTCGAATGATTAGCTTAGATTCAAAGACAAATCGATGACTGAGATTAAAGGATGACATGTAATAGAGATTTAGTGTCACTAATAATGCGAGTGAAAAAACATAACTGATGGAGATTAAATTAAATAATAATTTAATCTTTAGTTGAGACAGTTCAAAATTAAGAAGAATTAAGATTGCATGTAAAAGATGAAGAGGAAATGGTCTGTTCGAATGCACGAATAGATCAATTAAATAAATAAATTTATTTAATTAATAAAAATTTACACGTAGAAGAATTAAAACTCGTTAAATGATCAATTAAACTAGAAGGTTTGTTTGTTAGAAATATTTAGATATTAAATCAAGAGATAACAAACTGATTTAATTAAATCTCAACTTAAGTGGTAAATGACTAATTAGATAACTAAGCGATTATCTAACTATAGAAGAATATGCCAGGAATAATTCTTTTTATGAATTAAATAGTTATTTAATCCAACATTCTAAATTTGGGGACTAAATTAAATAAATAAAGATTTATTTAATTGATTGGATAAAAGGTTAAATTAAATAATTTGAAATGATTATTTAATTATAGTAAAAAATGTGATGAGGGTAAATTAAATAAACAATTATTTAATTAATCAAGATTGAATAAAAGTAATAATGAATTAATTAAATAATTAAAGTTATTTAATTAATAGAGGATAGGTAACCTTAGAAAATAATTAAATAATTAACAATATTTAATCATGACCATAAAGATGAGAATTATGTCAAAAATGGTGTCGTAGGCCTAGACCAATTTTTGGTGTCTACAAATTGCATTGTGTAGAATATGAAAATTGCATTTCATTTTCGGTTATTGCATTGCCCTTTTGCATTTAGGTTTTACACACTAGGTTTGTAAAAATTGTATGAGCTTTACAACTTGGTGTCCTATTAGCAATACTATTGTAAGATGTAGTTTGAGGATCTTGTCATCCCATGATATCTCACTCGTTGTGGATCTTGGGTTTTCTAACTCTCTCCAATAGTGTTGATAATCAACCCTTTATAGCTCATAGTTTGCATACCTCATTTCCTATGACTTCACCTCCTACAACCAATGTTCTTAATACCACCATCCCTACCATCATAGCTTGTACTCAATAATTGGGGTGTAATCAAAGCGAAGGTGGAATTCCAATTCCATCTTCTACAATAGCAATGTCCATTCCTACATACACTAGTACTCAATCTATAACAACCCTTCCACCTACAACAACCCTTCAAACTACAATAACCTTTCAACCTATCACAATCTTTCAACCAACCACAAATATCATACCCACTAGCACTATGTACACTTCCTTAGGTATTCCTATACGAAACCCTTCTTGTTTTTTCCAAATGAGCACAATAGCTCCTCAACAATCCACCTTCACCAACCTGTAATTCACTAGACCTCCACATACATAAGCCACTCAACCCTATTCCCATCAACCTTATAATCAAAACTACCCTCTCCTTAACTCACTTTTGCAAACCATGGCATCCCTTCAACAACAATTTGTAACTTTACAACAAAACAAAAATGGTCCACCTTTGCAATACATCAAATCCAATCCACTATCTTTGGACATATTTAGAGCAGAAATTCCACAAGGTATAGAAGTTACTCAATTTGAGAAATTTGGTGGGAAAGGAGATCTTGTTAGAGATGTTTCCACTTTGACAATGTTGTGTAGTGATTTCATCTTTGAAGATAAACTATTGGCTAAGCTCTTTCCTAGGTCCTTGAAGGGTACTACTTTAGAGTAGTTCTCTTCTTTACTAAATAATTCAATTGGTTCATTCAATGAACTTTTTGATGCCTTTTAAAAAAAATTTCATATCCATATGGGTCCTATGATGACCCTAGCTGATTTAATTACATGCAAGAAAAAAGTGGATGAGAAAGTGACTAATTTCATAGCAAGATACCAAACACTTTATTCACAAGTCAACATTAAGATTCCTAACACTAACCTCCAATGAATGTTTATTTCAAACTTATAAAACAAACTCAAAAGAAAACTTGACATTTTGAGATTTCCATCCTTTACACAATTATGTACAACCCTTCATGATAATCAAAATTCGACTTGCATTCGTGATGTGAAAAATCCCCCAAGTCATCCTGAAAAGTCTGAATCCACAACTCAAAACAATTATCAACCTTTCAAGAAGCAAAATAAGGGATTTTTACAACTAAATTCCCCTCAAACAAGTCAAAAAACCAATAAGGAAGTGGCTGCTATAAATATGATAAATTATTTTGGGGATAGTGATAGAGAGTTCACTCCTTTTCCCGATACCCTTCATAATATCATGTCACAACTTATTGAGAATGACATGCTCACCTTACCTCCTATTAGAGAGTGTGATTCTAATATACGATTACCTAAAGTCTTTTGATGAGATTCTTGTTGTCATTATCATCAACAAAATGGACATGGTATAGAATATTGTAAGCATCTTACACATCTTGTGCAAGAGCTTATCGATTCTAATCATTTACAAATTGGAGGTGTGAAAAACCAATGTAATAATTTTTTTGCCCCTCCTAACCAAAACTTGCAAATATTTATTAATCCAATGCCTAAGCACTATTTCATTTTTCAAAGCTAGTCAAATGAAGAATGATGTGATGAATGTGGATACAAATGATGAAAAAAAAAAAGATATCAATGAGGAACAAATAATTAAAATGGTAGGATTTATTGAAGCTAGACCTCCTAAGGGCTCAACTAAAAATCCTCTTGATATTGTTTTCTCACAAAATGGCATACTTAAATGTGCACTAGACGGTCCTCCTTACATAGCTAGCAAAATCAATAATAAGCCCACTAATGGGATATTGATTGATCCCGTCTATGGATAGAATGTGATCACCAAAGAATTCTATTTGTACATGCACTATGTCAAGATACATATGATAAATTGAAAGCATGGATCATGATGCATAATGATTTTTCTTGTCCTATGTTGGGCTCAATAGACATCCCTTTAAAAGTCATAACAAAAACATTAAATGTCGCATTCCCCATCATTCCACAATAAAACCAATTTTGTGTGAAGCTAGGCTATCCATTACTTCACTCCATGAATTTTGTTCCTTCAGTTCTACATAAATTTCTAAAGTTTTCATTTGGAAATGATATCTTTATTGTGCATCATAGTGGATTTAATCCTGCATCAGCCTAAGGGAACTTTTCATTAGATTTATTTTTGTCCAACCCTATGGAACCTATTAAGCCTCAAGTGGAATTCTTTTTCAAATCATATCAAAATTTCAAAGCAAGGAAAATAGCAGAATTATCCCTTCAGAACATGCCTTAACCTATAACTGAACCACCTATCCTAAACAAAACAATGATTGAACTCAAATCCCTTCTGAACATCTAAGAACAACCTATAGCAAGTCCTCCTATCATTTCCTATGAGAGACTGCGAGATAATTAAAAAAATATCATTGTCCCTCCTAGAATCAAACAAGTTTACAAAGCTAAAGAGAATGCGGTTGAACAAGCTACTGTTGTTTCTTAAATTCCTTCCAAGGAAGAGAAGGAACCTATGATTGAAAACCCCACTCTTACACAAACAAAAATTAAAAATAGATTGAAAATAAATCAAAGTGCTAAAGAGAATAGGAGTAGATGTCATACTATTGTTTGTAAGTTACAAATTGAAGAAGACAAGAACAACATAGAAAATTAGAATTCAAACCGACTTGAAGGAATGCATGATGAATCTATACCCTTTCCATAACATAAAAAAGAACCTTCCATTGACATTATCATTTGGCCTCTTGTTGTGATTAATCTCCTAAAAGAGTGTTGAACCTAGTGCTTCCCCTAGTTCAATAGTTACTCTTGAACCTTTGGCTAGTTGTCTACCTTATATTTATACAGACTAAGATTGAGATGGAGACAACCTACTTTAGGTTGACTCGCATGTCCCTTACTAGTATTTTTATTTTTCATTTTTCTTTATGTGATTGCATTGCATAACATGATCCCCTGTGATGTTTCATTTGATGTATCTCTCTCTCTCTTTTTGTGCATTCCTATATATGTACCCACTTTCCTCTCTATGTGGTAAAATATTTTCCTTTTATCTTTTTTATTTATCTTGTGTTTTCCTTTTGGGTATGACGTAAGGCATCGAGACATTTAGGTATCTTCCATGTTGACCTGAAAGGATATTTCTTTATTTTCACTTTATTTGTGTCATTCTTCAAGTTCTATGAGTATTTAGGGAATGATGACAGTCTTTACCTCTTAAAACAACAATGTAGCAAACATATACTGAACCCGAATACATAGATCCCTTCTATATTTTTTTGGGAAACCCTTCCTTCGTATTTCATGATGTAGCTTTATTTTGGTAACATATGACTTGGCATAGGTTTTTTGAGGAAAGATCTCATGTCTTAGGAAAAAATATTGTCTTCTTTAAGACAATCTCTCACAATAATGGTGTTAGTAACCGCTTTAAAGTGGAGGCATATATCAATGAAATATTTCAGCATATTTCATGGCATGATTTTTTTTTCTTGTGACATCTCCTTTTCTTGGTGGTGTCATTGGGTTTGATGTCCTCCAAGAGTGTGATATTTCTAAGAATATGATCTCCCTTCATGGAATGATCCAAAATGAGAGGCATCCCATAAGTTTTGATCTAATATTCTTCATTTGTCCTCTCTTGGAGACATTAGGCATGATGTTCCCTAAGAAGAAGAACTTACATGAAAAAATAAAAATACCCTTTAAAACAACCTTATAGACATGACATTCTAAGGCATACAAAACATTAAATTGTGATGCCTTATTGAAGTTATCATGACGATAACTTCAGTATGGTATGGGAGGCTAATATGATTCTCTCATTTTCCACCTCATTGGGATAACTCACCTAGTGGAAAAAATAGGGTTCCCCTACCCTAGAGTGAGTGCACATGATTGGGATAACTCACCTAGTGGATGGAATGAGGTTCCACTACCTTAGAGTGAGAAGTGCATGTTACAGAAAAGAAACCCCTTCCACATCGAATTGGAATAGTTGTGCTTGATCCTTTGTCTTTCTTTGTTTATCTTGGCCTTTGATAGGGTATGACTATGTATCTTTGTATTGCTGCATACTAAAGTGTCTTGAATTTCTACTTTAGTGTGAGTTTGTCATGGAGGAAAACTCTCACTAAAGTGGAGGCAAAATATAGTAATGAAAAAATTATATCTTTCCCTTACTTAATTTGGGAATACTTGATGTATAGTTAACCTAATTGTGTCTTGATTCAATGTTGTAATGTATTGTACACATTCACATTAATTTAGGGCCCTTTTTAATGTAATGTTTTTAAATTGTACCTTATTTATGGTGTTGTAAAGTGTTGTATTACACTTTCACACTATTGTGGTTAATTGAGCTTAATTATCCCCTTTAATTTAAATTTCAGCATTATTAATGACACTTTTTGAAGGATCTATCCCAACACCTAGTAATCAAATTGCATAAAATTTAATTTGGAAAAATCAAGGTCCTAGAAAATGGTGCTAGGACCCATTAACCTTTAGTGTCGAATGGGTCCTCTCTACATAGGACCCCACTTTCTATGCATTTTTGAGGTTGGTTTTTGATGTTCTTTCAACCCCCCGAAGCAAGGTCCTAGAAACTTGTGCTAGGATCCATTCACCTTTAGTGGAGAATGGTTCCTCCTCACATAGGACATCCTTTTTGAATTTAATTTTGGTGGGATTCTAATGGTTTTTAATCTTAGATCTGGTGTCGGCTTGAATTATTTGAATTTTGGGGTCAATCTTTAGATTTAGTATAAATATGGGCTAATTCACATAGTTTCATCCTAAGAAATGCTAGATCTTCATGAGCACTCAAGAGTGCATTCATAAGAGAATTATAGAGTTTGTGAGAGCATTTCAAAGGCATTCAAAGGCAGATTAGTGAAGTTTACTGTAGCAATTCAAGATCATTTCATCATGTCAAAAGGAAAATTGTTGATGTAGCTATCGATTGTGAGAATACCAGTATGGAATTAATTATGCTTGATCCATGAATAATTGAAGCATAATGGAGCCATGGGTACTCAAATCTCAACAAGATCACTCAATCAAAATTGAAAGTAATTTTTTTATCAAAAAACCTAACATGCTAAATTTATGAAAGATTTAAAGAAAACATCTACTATAATCTATTGAAATTTATCCTATTGTGGAATTGGTGTCATATTGATGTGGACCATCGAACCTTTCCCAATCTCATGATAGTGAGCCGATTTCAATTGATTCTATGGAAGAGAATCAATGAAACCATGGTGTTTGATGTGTAAAAACCTAAATTATGCTAAATGTGAACATTATGCAAGCTAAGTTACCATGATTTTATGCTATAAATGATCTAATTATGCAATTTCTAAGCTAATGCTAAACTATTCTAAGCTAATTTAAGCTCAAATGATGCCAAAAGATGAAACCCTAATTTATTTGCAAACTAAGATGAATGCATGGAAGCCATTAATGGATGCTCTAAGCTATTATGTAACTAAGATAAACTGAAAATAACCTAAATGTGTGCAAATCGAGAGTATGGATGTGAGTAAATTTAACATCATAAGATTGTAATAAAAAATCCTCCCATTTATATCCAAATACTGATCTATTTATAGGAGAGAAAATGAGGAATGGGTGGTTGAGATCAAAAAGCTTAATCAACGGTTCAAGATGAGGAATATGAGAGGCATGGATCATGGATTCTCATCAATGAATGAGAATGCATGATGAAATTTAATCAAAGGCTCACAATTACCTCAAACAAACACACTCTTGACCTACTCACATGGGTCAAAGGTAACTTGCTTAGGAGGTTGAAGGATTAACTTTATTTTGAAGCCAAGTGAGTTGATTAGAGGAGAGGGAATATTCCTTTTGGATGAGGAAAAAAGGTTAATTTACAAATTAAAAAAAAGTTTTAATTGTGTAAAAGGATAAAGAATATTCCATGGGAATATTCCCTTTGCTTAGAGGAAAATTAGTTTAATTGCTAATTAAACAAGTTTTAATTTATGCAATTAGGGGATTAGAGGAATTAGAGAAATTTGATGATTTAATAAATAGGGGAGGGTTGAAATGAAATTTAATTAACTTAGGGTTATTTAATTAAATAATATGACCTAAGAGATTAAATTAAATATTTTGATTTATTTAATTTAATGAGATGAAGTTTTAGTGTGAAAAGAGGTGAATTAACACAATTTAATTAATTAGGCCAATGGATGAAAATGATGTAATTAATTAGCTAGGATAATTGAATTAATTAAGAAAAAAGAGGATGGATGAAGAGGAAATGATTTTAATAAACCTATGTCAAGTGTATGAAACTGATTAGGACATTTCTCAATGTCTACATTTTTCCCCTCTTCGAAGTGAGGTACCTACTAATTTAGTTCAAAGAAAAATGCTTCTTAGATTAAAAACCGCTGCCCAAATCAAAAAATATATTTTTTTGAAATTTTTAGATGCCCCAATGAAAGAATAAAACTAACGATCTTCCCCCTCAAGAAATCGGGTGGAAATTTTAAATTTTGGGTTGATTTCTAGATAAAGGTTTCAAAAGTTTCCCCAAGGGTTCAAAAAGGTTTCAGGATGCAAGAATAATGCCAAAAATGATGCAGAAGTAGCTCTAGGTTGGCAAAATTGGTGGAAATGATAATAAACCCAATTAATAAGGTTAAATTAGGGAAAAAACCCCTAAATCTCTAGCTTAAATAGGCCAAGACGGGTCATTTTCATTTCATTTGTGCATTCACACCTGGAGATTTCTTGCGATTTGAGCTCTCACCCTTTGACGAAATGGTGCGCTATGAGCTTCCTCGACACATCTCTAATCAAGTTCGTGAGTTATGGAAAATTCTAGGTGTAGGACCACCGGTATGTGATTCAAAACTTGATTTGAAATTTGAAATTTCGATGCATTTATTAGGTGTTAGAATTTAGAGTTTGAGGGCGTCGCTATGTAGTGACACCCAAACTTCAATCAACGACACCCAAATGATATATAACAATGCATATGTCCAGGGTGATGCTTTTCTACATTTGAATTTAGGGTTTCAAATTTTAAACAGCGATGCGAGCTTGTCCAATGATGTACTTGCCAATTTGAAACTTAGGGTTAGGTTAGGTCAAATTCTAAATCGTGATGCCATCTTTTATGGCGACACATTTGTCAATTTGAATTTTGAAATGCATTAGGTGTCACTATTAGGATTTTTATTATAGTGACACATTTGTGATTTTCAAGCCAACAATTCTTAATAACTTCAAATTTTGATGATTTCCTGATGCCATGCGCTTCATGGGTGTAGGAGGTCTTACCAAAATTTGTGTTGAGAGAGCACAATATTACAATACTAGAGAGTTTGGGTGATCTATAAAAGTTGTTCCAGGAGCACCTCAGAGAGATTAGATTGTGGTATATCACATATGCTCCTGTTGTGAGGATACATTTGGCTATGATAACAACGATGTGTGAGAGATGGCACAGTGAGACCTCATCCTTCCACCTTCCGACGGGGGAGGCAACAATGACCTTAGAGGATGTGTGGTGGATATTGCGGCTTCCTATCCATGGTGATCACGTGATCTATGATCCTGATGTCGGATTTGATGCTTTCCTAGAGGTAATGGATATGGACCAAATTGTGTTGGTCACCTCATAGATTGATTTAGAGACATACAAAGTTCATGTGCCCACTCTCAAATTAATTATTACGACCATAATTTCAGTTTGGTGGCTCTAAACAAATGTGGGTGATACTTCAATCTAGGATTGGGTTTGGCTTGGCAGTGGATGCTCTACAAGAGGACTCTATTTGCATGGGGACCTATTATGTTGGCTTCCTTATACCATGATTTACATGACTTTGTGTATTGTGATGGGAGAGCACTTGGTGTATCTATGACTCTTCCATCACAATAGACAAAAA
This sequence comes from Sequoiadendron giganteum, assembly GCA_007115665.2. NCBI lineage: Eukaryota > Viridiplantae > Streptophyta > Pinopsida > Cupressales > Cupressaceae > Sequoiadendron > Sequoiadendron giganteum. The sequence goes on along the minus strand of CM021102.1, from coordinate 751,070,617 downwards.
CCTCCTCAACAACCTCTAGTAGTGCAACAATAGCTAGTGCCACCACCACCACCACCAGATTCCAGAGATGCGTAGATACAATAGTTGCAGTAGTAGGTACATACTTTGAAAGGGAGTGGGATCAGACTCGCTAGCTAATTTTGGTTGTGATTGCTAAGCAAGGCTAGGATTGGTAGTACGAGGTTATAGTGACAACCGAGAGGGATGCGGCTCTTTAGAGAGTTTAGGCTATTATCGGGGAGAGAGACTAGGAGGTTGCAAGATGGAAGCCAATAGATGACCTAGTAGCCACACGTGCTCAGACTATTTCAGACAAATTGTACTGAGAGGTTGTAATGGAGGTTGTGTATTACAAACATCACTATCATAGGTATGTTTCAGTGGCTCTTTGATAGCTTGATTTTCATAACGCAGTGATGCACATTCCCATGTCGAGGATCATCCTGAGTGGAAAGCTAGAGAGGGTAGCGGGCACCAAGGCTAACATTTTTGATGTATAAACACTTTTTGATTTTTCCCCATTCTTTATACTAATATAAATTCATGGGCTCCTTTTTAATAGCCTCGTGGATATTGTACTTATTATCAATATAAATACACTAATCTAGATTTTGTACCATGACACATTTTTTGATATATATATATATGATATGGATAGGAATGATTCATGCTATGATGTGTTGATTTTATTTAATGCATGGATGAATAAGATATGGATTCTTATACATGATCATGTATGGATGCATTTAATTTTATGCCTCTATGATATGTGATGCTATGATATGGATGGATGCAATGTTATATTTTTTTTCATTTTGTTTTGATGATATAATATGGATGGATGGATGTTTATGATATGCAAATGAACATTATGGATGCAAATGATATGGATGTATTTATTTTTGTATATTTTCTATGCATGTTATGATGATGAATGCATACATATGGATGAATGCAAATGCTTATGATATGCAATGATTTTAGATGCTCAGAATAAAAAATCTATATTATTCATCACAACTTAAATGATAATGTGTAATGTGTGATGTGATATGAAAATGATTATGCTGATGGATGTTTTATGCTTATGATATGATTGTTAGCAAATTTTCACCTACAGGCTCAATCAGGAAGATCCATTTATGTTTCAAAATGAATGGTACATTGTATTAAACCTTCAACGTTACATTCAGTTATACAAGTGAAACAACTTTACAAGATTACAAGAACCCAAAGTTTTTATATTCATACAAATTAATTAAACATAAAATATTTTACAATATTTTAGAAAAATGTTATCTTTATTGAATGTAATCAGATACATGTGTCTCACACAGCAAGCCATGAGACTGACTTACTCATTTGATACAAATAGGAATTAAGATATACATGAATGAGTAAATGTTGAAAAGAAAATGAACATGTAAAGAAGGTAACTAGTCATTGCCTGAATGACTGGTTCTACAAATGAGTCTGGTGTTTGATTGCCATGCCTTGCTCCCTATAGCTCCTTGGCCCCTAGGTGTCTAGTTTCTGGTTACCTTCATTGGATAAGGAGAGGTGTTAGAACAGTAAGTTCTAAGAAATGAAAGGTTGCATTCTAAACATGCACATCTACCCATACATACATATGTTAATTCCTATGTGTATCAGATGAAATGCCTATATTAAGTGTCCATAAAATCCAAAATAGAAGAACATGATACATTTAAGGTAGGAATTTTATTTCTAACTCATTTACTTCATGTGCACCTGTAGGTATTATCAAATGTTGTTTCTGATTTATTTCATGTCGGCAAGTGGAGTGAAATGTGGCTCCCACAAGGGTTGCACCTAGCTTGCTGAGCATGTGAATCTTTTTTGTCATGGTGATATTTTTTGAGCTTGTTTGAAAGAAAGGAAAAAACCATCTAAAAATGTGTGAGGATGCCTACAATATCTTGTGTCAGGTGGATTGCAAAAGGACAACATAAACACATTTATGCAAATTATAACTGAAATACATTGTCTATTGTAAATCATCATATATATATGAGCATGACATGATGATCAAGAAAAGTTCATGATGGTTATACAAATTTCAGTGAGTAGTGACCATGCATAAAGGGGTGTAATCTTTGATTAAAAATTCTATAATTTTGAGAATCATAAGGGACAACAAACAAAAGATAGAGCTTTCACATGATAATGCATTGATAGGTTCCTCTAAGAATGTAATAGCAATGATTAAGTGCAATGAAGGGAACTCTATCATAGATAATTATAAAGTAGTAGGAAGAGATGACAATCACTGTCAACAAAGAAAGAGTATTGAAATGGGAGGACCAATATAGTGAAAATATAGTGGGGTTTTTCTATGAAAGTGACAAGCACAACCCATTAAGGGCAACAAGTTGACTGTGGGTTGAGGTCAGGTTTAGAAGAAGTAATTTATTTTGATGTTACTAGGATCATATTCTAGATGGTATTTCTATTAATCTTTAGTGCTTGAAGGATGGAAATGATTCATGAAAAATCACAACCAACTCAGGAAATTGAAAAGAGAAGTATGGCAGCTTGAAGGTAGTCACAATCTACATGCTCTAAGGATAGCCATCATGAGTATAAAGGATAGTCCAATCATAGTTTGCAGATGGCAATCACCTGCACTATTTTGACTTTAATTGAGAGAAAAACCACTATAATAATATACTATGGCAGAGTTTAGAGAAGGAAATGAAAAAAATGTAGAAGAATAAATAGAATAAATATTTTTTACAAAACCCAGAACAACGTTAGAGGTAACCTGGAAGCTTCTATCATAGCTTTTATTTTAGAAGGAGAATGCATGATGCATGATTTATAAAATAGAAGGTATAGGTGTAGGGAAAATTTCCATTTTTTCTTTGGAAGATGAAGCAACCATTTAGTTTTAGACAAGTATTATTGGAAACCATATAAAGTGAGCCGAGATATAGTTATTTCTAGACTAAATGCGGTGTTTATTTCCAGACTGAATGATGGTGTTTATTTCCACACTGAATGATGGTGTTTATTTTCAAACTGAATGATGGTTTTTATTTCCAGACTGAATGATGGTGTATGGTGGCCCTCACCTGTAGTGGATATATGAAATCCAATGAGCTCGAGATGGTTTTTATTCACTTGCAAATGATTTCAGGAATTGTTAAATCTGAAACCCTTGACACTATGGAATGCACTAATGGTGTCTACCAAAAGTAAATTCCAATGTGTATTTATGGGGAGAGTCTCGACCTACAAGTGATAAACATATTTTTTTTAAAAGAAATTTCAAAATGTTGAACTATTAAGAATGGTCATGGTTAAGGCTAGCCAAAGGTTTTTTATATATTTTTTAAAGAAAATAAGGGTTTGAACCTTAAGTTGCAGAGTCAAGGAGGATAATTATTAACCATTATCATGCTCAAAAAAGAAAGAAATGCTATGTATAATCATAGAGTCTGAATGGTCAGGTTTGGCTGTGTATTTTTACTAAGATTTACCATTTTGTAAAACCTCCATTTTTGGCCTGAGAATGTCAAATTTTTTTTTTAAACCTAGAAGAATCTCATGGTGACCTTTGAAAAGCCTAGGTGGTAAACATAAGAGCATGTACATCCATGGCTAGATACTATTTCTTTTGTGGGGAAATGTTGAAATATTAAAAAGTATAGGGGTCGAGGCTCACCTAACTTTTGATTATTTTTATTCTCCAAAGCCATGTAGAATGCATCCCCAGTTCCAAGATGAAGAGTCTCATGGTGGCCATAAATTAGAGGTCCATATGAAACACAATAAATGCCTCCAAACTACAAAATCACGGCCTACAATCGTCACAAAAATCTCAATAAAGGAGAAACAACCATGGCCATGGAATGAAGAGAATAAAATAGAGAAATGTATATGAAGCTATAGGAGATACAATAGAAATTGTGCTATGGCTGCAGTGAAGAAGAGAAAAAAGTACTTTAGAAATGGAGAAAAAAACAAAACCAAATGGTTTTAAAAAGAAAAGAGGTTTTCCAAGTAGAGAGAATGGTGAAGGTGTGGGTTTTGAAAACCCAAGGGGAAGTCTCAATACCTATAGGAAATGAATAGCCATGCTATAAAATGTCAGCAAATGGTGAAAAGATACAAAAATTTATTTGCGGATAATGACTGAAATGTGGTGCAAGTATCCTATAGATAGGGGCTTACCTAGTCCAACTCACAAATCCATGAGGACTCCAGCAAAAGAAATTTTTTGATGCGAAACCATGGTGGCACTTATTTTAGAGAGAAGGGTTTCCAGAAGCCTCGAAATCAAAATGAATGCTTCATTTTGTTTTTTGCTTTACTTTTAGGGTTTCTAAGTCGTAATGAATGCTAACAGAGTATGACATTTTTTCCATTTATTTTAAAAAAATGTATGATAAGCTAATATTTCCCGTGGGTTTAGACTCTATTTTATGCCTTATGTGCACCAAGTCAGGTTTTGATGTGTATTTTCACCTTACTTGCATATAGGGGCTAAACTATAATCTTTATTTTTTTCATTTTAGTAAATGTAAAGCACATTCACTTTAATGATGATATTGTAAATCATTAAGTCATGTGACTATTTCAATGCAAAAAGAGGTGACTGTCTTTTATGCCCTTTATGAGGTTTGATAGAGTCTTCATGACTTTGAGAGCATATAGGGGAGTTGGAAGTGGTTTGGAAACATAGGGAGAGTATATAGGAAATATTTTACTTTCATTTGGGAGGTTGAGAGACAACTGGAGGGATTTTAGGCCTATTTGACTAGGTTTAAAGGTGTTTCATTATGCCTTTATCTTTGACATGGTCAAATTTGACCTTTTCCACTCTTTGGAGCTCACTTGTTGAAAATCCAGTTGCTATATTTTTGGCTTTTTGAAGCCATTCGACCTGAGAAGCTTCCAGTTCCTATTTTGGTGGAACTATTTGAAGCTTGCTTACTTAGTCATTTTTTGACTCATTTTGTAACTCAATTCTGATTATGTAGTTTTAGCTTGGAGTGACTTTTATAGTCCTTTGTTTCAACTTGGCATACTTTTGTAACAATTTTCTGAATGTGATTCATAGTGGAGACCTTCATTATTACTAGTGATTTATCTCTTGTCTTTTCATTCTTGCAAATTAGTGTATCTGAGTGATTGAACATGTTAGCAGTGAAATTACTTTCCTCACAGCTTTGTCTCATAGGTTCATACCTTTATGCAACTAGTTTGTTCATGCAGGTTACTAATTGTGTCTACTTGATGCATGTTGTTTTGTTAAACTGTGAAGTTAACTTCCTTTTTATGCAAATTTCTTTATACAGACTTGTTAGTAAAGTATTTATGCATTAACATTCAATAATGAACTATGCATACTTAGGTACATCCCAATTTTGATCATTTGTGTCAGTATTCTGTGACCATATTTTGACCATTAACTTTGTCGTATCACTTCATTTACATTAGTATTTCATTTTATACAATCTTTCTCCCTTTTCCCATCAAATCAGTAGTTTAGGATATATTACCAGCTAGGAAGCTGACCTATCTAGAGGTTCATTTCAACTTTAGGTGACCCACAACCTTGAAATGATCCCATGTTTTTCCAGAAGGCTTAGTTTCAATACTTTGCAGAGGGTGCATTTCTAAGAGATAACAATGATTATGACATACATCTATGCTGATGGTTTGTGGATGTAGGGTGGATGCATTGATGATGTTTTTGAGTGTCATGATATCAGGTTAGTGCGGAGAGAATATAGAAGAATAAATAATGAATAACGATTATCGATGATGATTGCTTCAAAAGATCCATCAAGACTTTATTAGAGATGGTGATGAGACCATTAAAAAGAATGCAGGCTAGGAGCTCATAGTTCAAGATTGGGATTTTTCATTATTCCTTATTATTTGATATGACAAATAGACATGATCCATCAAAGTATTGATAACCAGGACAAAATTATATCTAGTGTAATTGAATTTGACTCGACAAGTAGATAGGATAGATCTTGTTCATATCTTGACATACAAAAAAATTGTTGGAGTGTAAGTTAGAAGTTTAGAACATATTGGACCAAAGCATACACAATAGTCAACAACATACTCCAAATGACCTTCCTACACACAACTAAGCAAGTATGCATCAATATTATTTTACAAGAGTATCCACAAACACAACAAATGAAAGATAATGATCGATGCCCCATTCCTTTCTTTCTAAATCATTTTAGATAGACATCATTGACAGGTCCTTGGAATGGGTCATTAAGATAAATCATAAGAAAAGATCAAAGACAAAAAGTTAGTGTTATCTATAGATCATTCCTAGTTTAAGTTTAGCTTAGGTGATATCGGATGTTGATGCCCATTGTAGGAAGGATACATCCTAGGACATGTTGCTCAGAGGGTTGTTTGATGTTAGAATGATGATGCTAAAATGATTCGTTACCTTAAACTTCACTAACACATTTACCTATGATTTTAAACTTTAGATTTTGACTTTTGAGTTTGCACTTTAAAACTTGCCATGTTTGTTTTCTACTTGTTTCACCAAAGGGTGAAGGTAACGATTGTTTATTATGGGTGAAATTTTATTACGGGTGAAAGCAAGAGTTGATGGATGGAATTTTGGATTTTTTGGAATATTTGAATGTTTTTGGTATTTTGAAATGTTTTGGGGCTATTTTTGGTCTTTTCGAAAGTTTATATGAATGTTTAGGTTTATTTGATTTTCTAAGGCTATTTAAGGTTTTTTGAATTTATTTGAGGCTTTTTAGGTCTTTTGAACATTTTCTATTGTTTTTATGTTTTCTATTTTCCAATTTTGTTTTTGGTTTTTTGAATATCTAGATGTTTTTGGATTTTTTGAATATCTGGATGTTTTTGGATTTTATGAATATTTTGATGTTTTTGGGTTTTTTTGAGATATTTGGATGTTTTGGGGTTTTTTGAAATATTTGGATGTTTTTTGGGTTTTCTTAATTTCCAAGTTTCGACCAAAAACCTAACCTAAAGACCTACCTTAGGGGCCTCAAGGGCTGGTCAAATATTATCCTTGCCTACATTATACACATAGAGGCCATGTAGTTTGACTGACTCAACCTATTTATAGGACGAAGATATGAACAAATGAGAGATGATAGTTAATTACAACAAAATGCTAAAGGACTGACCTAGGGTGTCTCGGGGGCACATCAATGATGGCCTTGCCTATGTTTAAGCTCATAGATAATGTAGTTCAACATACTCAACCCATTTATAGGACAATAATATGAACAGATAGGAGACGAAAGCTAATTACAACAAACTGCTAAAGGACTGACCTAGGGTGTCTCGGGGGGAACATCAATGATGGCCTTGGCTACATTCAAGCTCAGAGATAATGTAGCTTGATAAGAGACATTGTCTTTTGGATTTTTGATGTTTGACCTTTTTAGGGATTTTGATGTTTTCTGGATGTTTTTGAGTTTTCCTTTCAATTTTCTAAATATTTTTGGATTTTCGTTGTACAAGATTTTGCAATTGTTTTTGGATTTTATGGATATGATTTTATGAATGTTTTTGGCGATTTTGATGAGATTTTGAGGTAAACGATACCTAGATCATGATTTCAATGTCATGTTGTGAGATAAAATACATGGATCAATAGTTATAAATGAAAGCAAGAGTGCAATAACCTACCCCCAATTTTTAGCAATTCTTCATAATGCAATGATAACCAAAAGAGGTAATGTATATGCGAAGATTTTGACAGAGTTTTATCACACTAGATATGGGCTATGAGACTTCACAAGATAAAGTGTTAAAGATCCTTCCAAAAGTTTGCCATGAGTAGAAGTGGAATATCTAGATAAAGCTGGATTAGATGGATAGAGGGAACATTGGATTTATCATGACAAGGATGAGATTTTTTTGTTTGGGAAGAATCATATAGACACTCGATTATACTCATGATGCCTATTTTCTAGGTTTTCATCATAGTACTTGCCCAAAGCGCCACCATAGTGGTTTTCACTAGAGGATAATTTTTAAATTTACTATTTTCATTCATTTTTCTTATTTTTATCTTCTGGAAATTTTTGCCTCATGTTGAACCACCTAGTGTTACTAATGTGGGGGCCAATGTCATAACATGCCAATGGTACCCTACTTGAAGAAGCTGCTTTTCTAAGATATGAGCACTTGAATGCAACCTTGAAGAACTATGATCTTCCTTTTTGTTACCAGAATTAACCTTGTCTATGTGTGCACATCGTGGTAGAGTGCCTTAAGAGTTCTTATGATGAAGAGTATTTTCCAACACACGGTCAATGTGAGAATTGGAAATCATAAATGGAATGGATGGTGATATGTATGGAGAAATATGAGATGGATTGGTCGATTGTTTGGAACCTTTGGCTCTCAAAACTTGGGATGATGAGCGATGATGGATGGGGATGGAGGATTTTTTTGAATTAGGACCAACCACTGAATATACTTTTTTCCTTTCTTGAGAAGCCTTCTTTTGTATTTGAGGATGGTTTCGATGGATAGATTTCCTTTTTTTTTATTTTTCCCATATTTTCTTTGACTAATGGAGTTTTGGAGGGATGATTTTCTTTATTTTTCTTTGGTATCCATTTGTACTTGATGTTTCCTTTTTTCTTTACTGCTTCATTTGCTTTGATGATCTTCACCTTGCTTTGATAGGAATTCTTGTTTTTACGTTTCTTCCCAATTTTTGTATGAGATGATGGGTGAATGCCAACACATGATACAACTAGTTGTAGCATTGAAAAAAAAATCATCATAAGGATCCTTAATGCCCCATATGTTGATGTTTTTTGTACACAAGATTTCCCCCGACGTTGTGAAGGTATTATCAATACCTAATCCTTTTCTCTCTTAATTTATCCTTTGATCCATAGCTACTTAATATGGCTTGTTGTGAATACATGATATTGTTACAAGTTCATGTTGCTCAAGAATATGAACTATTTTATCTAATTCTATGACATTGTTATATGTTGATACTATTTCTAGAGATGTTGGTGCTGATTCAAAAGATGTTAATGATGAAAAATCACTATAGCAATCAATAATTTCAATTGTTTCCTGCTCATAAACTATTTGCTTTGATTCTATGACATCGTTCTTTGTTGATACTAATTCAAAATATGTTGATGCTAACCCAAAAGATGTCAATGATGCAAAATCACTGTAGGAATCAAGAATCTCAACAGTTTCTTGCTCTTGTGTAGGAATATCAAGAGTGGGAGACTCATGTTTTGGATGAATAACATCTATGTTTCCATCAGAAAGAAACATCTTAAGAGTGATATCAGGGACATATTTGTAGTTTAAAATGGTTTGGAAGATGTCCCTTAGCTCTTGATGAAACTCTAGGGATAAGGTTTCTTGATCCTGACTCGATTTTGAATAACTTCCATTATCCTCAAGAGCCTTCTCTTGACATGATCCTTCGGTGGATAATAGATCATCGGTAAAAGACTCTTCCCAAGATTCAATAGGTATGGATACAATAAAGGATATTTCTGGCTCATTTGGAACTTCTTCAACATGTCTAATCATTGAGTCATATGTGGGAGAAATATCACAATTTGATACCCACTTGATGTCATTATAATATAAAAGACTGCTAAACACTGTTGATGGTTTTGGACTTCTTTAAAAAATAGTATCTTGATTTATGTCTGATTCCCCATAAATAGTGTAAACATGTCCCAATGTGGTATCCTAGGCATTGTTTGAAGTTGATTCCTTTGTTGAATCTTTTTTTTCCATGATCAAGCATAGGGTTCATGTAAATTTTCAGATTTTCATTCCAGATTTTTGATTGACCTCAATGTCTCTTTGTTCAATAAGATCTTCTATTTATGTGCTATGACCTTTGTAATAGTGAAATTAACAAAAGTGATCTTTTCTATAGCCACGAGGTTTGATTTGTGGCTCTTGATAGTTTGAGAAACCTAGGAGTGTGATAAGGTTAGACTATATCAATCTCTTCACCATGTCTTCCATAGGTACCCCTAAGGCAATGAATTGTCGTTTAGGAGCAATGTTTGTTCTTTGTTGTACATGTTGAGTGTTTGTAGCATTGATTGTTGGTTGATTGTCTAGAGGCTGCACACATAGTTGTTGTGTGTTCATGGGTTCGATGTTTTCTTGTCTAGAAGTAGTTTAGACCACATTTGCATCAACAACTGCATAACTAGTAACATTTCTTTTTTGGCCCAATAGTAGGGCTTATCGTTAAAACTAGTGGATGGGAAATTGTCTCTATATACTTGTGTGTTTCCCTGTGAGATTAGGGCTCTCTTGATGTTAAGGGCTCTAGGGAAAAGATCATCATAAGATGTGATGCACTGCATATTCAAGTGGAAAAACATATCTGGATCTAGATTTGCTATGATGGTTCCCACTTGTTGTTCATCGGGAAGAGGCCACTTGCTCTTGCTATCTCTTTTCCTCCATCGTTGCACAAAATTGGCAAAAGATTCTCCTTTTTGTTTGTTTGAGAGTGTACAACTCTTCTAATCTTACATCTATGTCAAGATTAAAGGAGAAGTGATCAATGAATTTTTCAATGATTTCCTAGAAATTTTTGATGCCTTGAGGTAGCTGTGAAAACCAATCCACGAAAAGACTTGTTAAAATTCGTGGGAAGAGGCACATCAAATATGACTCATTATAGGGAATCTCCATACATATGACATTGAATTATTTGATGTGTTCTACAATATTTCCCCTGCCTTTGTATTTATTGAATTTGGGGATTTCAAAGCCAAGAGGGAATGATACTATTGTGATGTTTCGATCAAATGGATAGGGACATAAGTTTTGTGTATGGGGCTTCTTTGTCTTTCCCATCTAAAGGTCTTGCAATTCTTGTGACAATTCCTTAAATTATGATGCTAGATCCTCTTGTGGGTTTGGTGGGGGAACATATGCTCGAATGACAGATGGGTTGTATGAGGGAATCTAAAATGATGAGATGTTGTATGGTGTATATGGTGATGTAGGATAAGGTGATGATCATGTGGATGTATATGTTCCTAACATGTTTGGATTGATGATGTTTTTTTGAGGGTTATAGTAGGAACCTTGTTGTTGTATGATCAATTATTGTTTTTGGGCATACTACTGGGCTTGTTGGGTCATTAGGGATACTTGTTGTTGTTGTTGTTTTTGTGCTACTAAGATGGCTTGTAGTGTGTGTTGCTATTGTTGCATTGCTAAGGCACCTTGCTAGACATGTTGTTGTTGTGCTGCTAAGGTTGATTCTTGTTGTTTTTGTTGTTGTTGTTGTTTTTATTGTTGTGCTACTAAGGTGACTTGATGTTATTATTGTCCTACCAAAGCTACTTGATGTTGTTGCTGTGCTACTAAGCCTGCTTGATTTTGTTGTTGTGCTACTAAGGAAGCTTGATGTTTTTGTTGAGCTACTAAGGAACCTTGATGTTGTTGCTATTATTGTACTACTTTTTGGTAGGCCTATTGTACTTGTTTTAAAGCTAAGGCATGTGCTTAAAATTTAGGATCAATTAGTGGTTCGGACATATGTGATAGGTTTTGGGTGTTGATGTTTTGTGTGGGTTGTGGATTGTTGATGAGAGGTGTAGGGTTCCCTTGGTTTTGTATTCCTTGCAAGACAGTAGATTGAGTTGGAGGAATGTAAGTTTCAGGTCCCAATTAAATAATGAGGATGATGCCACTATATTTTTTTATGGTAATGACATCCTAGGACCCTGATTCCATTGATTAAAAAGGTTTTGAGGTGTAACCAATCTATTAGCTTGGTTGATGGGATTCATAACCAAGGTGTTGTTTTGATTTGGGTTGATAATAGATGGGTTTGATGTGGATGGTAGATTAACTTGAGTATCTTAGCTAGCCACTTGTTTTGATGTGTCGATGGGGTTGCTGGAACCACTTTTCAAGGGTTGAATTTGCATGAGAGTGTTAACTTTCCCCTTTTTGTCTACTTGAGGTACTTAGTTCACATTACCTTGTGTAATGTTCGACACTCTTGGGGTATTTGTGGTGATGAATGAACATGGTGGTGCTCAAAATTTTGAGGTTGTTGTGACATCATGGAATGTAAGTGGTTTTCCAAAGGTTAGTATCCAACTTGTGTTAGTGGTTAATGGAATGGTCATGTTGTGAATACCCACAAATGTGTTTTTTTCTAGACATGAAGTGAGACCAAAGTTAGTTCCTAGCCAAGTTGCAAGACTAGATGTTAAGGGTTGAATTGGCACAAGGGATGGAGTTGGTTGAATCATACATGAAGTCAAGCCTTTTGTAAATGATTGTGCAAAAAAAGATGGGGAAATTGGAGCCACATTTTCTAAGGCTTGATATTCCATGATTTCTTCCCTACTAAGTCCAAATGGGTTGTGTGTGATGTCTTCTATCTCATATGGTCCCAACGGATCTCGGCGTTGTTGTGAGGGGATAAAATAACTCCTTGGATCAAATTGTTGTGAGTTTGGATCACTTTTGGTGGATTGGACTTTGGTTTCTTCCATGATTGTCTTGTTTTGTGATCTTGTTGTAACCATAGATTGTGGGCCAATGATGGGAGAGGTGTGTTGAGATCTATGATGCTTGAACTATCTAGTTGACTCAAAACTAGGTAGAAGGGACAGTCTAAGTATCTAGAGCAATGATGGTAATGGGGGATGAAAAGATGGATTATGTGGGAATTGATCTTTGCAAATGTTTTGGGACAAAAATTTTGTCTTAAGTTTGATTGTTTGATGTTGGGATAAAGGATGTTTATGAACTTAGAAATCTTTAGGGTAGACTTGTGACCTTCAAGATGAGCTAGTTCAAAAATGACAACTAACTTAGATAAGTTCATGTAAAAGGATACATTTCACATACAAAGTAGCTAGGTTAGTAGGTGGTGTGGTTTCATTTCATGTTCAAGTCAAAAAAAAATTAGCGTACTCAAAATTTTGCAAAGGTAGATGAGATGGGAGGTGAAATTTGATGGAGAGGTGAGTGAAATGTTTGACCCAATGTTGAACTAGAGTGAACCTTTATTTTTCAAGACCAAGGTAGTGACAAACATGCTATACCCCTAAAGTGATGAAACCTTAAGAACTCAATGATTTTGGTAAAATAGGACTCAAATTAGTTTGGAAATAGGACCAAATGATTTTGCAATGTTTTTCTTGTCTCAATTTGCTTGTTTTGGGGGAGTCAAAGTTTGAACATACATCAATGTGGGGTGTTCATTTTATTTAATCTTTGATTAATGAAATTATTTTTACCATATTCACTTGTCTTGGTTATGTTCTGAAACTAGATGTTTATGTTCAAAACATCACAACTTTCATAATGTCGATTGAATGTGAAAATCATGAGGTTGAAGCCATAATTGCATATGTTGTCTTTGGGAAAATATGGGTTTGAGATTAATGTAGAGATATTTAGAAATTGCTAAGGATAAATCCTTAGGATAAGCAGTAATATCAAGGCTAACTCAAGAAGTCCATATTTAGGCCAAAGTGTTTGAAAAATTGAGGATGATAGTGAATGTATGTTTTTGAATCATTTTGAAATCAAGCAAAGTTTTAAATTGAATCACAAGCATTACAAGCCTAGGATAGAAATGGCTATATTTGTTGAATTCCCACTTGGATTTCTCAAGCCGCACTTATTCAGAGTGGATGACTAGAATCTTGACCAAACAACCCCCTTACTGCACTCACTTCTCAGCTCATCCAAGCTTCAAGCTCTCATGAATCTCCCATGACAAAATTTTCATCTCTACTAAGAATTGCAAGTATGTCGGATAGATTCAGAGGTCTGACCTCCTGACATCAACAAATATTAAGGTATTTTTGGCTACTAAACAAGGGTTCATAAAAAGGGCATCCAGTTCAGAGGACACAATTATAGACTACCACCAGAGGTCTCCCAATCCTTAGAACAAGGGCTTCATCATAAAGATACTAGGGGAGAGCTATCATGCATCACCATGTTGATTGTAAACTTTCCTTGCAAGCATAAGTTTATATAGCAGTTCAGAAGAGCTTGACTTATGCTTGTTACCACTTGGGTCATTCCCTTGGGGTGGGTACTTTTTCCCACCAAGGCATTCCCTCTAAAGGTAAACAACAACGAGGAAGTACATTTGTAGTTTGATCATTTTCATTCACATGAATAAAGAGAGAACACATAGTATTCCTTTTTCTCACACTCGCATGGTTTGTTCAATTTTAAGCCCAATTGAAAGATGGAGGTGATTTTGAAAAGTGTTAGAGAATGTTTCTATTTCTCAAGGTCGCCAAATGGTATGACAGAATTGCATACACATCCACTAACAATGTTGTAAACCACAAAAACACAACAAATAGGTGTAAGTTTAACCCTTTAGAGAAATGATGAGTTAATTTTAAGCACCAAATGAAATATGAGTTTTCCTTGTTCAATTTTAAGCCCAAAGCAAAATGATGATGTGAGGGTTTATTTTAACCAACTTTGAAAATAAATTTTAAGCCTGATTGAAAGCTACTTGGTCCTAAGATTGTAAGTTTTAAAACCCAATGGAAATTTAGTGGTCCTAAAACATAAACCAAAGTAGCATATGGTGGGTTATAATTTCCCCACAAGTGTCAAAACACAATTACAATAACTACAACTAAGAAAAATTGAAAATAAAATAAAATTAGAGTGTCAATTGTGAGGATAATAGTATGGGCCTAATTCGGCTTGATCTATGAAGAATTGAAGCACAAGAAAGCCACGGGTACTCAAATCTCAACAAGATCAATCAATCAAAATTGAAAGTAAATATTTTATCAATAAACTTAACATGCTAAATTTATGAAAGCTTTAAAGAAAACATCTATTTTGATCAATTGAAATTTATCCTATTGTAGAATTGGTGTCGTGTTGATGTGGACCGATGACCCTTTCCCAATCCCACGATAGTGAGGATATTTCAGTCAACTCTATGGAAGAGAATCGATGAAACCATGGTGTTTAATGTGTAAAACCTAAATTATGCTAAAATAAACATGATACAAGCTAAGTTAGCATGATTTTATGTTATAAATGATCTAATTATGCAATTTCTTAGCTAATACTAAGCTAATCTAAGCTAATTTAAGTTCAAATGATGCTAAAAGATGAAACCCTAATTTATTTACAAGCTAAGATGAATATATGGAAGCCATTAATGGATGGTCTAGGCTATTATGCAACTAAAAGAAACTGAAAATAAGGTAAATGTGTGCAAATTGAGAGTATGGATGTGAGTAAATTAGACAACATAAGTTTCCAATAAAAAATTATCCCATTTGTCTCCAAATAGTGATCTATTTATAGGAGAGCAAATGAGGAATGGGTCGTTCAGATAAAAAAAGCTTAATCAACGGTTCAAGATGAAGAAGATGAGAGGCATGGATCATGGATTCTCATCAATAGATGAGAATGCATGATGAAAGTTAATCAAAGGCTCACAATTACCTCAAACAAACACACTCTTGACCTGCCCACATAGGTCAAAGGTAACCTGCTTAGGAGGTTGAAGGGTTAACTTTCTTTTGAAGCCACGTGAGTTGATTAGAGGAGAGGGAATATTCCTTTTTGATGAGGAAAAAGGGTTAATTTACAAATTAAAACAAATTTTTAATTGTGAAAAAGGATAAAGAATATTCCATGGGAATATTCCCTTTGATTAGAGGAAAATAAGTTTAATTGCTAATTAAACAAGGTTTAATTTATGCAATTATGGGATTAGAGGAATTAGAGATATTTATTAAATTTGATGATTTAATAAATAGGGGAGGGTTGAAATGACATTTAATTAAGTAACTTAGGGTTATTTAATTAAATAAGATGACTTAAGATATTTAATTAAATATTTTGATTCATTTAATTTAATGAGATGAAGTGTTAGTGTGAAAAGAGGTGAATTAACCCAATTTAATTAACTAGGCCAATGGAAAAAAATGATGTAATTAATTAATTAGCTAGGATAATTGAATTAATTAAGCTAAAAGAGGATGGATGAAGAGGAAATGATGTTAATAAACTTGTTTCGAGTGTATGAAATTGATTAGGAAATTTTTCAGTGTCTACTGTAGCATTCAAGATCTACTCACAATCATTACTTCACATCTAATTTGAGATCAAGATCTACATTCTTCATTGCCACGTCATGTTAGTTTGTAGATTTATACTCCAAGACAGCTTCCAAGGTATCAACATTTTATTTTTTGATGTTCATGCTTCAATTTGATTTTTGCATCATTTGGTTTAATTGTCTACAAGGGGTTTGACTTAGGCAAACCCCTATTCACTAACAATCAACACTGTTTTCTTCTATTGAATGTGTGTTTATAGAATTATAGGTTGAAGATAAAGTGGAGAACAAGTTGGAAGAAAAGTTCCCAAAGTTTCTAAAGGCAAATGAGTCCTTTCTGTCCTAAAAATAGGTTTTTGTAGTAAGGTACACATGTTGAGCTCTAAAATGTTTTCTCATAGCTGCTATGATAGTTAGGTCTAGTTTCTAATTATTATTTGCATCATATTACACACAAAATCACATGATTTAGGTTGAGAATCAGCAGTCAATCATTTTGATTTTGGTTAACCCTATTTTGCCCCTAATCACCACTCAACAAACCATTGGAGAATCCTTGATAATGGAGATCATGGAATTCTTGCAACTTGCATGAAATGGCTCCAATGGATGTGGATCTTGATACTTACTATAATGCTTTGAATTCTTGAAGTTGATCGAGAAACTTACATAAAAATGTTAGCTCCAAAAATATGCATGATTCAAGAAGACTTTGACATGATGAATAGAACTTGAATGTTGCAATAAATCTTTCATATATCTGCTCTTGAATGCTCTTGATCATCAAGTTTTCTTTAGGAATTCTTGAATTAAAACTAGAGGTGAAACTTAGTGAAATAACCTTGTATTTATATAGGTATGTATCCTTAATTTCCCAAAATTCAAATATTACAAGTCAACATTGAAATATGGATTTAGGGATACTAAAATACCACAAAAAAATAAATTTAAATTTAGGTTCAAATGCCTAGGGAGGACCCATTCACCTATGGGTGAATGGGTTCTAGGTCCCTATTCTTGGAACACACATTGCTCAAGGTAATGCGTTATGTATTCACATTAATTATTGTTGAGTTTCCCCTTCAGAAAATGTAATTAATTCATAATAAACAAAAGGGCTTATTCAAGCCTAATTAAGCTCAATTTAAATAATAGGGCCCAAACAAGTGTGAAATTGTAAACAGATACATTTTTCAACACTAAATTGAGGAATTATTAATTTCATTTTAATTAGAAGAACCCAAACAAGTGTGAAAATGTAAAGGGATACATTTTTCTACACTACAGGTTTAATTGGTCAAATTGAGTGCAATGTTTGAAAATAAAAATTGGAATTAAAAGACATCCTCATCAGGTTCTTACATAGTATAATTAGAAAATTATCAGAAAATTGCTATTTCTTTTTACATACTTGCAATGCACTTCATATTCTAGGGTTTTTGATTGCATTTTTCTAGAAGCTATTCTCCATTTTGGGTGCACATAGGTTTGGTGAAACCTATATAAGCTTCACAACCTGATCTTCTATTACCAATAATATAGTGAGACATAGTTGAAGACTCATGCCATCCCGCTTTCCCACACACATTGTGTATCTTGAGTTTTCCAACTCTTTCACCCATAATGTTAATATTGGTAGTGTAGGAAAAAGTATCCCTTTTCACACTTAATTTGGGAATGAATAATTAATCATAAAATGAGATTAATTATGCCTTAATTTAGTGTTGTAATATGTATTTCACATTAGGTTTAGGGCCTTATTTATTAAAATGGAATTAATTGTGTCTTATTTTTGGTGTTGTAAGGTGTACCTTTACACTATCACACTAATCTAGGGATTTATTAACTCATTGAGGTTAATTTTCCTTAATTGGCCCTTATTAATTCAAATCCAAGCCTAATTAATTGAAATTTTTGAGGGATAAAACGTGACATTCATAAATGCCATAACAAAATGTCTTACATTAAGCAATGTGTGTCCTAGGTAAGTGACCTAGGACCCATTCACCATAGGGTGAATGAGACCTCACTTACACCTAGGACCTAAATTCAAATTATTTTTTTGGAAAATTTTCAATGATTTCAAATGTGTATTCACATGTCATCTGTGATATTTGAATTTCGGGAATTAATATTAAGATATGTAAAAATAAGAGGTCATTTCACTATGTTTTATGCTAGAAAATTCATGAGCAAGTGCGATTAAGAGCATTCAACAACATTTCAAGGCATTCACGAGAAGATTTATTGAAAATTATGGCAGCAATCAAGATTCAATTATCATGTCAAATATTTATTGCATCATGCATGTTGTTTGAGCTAATATGGTGATGTAGAGTTCAAGATCTATTCAATTATTCAAGGGCATTGTTTCAAATCAAGTTTCATGATGAAGATCCAAATCCATTGAAGCCCATTTATGCTAGTTGCAGATCTACATTCCAAGGTTTTATCAAAGGTTTGGTGAGTTGTGACATTGCCTATTCATTCATCATTCCTTCATGCTATTTTATTTTATTTCAAGATTTAATTACCAAAATAGGGTTTGACCAAGGAAAACCCCCATTCACCTAACAAACAACATTTTTCTCTATTTGATGTGTGATTGTAGATTCTAGGTGGAAGATCCTTTGAACAAAAAATTTGAAGAAAGTTGCGAACTTGTGAAAGTTGCAAGAAAACTTGTCATTTCATGGAAAATATTCTATGAGATTTATTTCTAGTTGTTCAATAGTGAAAATAAGGAATTTGGGAGTGTAGACACAACAAAAGAGAACCCATAAAGTATTTTTATAGAGCCCTAGACATGACCCATTCACCATAGGAAAAATGAGTCCTCAGTGAGCTTCAAAAGGTGTCTTTTGTTGACTGGTACACATCATTCTCCCCAATCGAGATCTACATTTTGATTATTGTTTCTGTTTGTTTTGGATAAGTCTTTCATTTTCATTTTATAACTTTCTTTTTGGAGTTATTTGATGATTGCAATCTTTCTCCCAAAAGTGTTATTTGACTCATAACCCCATCCTTGCATAGAGATGACTTTTTTTGATTCATACCTTGATTTGACTCACCTTTTTGGTTGTTAGTTATCACATTGTTTGGATCTAATTTTATTGAATGAAATTAGAGAAATAGGCCCTCTGTGGTGAACCCCCTTTCATAACATTTCCCTTAACATATTTTTCTTTATTTATTTTTGATGAACCTGAGTTTGATCATTGCATTTTTTGATTTTGGAGTCCTATTTCACCCTATACTTATATCTTACATCCATTTTCATTGAATTGCGTCTCATTTATGGTGTCTAGTTTGCATTTAAATTTTCATTTCATTTAAGGGTGTTAGGATTGCATCTTTACATTCTTTAAATCTAAAAAATAGAAAAACAATTAGTCATTTTCAAAGTCAATTACATAGTATTGCATTATCATTGATTTGAATTTAAAAATTATAAGAAAATTGCATATCAAATTAGGTTTTCTAGGTTCTCATTTTTTCACATTTTTCATTTGCATTCAACCTTCATTTCACAAAAAAATAAAACTATAACTTGTTGTACTCGATCAGAATCTAGAAAGCACTGAAATTAACTCAAAAATCTATAAAAACAAATTTCAAAACCCTAACTAGGACCTGTTCACCCTAGGGCGAATGAGTCCCTGATTAGGGTCATTTCCTAGTTTTTTGGGCTTTAAAACATTCATTTCTGCATTTTTTTTTGTTCTTAGATTTTTGTTTTTTTTTGCAAATTTTTTGTTTCTTCAATTTGGTCATATTTAGCTTAAGTTAGTGCATTGTGTGATTTCAAAATTGCATTTACATGACATTATTTTTAGGGTTTTGCATAGTGTAATAAGAAAATTACCTTGTTTTAAATCTTAGAATCTAAGAATGGACAAGTATTTTAACAATATGTGGAAGTCCTTATTCTCCTTGGTTGATGTTTCAAATTGCATTTTTGACAATGATCCTAATGTAATTGACCCTAACCATGCTCAAAAACCTCCTAATGAGTTTCCTCATGAAGTTGACATCATAGGAGAAGATGATGCTAGCATGCATGAGTTCATAAATGATTGTGTTAACTATATTGAGAATAATGCATCATTTTATCCTTCCATGAAATAACCGACACAACTTGAGATGTTTGGTCTTTTACATCCTAAGATCTAGTAAAAAAACTAAGCCTAAAATTCCAACAATGAGTGAACCTATCTCCTCTAATCTTGAGTGAATACCTATCCATCTTATGTTAACAATGTGACCAACACTCCCATCAGTCTAGAAGAGACTTATGACCAAGGCTTTAAAATAATATTTTAACTAAATAAGGATGTGATATAACTAATGAGCATGAAATTCAAATTTTTTTAGAGAAACTTCCTATTGAAGAAACCAAAGGATTAGGATATCAAGATCTTCCTCCCAACATAAGTTTCCTCCTTCCTAAGGAACAACCAATGCCTCATAAGGATGATAAGGGAATCTAAGTCCCTCCTCCTCAACATCTATCTCAGAAAGTTGGTGAATCAAGGAAGAAACAAAAGCCTTACAAACTCAAGAAACTCAAATTACTATGTCTTATGTCTCAAATTGAAAGGAAAGTACACATTCTTCTTAATGAAGGATTCTTAACATTACCACCTATCAAACAAAATCAAAATCAAAAACATAAAAATACAAACATGTCTCATTATTGATATCATTGAGTCCTTGGGCATAGTACTGATGAGTGTCATGCTTTATGAGGGATATTAGAAAAAAATGATATAATATAGAGATAATCCCTTAACAAATGCTTTTCACTCCTTGCCATGTAATACTTGTAGGATGATAGAACCCTCACTATTACATTCTTTACATTCATTTCAAATCATTCTCTTTATCACAAGGATCGCATTCTCATCACCCATCTCGAATCATCCTTGTCATGCACTTAGTGGGGGAAAGGGGTTATATAGCCTTGTCATAGCTTTGGAACTTTATGTTGTCCCTTTGGCTAGTTTTTCGCCTTCTATATATAATGATCAAGATTGAGATGTAGATGACTTGCTATAGGTTGACTCACATGTGCCTTACCAGTCTGTTTCATTATTTTATTTTGCATGTTTCTTTGTTTGGTTGCATGTGCATAATGCGATCCCATGTACTGTTTCATTTAATGTATCTCTCTCTTTTTGTGCATTCCTAAATATTTGTACCTACATTCTTCTCTATGCCATAAACCTTTTAGGGGTTATGGAAGTCATTGAGACATTTAGGTCTCTTCCATGTTGACCTGAAAGGATTTTTATTTGTTTTCACTCTCTTTGTGTCATTCTTCTAGTTCTATGCATATTTGGGGAATGTCGATGTTTCTGAGCTCTATGACAAAATATTAGCAAAGATATATTGACCCCAAATCCATAAATCCCTTATGTATTTTTGGGGCAACCTCTCTTTCCTTTTTTAATATGGAATAACATCATTTTAGAAACACATGAATTGCCATAGGGCATTCCAAGTAAGCTCTCATGTCTTAGGATTGAATAATGACTACTTTAAAGAAATTTATCATATGTAGCAATGGTGTTAGCAACCACTTTAAAGTTGAGGAATGCATTGATAATATCTTTTAAAATTTCTCATGTTTCATTGTGTGATTTTTATTTTTCTTGTGATGCATCCTTTTATTAGTGGTGTCATTGGGTTTGATGTCCTCCAAGAATGTGATATTTCTTAGCATACAACTTTCTTCTTAGTGGTGATGTGACACATTGCATTCACTAAGTTGTAAGTCTTTTATTCTTAACTTATCCTCTCTTGGAAACATTAGGCATGATGTTCCCTAAAAGAAAAGACCTTAAATGAACTAAGAGAATCCCCTTCAAATGGAAACCTTTACTAGCATTATTGTTCAATTTTTTTTAGTATAATACAACTTGTTAACCTTATGAAGCTCAAACCCTTAAATTCAAGGCCACCTAGCACAATACACCTTTCTTTCCTATGGAGCCTTGCCTTGTTCATAGGTGCTTAGTGTAACACAACTTGTTAAGCCCCATGAAGCACAAAACCTAACGGTGCAGGAGCACCTAGGAAACACTAGGCATTAGGAAGTCTAGGATGAAGTTTTTGTTGTAGTGCATTTCCATGAAGGTCATGTTGACGATTGAGTTAGAATTAGAAGTTCAATAACATGTCTTGATTAGGAGTGATCAGGAGTGATCAGGAGGGGTCAGTAGTTTAAGGGAAACTTACTTTTCCTAGTTCTCTAGAAATTGGCAAAAGTGGCAAAATAGGACACTTTGCAACTTTTCCACAACAAAAATGTAATGTCTGACCAAGGGGAGGCATAACTACCTTCATTACCCTATAAATGGGGTGACTCAACCTGAGACAAAGGTTGGATGCATTCGAGTATGAGCAGAAGTTTCAAAATCAAGAAAATAGTGATTTCTTATGTTAATTTCCTATGTTTTTGCTTTAGTTTTGTGTGTTAATGATTTGATCAGGCACTGTGAGTAGTGTAGGATGTAGGGAAATTACCTTTCAAGAATTGTGTAGGAACAGTAGATAGTTAGTTTCTTTATTTCAAGCATTCTTTGAATAGTTAGTTCATTTCTCGTAACTGTTGTTTTGACTGGTAGACTGTCAAGAATGGAGAACTAGTCCACGTTCCCACTATACCTAGTGTATGAGATTTTGGGGATTGGGGCTAGACTCCATTTTTGTAAATATGTTAGATTTAGGAGAGGTTAGGAGTTAGGGAGTCACTATGAAAATCTTCTCCTAGGTGAGCTTGACAGTGCCTAACTAGGAAAGACAGAAAGTGCAAAGCACTTGGTTTGCAGGGGTGACCTTTCCTGGACAAATTATGTGGTGGAAAGGTTGATAGGATCCTTGAAAAGGATTGGTATGAAGGAGGATACTTCATTAGTCCATCCGAATGGAGAACAAGCTACCAGTCCATTATGTGGTCGGGAAATGGCCTAAAAGAGGCCTAGATTGTAAAAAGGAGGGTTATCACAGTGTACGGTCAGGTGAAGATGAAGACCTCTAGAATCTTTGAGGGATGGGCATAAGGACCAAGAAACCAAATACAAACTTCTATTCTCTTTGGAGAATTTAGGAGAGTTTCCTTATTTCCTCGGAGTAGAAGACCTAATTGGCAAGCCTAGAACTAGTGACTAAAACCCTAGATGAGGGTTTGGTGAAGGCGATGGACAAAGGAAGCAAGGTGGAGTTTTAAGAGCTAATTTATGATGGTGTGAACCTATAGGAATCATCCCAACACCCCTACAAGAACAAATTGGAAATTGGGAGTAATTAGCCTTTAGGGAAGATTAAGGGCTAAGGGAAGAATAGGAGCATTGCACCAAGGAAGACTTGGTAAATTAGAATTTAGATGATAGTGGGGTTGGCCAGGAGAACCAGGGTTACCTAAGTGAAGGTCCTAAAGGTTAAGGTTACTAAGACACCAAGGAGATCTTGTTAGCAAAGATCCAGAGCATGGAACAATGATTGTTCCATCCAACCCTACCCTATCAAATTAGTATCAGAGCAAGTTAAAGATTTGGGATAGAATCTTGTATGTCAGACCTTGAATCTGGTGGTTCCACAACCATGGTGACAAACATTGAGTGGGCAAAGAAGGTTGAAGATCAGGAGGAAGACAATAGGAGGTTGAGAGAAAGATTGGCACAACTCGAGGAAGCATTGAGCAATGTGCAAATCAAGGCCAATGAGGTCAGTGATAGATTGGAGGACAGGGTACCAAAGAGTGATGAGGTTGCAGAGGAAGAAAAGACCCCTGAACCTGAACCAATTTTGCAAGAGGAGCCTTTCTTGAAGGCATTGAAAGCTTTGAGTGGAAAATCACTTGAAGGTATACCACTATTTAGTGGCAAATTGGAGGCTGACCTAGTCCTAGATTAGATAGAAGGCATGGAGAACCATTTTGAATGTGATGGAGTCACTGAAGCATAGAAGGTGAAGGTGGCCAAGTCTAGATTGAGAGGATCTACCTTGACATGGTGGAAATTCATTCAAACAGAGAGGGAAAAGGAAGGTAAGAATCCTATTTCAACTTGGAAAGGTATGGTGGCAAAAGTGAGAGAAGCATACATACCAGATGATTATGAGATTCAGTTACACAAGAAGAGACAAAGCTTGAGGCAAAGAGACCAAGATGTGAACACTTACACTAGGGAGTTTCAAAAACTTTGTATGAGGTCCAATGTTTCAGAAGATGAAAGTCTCAAGGTGGCTAGGTATCCTAACGGCTTGAAGTGGAACATCCAAGAGGAGATGACTCTTCTAAGTCCCAAGATAGTACACCAATGCTATCAATTAGCTATCAAGATTGAGGAAAGAAGCAAGAGGAAACATGATCAGGCTTCTAAGAGTAGAGGTAAAGGCAAAGATCAAAGAGATCAAAGAGGATAGAGAGGTGGCTACCAAGGTAGAGGAAATGAACAAAGAAACCAAGGTGAATCTAAACTCACAGAGCATGGAGGTGAAACATCTTCTAGAGGAGGTTATGGAAGAGGTAGAGTTTCTCAAGGAGGATCAAATAGGTGCCCAAAGAAAGCATCTTCATCAAATGCTGAGAAGAGGGTGGCATATGCTCAAGAGGACACCATGAGTACTAAATCACCAGAGGTCAGTCACATTGAATTTGAAATGGAGGAGAATCTTATGTTTAGGAGAGTTTTGATCAGACAACCGGTCAAGGAAGAACCAAAACAACGAAGAGCTCTATTTAGAGTGAGATGCAAGATACTTGGAAAAGTGTGTAAGGTCATTGTAGATTGATCCAGGTGGATCTTTAGGACCTAAAAATTGAAGTGTTCCAGTTTCTCTCAAAAGCAGCGCCATTGTGTAGAGCACAGAATTCTGAATCCGGTGCAACTTGAACGGGCGAAAAAAGAGTTTGTTTGCTCAAGTTACGCGCAGTCAAAGTTCGGTCAAAGGTTGGTCAACTCAGCTATCAGGGACGAGAAAAAAGGTGGAAAATTCATCATCACCAAATTGGACGAAGTTGACATCATCGCGAAGAGCTCGTCATCACGATTCCAATGGTGTTCGTTTTGTGCAAATCGGACGTCGTGTGCGCAAGTTAGAGCCAGTCAAAGTTTTTGGTTGACCAAGGTACAAGTGGTATGATTGCTGACGTCAGCATGACATCATCTTGCTGCGTTAGCAGCAGGGTCATCGTACGGATGATGATGTGGACCAATGGGGGCTTGACACGTGGCAGTCTATACGAACCGTACACATGACGTGGCGTGGTGACATGTCTGATGACGTCAACAAAGTCTGCGAATTGGGCGATGACACGTGTCCTGATGACGTGGCAGTTGGCTGTGTTTGTCCGGTGAATCCCTGGTTGACACATGGCTTGTCGGTGGTCGAAAATTAAGTCGGTTTTTTTTAACAAAAGTTATGTGGGGCTCGACCCCATGACCTCCCCAGAAATAGCGGATTGTTATACCGTTGCACCGTCGGCCGATGCCTTTACCAAATATAGGTGGCGGTTTGTTTTGTTATAAATTTTGTTTTATAACGGTTTTAAAAGAACCGACGGCCGGGAGTTGAACCCGGAACCGCCAGGCTCCCAAAAGCTTATGTTACTGTTGAGCCGCGAAACTCTTTCATGTATATAAGGGGCTCGGTTTTATTTTGTTAATTGTTAGGCCCGAATGCCTAAAGCAAAATAACCAACTAATGGTTATTTGTTTTAAATCAAAAGAAACCCCTCAACTAAAAGCCCAAAAATAAATTGAACGAAGGGCTCCAAATTAATTTGAAAGATTAAGGGGTTGTTTATTTGATTTATATGTAAATATGGAGGATTTTATAACTTTATGGTTATTCCCCATATCGGGTAAACTTCAAGTATAAAAAGGAGGAGTCTTGGAGTGTTTGAAAAGGAGCCATTACTGGGGATCAACCATTAGTGAAAGATCCATTAGTTGATCATCACTTCCTAAGATGATCCATCAGTTGATCATTCTCCATTGTATTCCTTTTTCTTGGTCTTTGAGAGGCTTTTTTGTGAGAGAATTTCTTAGAGGGAATTAGGAGAATATTTGAGTTGTGATGTATTGATGTTCTGAGTCTTGTAGTAGATCCTATTAGGCAAAGTCAGTTTTCTTCCTCTTTGTTAGTCATCCCCAGCCTTGAGAGCTTTTGAGAGGGGTGTGAGTGAGAGACTTTTTATATGACTTTGTGGAAAGGCTACAAGATATTGTAAAGCAGTGTTACAAGAGGCTCGTGGAGATTGTACTGCGTTTCAGAACATTTCAATACATTGGTCACTCGATTGAGCTCGACCCGGAGACGTAGTCACGTTGTGGCAAACTCCGTAATCAAATTGGTGTCTTCTTGTCTCTCTCTTGATTCTATGTTTTGAATTCCTTTTGATTAATGTTCCTACTACTTCATTGTTGATGTCTTTATTCCTTTGTTCATAATCACTTAAGCAATATTTGTCATAGATCCCTTCCGCTATACGGATCAAGTGGTATCAGAGCTTTGCTTGGCTAGTTTGCAGGAGTGATTGTGATTCATTTTTCTATTAGTGGACATTTGGAGTTTGGAGCAAAGATGGCATCAGAAAAGGGTGAATCTTCCAGGCTGACATTGACCCCATCCATGGTGGATGATCTCTTGTCAATGAAAGGCATGGTTGAAGAACTCTATCGAGACCATCGAGAGAAGGCTGATAGGATGCAAGAATTGGAAGAAGCCAATCGACGCTTGCAGAGAGAGAATGCAGAACTTCAGCGGATGTTGGAGGAATCCAACATGGAGAAGGAAAGACTGCAAAAGTTGTTGCAGGACATCTTAGAGGAGCAGAACAGGAGAAGTCCTCCTGTATCAGGGAGTGGACACATATGTGGTTTCTGTCCACATTCCAAGGATACATCATCCTCATACTCCCCGCTTACACCGCCTGATAGTACGGGAGCTTCTTCAGCGATGAGGCCCGTGGCTAGATTTGCTTGTGGCCATGATTGGGCTAACTCTCCTGGTACAGTAGAGTGTGCTTACTGTCGATAGAAGGAGTACCTCCAGACTCTAAATCTGCCTGATAGTGACAGTAATTATCTCGAAGCCTCTTCTTCCATCAAACAGAAGAAGTCAATAGAGGATGAGCAAGACTCTTTTGCACACTTCGAGAAGCACACAAGAGGCATAGGATCGAAGCTACTCGGGAAGATGGGCTTCAAAGGGAAAGGCTTTGGTATTTCTAAGCAAGGCATCACCAATCCGATCGAGGCGAAGAAGCGACCACGATACCAAGGATTGGGATTTAGAGGAGGAGATGGACAATCCTCTAAAGCTCAGAACTTCTGCAACCAGTGTGGCATCAGTGGACATTGGGAAGCAAAGTGTTGGAAGCTGCATCCAGAGCTTCATCATCAATCGAGGTCTACTGAGAGACCCAACCACTAGAAAGTTGAGGAGACGAAAGCAGAGCTAGCAGTAGCTACCACTTCTGAGGCAGTCCCAGGAGAAATTCAACCACAACCTGAGCAACCTGTGAAAGAGAGTTCCTTTGAACAGCTTCGTAAGAGCTGGGAACAACGCTCATCAAACTAGTATATCAGCTTGTGTGTGTTTATTACATCTTTTGTAGTGTGATGAATATGTTGATAAGCTAGTATTGTTTTGTGAGCTCTGAATAAACTTGTTTGTAATAATTTTTATGAAGTTGTATTTCTCTAGAGATTGAGAATTTGTAAGGCTCTTGGAAGCCATGTCTTGTAATCTGGAAAGAGAATACTTTGTAACTTCTTACTGCAGGATAGCAATTTGTTGCTGGTAGTTTCTTGCAGTTTCTTTTAGTGCGAAGCTTCAGTTGAAGAGCACTTTTTCAGATAGAGTTGTTGAGAACGGTCAACAGTGACCTGGCATGTTCTCAGCTTGAAGACTTAGTTGAGGCCATTTGGAGGATAAGTCTGAACTCAAATGGAGTTCTTGAAGGATTTATCGATGACCTTGTTGCTGGACCCGAGCTGTATGGTGGAGCCTTGAATCAGTTGTTCCGAAGTACAAAGGTGAAGGAATATGTCAGGCTGAGGCGCAAATCCGTGCTCGAGTAGTTGGAGGAGCAACAGAAGCATGCTAGAAAGAATGGCGAGAGATGTAGAATGCGAACTACCTGTAAGAAGCACTGGGGGATAGGTTTATCATACTCAGTTTTTACTTCTTGCTTTGGGTGTTTTAAGTTCCATTTTTGAACTACATCATGAGGAGTTGTGAATTCCTGCATTGCCGAAGTGTAAGACCCTAGCAGGCAGATGTGGCAGTGTATTTTAGTGTATTCAGATTGTGGCGAATGGCAAGATGCTGAATGCGAGATGTTTAGAAGGAACTATACACTTTTGGAGGACCAAAAGTTCTTCAGTGGGGAGGTTTGATCCAGGTGGATCTTTAGGACCTAAAAATTGAAGTGTTCCAGTTTCTCTCAAAAGCAGCGCCATTGTGTAGAGCACAGAATTCTGAATCCGGTGCAACTTGAACGGGCGAAAAAGGAGTCCGTTTGCTCAAGTTACGCGCAGTCAAAGTTCGGTCAAAGGTTGGTCAACTCAGCTATAGGGATGAGAAAAAAGGTGGAAAATTCATCATCACCAAATTGGACGAAGTTGACATCATCGCGAAGAGCTCGTCGTCACGATTCCAATGGTGTTCGTTTTGTGCAAATCGGACGTCGTGTGCGCAAGTTAGAGCCAGTCAAAGTTTTCGGTTGACCAAGGTACAAGTGGTATATTGCTGACGTCAGCATGACGTCGTCCTACTGCCTTGGCAGCAGGGTCATCGTACGGATGATGACGTGGACCAATGGGGGCTTGACACATGGCAGTCTATACGAACCGTACACATGACGTGGCGTGGTGACATGTCTGATGACGTCAACAAAGTCTGCGAATTGGGCGATGACACGTGTCCTGATGACGTGGCAGTTGGCTGTGTTTGTCCGGCGAATCCCTGGTTGACACATGGCTTGTCGGTGGTCGGAAATTACGTCGGTTTTTTTTAACAAAAGTTATGTGGGGCTCGACCCCATGACCTCCCCGGAAATAGCGGACGGTTAAACCGTTGCACCGTCGGCCGATGCCTTTACCAAATATAGGTGGCGGTTTGTTTTGTTATAAATTTTGTTTTATAATGGTTTTAAAAGAACCGACGGTCGGGAGTTGAACCCGGAACCGCCAGGCTCCCAAAAGCTTATGTTACCGTTGAGCCGCGAAACTCTTTCATGTATATAAGGGGCTCGGTTTTATTTTGTTAATTGTTAGGCCCGAATGCCTAAAGCAAAATAACCAACTAATGGTTATTTGTTTTAAATCAAAACAAACCCCTCAACTAAAAGCCCAAAAATAAATTGAACGAAGGGCTCCAAATTAATTTGAAAGATTAAGGGGTTGTTTATTTGATTTATATGTAAATATGGAGGATTTTATAACTTTATGGTTATTCCCCATATCGGGTAAACTTCAAGTATAAAAAGGAGGAGTCTTGGAGTGTTTGAAAAGGAGCCATTACTGGGGATCAACCATTAGTGAAAGATCCATTAGTTGATCATCACTTCCTAAGATGATCCATCAGTTGATCATTCTCCATTGTATTCCTTTTTCTTGGTCTTTGAGAGGCTTTTTTGTGAGAGAATTTCTTAGAGGGAATTAGGAGAATATTTGAGTTGTGATGTATTGATGTTCTGAGTCTTGTAGTAGATCCTATTAGGCAAAGTCAGTTTTCTTCCTCTTTGTTAGTCATCCCTAGCCTTGAGAGCTTTTGAGAGGGGTGTGAGTGAGAGACTTTTTATATGACTTTGTGGAAAGGCTACAAGATATTGTAAAGCAGTGTTACAAGAGGCTCGTGGAGATTGTACTGCGTTTCAGAACATTTCAATACATTGGTCACTCGATTGAGCTCGACCCGGAGACGTAGTCACGTTGTGGCAAACTCCGTAATCAAATTGGTGTCTTCTTGTCTCTCTCTTGATTCTATGTTTTGAATTCCTTCTGATTAATGTTCCTACTACTTCATTGTTGATGTCTTTATTCCTTTGTTCATAATCACTTAAGCAACATTTGTCATAGATCCCTTCCGCTATACGGATCATAGATTCAGGTTCAACAAACAACATAATCTCAGAAGAGGTAGTAAAGAAGCTAAAATTGGAGAAGGTACCCCACACTAACCCCTACAAAGTGACATGGTTAAACAAAGGGTAGAGTGTTCTTGTTAATGAGCAAGTAATGGTGGATTTTTCCATTGGAGGGTAGAAGGATAAGTTAATTTGTGATGTGTTACCCATGGATGCATGCCATCTACTATTGGGAAGACCATGGTAGTATGACAGAAGTGCCATGCATGATGGGAAAGAGAACACTATTTCTTTTTAAAAGGATGGGAAGACTTTTAAGTTGCAGTCATTGTTATAAGAAGAAGAAGGACAGTCAAAGACACCAAGTGTCATGTTAAGCAGTGGCAAGGAGTTCCTTAACAACCTACATCAAGGGGGTGAAGGATATGTGATCATGTTGCAGTCCAAAGAGGAAGACGAGACTGAAAAAATAGTCATACCCAGAGCAGTCCAGAAAATGCTTGAGAAGTATAAAGACATAGTGAGTGATGGTGCACCTGCAACTTTACCTCCTAAAAGGGCCATTAGTCATCAGATTTACTTTATACCTAGAGAATCATTTCCTAAAAAAGCATCTTATAAGCTTACACCGGATCAAAATCTAGAGGTAGCTAGACAAGTGCAGGAGTTATTGGACCAAGGCTTGATTAGGAAGAGCATCAGCCCATGTGCAGTACCAGTGGTCTTAGCAACCAAGAAAGGAGGCAAATGGAGATTATGCATTGATTCTAGAGCAATAAATAGAATCACAATTAGGTATAGGTTCCCTATTCCAAGGATTGAAGACTTGATGGATTGTCTTAGAGGAGCTCAGTACTACACCAAGCTGGATCTCAAGAGTGGATACCATCAGATTAGAATCAAGGATGGAGATGAGTGGAAGACAACATTTAAGACAACAGATGGGTTGTATGAGTGGAGAGTTATGCCATTTGGCCTCTCTAATGCCCCTAGCACATTCATGAGGCTCATGAATAAAGTGCTCAAGGACTTTACAGGGTTATTTGTGGTGGTATATCTTGATGATATACTCATCTCCAGCAAGACAGCAGAAGAACATCTAAAGCATGTGGAGATGGTTCTTAGAAGATTGCAAGAGGAGAAGTTAGCCATCAACCTGGAGAAGTGTGAGTTTTTCAAACAAGAGCTTGTATATTTGGGTTTTGTAGTGTCCCAAGGATCATTGAAGATGGATCCAAGCAAGGTGGAAGCTATCCTAAACTAGCCTACACCAACCACAGGGACTGAGGTGAGAATTTTCCATGGATTGACTCAATTTTATAGGAAATTCATAAGAAACTTTAGTGGCATATGTGCACCAGTCCTAGAGACAATCAAGGGTGGTTTGAAAACTAAGTTTGTGTGGACTCAAGAAGTTGAGAAAGGTTTTGAGAAACTGAAACAAGAAGTGGCAACTCAACCTATTCTCTTATTACCAAGCTTTGACAAATTGTTTACTATGGAATGTGATGCTAGTGGAGTTGCAGTAGGAGGAGTGCTAAGTCAAGAAGGCAGGCCCATAGCTTTCTTCAGTGAAAAGCTTAATGAAGCTAAGAAGAAGTATTCTACCTATGATCTAGAACTTTATGCTTTGGTTCAGTCACTTAGGAAGTGGAGGCATTACCTTCTACCCAAGGAATTTGTGGTCTTTACTAACAATCAGGCACTTAGTTATATCAACACCCAAGATAATTTGAGCAATAGACACTTGAAATGGATGGAGTACATCAAAGCTTTTACTTTCACCATCAAGCACAAGAAGGGACAATTGAACAAGGTAGCAGATGCATTGACTAGAAAATTGCTGACAATGCAAGAGATATAGATCAAGAGCATTGGAATAGAGAGTTTCAAGGATCTCTATGGGGAGGATGAAGATTTCTTAGAGGCCTACAAGGTATGTTCTGACTTTGAGAATCATTTTCATAGCCAATACTCAGAGTATACTTTGCAAAGTGGATTTTTGTTTAAATGGAATCAGTTGTGTGTTCCAAAAGGGTCAATGAGAGAAAACCTCATTCAAGAAAAGCATAATGGTAGTCTTAGTGGACATTTTGGCATCAACAAGACATTAGAACTAGTGCAAAGGTTCTACTATTGGCCTAAGTTGTCAAGAGATGTCAGGAGGTATGTGGAGCAATGTGTTGTGTGTATGAAAGCTAAGGGAGGAGCTATTAATGCTGGTCTATATCAACCGCTACCCATTCCTAATAGACCATGGGAGTGTGTTAGCATGAATTTTGTGGTAGGACTCCCTAAGACCAAGACTGGATTTGATAGTGTCTATGTGGTGGTAGACAGAGTCAGCAAGATGAGTCACTTTATTCCTTGTAAACCACTCATGATGCTAGTTATATAGCTCACCTTTTCTTCAGGGAAATTGTAAGGATCCATGGATTGCCTTTAAGCATTGTTTCAGAAAGGGATGTTAAGTTCATGAGTCACTTTTGGAAGACTCTATGGAGCAGATTAGGTACAACCTGTATTTTGGATCAACTTACCATCCTCAGACCGATGGTCAAATAGAGGTGGTTAATAGGGTGATAGGTAACCTTCTAAGGTGCCTAACCAAAGAGTATGGATAAACATGGGACATGGTTATCTCACAGGTTGAGTATGCTTATAATGACAGTGTGAGCTGAACCACAGGGAAGAGTCCTTTTGATATTGTGTATGGAATGCACCCAAGAGGTATATGTGAGCTCAGGGATCTAGGAGCTATGGACAATAGGAGTGGACATGCAGAGGACTTCACTCAAACCATGAAAGAGATCTAGGAGCAGGTAAAGAGGACAGTCACCAAGGCTACACAAAAGTTGAAAGATAAGGTAGATATGTCTAGAAAGGATTTGCAATTTGCAGTAGGATACTATGTCATGGTCCACCTTAACAAATCCAAGTTGTAGAAGGGTATATCAACCAAATTGCAGATGAAAAGAGTGGGACCATGCATTAGCCCAGTATGGGAAGAATGCTTACAAGGTGGAGTTACCTACAGATTTGGGAATTTCACTAGTATTCAATGTAGCTGATTTGATCAGATACAAGGGGTTAGTCAATGACATAGATCAGGCCAGTAAGGAGGTCTTCAAAGATGTAAGCAACATACCCTTACCTACTAAAAACAAACTACAAGCAAAGAGCATTTTGGAGTCAAGAGTGCAAAAATCTACAAGGAATAGAGTGTACATGGAGTACCTCATCAAGTGGAAGGACAAGCCAGAATCTGAGGCTACATGGGTGGATGAAGCTCAGTTCAAGAAGTAGGGCATAGATGTCTCTCTACTCTCTCCTCAAATTCCTTAGAGTTTATGCAGAGGGGGGAGAATGGTGCAGGAGCACTTAGGAAACACTAGGCATTAGGAAGTCTAGGATGAAGTTTTTGTTGTAGTGCATTTCCATGAAGGTCATGTTGACCATTGAGTTATAATTAGAATTTCAATAACATGTCTTGACTAGGAGTGATCAGGAGGGGTCAATAGTTTAAGGGAAACTTAATTTTCCTAGTTCTCTAGAAATTGGAAAAAGTGGCAAAATCGGACATTTTGCACCTTTGACACAAGACAAATGTAATGTTTGACCAAGGGGAGGCATAAATACCTTCATTGACCTGTAAATGGGGTGCCTCGACCTAAGAGAAAGGTTGGATGCATTCGAGTATGAGCAGAAGTTTCAAAATCAAGAAAATAGTGATTTCTTATGTGAATTTCCTGTGTTTTTACTTTAGTTTTATGTGTTAATGATTTCATCAGGCACTATGAGTAGTGTAGGATGTAGGGTAAT
The DNA here is from genome assembly GCA_007115665.2 of Sequoiadendron giganteum. Lineage (NCBI taxonomy): Eukaryota > Viridiplantae > Streptophyta > Pinopsida > Cupressales > Cupressaceae > Sequoiadendron > Sequoiadendron giganteum. The sequence goes on along the minus strand of CM021102.1, from coordinate 751,036,586 downwards.
TACCTTTCAAGCATTGTGTAGGAACATTAGGTAGTTAGTTTCTTTATTTCAAGCATTCTTTGAATAGTTAGTTCATTTCTTGTAACTGCTATTCTAAATAGCAAACTGTCAAGAATGGAGAACTAGTCCACGTTCCCACTGTACCTAGTGCATGGGATTTTGGGGATTTGGGCTAGACTCCATGTTTGTAAATATTTTAGATTTAGGAGAGGTTAGGAGTTAGGGAGTCACTATGAAAGTCTTCTCCTAGGCGAGGTTGACAATGCCCAGCTCGGAAAGATAGAAAGTGCAAAGCACTTGGTTTGCAAGGGTGACCTTTCCCTGACAAATCACATGGTGCAAAGGTTGATAGGAGCCTTGCAAAGGCTTGGTATGAAGGAGGATACTTTATTAGTCCATCCAAATGGAGAACAAGCTAATAGTCCATTATGTGGTCAGGAAATTGCCTAAAAGAGGCCTAAATTGTAAAAAGGAGGGTTATGACAGTGTACGGTCAAGTGAAGATGAAGACCTCAAAAATATTTTAGGGATGGGCATAAGGACCAAGAAACCAAAGAAAAACTTCTATGCTCTTTGGAGAATTTAGGAGAGTTTCCCTATTTCCTCAGAGTAGAAGACCTAATTGGCAAGCCTAGAACTAGTGACTAAAACCCTAGATGAGGGTTTGGTGAAGGCGATGGACAAAGGAAGCAAGGTGGAGTTTTCAAAGCTAAGTTATGATGGAATGAACCTATAGGAATCATCCCCACAACCCTTCAAGAACAAATTGGAAGTTGGGAGTAATTAGCCTTTAGGGAAGATTAAGGGCTAAGGGAAGAATAGGAGCATTGCACCAAGGAAGACTTGGTAAATTAGAATTTAGATGATAGTGGGGTTGGCTAGGAGAACCAGGGGTACCTAAGTGAAGTTCCTAAAGGTTAAGGTGACTAAGACACCAAGGAGATATTGCTAGCAAATATCCAGAGCATGGAACGGTGATTGTTCGATCCAACCCTATCACCTTGCCTTGTGGTACCCTAAATTGAAGTTATTAGAGGGATATATTAGGAATGGTTAGTATGAAGAGAATTGAAACAAATGTATGAATTTTTCATTGTACAATGATAGCCTGTAGACCAAGTATGATTTTCTCACCAAGCCACTTTTTTGGGAGACTCACATAGTGGATAACCTTAAGTTTCGATACCTCAGAGTGAGCACAAATCATAAATCTTAGATGTTTTTTGCATGGCATCAGACTCTATAGGCTTGATCTTCTTGGTCTTTGATATTGTATGATTGAGTATCTTTGTCATTGGTGAATACATAAGTGTATTGAATGTCTAATTTAGTTTGAGTTTGCATGTGCGCTCATCCTCTCACTAAAGTGGGGTCGAAATATATTTGTAGTATAGAAAAATGTACCCCTTTATATTTTCACACTTGTTTGGGCCCTCCTAGTTAAAATTGGGCTTCTTTATGGCTTATTTGGTCCTATTTTGCATCCACAAGCCTTATTTAATGCATCTTTCACAAGATAATCCCAAAATTTAGTAAATGACCAATCATAATTCATGTTTTTGGGTTGTGTGTTCTAGATCTAGTGATTTGGGACTTATACACCACCTTGGGCATATGGGTCCCACCTAGGTTTTGGGGCTTGGTCCTAAGTATTGCATTTAACTTAACATCTCTTGAAATGTGTGTCCTAGTTTAAGACACTGGGCCTCATACACCCTAATTGGCATATGATTCCTACTTTAACTAGGACCTATTTTAAATCATATTCTTGGTGGGATTAAATTATTATCCTAGCTCTGATGTCAGCTTGCAATATTGTAGTTTCAAGAAATTTGGCATAAAAAAGTATAAATACAAGGTTATTTCACATATTTTCTCCTAGAAATTTTCATGAGAAAGTGTGATCTAGCAATTTAAGTATTCAAGAGAAGATTATCGAGCATTTAGATCAGCATTCAATATTCAAGCATCATGTCAAAGTCATAATGAATCATCTATGTTTTTGAGCTAACATTCGTCATGTAGTTTTTCATGATTCAAGCAAGCATTCAAAGTCATTACCTCATATCAAGATTGAGATTCAAGATCCATACACATTGGAGCCATCTCACACAATATTGCAACCTTTATTTCAAGGGTTGGGTGAGTTACAACATTGTATGTTTTTCATTCATCATTCCTTCATTTTATTACATTTCATTTCAATGTTTTAGTACCAAAATGGGGTTTAACCAAGGAAAACCCCTATTCTCTAACACAAAAAATTTTTCCCCTCTTCTTGTGTGATTGTAGATCTAGGTGTTTTAGAGCTTGAAGATCCTTTGGAGATAAAATTGCAAGATTGGAAGAAAGATTTCAAGTTGTCAAAATGTTGTCATCTTCACAAAATCTCGCCTATAGATTTGAATTGAGACTTTTTGAGCCGAAAAATTATACAAGACAAAAGCTACAAAAGATCACTCGAGGATAAAAAAGTTTCAATCAAACCCTATTACTAGGACTGAATCTTCACCTTCGGCATATGTGTCCCAGTGTGCCTCTTTTAAGTAGTTTTGTATAGATCTTGATTTTCCAAGAGAAGATTTTAGATTCTACCCAAATTCCAGTAGTAGGACTAGATTTTTCAGTCTGGCATATCAATCCCAGTGAGCTTCAAAAGTTAATTTTAGAGTTGCAGACCTTGTTTTGGACATTTCCAATCTTCTAGGTGCTTCTCTCTTTATCCTAAATTTCTCATTCTGATTTTATGTTTTATTTTCTAGGTAACATATCTAAATTTTCATATTGTTTTCATTTCCTTATTTCTAAGCATTTGCTTAGTGGTGAGCCCCCCTTTTTAATCACATCAAAGGAAAAGTCCTTGTCCTAGTAGTCCCTTCCCTCAATTGAGCCAGTTGGTTGAGGGATCTCTAGGGTTTCCTTTAATGAACTAAGAGTGAAATAGGACCCCATAGTTCCATCTACCAAAAGGTGGAACCATATTTCCTTGTGTTCATTTTGGTGAACCTAACATGAAAAACCTAGACTATCTGAAAGAATCCTAACAACAAGTTGTAACCCTCAATGGAAACAACAATGTTTAACCTTCACAATACATCAAAACCAATCCACTATCCCTAGAGATATTGAGTGCAAAAATTCCACAAGGTATAGAAGTTCCTTGATTTGAGAAATATGGTGGGAAAGGAGATCATGTTATTCATGTTTCCACTTTAATATATTTATATATTTATTTAATCTTTGAAGATAAAATTTTGGCTAAACTATTCCCTAGTTCATTGAAGGATACTGCTTTAGAGTAGTTCTCTTCCTTAAAAAATAATTCAATCAATCCATTCAATGATCTTCTTGATGCCTTCTACAACCACTTCCACATTCACATGGGTCCCAATATGACCCTAGCTGATTTAATGACATGTAAACAAAAGGATGATGAGAAAGTGGTTGATTTCATAGCAAGATACCAAACACTTTATTCACAAGTAAACAATAATATTCCTGATGCCAACCTTCAACGAACATTTATTTCCAACCTAAAAAATGAACTCTAAAATAAACTTGAAATATTGAGATTCCCATCCTTTACACAGTTAGGTACCACCCTTCGTGATTATCAAAATACAACTTATAGTCATGATGTGAAAAATCCCTCTAGTCATCCTCATAAGTCCAAATATGTAACTCAAAATAATCACCAACCTTTCAAGAAGAAAAATAGGGCCTTTTTATAATTGAACTCCCCTCAACCAACTCAACAAGCTAATAACCAAGTGGCTTCTATACCGATGACAAATCATTTTTCCTTTGGGGATAGGAATATAAATTTTACTCCTCTACGCGACACCCCTCATAATATCATGTTGTAGCTCATTAAAAATAATATTCTTTCCCTACCTCTTATTAAAGAGTGTGATCCTAATCTACCATTACCTGCAAGCTTTTGATGAAACTCTTATTGCCATTACCATTGACAAAATGGACAATGTACAAAATATTGTAAGCATCTTAAAAATCTTATGCAAGTCCTTATCGATTCTAATCATCTACAAATTGGAGATGTGAATGATCGACGAAATAATTTCGTAGCTCCTCCTAACCAAAAATTTTAAAAAATTTACAAATCCCATGTCGAAGCACACTATTTCATTTGTTAAAGATACAAAAACAAAGAATGATGTGTTGAATGTTGGCATGGATGATGAAAACATAATGGATGAAAATATAGATGAACTGGTAGCATTTATTGAAGCTATACCTCCTAAGGGCTCAACCAAAATGCCTCTTGATATTTATTTTTCATAGAAAGGAATACTTAAACATGCACCCGATGGTCTTGTTTACATAGTTGGAAGAATCAATAACAAGCACACTAATGGGATATTAATTGATTACATTTATGGAGAGAATTTTATCACTGAAGAATTCCTATTTGTGCATGAACTCTATCAAGATACATATGATATAGATAGAGCATAGATCTAGAATCATAATGGGTTTTCTTGTCCTACGATTGGATCGATAGATCTCCCTTTAAAATTTGGACTGAAAACATTAAATGTATCATTCATCATCATCCTGCAATCGGACCAATTTTGTGTGAAGTTAGGCTATCCATGGCTTCACTCCATGAATTTAATCATGTCATTTGTACATAAATTTTTAAAATTTCCCTTTGGTAATGATATCTTTAGTATGCATCACAATGGTTTAATCATGTGTCTTCTTGAGGGAACTTTTCATTGGATTTCATTTATCCTGAGATTATTGAACCTACTAGACCTCAAGAAGACTTATTTTTCATCTCATACCAAAAGTTCAAGGAAAATAATATAGTAGAATTATCCATTAGAAATATTCCTCAACCCATGATTGACTTGCCTATCCTTAACAAATAATGATTGAACTAAAAGTCCTTCCAAAAATCCAAGAACAACATATAACAAAAACTCCTATAATTTCCTACAAGAGACCATGAGACAACCAAAACAATCCCATTGTGCTTCCTAAAATTAAACAAGTTTACAAAGCTAAAGAGAAAGTGGTTGAACAACATCCTATGGTTGCTTCCATTCTTTCCCCAAAGGAAGTTCAATAACACCTATGGTTGACAAACCTTCTCCTACACATAAAAATTGACAACATATTGAAATGAAACAAAAAATTTAGAGAGCATAGGCATAGATGTCATGATAAATTGCTTCTATGTTACAAAATTAAATTTAAAATTACATAAAAAATCAAAATCTAAACTTACCTGAAGCAATGCATGATGACTCTATACCCTAGCCACAACATAAATAAGAACCTTCAAGAGAAATTATCATTTGACCTCCTATTGTGATTAATCTAGATGATGATATTGATATTGTAAAAATTGATGAATAAGTGCATAATTAATTGAATACATTATTTTCCTCTTCTATGAGCTTAAATGACAAATATCTTAATAAGAGTGTTGAACTTCACACTTCCTATAGTTTGACACTTTTTGTTGTCCCTTGCGATATTTTTTCACCTTCTACTTGTACTGAATGAGATTGGGATGTTGATGACCACCTCTATAGGTTGAATCACATGTTCCTTACTAGTCTTTTGCTTCTTTTTTTCTTTTTCATGTTTCTTTATGTGATTGCATGGGTGTAAGAGATCCCTTGTAATGTTATGTTTGATGTATCTCTCTCTCTTTTTGTGAATTCGTCTATATGTATCTACATTCTTCTCTATCTCATAAATTTTTTCTATTTTTCATTTGTCTCATGTTTTCCTTTTGGGGATGACGTAAGGTGCCAATAAATTTAGGTGTCTTCCATGTTGACCTGTAACACTTTTTCTTTGTTTTCGCTCTCTTTGTGTCATCCTTACAGTTTTATGAGTATTTAGGTATTGATGACAGTCCAGAGCTCTATGAAAACATTATAGAAAAGACACACTAACCTCAAATCCATAGATTCCCTATGTATTCTTGGGGGAAATCCCTCCCTCCTCATTCATGGCATAGCTTTATTTCAGAAATATATGTCTTGGCATAGATTTTTTTGAGGAAATTTATCATGTCTTGAGAGAAAACATTGGCTACTTTAAAGTTTTTGCTCATACCAATAGTGTTAGCAACCACTTTAAAGCGGTGGCATACATCGTTGACATCTTTATACATTTTGCATATTTTATGGTGTGATTTTCTTGGTGGTGTCATTAGTTTTGATGTTCTCCAAGAATGTGATATTTCTAAGCATATGATTTCCTTTAGTGACATGATGTGAAATGAGGCATCGCATAAGTGGTAATCTGATATTCTTGACTTGTCCTCTCTTGGAGACATTAGGCATGATGTTCCCTAGGTTAAGAGCTTACATGAGCTATTTTTCATTTACGATAGTTGTTATATGGCCACCTTGCATAACACACTTTTCTTTCGTTTGGATCCATCCTATTTGTGCATGAGTGTTAGAATACAAAGTGTTTCATGCCTCATGGATCCTATCATTCATGTTGTGTGGTGTCTTATCAAATTTATCATGGGATATAGCTTTGGTATGGTTAGCATATGGGAGCTAAACTTAAGCGTGACTTTCCCATATCCACTTGCTTGCTTGTGTGAGTGCATACGAGCCACATATGTATGTATCTTTGGGGGCTCACCTAGGGGATGATGTGAGGTTCCACTAGCCCTTGTGAGTGTGTGTTTTGTTTGCATGGTGTACATCACATTTCCACTAGTAAAATTTTTTGGACAAACAACTTAGATCTGATCCACATCATGTTGGAAAAATGGTGGAGGCTTGATGCACCCCCTTTGTTATCCTTTTCTTTCTTCTTTATGTCTTTCACAGTCTATGCTTGTATCTTGATGTTTCTTCATACATCATTCACATTTGTGCTCTTTTGTGACTATGTTAATTTTCCATGGGATCTTGATCTTGGGGGCTTGATCATCCCTCTTAATCATTGTCTTCCTATTTCACTAGCATTGGTACACTTGGACCCCTCTTGATGCGAGTTTGTCTACTTTAGTGTGAGTTTGAAGAAATTTCATCCTCTCACTAAAGTGGGGGCTAAATGTAGTGTACAAAAATGTATCCCTTTAAATTTTCACACTTGTTGGGGCACTCCTAGTTAAAATTGGGGTTCTTTGTGCCTTATTTGGTCCTTTTTTGCATCCACAAGCCTTATTTAATGCATCTTTCTTAGGATAATCTTGAATTTTAGTAGTAATTCACGTTATTGGGTTGTTTGTTAGAGATATAGTAGTACAGGACTCATATGCCCAAGGTGGCATATGAGTCCCACTTGAACCAAGACCTATGTTAAATCAAAATCTTGGTGGGATTTCATTATCCAAGATCTGATGTTGGCTTGTAGTCTTGTAATTTTGAGAAGTTTGGCATAAACAAGTATAAATACAAGGTCATTTCACATATTTTATCCTAGGAGTTTGCATGAGAAAGTGTGATCTAGTAATTCAACTATTCAATAGTATTCAAGAGAATTCAAGAGAAAATGATCAAGCATTTGGAGTAGTATTCAATATTTAATCATGTCAAAGTCATCATGCATCATGTGTGTTTTTGAGCTAACATTTGTAATGTAGGTTTCCATGATTCAAGAAAGAATTCAAAGTCATTATCTCATATAAAGATCAAGAGTCAAGATCCACATCCATTGGAGGTATCTCACACAAGATTGCAGCCTTTATTTCAAGGGTTTGGTGAGTTTCATCATTGCATATTGTTCATTCAACATTCCTTCACTCTATTTCATTTCATTTTCAGGTTTGACCAAGGAAAACCTCTATTCCCTAACACAAGATTTTTACCTCTTCATGTGTGACTATAGATCTATGTGTTTTGGAGCTTGAAGATCCTTTGAAGACAAAATTGTCAAGTTGTCACAAAGTTGTCATCTTCACAAAAACTCAACTACAGATTGGAATTCAGACTTTTTTGACTTGAAGATCAAACAAGTTGAAATCTACAAAATATCACTCAAGGATACAAAAGTTTTAGTCAAACCATACTACTAGGTCTAAATTGCCACCTTTGGCGTATGAGTCCCAGTATACCTCTTTTTAGCAGTTTTATGTAGATCCTGATTTTCCAATAGAAGATTCTAGATTTTGCCCAAATTCTAGTAGTAGGACTATATTTCCTATTCTGGCATATCAGTCCTAGTGAGCTTCAAAATTTATAATTTTAGAGTTGTAGACCTTGTTTTGGACATTTCCAATCTTCCAGGTGCTTCTCTATTTATCCTCAGTTTGTCATTTTGATTTTAAGTTTCATTTTCTAGGTCACATAGCTATATTTGCATATTTCTTTCATTTCCTTCTTTCTAAGAATTTTCTTAGTGGTTAACCTCCCTTTTTAATCACACCAAAGGAAACCTCCTTTTCCTAGTAGTCCTTTCCCTCAATTGAGTCACTTGGTTGAGGGATCTCTAGGGTTTCCTTTAATGAACTAAGAATGAAATAGGACCCCTTAGTTCCATCTCCTAAAAGGTGTAACCCTATTTCCATGTGGAACCCTATTTCATTATCATAATGAGAGGTCAAACAATAATTTCCAAGGAAGGTGGAATAATAGTGTCCAAGGAATGTCACAAAGAGATAGATACATCAAAAAAAATAGTACGGGGAGATTACATTATGCACATGCAATAACATCAAGAAACATGAAAAAGAAAACAAAAACAAGACTAGTAAAGAACATGCGAGTCAACCTATAGTAGGCTGTTTGTATCCCAATATTGTTGATCGTATACAAAAGGTGGACAACTAGCCAAATGGACAACATCAAATTCTAAAACTTGGACAAGGCTAAAGAATTCTTTCCCCCACTATGTGCAAGACAAGAATGAGCCAGGTGAACGGTGATATGATGCTCCTTGGATAAAGGAAATGACTTGCAATGAACGTAAAACATGAAATAGTCAGTATGCTATGATCCTAGAACTATTACATGGTAAGGAGCAACAAATATTGTTATTGATTATGATGAGTAAATAAAGTATCAACTTGATGCATATCTAATGAGATATATATCAGTTTATGATACACACTAAAGTTAAAGTTGTCTTGGAATAATCTTTTGTAATAGTGTTGACATTAAATGAAGGCTTGTTTATTTATTTTGATGTATAGTAACCAAGATCATTAGTCATTTATTGTGTTTTAGGCTCTATAGCACCACATCCTTTTCCACTATACCCAAGTTGTTTCATAAGTACATAACCTCTTCCATAAAGGTTTTTCACTTCTTCGAATAGTCTAGGCTTGATCTTCTTGGTATTTTATGTTGTATGATTGAGTATCTTTGTCATTGTTTCATACATAAGTGTCTTAAATGTATACTTTAGTGTGAGTTTTCACTTGTGCTCATCCTCTCACTCAAGTAGGGTCTAAATATAGCATAGGAAAAAGTATGCATTTTTTCACACTTAATTTGGGAATAAATAATTAATAATAAAATGAGCTTAATTATGCCTTAATTTAGTTTTGTGATATGTATTTCACATATTAACATTAAGTTTATGTCCTTATTTACTAAAATGGACTTAATTGTGCCTTATTTTTGGTGTTGTAAGTTGTACCTTTACACTTTCACACTAATCTAGGGCATTATTAACTAATTGAGGTTATTTTTCCTTAATTGGCCCCATTAATACAAATCCAAGCCTAAATAATTATAATTTTTGGTGGATAAAACCTATCATTCATAAATTTCATAACATACGGTGAATGGGTCCTCACTTACACCTAGGACCTAAGTTAAAATTATTTTTTTGGCAGTTTTTTCAATGATTTCAAATGTGTATTCACATGTCGGCTTGTGATATTTGAATTTTAGGAATTAATCTTAAGATATGTATAAATAACAAGTCATTTCACTCTGTTTCATCCTAGGAAAATCTAAGAATTCAAGAATTCTAGAAAATTTATGAGAAATTGTGATTAAGATCATTCAAGAGAATTCAAGAGCATTTCAAGGAATTCAAGAGTAGATTTATTGAAGATTATTGCAGCAATCAAGATTCCATTATCATGTCAGATATTTATTGCATCATTCATGTTGTTTGATCTAATATGGTGATGTAGAGTTCAAGATCTACTCAAGTATTCAAAAGAATTGTTCCAAATCAAGTTTCATGATCAAGATCCACATCCATTCAAGCAAATTCATGCTAGTTGTGGATCTATATTCCAATGTTTTATCAAAGATTTGGTGAGTTGTGGAATTTCTTTTCCACTCATCATTCCTTCATGCTATTTTGTTTCATTTAAAGGTTTAATTACCAAAACGAGGTTTGAACCAAGAAAATCCCCATTCACCTAACAAACAACATTTTTCTCTCTTTGATGTGTGATTGCAGATTTTAGGTGGAAGATCCTTTGAAGATCAAAATTGAAGAAAGTTGCAAAGTTGTCAAAGTTGAAAGAAATTGTTTCCTTTCATGGAAACTCTTCTATAGGATTTTTTTTTGGTTGTTTGATAATGATAATTGGGAATCTAGGAATGTAAACATAGTAGGAGAGAACTCAAAATGGAATTTTATAGAGCCCTAGCCAGGACCCATTTTCCATAGGGAAAATGAGTCCTTAGTGAGCTTCAAAATGTGACTTTTGGTGAATGGTACACATTGTTCTCCCCTTTCCAAATCTTCCTTTTGATTGATATTTCTTTCAGATTTGGATACACTCTTTCATTTGCATTTTGGAGTTATTTTATGATTGTAATATTTCTCCCCAAAGTGTTATTTGTCTCATACCCTTGTCATTGCATAAAGAGGAAATTTTCTAATTCATACCTTGATTTGACTCACCTTTTTGGTTATTAGTCATCTCATTATTTGGATCTCATTACCTTGAATGAAATTAGAAAAATAGGTCCTTTGTGGTGAACCCTCCTTTCATAACATTTCCCCTAACCTATTTTCCATGGTTTCACTAGTCAACTCACTATGGACTATAGCTTTGATACCTAATTTCCCATGACCACCTTATCCACAACCAATGTGACTAATGTTAACACAATGGTTTCTAATATGCCTCAAGAAGAACTAAAACAAATAGATTAAGATTTAGAGAAATTGCAAAATTTTGTGAGTTCTGAATACATTTTTGGCACTACAATTCTTGTCATTAATAACATGAGGAAAATTATTGATAATGAAAAAGGAATAGAGATTATTCATATCCTAGCCCATATTATTGATCAACATGTCCTTACAATGACTAGTTATGATCAAACTTTGGAGTATACTCAAAGTCAAGGTGGAAGTTGAATTCCTCCTTCCATAACTATGAAATCCATTCCGATATACACTAATCCAACTATTACAACAAATAGACAACCTACTAGCAATATAAATTCCACCTTAGGTATTTCCACTAGAAATTCCTTTAGCTTTGTGAATTCAAATCTCATGTCTCCTAATCCATCTCCCCTCACAAACTTAAATAATTCACTTGTCCTCTGAATACATACACACCTCCACCTTATTCACCTCCATATCACAACATAAACAGTGATCCAATCCTTAACAAACTCCTACAAAATGTTTCATCCCTCCAACAACAAATTGCAACATTGAACCAAGATAAAAATGACCAACCTTCACAATATGTGAAAAGAAACAACTTATCCTTGGAGATATTGAGAGCACAAATTCCACAAGGAATAAAGAATCCTATATTTGAGAAATATGGTGGGAAATGAAACCGTAGTAACCATGCCTCAACTTATACAACCTTATGTAGTGATTTCATTTTTTAGGATAAACTCTTGGCAAAACTTTTCCCTAGATCCTTGAAAGATATCGCCTTGGAATGATTTTGTAGCTTACCGAATAACTTAATTAGCTCATTCAATACCATTTCCAAATTATCGATTCCTTTCTTTACCATTTCAAAGTGCACATGGATCCCAATATGACCTTAGCTAGTTTAATGCAATATAGACAAAATAAAGATGAAAAGGTCACTGATTTCATAGCACGATACCAATTTTTGTACTCACAAATAAACATTAAGATTCTTGATTCTGACCTTCAAAGAATTTTCATAGCCAATATGCATAAAAATACTCAAGATAAACTTGAGATGTTGAATTTTCCCTCCTTTACACACTTGTGCATGACCCTCCATGATTATCAAAATTTAGTTAGTCATCGTGAAGAAAAAACCGCTTCTATCAATTCTGAGAAATTTGAAGTCATGACCCAAAATAATTTCCAACCTTTCAAGAAAAGGAAAAAAAGGCTTTCTACAAATAAGCACACCTCAAACAAACCAACATGTTAACACCCAAGTGGATTCTATAAAAATGATAAATCCATATCCATTTAGGGAGAGGAGTAGAAAATTTACCCCTTTACGTGATACCCTTCACTCCATAATGTTGCAACTTTTGAGTAAGAACTTAGTTACCTTACCTCCTATTAGAGAGATCTACACAACTAACCCTTATCTTCAAACTTTAACTCAAATTCTAAGTTTTCCATTATAATTGATAAAATAAACATGATACAAAAAATGTAAGCATCTTAAAAATGTTGTGCAAGACCTCATTGATTCTAATCACATCTAGATTGTGGTGTTAGTGATCAAGGAAATAATTATGTTTCCCCACCCAACCAAAATTTTCAAATCTTTACCAATCCCATGCCAAATCATAATATCTCTTTTGTGAAATCTAATGGTGCCAACAATGATATGATGAGGGTGTTGCCACAATAGTGGTTTACAATTTCTGAGAGGAACTAATTTTTGCTGAAATCACATATTTCTAGAAAATATAATGATTTAAGCATTAAAATGTTCCATTCTAAGGATTTCAATTGAAAAGGGTTTGATCAAACCACCTTAGATCAAACTCCTTTGGATAGAACCTCACTATTTTTAAACCATACCTATAAATGAGTCTCCTTTACACCTATAAAAATGCTCATAAAAAAACACTTTTGATTTACCTTTTTGGGGATCAAATTAATTCATTTAAAATTTATTTGAAATTATTATGGTATTCCTCAAAATTATCTATCCAATGAATATAATTTTAATATGTTTTGGTTTTATTATGTATTTGTTTTTTTAGTTTTATTAAACATAGGTTTTTCATCAAAAATGAAGGTCTTTGTTCTGCACATGTGGAAAAATATCATATTATCAATTTTTTTTTGAAAAATATGAGTGCACTAGATATTGAAGTCCTTGATCCAACAAAAAAATAAAAATTGAATTTCGATATATACAAAAAAAGTTGCGTGTTATACGGTCATGCTATGTCTGAATTGTAATTGGTTTGACTTTGAAACTTGATTAAATAAAATATATCTAACCAAGTGGAAGCACTAGATATTGGAGTTAAAAATCTAAATTCGAAAGAATTAGAATTTTATCCTTCATGAAAAAAAAGTTATGTGTTATACGGTGTGTGTCACTTTTTAAAAATGTTGTTTTCTGAAAAAAAACCATTTTTCATGGGAGATGGAAAAAGAAGTGCAATATGATTCCAAAAAATTTGAAAAAAATATTTTTAGAATCTATAGACAAAATTTGACAAGAACCTAGTTTGCATCATCTTTAAATTCTGTATGGTTTAGCCACTATAGGTGCCCGAATGTGAAGATTTAGTTAAAAAAAAATATTCAGTGTTGAATTTGGCCAAAAATTGTAAACCACTATTGCGGGATCACCCTATAAATGTTGAAAAACTTGAAAATGAGAATGATGAAAATATAAATAATAATGAAGTAGACTTAGAACATGTGATCGACTTCATTGAGATTCAACCTTATAAGGGCCAAATGAAAATTCTCCTTGATATTGCTTTCTCATAAAATTACATAATTAGATGCAGACTTGATGGTCCTCTTTACTTCACTAGAAGAATCAATGACAAGGGACTAGCAATGGGATATTAATTGATCCTATGTATGTAGAGAATTTTATCATTGATGGATTCTCATTTGTGCATGAAATCTATCACAATTCTTATGAACAACCAAAATCATGGATTAAAACACATAATGGTTTTGCTTTCCGTACAATAGGTGTGATCACTCTTCCTTTACAATTTGTATAAAAAAAATGAATGTCTCATTCTCCATCATCCTATCATCAAACTAATTCCATGTGAAGCTTGGATATCCATGGCTATGCTCCATGGATTTTGTCTCGTCAGTAGTGCATAAATATTTAAAGTTTCCATTTGGTAGTGATATATTTACTATGCACCATAGTGGCTTTAATCTTGTGTCGTCACATGGTAATTTCTCACTGCATTTATTTTGGACCAAACCTATGGAACCTATTAAACATTGTAAGCACTTCATTTTCAAATCTTCTCAAAAGTATAAGTCAAATTATCCCTTAGCAACATGCCTCAACGCATGATTGAGCCTCATATCATAGATGCAACCATTATTGAACCAAAAGCTCTTCTAATTCACCAAGACCAACCCATGATAAATCCTTTTCCTATTTCCTACAAAATATTGAGAGATAACAATATGATTCCTGTTGTTCCTCCTAAAATCAAATAAATATAAAGCTAGAGAGAAAGTGGTTCAAAAATCTCCCATGGTTCCTTCCATTCCTCCCTTATAGGAAAGACAGAAACCTATGGTTAATAAACCCACTCCTACACAATCACAACTTGAAAATTATACAAAAAGAAACAAAAATTCTAAAGAGTGTAGGCGTTGATGTCAAGCTATTTCTCGTAGACTAAAAGAAACAGAATAAAACATAAATCGAGATCAAATACTAATTGAAATAAATAATGATGATACTCCACCTTTGCAACAAAACCAACAACAAGAAACTTGTACAAACATTGTCATTAGGAGGTAAACCCATGAAAGTGGTTTACAATTAGAGTGAGGAAGGAAAACTTGCAAAAAATGACCCCATGCAAAAAAAAGTGGTTTTTGGGGTTCGAATGAACCCAAAGGTTCAAGCGAACCAAAAAAGGGTTTGAATGAACCCTGGTTTGAGCAAACCAATTAAATACAATGTCCCACTATTCCTGCCAAAAAACACAATGAAAAAGATGTTTTGAAAGGGGGTTTGAATGAACCTTGGTTCGAGCGAACCCCTAGGGGTTCACTCGAACACCCCTTTTCTCTCCTTCTCCCCCTCAGACACCCAAAAAGTCTAGAATTTTGTGATTCAAAGCTCAGGTTGAGGATGAAAGTGGAGGAGACTTCACAAACCCAAGTAGATGATGGTAGTCCTTAGAATGAGCTATCCAACGAATATAATTTTAATATATTTTGGTTTTATTATTTTATTTTATTTTAGTTTTATTAAACAGATTTTTCATCGAAAATCAGGCTCTTTGTTCTGCACATGAGGAAAAATAGTAGATTATCAAAAAAAAAAAATTAAAAAATATGAGCGCAACAGATATTGAAGTCCTTTATCCAACAAAAAAAATTTAAATTTTGATACATACAAAAAAAATTATTTTGTATACGGTCCACCTATGTTTGAATTGTAATTGGTTTGACTTCGAAACTTGATTAAGGAAGAAATATTCAATAAAAAAGTATGAGATCAATTGGAAGCACTAGATATCAGAGTTGCAAATTTAAATTCAAAAGAAGTAGAATTTTATCCTTCATGGAAAAAAAATGTTGTTGTATATGGTGAGCGTCACTCCTTAAAAATGTTGTTTGTTGAAAAAAACTAGTTTTCAAAGGAGATGGAGAAATAAGTGCAATATAATTCCAAAAAAATAAAAAATAAAATATTTAGAAGCTACAGACAAAATCTCACAAATCACTAATTTGCATCATCTTCAAATTCTTCACAGTTTAGCTGCGATAGGTGCCCGAAAGTGAAGATTTAGATAGAAAAAAATATTTTAGTGTCGAGTTTGGCCAAAAATTGTAAACCACTATTGTGGGATCACCCTAGGCCTCATATTATGATTATCATGGATGATAATGAGATTGCTAAAATAGATGAGGAAGTTCATAATGAGCTGAATTTATTATTTCCTCTTCCATGAGCTTAGATGATAACAACCATGATAGTCCTGCTATAAAGAGTGAGTGACCATGTGTTGAACCTAGTGATGCTCCTAGTAGAACACTTGTCGTTGTCCCTTTGGATATTTTTCCACCTTCCACATATGATGAACAAGATTGGTATGTGGATGATTTTTTGTAGGTTAAATCACATGTGCCATACTAGTACTAGTCTTCTCTTTGTGTTCTTTGTGATTACATGTGCATAATGTGACCCCATGTACAATGTTGCTTTGTTTGTCTTTATATGTTTGTGAGCCTACTCTGGATGATCCTCATCACTCTATTGGTACAAGGAGACAAAAGAAGCGAACCCGTTGTGATATTGTTCTATTTGTATCTATATTATTTTATCTATTGTAACCTTTATCTTTTGTGTTGTGTTTCCTTTCCAGGGATAATGCAAGGCATCAAGACATTTAGGTCTCTTCCATGTTGACCCAAATTTTTTTGTTTACATTCTCTCTCTCTATGTGTCATTCTTCCTTTGTGCTTATTGTTCCATGAGTCATTTGGGGAATGATGATGATCCTAAGATCAATTATATCACTGTAGCAATGACAAACACTGACCCCTGATCCATGGATCCCTTATGTGTTATCTTAGGTTCACATATGTGGGGAAACCCTCCTTTCATTATGTAGCTCTATTTTGGAAACATATTTTTACATAGGGATTTTTCAATAAATCTCTCATGTATTGGTATTTATTGTGTTTTAACTTAAATAAATTGATCACAACATGGTGTTTATAAATTTACTTAAAGTGGGGGTATACGTGTCCCCACTCATTGTTTTATTCAAAGTGGGATCTTCTTAATTCACCTAATCTATCTTCTTGGTGGTGTCATTGGGTTTGATGTCTTTCAAGAGCATGAACTTTATGAGAATATGGTATTCCTCTTAGTGGTGAGTTTATGGATTGTATTCCCTAGGTTATGAATCTCTTATCCTCAACTGGTACTCTCCTAGAGATATTAGGCATGATGTTCCCTAAGGTGAGACCTTTCATGAACAAAGAAAAATCTCTTTCAATATCCTATTGCATGTAGGAAGGCTACCAAGCATAACACAACTTATCAAAGTTATAAAGTGGTATAACTTTGGTATGGTTAGTACAATGGGAGCCTAGACCTAGCATGACTTACCATTAGCAGCTTTTTGGAGCTCACCTAGTATACAATGGATTTTTCACTAGACCGTGTGAGCGCATTTCTTTTGCATAGTGGAAAATGGGTTTCCACTTATAAACTTTTTTTGAAAAGAAACTAAGGATTGATCCATACCAATTGTAAAAATAGTTGAGGCTTGATCTACCCCTCCCTTTCTCTTTCTCTTCTCATTAATTTTGGCATTGTATGCTTGTGTATCTTGTCTTGCTGTTGCATATTTAACATAAGCATGCATCTCTTTGTGACTTTGTTGGATTTCCATGATATCTTAGATCTTGGGGGCTTGATCATCCTCGTTGACCTTTGTTCTCTTATCTTTCCAACGGTTGTACAATTAGACCTCTCTTGATGCTAGTTTTACTACTTTAGTGTGAGTTTGAGCATAGGAACTGTCCTCTGACTAAAGTGTGGGATAAATGTAGTGTCATAAAATGTACTCCTTTATATTTTCACACTATGTTTGGGTCCCTTAATAAACCAGACTAAATTTAGCCTCTAATTGCCCAAATTTTGCATCTATAAGCCTAATTACATGCAATTTCCAAAAGGGGAGTTATGATTTAATTAATTCATTTATTATTCTTAGCACCTTGAAATGAATAGGTCCTAATTATTTAGGCCAGGACCCATTCACACAAGGATCTCAAATTCAATTTTTAAACATGTTTTTGGTGGCATATTAAGGTCCTAAATTCAATTTTTAAGTGTCGACCTATAATGCTTATTTTTTGGGAAATTATAAAATTACCTATAAATACAAGGTCTTTTTATCAAATTCTATTCCTAATATATCTAGAAATCATATGCAAACATTGCTAAAGCTAAGGTTATTTTCAAAGGTGTTCAAGAGTAAATTTCTCAAGAATCATGTCAAAGTTATCAAGTATCATGCATGTTTTTGGAGCTAACATTGTGATGTAGCTTTCAAGCATTCAAAGAAAATTTTAAGCATCAAGATTTCTTCATAAATCAATCCATTTCATGCATGATAAAGTCCTTGGAGAGATCTACTAAGTTGTATTCCTTCAAGGGTTTCAAATCAAGGGTTTGGTGAGTTACAACATAGCACTTGTTCATTCATCATTCATTTCATGTTTCATTATTTCAATTCAAGGTTTAATTACCAAAATGGGGCTTGACCAAGGAAAAGCCCCATTTACCAAAAAATAATAATTTTCCCCTCTTGTGTGTTTTGCAGATCTTAGGTTGAAGAAGGATTCAAGATCTATAAAAGCAGAAAAATTGTAAAAGTTGTTGTCAAGCCACAAAAACTCTCTTTTAGAATTTATTTCCAAATTTTTAATTATGAAACCTTGAGGAATCAAGAGTGTAGGCATAGGACCAAAGGAATATGAAATAATTTTTTCAACCACTATTGATGGACCCATTATCCTTAGGGCGAATCTATCCTAGAGGACACTCAACAACAACATTTTGGTGATAGGTGCAAAAATACTTAACCTTATCAAATTTTCTTGAAAGTTGTAGGTTTCACATGAGATGAAGGTTTAATCTATTGATTTCAAGTGTTTCTTTGCATTTTTGGGTTTATCTACTATTTTTAGTCTTTCTCCCAAAAGTGTTTTTTCAGCCGATCTACCCCATCATAGATAATAAGGAAAACAACAAGATTTCCTTCAAGGTTGGCTCACCTAAGGGTTGAAAGTCAACCTTGGCTTAAGGGATCTCTTTTTACTAATGAAATAGAGTGAGATAGGTACATTATAACCTATTTTTCCTTTTTCTATTTATAGTAAATTATTGGTGTTCACTCTTATTTTAATAGAAATCATCGAAAACCCACCATTTCAATATGTATCTTTACACATTCTTTAGTAAAAGCAGTAAGTAACGAATGTTCTATCTATGCTCTAGCAGAATAAAGTAGGGTTGAATTCTTGTTAGAATTCTCTATATTCCTCAAGAAAGGATGATTTGTCCATAATAGTCTTGTGGACATGTTTAGGATTATTCAATGCATGTTACTTTGTTATATCAAGAAATTTGAAGGTTCACAAGCATAGATTTCAAATGATAGTGTGCTATAGATTGTTTTGGATTCCTATCTATTGTTTTATGTACTTGTGTTGATTGGTGTATGATCAAGTTATATAAGTCTATATGGAAATTCTACATGTTTGAGTGTTGATATCATACATGTTGTATGTTTGGTTGCCAGATTTCAAGATAATCCTAGGCAATCTCATGAGAGAGTTGTGAAAAGATATTTGAAGGGAAATTCAGATTATGGCCTATGGGATAAGAAGGATAAGAAATTTTCTCTTAAGTGCGTATAATAATGTTGACTAGGCATGTTGTGTGGATGACCAAAGAAGTACAAGTGGAAGTGCATTCTTTTTGGGAGATAGATTGGTCTTGTGGTTAAGTAAAAAGCAAGATTCAGTATCTTTATCCATAGTAAAAGTTGAATACATTGCTAAAATATCTTGCTACACCTAGCTTCTTTGGATGAAGTGGAATTTGAAGGATGTGAGGGTGGTTATGATGAAACTATTCCTATATTGTGTGATAGTATAAGTGAATTAATATTTCCAAGAATTTGGTAATGCATTCAAGGACTAAACACATCTCTATTCAGTATCACTTTCTGAGAGATAAGTTTGTAGAGCATCAAGTTAGAATGTAGTATGTACCTAACAAGGACTAGATTGTAGATATCTTAACAAAGGAACTTTCAAAGGATTCTTTTGAGTATCTCTAATGAAATTCAGGGGTTATTTCCCCTCATTTTCAAACTAAATGCATAGATGGTGCATCTTTCCAGGGGAGAAATTAATTTCTTACATTTTTCTCCTGGATTGATGTATGCTACCACTCTTTTTCTCCTAGATTGATGTATGATACCACTTAGGTGGAGTTTGGTATAGATGTGTAGATATTGTGTATAAATGAAGAAGAAGTGTTGTTGGTCAAAGGGGGAGTTTGTGATGTTGTTTCCATTGAATATTTTTTCTCCTTTTTCATAAAGTCAAAGAATATGTTGTTGCATTCTACATGCAGGTGCATTTTTTCCTTTGTCCTTGATGTCAAAGGGGGAGAGTGATAAGATGTGTGTTTACATCAATGCCAAAGGGGGATATTGTTTGAAATTATTGTCATTTTATGTCAACACTTGAGGAGAATTATGTAAGATGGTTGGCAATGTTTGTCATTGATGTCAAAAGTTTAATGAAGATTGTTATATGTGCGGTAGTGGTTGACGAGCTTGTTGTAAATGGCTTATGAAAACACTTGATGAATATTATTTGTGGTTGTCATTGTTGCTTCACTTGAGAAGTGAGGAACACTGATGATATTGTTTGTCATTGTTGACAACATTTAGTTTGGGCTATCATTGTTGTATGAATTTTTTGTTGAAGTTCATAGTTGGGCATCATGCCTTATTCTATTTCAATTATTTGGAATTAGTTGTCATTGTTGACAATATTCAGTAGTGCTGCTATTAATAGAGTTGGTGTCATAGTTTGTTATATTAATATGAGGATTATAAGTGTTATTAATTACAGAGTGATTTTGCTAAAGGTCTACAATATCTCATATTCTCTCTCCTAATGTTCTCGATGAAGCATGTGTTGTTGAAATATGGTTCTAGCCTCTGCAAGTTGCTTAAGTGTTTCTGGTTCAAGAAGTTGCTTTGAGGAATGCTTGGGAGAATTATCCAGATTTATCTACTGTTGAATATATGGTCATGTAGTTTGGGATTCAAATAATGTTTTGTGGATGTTACACTCCTATCCTTTTAGGTCACTAGTGTTGTCGAGGACATTTTTGTGAGTTGCAGAAGGTTAGCATTATTGTTGGTTGTTTAGGATGGTCCAAAAAATGCTCTATATTTCTCTACATTGATGTATTTTCTCTTGTAGCTTGATGAATGTACTCTCAATTTCTATGTAGTATCTCAAGTCAAATTTCATGTACTAAAGTTTTCCACAAGTTGATTTGTTAATGTTATACCTCATGATTCAACATTATGTGTCTCTAGGATAAAGTATTTTATTCTTTGTTGGTTTGTGGTGGTTGCTAATGGCATGACAATATGAAAATAATTAAGAAGTTTTTTGGATGCTCATGGAACATCCCCACATGATTCTCATGTTTTTGATTTGCCTCTTTGGTGTTGCATTGTGTCTTGAGTTGGATTTTTGGGTTATTTGTGGATATCTAGCTAACAAGGCTTGTTCCTTTGTTTGCATTGCATTCTTGGGGATCTACACTAGAATTTGAAGATGTGTTATGATAGATTTGTGTCTTGAGCTATCTTCATAAGAACCGCCTTAAGAAAATTCAGTTAGAAGTATTTTTTGGGGTTGATTGGTTTTGTGCTTCATGTTTTATCTACATGTTTCCTTGATGTTGACTTAGGTTGATGTGCACAAGCTTGTGAATTGCTTTGGATCACATTAGAAGATGTAATAATATAGTTTTTCATCCTCTCTATTCTTGGGATAGGACCGCAATATGTTGTTGTGGCCAACTTGGTGAATTCATTATTTGTATTATTTTCTAGCTGACCTAATTGATATTTTAAGGTCTTGCAGTGGATAATATGTAAGAAAATTTTGAATGCAAGAAGTATGAAGTCTAAACAAGTGAAAATAATTCATAATGTGGAATACATTGAATATCCAATAGAGTAAGTGCTATAATGTGAAGAGGAATATCTAAGATAGTGAATCTCATCAAGTCCTTGTATCTTTCCCTTGAAGTTGTGTTTGCTTAAGTTTAGCAAGCCCTTTTTATCTTGTGTTGAGTAAGTGTGCCTTCATTTCCAAGTCCTTTTTGGTAGTGAATCTTTATATTTTGATTTAACTCTCACCGTGGTTTTTCCCTAATTGGGTTTTCCACATAAATTTGGTGTAATCTTGTGGATGTGTGTTCTTGTCTCTTTTATCATTGTTGTTGATTTAATTAGAGTTATAATTACTATATCTTTTATTTATGAACTTGTTGAAGCTTTATAGTACTACAACCTTCTCTGCTACTATTTTTTTTAAGGGTTTTGATTTGGTTAAGTGCTGAAAATTCATCTTTCAAAAGGGATTAAGTTATTGATTAGACTAATTCACCCCCCTCTCAATCTCTGGGTGTGTTAAATAAATATCAATTTTGGGTAAGTAGCCTTAGTTTTTAAGTGTGTTGTGAAGTGAGTTGGTTCCATCCACCAATACCCTAGCCTTAGAAAACTCCCATTATAGAATAAATTATCAATATTGGTACACCTCTTATCCAAGAGGATGTAGTTAAGTGAGGAGGTGTTTGACCCTAATCAATAATTATAAGCTCCCTAACTTCATGGAATTGGGCCTCACATACCTTTATGTATACTATGAGGAGTTCTTAGTTGAACCTTTTTATAAACTTAGCATTGGGAACCTTTAATCCATTTTGTATATATGATGCACTAATAATTTTCTAGCCTTAAAAATTTACTCATATTGTGCTTTTATAAATAAGCTATTAGGCCATGTATGGTCTCATCATATTTGTTAAGGTTATATTGAACATAAATGGTGGTTATGACCAAGCTTAAGTAGATTTGTGAGCTTAGAAGCCAAATAATACACTTGAGTAGTTAGGTTTTTAACATGTACACTTTGTCTCATCACTTTTTTCCAAAATCCCATTAAATGACTTGAACTAAACACCTTCATGTTCAAATCTAACATATTAAGTAAAATATGACCAAATCCAATCAAAAAATTAAATGTTAGCATCCAACATCTTTCATAATCTGCCTAAATCATAAAATTACATCCCAATTTGGGAAAAATAATGATAAGGACTACATCGGCTTGCACAATATTATCTTCATATTCCATCATTTGTCTCACTTAAAGGTAAGAATGTTAATTGGAGCTATAACCATGGATTCGATTTAAGCATAGTATATTTAACCTAAGGGGGTTTGACCAAGCCCCATTAAACCCTCAAATTGAGGTAAATATAATCCATTTAGATCAAACTCTCAATATATTTTCAATAAAATATAATTTCAAGAAAAAAGATAAGGTTGACCAAAAAGTGGCACATACTAAATTCTACTTTAGAAATTTAATGTCTCTTTCATTAGATGATATTGTTGTCCTATTTTTCTAAAATTATTCAATTAATTCTCTTTAAGTCCCGACTATGACCTGTTGATGGTGAAAATGACACAAACAACATTAAAAAAAAATATTTCTACTCTATTTCTCCTGAAAAAGAAAGACAACATACAGTAGCCTAACTCCGAAGGTCCTGGTAGTTGGTTCTCAACTATCTGGTGTCATGCAATTGGTCCATGCAACTGTAATATTCAAGGGGCCTATGCTGGTAACAAATAATGCAAGCAATGACTCATTTTACCGAACTATTTTTAGTAAATTAAGGGGGTTTTCAAATAAAAGAAAAAGATAGATCATAGGGTAAACTAGTAAATATGAACAAAATTCATCTAACATCTAGACATATATCTTCAACAATGAATGTTTTTCAATCAAATCAAAAAAACCAAAGCATTATACATTTCACAGAATAATCTATACCATTGTATGCATCCAAGGTGCATATTTCAATTCACCTATCACAACTATTTCAAAGATTTTTAAAAGAACACACATTCATTCATTGCCAAGATCATAGATCAAAAGACTTCAACAAATTTAATCCAATAATAATCTAACAAGATAATCCTTAAATCTGGTTTCTTCTAATGACTTTCATCACATAAGAAACAATCATGCTTCAGCACAATCACTGGCATATAGATAGATTATAACTTATCAGCCTTATCAAATAAAACTTAATTCTCATACCATATTGCATAAACCTGTAATTTTATTTAACTGTAAAATATCAAATAACAATGTATCTCTATAATCACTACAAAATTCTATCTCCTAATATCAGGTGGCCAATTCTATTCTCTATTAGCTGACCCCTACAATATGATACCCAAAGGGTATTTATAGATATACAAAATTCGAACTCCACTTCTATTTTAAGCTGATCTGCCTTTTTAGGAACTAAAACTCTCTTGGAAACTTAGATCAATTTGATCTTGAGTTCTTACATTAGACATTCAATTAAACTAGAGAACATAAAATAGAAGAGAAAAAAGGAAGTCATGCGCTTCAAGAACTACCAATACTGCATGCAACATGCAAAGAAGAAGAAAGCTATGCATGCAAGAGATTTATGCATGTGAAGTTGGGTCTGCAATAAAATTGTCATAAATAGCATAGAATTTTTGTAATACATCTAGTTCTGGCCCATCAACCCAGCTGTCCTCAAATTTAATTCGCTCCAATTCTACTGCAACAAACCCTCTCATATCCTTTATCTTTGTCAACTCTCTTTTAGTAGCCTTTATCTCCTCTTTGACGTCCATCAGTCGATCTATGAGTAGATCTTCACCATCATCTCCTTTCTGCATGAGTCCTTTAAACCTTTTGCCCCATTTCTCTTTTATTTGGATCAAAGGCATGCCTTCCTTTGTTAATACATCAAAATGTACTATGATAGCAATGAATGCCTCCAACTCCTCAAATTGTTCGGTTAGATCCTTAACAGCATCTTGGAATTCATTTCTATGTTTGCACAAGAAGTTTGTTCTGAATCGGAGTATACGAGAGGTCTTCTCCATAAAATCTTTATTATCTTCCTCGAGTATTGACTACTGAAGAAGAGTAGTCAAAGGAAATGTACTAACCTTCTCCAATTTTTGACAATACTCTTTATATTCCTCTTCCTCCTTCTCCACTGTTTCAATATATTGATGCATTTCCCCTATCAATTCTTCTGTCCCTTTGTGAACCTCAAAACCTTCGATGAAAAATTCACCTACTTCTTGATTTAACTTGTCAACCCACCTATCTAACATCTCCACTTTGCCCCTTACCTATACTAAATCATCTACCTCCTTTTTACTTAGCAAAATTGGAGTCTCAATAGCAGCTACTTGTTGTGATCTTGGAGAAGAGACACTTTTCAAAAAGGAATGCAATTAATCTAATTGTGCCTTAAGCTCATCTTTCTTCTGCTTATCCTTTAACATCCTTGATTTGGTTGTCAAAGCTACCACATCAATTAGATTCATCTGTTGATTTATGGTAGGCCTTCCCAAGTTAATAGTACTCCATTGATAATTCGTTAACTACATGTCTCCTACCTCCTTTTTTGTCATTGGTATGGCACACTCAACAACAATCTCTCCCTTGTTCATGAGCCTGGTGGAGTGTAGGATCTTGGCCTTCTTTTTAGGCCTCTCTTGTTCAATCTCCTTCATCATATCCTCCCAATTGAGAGGTTGTGAAGGTGTTACTATTCTTTTCTATAGGTCCAATTTTAGCCAAGTGCGAGCACATGGAGCAATAGTCATCACAGTGGAAGAAGAAGCAATAGTAGTAGAAGGTGGTTGCATATTTACTTGGGGTTGAGAATCAACCCTTGGTTCCTCTTGTTGTTCTTGAATCACATGCATCTGTACAAGATTTTTAACCTCTTTCCTATCCTTTCATTCCTGTATCTTCTTATATTCTTCTTCCTTCTTCAACCTCTCTTCCTCTAATCATTTTCTCTCCAATTTTTCTTTCTTCAATCTTTCCTTTTCTAATTTTTGCTTTTCTATTCTTTCCTTTTCCTATTTTTCCTTATCCAATTTTTCTTTCTCTATAGCTTCTTTTTCTAGTTTCTCTTTCTCTAAGGCTTCTTTTTTTTTATTTGTCTAATCTTTTTGCCTCTAAATCCTTAAGCTTTACTGCATTTTCTTCTTCTTCTTGTCGCTTTCTAACCAGCTCTTCGGTGTCCTTTTCCTTCCTTAATCGCTCTTCTTCGTCTTCTTTTCGGTGAGCTTCCTCAGCAAGTTTTAACTTGGCAACCAAGACTTCTTTCTCCCTCTAGTGTCTTGCCTTCTCTTCCTCAAGGCCATGAATCTTTTGTACCAGTTCTAACTTATCATTTTCTTCTTTAACCTTGAGTTCATGTTCCTGTTGCCTTTTCTTCCTTTCTACTTCATCAGCGCTTGACTTAGCTTCAATTTGTTGCTGCTGTAGTATGGCATCAAATTTTGTCTTAGAATCCATTCACTTTTGGTTCTCTATTTATTTAGCTTGCTCTTTAGCAACCATCCTGACTTCTTCAAATAATGCCCACTTCTCCTCTTGTGTCATTACCTATTCAACATCCTCCTCTAGAGGCATATTCTCTTGCACATCCTTCTCTAACATAGTCTCTTTTGAATCTGTTCGAACACCATGAATTTCCCTCTCAACTTATTTTCCCTTTGTAGTTTCAGCCATACTATGAAGAGCCCCCTTTTGAACTTCTTCACCCTGCCATTTTTCAAGTGGGACTTGTGTGGAAGATTCACCTAATGTAGGTGTTGAAACAACCGATCCCATTTGAGCATCTCCTTCTTGTGTTTCTGCTTCATTAGCTGCTGCTTCAAGCTCTATTTCTTCAATGTCTGGAGAAAGGAACTCCAAAGGCTCCTTAGGAGGTGTCTTTCTTTTGAGCCTTTTATACCCTTTCCCCTTTTTAGGAGCTGTTTCTTGAGGAGCTTTGGTTCTTAGAACCAACCATTGAACACTTCTATCCAAGACCGCTCTTCCTATCTGCTTAATATCAATAGTTTCCTCACTATCCTAGTCAATTAGATCCATACTTTTAGCTCCAATGTTCAAAGCCTCATAAGATGGATCTAGTACAACTCCATCATCCACCAATGTGTCAGGAATGTCATTTTTGACTCCAAATTCTGACATGATTGCAATAGGTAGTCTTTCATAATTATTTTTCCTCAAATCATACTCATCCTATCGATCATTCCAAAAATCTTCTAATAAACTAAAATGCTTGTCAAACACAGAAGGAAACAAGGCATTCATCTTACCCTTCGGGTCAAAATACTTACGAGCTGTGTACAAACCTAACTTCAACTGTATCAGCTCACTATAGACCACCTTTCCTCCTACCAAATGCTGACATCTATACTCACCCAACTTCATGGGGAACTTGTCACATCCTATCTTATGTTTTAAACCAAACCAAGCATTAACTCCAAGAGCTTGATATAGAAACTCCATCAATACTATCCTGTTATTGCAATATCTTGGAAGCAAATGTGGATGGCCTTCAAAACCAGCTAACCGAAAATATGTAAAATTGGGGTATTGAATGTACCAACATCCCCATTCAACAATAAATGCCATGGCTTCTTGACTCAGCCTGTACCCTGCATCTTCATTGAGTTGGTTAATGACTACATATATGAATGCATCATTAACTCTTCTGAATTGAGTCTCAACAACCTATAGAGACAGTTGGTTATAATTCTCCCAAACCTTCTTATGTCCATCTAACACTCCCATTATCCCTATTCTGTTTAAACCTGGGAAGATACCCAACCTTGCTACTGCATACACAATGTAAGAAGTCATAAAGAATCAGTTAGTCTCCCTGATGCTGGTCAGTTGATCATGAATAACATTTGATACAATCATCGGCCAATCAAATTGTGTTCTCCATTTAAGATTTTCTGGATGAAGGGAAACATCCACTCCTTGAAATGAAAGGCATCTCTCTTCCCAAAAGCCCTAGACAACATCATTATTAAATTTGATACCCCTTTGTAGAAATCTGCCCTCTTTGGCTTGTTTACAAGCTTGGTTAGAGACTTCTTCTCTATCTTCAACCATTTTCTGTTCAAATGAGATTTATTGGATTCTTTATACTTACTATATTTCTCCAAGGTCTCTGCCTCATCCAACTGCACCAAGTTCTTAGGATCCAGGGCATTAAACATACTTTTGAACATATGAGGAGTAAGACCGATGATGACATTATCTTGGGAATCCATGCATTGCCTGGTAGCAAGATTGTAGGCACTGGCTACTATTAAGATTAACTCTAGGCCATGGATTGATAGAGGAAATAGGGTGATATGAGCCAAACCAGAATCATCAATTCTTTTGATTCTAGGTGTCACATCCACATTGAATGTGTCAGTATATGCCTCCTCAAATTTGTACTGGCCTAGGTTCATGTCGGTGATGTCTGACCAATCTGATTCTACTTTGCTCACTATCACAATAGGACTCCTGTGATTATACCTCAAGGTATAAGGCAACTATTCTGGCTTGATCTTCTTTGGTTTAGGTACTGCCTTTGATGTTCCTACAGGCCGATTTCTTTGGGAGGCTTCTCCTGATGTTCCCAACATCCTCTTAGCTTTCCTGCAACAAAATCTCTAGCTAGATCCTTGAATGAAACATTTAAAAAATGTGTCTTTAAAATCATACCTTTCAAACATTCATCGGAGGTGGAACCAGGCAACAAACATCTTAAATAACCTTCTTTTAACATACTGCCGATGTTGGAGCAAAAACTATTATTATTACTCTACTAATAAGAAGCGGGCTCAGAGTCGAAAATGAAATAGTGATCAGAATCGGAACTGGAATGGAAACTAATTCAAAAACTTTCAGATTTTTTGTTTTCATATTTTGTTTCGGTTTCGCTTCCGCTTTCACAAAGGTTAACTCTTTATAAAGTAAATACTTCTCACTATAAGCGGAGTCAATGATGGGATGAAAATGGAAATGACACTAAACATAAAACACATCCAACAAAACCTAAATCAATTCCAATCCCGCTTCTCGCTATGTTGACCATGATGTCATCAATGATTTTATCAATTCAACGCATAAATTCATGATGAAAGACTAAGGTCATATTAAAAGAAGCAAGGCTTAAAATATAGAATAAAAAAACTATGCCCATATGACTATGGGGACGACTGTATTTTAGGGCATCATATTTAATTATTTTAAATGTGATCATAGAAACACATAAAACCCTAACCTAGAAAACGCGATATAAAACTAGGGCTCGGATTTAACCCTTCCTAATTTAACCCAACGAATGCATAATGAAATTCTAAGTAAAAAATCAGATTCTACCAACCCTAACTCATTGTAAAAACCTAGATTTAATCTACCTCACTATCAAAACCCTAATTAAACCTACGCATTTAAAACCTAAAGCAGCACGACACGATCACGACAAAACCTAAAAGTGACCGTGCCCTAACTCACCATAAAACCTGAAACGCAAGCATAAAATGAAATCAAGAACAACAAATAAAGAAAGAAACACAAACACACCATCCTATTGAGACAACAACTTTCCCAAAGGTCTAAATCAAACAAACTCAAACCAAAAACATGAAATCAAATAAATAAAAATGAGAATAGGAACCCTACCTTGAACGCAAAAACCTGGCTAACCTTCTGAATTGATTCACAATCAATTATCTCCTCCTCCTTCAATCGATTCACTCGATGGACTCCACAGCTGCTCTATTTCGCTCTTTGATTTGTTTAACAATGATAATAATAATGCATTTAATCCCTAATGAAGGTAAAAATCAGAGTTTCTACCTATGCATGGCAGTTGTCATTAATGCATTAAATGCAGTTAAGCGGAGTCGAAACTGGAGAAGAACAAACACTTCACTATAGTGCGAATTTAGTTAAAAAAAGTCACTGACCAAAAAACAGCAGGAGCAAAATCGGAATGGAAGCTGATTCGAAAACTTAAGGAATTTCCCAACTTCATTCCTGTTCTAGGTCTGGGTCCACTAACGAAGCACAAAATGAAACCAAACACAAAAATTAAAACAAAAGACCGACATAATAAAACTTAACACAAGGACCTAGATTAGAACCAAAAGTTCAAAACGCGGAGGCAGAGACGGGATGTATTTTCATTTTGCAATTTTCAATAAACACCAACTTAACGTCCACTCCAGTTCCAGCTCCGATAAAGACAAAACAAAAGGTTTAAAGAAAGACTGTCAAGATGGGGAGTAGAACGAGTTTTGAAAGAAGTTTTAGAACCCGATTTGGATCCAACTCCAATTCCTACAAACTAAACCAAAATAGAACAAAGTGTTGGAAGCAAAAGACTCCAGACTTTGTTTGAAAAACAACAAAAGATAAAAACACAAAGGGGGACCCATTTTGATCAAGGCAAAAGATAGGGTGGTTATGCAAGGCATAACATGACCATTTCTTTCATGGAAGTCTATTACTGAATGTTCATAGTTCATCGTTATTGACTTTGATTAGTGTTTTCTATTTAGTTTAGTCTTCTACTTAAACATCTAATTAAGTAAAATTTATTTATTTGATTACTTAAATAGTTGATGTAATAATGTATCTAGTAGATTAGTATCTTTTCAATATTAGATTAATTTAGAAAAAATGGAATATCTTCCCCTCTAAATTTGTGTTTCTTTCTTGCAAAATTTTTAATTGTTCCTTTTGTTTCTCTCTTTGATTTAAGATTTCAAAATTTTTGGTGTTTCAATAAATTTCTACCCATAATTATCAAATGTAAATTAGTATAAGGAAAAATATTAAAAAAATAAATGTATTCAAACTCTAGGAAAGTGTGGAACACAAAATAAAAGCAGTATATTAATTATAAAATCATGATTCAATGACATAAAAACGTCTAGAAACTATGTTGAATTGAAATGTGGAAAAAATAAAATTATAGTTTGATGGACATTGTGTTACTTTTTGGAAACACACTCGTGTATAACACAAGCACATTATACTATACCTATTTTATATGTTCAAGAGTATGTTTCATATTCATGTGCATTGAAATTCACATCCCTTTGTCTTTTATTTTTTTCAAATATCCATGCTTGAGGATTGGGCCTACATAGAGAGTTGAAGATACATGTTTTACAAAAAACATACAAATGTTAACTTCTAACTTTGTTACCTTCATGTATGTTAGAATAAGATTATGTGGTAACACCACTACAATGTCAATGTTTGTGTTATCTTTATAACCATATTGTTTCCCCTAAATCTAGATATATTAGTTTTGATCCTTAATTACTTTATGTTTGTTCCTTTGTATACGACAAAAACACATGTATTGCTTTTCCTAGATTTAATTTCATATCGACTCATAAAAATTTGAAAAGAAAAATATATTCCAACCTCCTAAACTTCATTCTACACATTTTAAAGATAAATTAGTTTTGATCTATTTTTCTCAAAATTAAGAGAGAGCATGCTTAGTGTTTTAATTTCTAAAATGTGTCTAATTTGAAAATTAGAATGTGAATCAAAGATGAGAAAGAAAACATCTAACAAATCATATGAATTTAACATTCAGATGAGAAGGTGGCCAAGCCTAATGGTATGTTATACTGTCTTGATGAATAAACATAACCACCATTGTATTCTCTCAATGTTTTATCCTCTTAATATTCACCATTTCATGAAAAAACTTGCATGTTTAGAAATATGATTCTAAACATTATTATTCTTGTTCTAATCACATCTTCAAATTTTGCATGTGGGTAATTCAAATTACTCATTAAAATTCAAGTTTAATTGTTAAAATGTCACTTAAGATTGTTTTTTCCTCCCCATTCCCTTGCATTTACTCTATGAATGAGTTGCAATATTTAAAAATACTTTGGGGGGACTGTTAGATCACAAAGTTTTTTTTTCCTAGTGCAAACCCTTTGATTAGACTAACTTTATGGTTATAATAATGATTCAAGACATCTCTCTTCGAACATATAAATTTGTTTGAATGATGAAGTAGGATAAGATTTCTTCTAGTGCTCTAAATAAAAATATTCTTAAAATGACACTCCTTGTAAAGTATAAGATTATTAACAAATATTTGAATGATTATAAAATACACATTAAATATTTTTAAGTACCAAAACATAATAGTTAATATAGAAGAAATGTTTATTGAATCATCTCATAATGGTTACTAGCATAGACACACATTCAAAATTTATATTTTTAATTTTGGGTCAGTCTCATATGAAATGAAATTGAGACAAAATAAGGAAGTTTTAAAATAGAAATGGAGAATGAGTGCACGAGAGGAAAATTTAAAAGTAGATGCATGAATGAAACAAAAAAACATATTGATAAAATGAATTATATAAAAAGATGTATTTAAAAAAAAACTATAATAAAAAACTTCAGGCAAAATATATCTTTTATCATTATATAATTATATATAAATTATTCTAAATCAAAATAATCCAAAACTACATGAAAATTGGATGGTAATGCAAATTGCGCCATTAAACTAACCACCAAGTTTGTAATGGGATACAGGTAAAGCGCACAACCTTCATGAAAGAAAGTAATGATCTAGTGGAGACAACGATAGATCCTTCGACGAGTTAATCATCGATGGGAGAGCTTATCTCTGGTAAGTTGCATTGTCGATATTAATAAGAAACAAGTTGACAAAATAATATTTAATTGCGCATTAACAATACAGATGACAAAGTTCTATGTTTGAATAAACAGGTGGAGAGTTCAAATTTGATTATAATCCTCTTCACAACCGACACAACAACATACTTTACACAGGCGTATTGAACCTTTAATGAT
Organism: Sequoiadendron giganteum; assembly: GCA_007115665.2. NCBI lineage: Eukaryota > Viridiplantae > Streptophyta > Pinopsida > Cupressales > Cupressaceae > Sequoiadendron > Sequoiadendron giganteum. The sequence goes on along the minus strand of CM021102.1, from coordinate 751,003,934 downwards.
AAGATTCAAGGTATCCAAATTTTAAATGCCGGAACACCAATTGAATGAAAGATAGTCTCATCCAAACCATTTTATTTGTTAGAGAGAGATCAAGTGCACACACACCTAGACAGATTGAGGAATAGAGGAGTATGAGGGGATACTTATTAACTTATCTTATCTATATGTAAGATTAATATCAAAAATAAGAAAGATCCAAATTGTTTAAGGGTTTCTTTTTTGTTTCCATTTGTTTTGTTTAACTTAGAATGGGTAGAGCCATTGAACACACGTAGACAATAAATTAAAAATTATAGATTACCCATCGAGGAAAGAACCATTACAGAGACTGGTCATCTTTATTGCAGGGTGTTGTAGGCGGTGGTAGAAACGTGTGGGCTAACGGATGTTGAATTATGTTACCTGCCCTGCTTGTCAACCGCCCCAATAAGATTAAAAAAAAAAAAAAAACCTTGGAAACTGCTATCTATCAGTGTCAGCTACGAGCTTAGCATAAAGGAAGTATCAGGTTTTTCAGGGATTATAAGAAGCCAATGCTCCCCCAAACTCTGTACACCACAGTTTCCTATATTGTCTACTGAGAAGTCTAATTAGTGCTGTTTGTTCGTTGAGTTGCATAGCAATCAATCATGAGGACTGATGCTCTGATTGCATGTATTGCATGGATTTTGTTGTGTTTGAGTAAAGTGAATGGGCAACTCAGTTCGACTTTTTACAGTAGTACTTGTCCATTTCTATTGCCAACAGTGAAAGCTGCTGTGACAGATGCAGTCGCTAGTGAAAGAAGAATGGGCGCATCGTTGGTCCGCCTTCATTTCCATGACTGCTTTGTTAGCGTAAGAATTTCAAGTCTTCTTAACATTTTCATCTAGTTCTACTCCATGCTTTGCCTTATATTCTTGCTCCTTCTAAAACTCCCCTGGTGCTGGTAAACCACTTGTCATTTCATTTTTCAGGGGTGTGACGGTTCGGTGCTGTTGGATGACTCGTCGACCATAACCGGAGAAAAGACTGCGGTTCCTAATAACAATTCGCTAAGAGGATTCGACGTGATAGACACCATTAAATCAAAAGTCGAGGCAATATGCAGTGGAGTTGTGTCTTGTGCAGACATTCTCGCCATTGCTGCTCGTGATTCTGTTGTCGCAGTAACTACTCTTCTTTAATTTCTCTAAAGTCCTCTGGGTCTAATTTTTTCCAAAGCATTTACATGGAGGATTGGGTTTTCTTTGACAAATATATGTCTGTGGTTAAAAAAATCAAATTAAGTTTGATAAATTGTGCTACAATAACATTTAAAGGACCTTTTTAGATTGGATCTACCTTGTCTTTCTTTTGTCGGATTATTGGAATAATGAAAAAAAAATTATGTTAGAAATGAATTGATAGTTTTTGAGCTTGTTAACGAGAGACCGTAAGTATTGAGGAGCACGATGGAAAACTAAGAGCCCACTTTGTGTGTGCTCTTGGTAGTTGGGAGGGCCATCATGGATAGTGCAGCTGGGAAGGAGAGACTCATTAACAGCAAACCTAAGCGGGGCAAACAATGATATTCCAGCTCCCTCACTGAATCTCACCGAACTCATCTCAGCTTTCACTGCTCAGGGTCTTTCTGCCAAGGACATGATTGTGCTTTCAGGTAATTTCAAACATTCAATATGACTATCAAGATTTTAATTTGGTCTTCTATTGACGCCTAACGGAGGTGACTGAATAATGATGTTTAGGTGCCCATACGATTGGTCAAGCTCGTTGTACCAATTTCAGAAGCCACATCTACAACGAAACCAACATCATGAGTACATTCGCCACCTCTCTACAGACTAACTGCCCTTTCAGTGGTGGAGACGACAACGTGTCGCCCTTAGATCTAGTGACTCCCACTAACTTTGATAACTATTACTACAAAAATTTAAGAAACCAGTTGGGAGTTCTTCACTCCGACCAAGAGCTTTTCAATGGTGGTTCTGCTGATTCTCAGGTGATTACGTATTCCAACAACTTGTTTACCTTCTTCAGTGATTTTGCTACTTCCATGGTGAATATGGGGAACACCAATCCCCTTACTGGTAGTAGCGGGGAAGTCCGAACAAATTGCAGGAAGCCCAATTGAATGTGTCCTTCACAACTTGTATCATGAATCCGTTCATAAGTAACTAAGATATCAAGCTAATTCCTTCAAAGAAGCTTTAATCTACGTCGTTAGAAAATATATTATGCTCCATCTTATTCTAGCTCAGATAACTAGCAAGAATAATGCAAATTATTCAAAAAGTGGGATAAGTGTAGACTCAATTTATCATCACCAACTTAAAAGAAATTTCTTAAACTTTCTTTAACATTTCTCTACAATGTCATGGTTCAAAATGTATATGTTCAGCTCTCTCACTCGGTAGTTGTTCGGTGTTAAATTATTGTTTTATTTTGTTAGTTGCACAAATTGGCTGCCAATTACATTTTGACGTGAGTATACTGTTTTTCTTACCTTGTGTACCCATCTCGACTATCGTTCCAAAGTCAGGTGGTTGATGTTGGAATTTCTCCCATCTCCCGCATGTGATTCTGATCTTCACCACGCAACCGCGCCATCGACCACTTCTTCTCATGGTTCAGCAATGTCTACCGGGCTACCACACCCACTCTCTCTCCTATCGATAGTCACATGGTGGCCATCTTTCATGTTTCCCGCATTACCGGGGTTTAACTGCCAGTCACCTCCGACAGTGCGGTTAACCACCTGACAGTCATTAACGCTCTTCCGCAATTACCCACCTAACTACATGCGGTACCACGGTGACTATTATCACTCCTTGCTCTGTTTGCTCAAACCGTTACCGCTCTATTGTGGTATGATCTCTAATTGTCCGAGGTAACACGGTGTCCTTCGTTCCCTGTTCGTTGATCGTGTGTGGGTGGTTACCGCAACCATCACAATCACTTTCTAAACGGTCATGGTACTGCGGTGGACCGTCTCTTGGTTGTTTGGGTGGTTACCGCAACCATCGCAGTCACTTTCTAAACCATCACGGTACTGCGATGGACTGTCTCTTGGCTGTTTGGGTGGTTACCGTGGTCACTGCGGCCTCTTCAATTTCTTCGGCGATTACGTGGTTTGCACATTTTTTGACGGCAACAGTTTTGTGGATATGCACTAGCAAATAGATAGGATAGGGACATTTTATTTAAGTCGATAAGACTATTGTTTAATTTTGTTGGATGAATGTTTTGCTGGCATTTTTAATTGCCATCAATTGTATTTATTTTTTCCTAATGACCAAAAACTTTGATCTATGGGATGTTTTGGATGATTTTTGTCTGATAGAAAAATTAATAGAACAATTGCTCTAAAGCAACAAACATATTTTCTAGTTTGTTCAGTGTGTGAATAATAAAATTTTATTTTCTAGTATATTTCTTATCTCTGCCATTTTCCTTCAAATGGTATCAGAGCCTAAGTTCAGTTGAAGAAAAGTCAGTAAATCATGGCAGCAAGCACAAGCTTGAGTAATCCTCAAATCCCTCAATTAAATGTAAAGAATTATGACTACTGGTCTATCACCATGAGAGAATTTTTCAATTCACCAGCCTTATGGGTTTCTAGAACCGACAGATGCAACAACATATAATGCCTTGACACAAGAAGAGAAAGACTTGTTGAAGGAAAACAAGAAGAAGGACTCAAAGGCCCTATTTTTCATCCTACAAGGAGTACATGGAATCATTTTTCCAAGAATCTCAGCTGCTACCAGGTCCAAGAAAGCATGGGACATTTTGCAAATTGCATATCAAGGAATGGACAAAGTCAAAACTGCAAAGTTGCAAATATTAAGAAGAGAATTTGAGACCCATTTTATGAGAGACAACAATTCTTATTTTACTCTAGTAATGGGACCAATGTTCAAACCAAATAAGAACACATGGAGAAACATTAGAAGATGTCAAAGTGGTAGAGAAAATTTTGAGGTGTTTACCTACTAGATTTGAATCAATTGCAGTCACAATAGAAGAGACAAAGGATCTCACATAGTATTCAGTTGATGAGCTATACGCTTCACTAATTTCTCATGACCACAAACTCAACAGAATGACTAGTATGTCCTTGGAGCATTCATTCATATCACAAGCTTCAATTAACCAAGGAAGAGGCAAAGGTAGAATGAATTTCAAAGCAAGAGGAAGAGGCTTCAATAGAGGAACGGAAGAAATAACCAGTCAAGTTCAAGTGGAAGAGGCAACAGCCAAAACCCATCTCAAAAATTTCCTCAAGGACAAAGGTATGATAAATCTTAGGTCCAATGCCATTATTGTAAAAGGTTTGGCCATTACATGAATGAGTGTAGGAAGAAGCAGCATGATTTGGGTAGACAAAATGAAAACTTTACTAGAGAGAGTCAAGAACATAGACCAGATAAAAGCACAATGTTTTTAGCCTATAATGTAGCTCAAGCTAGTGAGAAAGAAGTTTGGTTTTAAGACTCAAGCTGTAGTAATCATATGACAAGGAATTTAGAGTTGTTTACAAGTCTAGATGAGAATATTAAGTCAGATGTCACCCTGGGTAATGACAACAAAGTGTCAGTTAAAGGAAAAGGGAATGTTAATATTCTAACCAAGCAGGGGGATCAAAAATATATCTCGGAGGTCTATTTTGTGCCAAGACTAAAACATAATTTGATGAGTGTAGGAAAGTTAGTTCAAAAATGATATACAGTGACTTTCAAAAATGGGTTATGCACTATTTTAGATAAATACCCAAGTGGCCAGTTGATAGCTAAAATTCATATGACAAACAATAGAATGTTTCCTTTGAGAATTCAGCCAGCCTTAAGTACAAATTTTGCACAAGCACAAGAGGTGTCAACTGTGACACAAATTGTCTTTCAAGCAGAGGTAAATGATGAAAACTAGCTTTGGCATTTAGGATTTGGTCATTTAAATTTTTGTGGTCTCAATTTGCTTCATAGGAAGAGCATGGTAAAGGGAATTCCATTAATTGAAAAACCCGAGAGAGTTTGTGAAGGTTGCATACTAGGAAAATAACATAGAGAATATTTCCCAATAGGGAAATCCACAAGAGAAAAAGCCCCATTAGAAATTGTTCATTCAGACTTATGTGGTCCAATGCAGACACCTTCAATAGGTGGTAGTTTTTATTTTCTAACTTTCATAGATGATTATTCAAGGAAGAATGTATGGGTCTATTTTCTAAAACAGAAAAGTGAAGTGTTTAATTTATTTTGTCAATTGAAGTCTCTTGCTAAAAAAATTAGTGGTTGTTTCATTAAAGTGTTGAGATCATATAGAGGAGGTGGGTATGTGCAGGATCACGATGGGCCAAAAAGTGGTGATATGTAAGTCATATGATGGCCCATGTGGCTAACGAATATTTTTTTACCCAAAATTGATGAAACAAAAAGGGTTTTTAGAGGAGATTATCAGTTTTCCACCAATATAAATTATGCTTTACTTTGAATTTAATAAATAATTATTATTTATTTTCTATTATAATTATGAATAAAGTCCTGATTGATAGGCTGATTGAAAAACATCTGTAACTTTCAAATGGTATCACATTTTTTGAATCTGAAACATGCGTCACATTCTATGCTTTGCATACTATAGGATTAAAAAAATAAAAATTGAATTTCATGAATTTGTGACCAAGTTAAGGTGGTTAGACATATGGGCTTTTATATTTTTTAAAAGTTGTAATAAAAAATTCATAATTAATTATTTACATGGAAGTAAATATAAAAAAATATGCATCACATCGAGACACAAGTCCTCTACTTATATCTAAAAGATTATAAAAAAATATTATCATTTTATCACGGTTAGGGTGGTCAGACAAACACCTACTTCTTATTTTAACCCTGAAATTTAAATACTAGTGCATTGAAATTAAAAAATTTCACCGAATAGATGTTTTTTTTTAAATAAAGGTCTAGTAGTTTAGAAACTACATTTAATTTACTACAAATTATAGTTTTACATTTTTTTGAAATAATATAGATAACTTATGCAATTTTTTACGTCAAGTTGTCTAACTCTGATTTTTTGTCTTTTTATTGCCACTTAAGGGCCTATTTTTTCCATGATGATCTTGCACATACCTAGGTGAATACATATCAAGAGAATTCTTAAATTTATGCAAAGATCATGGAATACACAAGAATTTCACAACAAGATACATTCCTCTATAGAATGGTGTAGCAGAAAGAAAAAAACAAAACCATAATAGAGATGGCTAGAAGTATGTTGAAAACCAAACACTTAACAAATGAGTTTTGGGTTGAAGTTGTATCTTGTGCAGCATATATCATGAACAGATGCCCAACAAAAAGTGTGAGGAATATTATCCCTAAGAAAGCATGGTCTGGTAAAAAGCACAGTGTATCACACATGAGAATGTTTGGATGTGTTTCATATGCACATGTACCTAATCAGTTGAGAAGAAAACTTGACAACAAATGAGAGAAATGCATTTTTGTTGGATATAGTGATGAATCCAAAGCATATAAATTTTTTAATCCTACAACCAAGAAATTTATCATCAGTAGGGGTGTTCAATTTATTGAGGATGAAGCATGGGATGGAAGAAAAGAGAGTACAGTAAATGTTATAGTCAATATTCCTCAAGATGAGAATGAAATTAGAGTTCCAGCTAATGTACTTGCTGTCCCTATCCAACCTCAGATAAGTGGTCAACAATTGATACCAGAAAGTAATGTAAGAGCTACAAAAAGAGGACTCCAGATACCAATCACAACAAGAACCTTTGGCACAGGACCTTCAAGTCCACATTCAACAGATTCAAGTGATCTTTCAAATCCAACTTTAGCAAGCATGAGGAGGCAAAAAATCAGAAGCATGAGTGATATTTACAATCAAAATGAAGGTAATAACAATCCTCAACAATTTACACTTTTTGCATTTTATTCTCAAGCTGAAGATCCAATTCATTATGAAGATTTAATCAAAGAAGAAAAGTGGATAACAACAATGGATGATGAGATAGATTCAATTGAAAACAATCAGACATGGGAGTTGCAGAGTCTTCCAAAAGACAAAGATGTCATTGGTGTTAAATGGATTTATAAGACTAAATTAAATGCAAATGGAGAAGTACAGAAGCACAAAGCTAGATTGGTGGTAAAAGGTTATGCACAACAACCTGGAATAGATTATAATGAAAATTTTTCCCTTGTAGCACGCCTTGACATAGTCGAAATGTTATTGGATTTAGCAACATATAATTGTTGGTTAGTTCACCAAATGGATGTGAAGTCAAATTTTCTCAATGGCTATCTAGAGGAGGAAGTGTACATTGAACAACCACTTGGATATGAAATATCAGGAAAAGAAGACAAAGTTTATAAGCTAAAAAAGGCACTATATGGATTAAAACAAGCCCCAAGAGCATGGTATAGTAGAATTGACAGTTACTTCACAAAGAATGGATTTACTAGATGCGATAGTGAACCAACATTGTATATGAAGATGGATGAAGAAGGTAAAATCTAGATCATATATCTGTATGTTGATGATTTGATCTTAACTAGAAATCTATTGATTGGATTGTTCAAAACAAAAATAATGAAAGAGTTTGAGATGACAGACTTAGGTATGATGAAGTATTTTTTGGGCATTAAGGTAAAACAGAATGAAAATGATATATTTTTTTCTCAGTCCAAATATGCAAAGGATTTTTTAAAGAGATTTCATATGATAAATTGCAAACCAACACCTACTTCAATGATAACTGGTCTGAAACTTAGCAAATAAGAAAAAGGATCAGAGGTGAATTCAACTTTGTATAAACAACTGGTAGGAAGTTTAATGTATTTAACAACCACAAGGCCTGACATCATGTATGCAGTCAGCTTAATCTCTAGATTCATGGAATCCCCAAAAGAATCACATTGGATGGCTGGAAAGAGAATTTTAAGATACATCAATGGAAAGAAGAATTATGGCATTCAATATTTGAGAACAAAAGAATTTAAACTAACAAGTTTTACTGATAGTGACTGTGCTGGAAGTGTTGCTGACAAGAAAAGTAAATCGGGTTATGTTTTTAATTTTGGCACCAGAGTTGTTTCTTGGGCTTCTAAAAGACAACCAATTATTATACTGTCTTCACTTGAGGCCGAGTATGTCGCTGCAACAAGTGCTTCATGTCAGGCTATCTGGATGAGGAGAGTCTTGAAAGAAATCCAACACAAGTGATCCCAAGCAACTTGCATTTATTGTGACAATAATTTTGCAATCTCCCTTTCAAAGAATTTGGTCTTCCACAAGCGGAGCAAGCATCTAGACACACAGTTTCACTTTATCAGGGAGTTAATTACCAATGGTGAAACTATGTAGAACAGAGGAGAAACAAGTGGATATTTCATGAAGGCATTGGGAAAAGAATCATTCATTTATCAAAGAATCCAATTGGGTGTTAAAGACTATGGGAGTTGTGATAAAGAGGGAGTGTTGGAATTTCTCCCATCCCATGCATGTGATTTTGACCTTCACCGCGCAACCGTGTTGTCTGTCACTCCTTCTCACGGTTCAACAACGTTTACCAGGCTATTGCACCCACTCTCTCTCCTATCAACGGTCATGCGGTGGCCATCTTTCATGTTTCTCGCATTACTGTGGCTTAACCGCTAGTCACCTCTGACAATGTAGTTAACTGCCTCACAGTCGTTACCACTCTCTCGCGGTTACCCACCTGACCGCGTGCGGTGCTGCAGTGAATGTTATCGCTCCCTGCTCTGTCTGCTCAAACTGTTAGCACTCTACCGTAGTCTAATGTCTAATCATCCGTGGTAACATGGTGCCCTTCGTTCCTTGTTCGATGACCGTGTGTGGGTGGTTACCGTAACCACCACGGTCACATTCTAAACTGTCATGGTACTGTGGTGGACTGTCTCTTAGTTGTCTGGGTGGTTATGGTTGTCACCACAGCCTCTTGAATTTATTCAGCGGCAACGCAGTTTACATGTTTCTTTATGGTGATAGTTTTGTGGATATGCGCTGGTGGATAGATAAGATAAGGATGTTTTATTTAAGTCGATAGGAATATTGTTTAATTTTGTTGGATGAATGGTTTGCTGGAATTTTTAATTGCCATCAATTGTATTTATTTTTTCTAATGACTGAAAACTTTGATATATGGGATGTTTTGGTTTTTTGTCTGATAGAAAAATTAATAGAATGATTGCTCTGAAGCAACAAACATATTTTCTGGTATGTTTTGCATGTGAATGATAAAATTTTATTTTCTGGTATATTTCTTATCTCTTCCATTTTCCTTCACTTGAGTCTCAATGCATAATTTCATGGACAGTCAGAAGACTATTATAGATACAAATATGAGATGCTCACCTGTAAAAAAAATAAAAATAGTAAACCTTAAAGTGACGATTAACATTCGTGCACTTATGCATGGACTTTCCTCATAATAGACACTACAAGTTTTTTCTTCCTTGTTTGATATTTTGAGTATTATTAGGGAAGGGCAAAGATTTCTCATGTAAGAAAGAGATTATTGAGCTTTTAATTTGGTGATGATAGGATGATGGTTATGTAAATATTTATTATCATTTTTATTCAGTAGGAGATGCAGTGTGTTAGGTTTTGTGAGTTGTAATGGTTCCAATTAATTTTAAAGTAAAGATAGTGAAAGATCAATTGAAAGAAAAATTGTTTATGTATGTGGAAAAAGTGGTATCATTTTTTTTAAGTATTTAGACACATTTGGAATGGGATTATGTAATAGGATAGTTGATGAAAAAGTGAATTGTGAGGAATACAAAGGCATTAGTTGTAGGACATAAAATTTGACACATTTTAGAAGATGAAATAAATAGGATTGAATAATGATGTGTTAGTTTAAGCATAAAGATTAGTAAACATTGTTCAAATTTTAATGAGATACTACCAATACCAATTCATATTTCATTTGGCTATAGTTTTTGTGCTTAGTGATGATGATGGTAAAATGTGAGTGTGTAATAGAATAAAATGAAGGGAAAATTACATGTAAAAGAATGCATAAATGAAAAATTTGTTGGAAAAAAGAATCATGAGTTGATGTGCAAGTAAATTATTACACTTGTATGAATTTCAAAGAAATAAATATTCAATATGGAATGTAAATATTTAAAATATTCAAAGCATATGTTAGAGTGCTCAGTTTTTCATTTTGATCCCTATGATTAAAATATTATGTTGCTTGCCTAGGTTTATCTTTAGGGTATTTGGGCTAAAAATCTAATCCGTGTGGGTTTCTTCATGTGTTAGTCACCTTAAAATTATATTTTAATGATGATTAGTTGTCTAAGTAGAGCTAGTCGTAACTCTTCCAAGTTGGTTTCATTTAATTGGTCAAACATTGGTGATGTGTATATTCTAATTGAGTGGACTAAATTTCTCATTTGGTTCTATTATGTGGATATATCCCATTGCATTGTAAGATTTGTTCACATTGTAAATTAATCCAAGATTATTTATTCAATCCATGAATATATGTTATGTTGATGTGTGTCCCTAGTGGAAAAATATATTTCATGACAACATATGATGTCAGGTTTATGTAGTAGTTTTTTTTTTTGGTTTGAATGATGTTTATTTTGAACCTTTATTAGAAAAACATGGTGGATTTTTTGTGTTATGGAAAAATAGTAATATCCTATTCCACCACACCTAGTCTCCACAACATGGTTCCTTAAATGGATATAATTTCTTACTTACAAGATGTAATAGATTATTGAAATCTTAAAAGAATAGGTTGGGGAGTAACACATGGAAACATCTAATTATTGGGCCACATGATAGTATTTTACTAGGTGTGTTGTATGAGGAAAAATGGTCTTAAGTGATATGACACAAAAATATATTTTATTCATGTCAAACCTTTTCATAATTTGTATATGACATAAGATTGTTTTTTATTCATGTCAAACCTTTTCAAAATTGCTATTTGTGATTTGTTACAACCATTGATTTAATCCTCTAAAATAATCAATGGCTAAAACTTGAATTAGGATTAGAAATGCAAGTGTGTGTTCCACCACATTTAAGTTGGTACACTACACTAAATACAAAAGGTAGTGAAATGAGTAAGCCATCACATTCAAGACCCTAACATAATTCAGAACTAATTATAGGCATGAAGATGAGATTTTAAGATTGTAAGAAAAAAGGATATCCTATAGAATTTATTAGCATGAGCATTCTTACTCAAGTTAATTTCCCAAGCATGCATCTATAGCTATTAAATGAGTAATTCATCAAAAAAATTGAGAACCTATGCAAATTATTCATAGTCTATGGTTCGTATATTTCTACTTGTGAGGAAACTATAATTTACAAACTACTACCTAGTTCATATTTAGTATGGTCTTTTACAAATTCATAATGAGTCGATCAAATTCCATCCTAGTAAGGCTAAAAGAAGCTTGGACTAATGTCTAGCTAACCTATTTCCAAGGTTTTTAAAAAGGGCTAAGCACTTGCAAGGCAAGGGATTTCTCTAAAATAGGTTGGAAGATAAGTCTAAGTTAATAAAGTAAATTGTTATTACAAAAACTAGCTAGGATCTATTCAAATATTATTCCTAATAGGCCTATCCCATCTCAAATATCTCTAGGTTTGACTTGGAAAAGCTATTAGTCCTGAAAATCCTTTTAAACTTTGTTTTAATATTTTTCATATATGAAATGTATTCGATCCTATTTCTAAGTAGGTAAAGGGCTATGGTGATGATACATTATTTACCCTCAATAAGGCATTAATTATGATATATTTGAACTTTAATTCATGGCCAAATATAAGATCAATATTGATGATTAATGAAAGGAGTGTAGGATAAAAATGTAGCTACACAAATAAAATAGTTGTCTAATCATAAATTGAATGGAACAACTATAGAAAATATCTTTTTTTTAAAGAGGTGGAACCCTTTAGTATTGACACCTTTGAGGAACACTTCAAAATGAAATATATGTCCTTGTCTCAAGTCTTGGGGGTGGAATACAAAGTGAAGCTCAAAATACACATGATGATGATAGCTATTGGCATCCAACATAGGAATATGAACATATTATTTAACTTTGCTACATATCTGGAGAAAAAAAGTGCAATGCCCCGCCACGTAACCCTAGTGGAAGTTTCAAGTCACTATAAAAGCATGATTTTGTTTTTAATTAAAGTGAATTAAACATACATGTTCACCTACAATTGACAACATCCTCTAAGGCTATGTAACCAACATTACTTAAATCCACACATAAATCAACATATAACCATAGCATTTAATGGCATTATGAAATAAGTATTAAAACAACATAAAGACACAACATATCATACTGAGATAAACATCAAGATATTAATTCATTAACTTAATCAAATGGTTGCATCACTCATTCTTAGAATGAGCAATAGTACAAATGTTTTATAATTACATAAATCCACCTCGTAAACATAAGAGGGGAAAAATAACATGTTACTAATTGAAAAATTACAATGCTTGAATTAAAACAAGAACTGTGAGTTTTCCAACTAGATTTCTCACCACCAAGTACTGAAAATAAAAGGGGCACCCAGTAGTGTATGGTGCATATTCCATCTAGCCAAGTGGTACCCGAAGGCCCACCCCCCATGCTAGGAGATAGTAACAACATAACATGGACAATCTCTACAACCTCTAACCATAGGCTGACTCATACTGTCACATACTAACTCAACTAAACACATGTACAATAAAAGGACAACTCTAACATGGTCACATTTCTTTCAGACATAAATTGATCAAGTATGATAAGAAATCCATACACCTAAAACAAATACCAATGTTGTCCTAGACAGAGTGTCATCCTAGAGCTTGTCATAAGATCTCCTCTGGGAATCTTCATAGGTTCCAGTAATCCTGGTGACCTCAATTGAATCTCAACCCTCATACTCACTCATGCGGAATTGACTACCTCTCATAAGGAAAAGATAGTTTAACTTTCCATTCTAGGCCTTCCCACTCACTCCAAGCCTAGACAAGCACTTGCGACTATGAGTGAGGCTAGAACTTATCTTTTTAGTGTGAAGAACTACCTAAACTTCTAAGTACATTGTTTTAATTATCACTTGATTAACCTACCTCCAAAGGTTACCTAGTCTTACTTCTTATGGGCTTTGGCCCCTAATGGAAGCCATTCTTCTATTTGAAAACACATATAAAAAATAATCACCAAGGGAGTCTCAAGTGCATACAAACTAGATAACATAACCACTCCAACTCGAGGAGGAAATATATAATGAAACTCACTCCAAACACTGGAGGCAACAAGACAAATAATCCACTCCTTCCTAAGGAGGCACAAATCATCCCCGTTTGTGGAAACTGGGTAAATCATTGACAAGGCACCATGCACTACCCAAGGGAATTAAAAATGGTTGACATAACAAATTGACAACCCCCATCCTCTAGAACTCTCTAGAAGACTTAAAAATTAAACACTCACCTAACCCTTTTCCCTAAACATGAACACAAAGGAAATAATTACAAGGCAGTTGCAAGGAAATAATCTATTTTTGGATATACTAAATCCATTTATCTTTCAAATACATTTCACAGTAAATAAACCAATTGCCTTAAAAAAAATATTTAGTTACAACAATTAAATTGCCTCTGCAGTAAAATCATTTTTCAAATACTTTTAAAAACAACATATTTCCTTCTACATTTAATTCCTTCCATTTTCCAATCAACATAAGATATAATAATTTACATAAAAACTATATAAATTAACAAGATATATTTTAATATATAATTATGTATATATACTCATTAGATATATATCTATAAATACTATTGTTTATTCAAATCATAGAAAATCATATTAAAATAATATATATATATACGTAATGTATATACATTTAAATATTAATCCAATTAAAAATTTATGAACCCAACGAATTTTCACAATTTCCAAAAATGAAAATAAAACAAACCAAATTTAATTCCGAATATGATTTAAAATAAATATATATAAAAAAATAAACATCAAAAAAGGCATGTCGGACTGTACATAGTATAGCCAACCTTGACACCTTGGGTGTTAGACTGTACATTGTACAACCGACCACCCAATGTATTGGGCGTCGGTCTGTACATTGTACAACTGGCTACCCTAGTATTAGGGGCAGCACTGCTGCCATGGCAACACTCCCTCCACTAACTAGAGGACACTTCCATGGGAGTAGCACACTCCCTTTCATATGGGTACGGTGGGCGATGAGGGTACATCTTCCCCCACCAACCACCATTCAAATCTTATTTTTTCAAATACAATTTCTTTTCTATAACACAAACAAAATTCAAAATTTCACTTTCCCAGCATGCCGTATGAACGACGATTTTACAAATAAAATAAAATAAATAAATCCCAATTAAATAATGTATATATATTATATGTTTATACCAATATAAAAATTATATATATATATATATAATTTCAATTTACTAGATAAATTGGGAAAATTTACAAAACATCCACCTAGAGGAAGAATTTATAAAATTTCCAGAGAACTCAAAATTTGTACAAAGGTTTTTTAAAAAGAATCTTTTCAATAACTTTCACAAATCTAGATCTAGGCAAAGAGACTACCAATTTCCAACAAATATTTTCAATCTAAAACCTAATATCCTCTAGGTTTCTCCACCACAAAATGCACAGAGGTTTCAAAGAAAATTCATATTTTCTACAGAGGTTTAATTTTCTAAAACAAAACTAGATATTGTTTTTCCTCTAAGTTTGATTTAGAGTTTGGATCTATTAAATTTCTCAAAGATAATAATTCCTATTCAGAGGTTTTTATTGTAAATAAAATTTCCTAAATTCTTCACGACAACAACAAAAGTTTTAAATATTTCCTTTCTCTAAAATCAAATCATTTTCCTTAATGGATCTAACAATATAATTTTACAAGTAAAGAACTTGTACCAAGAAGCTTCAGGCAAGATGAATCTTTGATGTCGAGCCTCCTGCAAAACTTCCACAACTTCTTCCCAGCAATCCCAGTAATTCCAGCACCAAAATATTATCCAATAGTCACAGCAAATGCAAAATAACAATTCCTTCACAATTCCTACAACCAAGAAACTCTACAATCCTCTGTGCATTTTCCAATTTTTCATTCTTCCCCAAAAAATATCTCTCCCCAAAAATATCCTCACACTCCTGTGAAGAAGCTTTCCTCTTCTTTCAAAATCCACAATTCTCTCCGTGAATAATTTTTCATAACCTCTTCATTAATTTTAACTTTGACATGGTGGCAAAAATAAAATATTTTCTAACAACCAATTTTAATTTCAATTTAATTTAATAATTCCAAGTTATAATTTAATTCCAAATTAAATTAGCTCTAATTGAAATTTAAACTGCAAATTAATTAAATTCCCCTTTTCTTTTAATTTTCTCAACAATATATTTAGTTAATTAATTTTAATTATTTAATAACTAAATTCAACCCATTGGATTAAATTAAATTTATTAAATAAATTTAATTTAATTAATTAATTTAAATAAAACTTCTATCAAAATATCTAATTTCAATTAAATAAATATCAACATTATTTAATGCAATAATTCTAAATATTTATATCCATAATCAAGAACCCTTCAGAATTAAACAATATTAAAACAAGACAACCAATGACACAAAAAATATGACTGATGACACACTATGTCTATTGTGTAGACCTGACACATGTTACATAGCTACTATCTCTCATTCAACTTAACTGTTGGATCGACACACTCAAACCTATGAAACAAGGTGGAGTCGATGTCATGTACCTGCAAACCTATAATGAAATAACAAAGATCATACATATAAAAGCAACATAAAATACACATCGTGAAGAGGAAATCACAGAATCGTAGGGCACTCGCAAAAGAGTGATGCATTCCCATCCCCTTCACCAATACACTCATCATAAGCTAATTGTTCAATAACACTTAAATATCCCATATGCAATGAACATGTTATAATAACCATCATTATATCACTAATTAAAACATGTCAAATAAAGCATCAGATAAGATACATCTCATCACACAAATAGTTTGTCACTCTATAAATAGCGATAAAATAACACACATGATAAAGTATAAGAAAGTATTTGAATATCCAAAAAACCAATCAAAGCAAAACAATGACACACTGTCCAGTTCAGAAAGAAAAATGTAGGGGTATTACAAAAAGATACATAAGGAAGTAGTGTCCACTAAAATTTTCAAGATAACTCCATTCTTTAGGTATTATTCTTTGTTATTCAACATTTTATATTTCTTGGGAAAGATACCTATAATTATTCCCTTAAGATTGTGTCACGTATTTTATTGATTTTTCAAATGCAATTATTAATCATGGTATTGTTATTAAATTGAAGTTAAATGATTATTCAAATTGAAGTTAAATTGAAATTGAAATTGAAATGAAATCGAAATTGAAATTGAAATGCAATTACAATGATTTGAAATGTAGTTTTATTTAAATATGGGGTATGTCATTGTTGATGAAAACTCGAGTGCAAGTGAGCAGGTGAACGTGAATGAAGGCGAGAACAACAATCAGGTAGAGTCATTTAAGCCATTAGATGTTTATGAGGATGATGAAATCTCACACACACTTAGTTAATATTTTAATGTATTTTTGTGAATATTGTGCTTGCAAATTTTAAATTAAGTTTTATTCATTTCTCCAAAATGTGGAAAACTATATGTTGCTTTAAATGACGATTTTATTATTTTATGAGAAAATAGATCTTATTTAAATAGCCAAATTATATAAGTCAATAATTTATCCTTGTTTAAAAATAATGTTACTTTATTATTAAATTAATGGAATAGACTTTTATTACGAAATTTATTAAAATGTAATAAACATAGTGTTGTAAATTTATTTGTTTTTATTATTTTTTATTTCAAAATATGGAAGAGAAGATTTATTGAAGAAATTAAACAAAGATCTAAAAAATTGAGTTATTAAAAAAAATTGAAAAACAAATCACGTGCAAATTGGAATTGATTTGAAACAAGGATTTGAGCAGATTGAAGAAAATATCTTAAATCAATTAAAGGCAATTGAATTTTGAAACTTGGAGTTTTGGAAAATGGAACTGGAGATGAAAGCTAAGAAAGATGATCTTGCTTTGTGAATAAATCCATGAACTACATGAGAGAAAACATAGAGAGAAGTAGTGAAGGATTTCAAAATTAAAGAGGTGTGTAAAAATCTGTTTTTAGATTTAACAGATAAAGGAGACTTAGCATGATGTAGGGGAGAGGGAATTAATTTGAAATTCATTGGAGACAAAGGAGGTTGCAATTTTTTTTTTTTGTTTCTAAGATTGCTATCTAATCATCCTTCTCAACCTCCACACACGACCAAGAAGACAATATTCTCATCCTCCACATAGGCCCAAAAAACATCTAACATCTCTCCACTCCATATGCAACCAACAAAGAGAAGGAGAGGGGTGACCTGTGTGAGGGAAAGAAGACATAGGGAGACCACAGGGAGAGGTAGGGAAGAAGAGGCGTAGGCAGGGAAGATAATTTCAACCTCCACTCACCACACATAGCCACAAGGAAGTCTCCATTTCCCACACAGCCATAGGGTCTCCTTCTCTCCCACGCAAGGACTGGTAAAGGGGTGCATAGGAAACCAGTAGAGTGAATAAGGTGTGAAGGAAGAGAAGGGAGAGGCGTGCTAAGAAGGGGTGGAAGTGCACACCAATGAATAGGTAAAAAAGTTGAAGAAAATTGTGAGTAGGAAGAGAAAAAGGAAGAGGCACTAGGGAAAGAGGAACAATGAACAAGGCAGTAGACAGTCGATAATAAATTTTCTAGGACTGTAAAATCCATCTTACATAGCTATAGAAAATAAAATTTCTTCTTTTCGAGATTCAAAAATCACACACTTGAAGAGATTACCAAGTAGAATCTATGAAATTTATTTAACAAAATCATGAATATAGTGAATTCAATGAAATAGTTAGTTTCTTGTTTTGATTTTTTTTTAAAAACTATTAAAAAGTATTTTTGTTTACTTCAAATTCTATAGAAATTTTCAACATTCAAACTATGATTTTTCTAGAAACCATTGAAATTAAAAATAGAAGATTGTAGGAAAAATTGGATTAGAAAACAATGAGAAACAACTGATTTATAATTTAGGAGAAACTCAAATTTAGATTTGAAAAGATTTTTATTTAAAACAGAAAACATTATTTATATTTGATTTGAAAGAATTCAAAAGAGAAAATATTTTGATTAAATGCCTTTTAAAATTATTAACGTAATTTCAAAATAGAAGTTAAAATCAGTGAATTTAGCAAATAAAACTCAAAACATTCAAAACTGAAACTGAAATGATTTATTTAAATTTTGTTCATGAAAAAGTATTTATTTATTTATTTTCTCCAAGTATGAAAATAGAAAGTAAATCAATTAAATTTAAAGATATGATTTATTTGAAACAAAACGAATTAGGATTAGTTCATAGAGGAAAAAAATATATGAGTAAAAAGAGAAAAAGAACATGTGCTCTTTTATGACTGTTTTACTATATGTATTTAATTTACATACTGGAGATACACCTTCTTTATTTTTGATTATTTAATTTATTTGAATTAAATATTAATTTAATGTTATTTATGGTTTAAAACGATAAAAGAAAAACATTTAAACTGTTTTTCCTTGAAACAATATTTATGTTTGTTTGTTTTTGAAAGATTGTATTTAATTGTTTGGAACCATGCATGCTTGATAAATGAAAGTGTATGTCATTTTTTTGGGAAAGTTACCTTCTGGGACAGGTGCTGAATATGGGTTATTAGAGAGTGTAGTTTTTCTTTTCCAAAAATGTTGTTATTTGTCGTGCATGACATTTTACTTGGCCAAGTAACTTATGGACCATTGAAATAGATGAAATTATTGAACTCTCTACCATATCCTAGTATCAAACTTGCTTATTTCTTAAATGAATTAGAAAAATGAAAATGCTTGTGGTTTTACTAATTATACTAGGCACGCACTCGATTCCATCTTGCTTGTCAACTTCTTTTTGCTAAGCGATTCGTCCAGGGTCGGGTATTCTTTCAATCATTTAAGAATTCTAGGGAAGCATAAGCTTCAAGGCTGGGTGGAAAAAGCGTTTGATCCTTGTTCTCATCTTCATTATAAAAGATATGCTATTGGATTGAAGATCAAATGATGTCATCTTCATTTATGTTTTAGGTATTCTTGAATTATGTATTGAAGAGCTTAAGGTGACTGATTGCCTAAGTCTCAAATTGTAACTTATATTACAACTTCTAAAAAATATTTTTATCAATGTTGTGCATTATAACACACTTATGTGTTTAAACTGGAATTGTATATTGAATCAATCTTATCAACTTTAAGTCATTGTTTTTGAATCGACTAGTTTTTATGATGTATAAATGAATGATTTTTCAACTTTATTTCGAATATAAATGAAATTATTTAAAGTTTTGTCAATTTTTTATTTAAAACGTTTCTCTCTTTACATTTGGTATCAGAGCTAGGTTTGAACACTAGGGTCCTTTGTCCATTACGCTAAAGAAACATTCCTTGATGAATGAATTGTGATACATAATGGGTAGAAGAGGAAAAGGAGTTGCTACAAGAAATGGGAATGATAGGTTGGATCAGAGTCTTTGTCTCTTGAATCAATAGGGTTCCAGAATGGATAATCTGGAACATGAAGTTCGAGGTGTCAAAGAAGGACAAAACCCTTGAGATGAAATTCACCAAAATCAGGAGCAACCCAATAATGAGAATCCAAGGGTTGAAGAACCACAAAATCCTCAAGCTAGGATTGAAGGGGAGTTGGCGAAAGATTTGAAAAGGGTAGCACCTCCCAGGTTTGATGGTAATACTATAGGTGACGGATCTGAAGCCTAGGTTATTGAGATATAAAATTAATTTGAGCTCAGGAATCTATCTAATGAGACCAATGAATTTTGGGCTACATACTAGCTTACTAGAGAAGCTACTACTTGGTGGGATAATGAGAAGACTGAGAAGAATTTACTACTAGATGGGACTACATGGGAAGTGTTCTTGCAACTTTTCAAGAAGAGGTGGCTTCCACAACTTCTCTTTGATAGGAAGATGACAGAGTTCCAGAATCTGACTCAGGGTGGTTCTGATAGTTACTCAATATTGGGAGAGGTTCACTAATCTCCTAAAAAACATACCATAGTATCAGATTGATGAGAGGTTTCGTATTCAGAAATTCATCTTAAGATTGAGGCCACAGATTGGAGCTGATGTGGATATTCATAATCCATTAATGATGGATGAGGTCTTTGAGAAGGCCATAAAATAGGAATAGAAGCTACAACAGGTGGCAAACTACAAGAAGAGTGTGAATGTTAAATCTGGTTTTGGAAACAAGAAGTTCCAAAAAAATAACATCAATAACGAGAAGGGTAATAACAATCAGTAGATCAAGAATCTGAAGAGAGGAACAAACACTTAGGATAAAGGAGAAGGGAGATTTGGTGGAAACAAGAAAGTAAACAATAATAACACTAACTTCTCCAATATCAGAAACAGGATAGGTGGTCACCCAAGGCCATGAGGTGGATGCTATAATTGCGGAGGAGATCACTATGCTTCCAATTGCACTCAGCTCATAGGAGGTCAATGAGGTGGTAATGATCGGTGAGCACCGCAACACCAGATTCATGCAGTGGTTGATAAACATCAAGTAGACTTTCAGGCTTCGCCTATTCAAATGTCGAGTAAGATTTTTGGTCAATTTGTTTCTATTTTGATAGATACAAGAGCTACTTAATGATTTATTGATCCAAAAGTAGTTGCTAAATTACCTATTAGACCTAGTTTTATGTCACATTCATGGATGGTTCGGTATGGAAATCGAGCAGAGAAGAGGGTCGATTCATGTTTACCATGAAATGATTTAGAGCTACCTAATTTCCAAACCCAAGTTAACCTATATGTAGCACCATTGGGTTCTTATGATATGATCTTAGGAATCAATTGGTCAACTAAGCATAAAGCTATAGTGAACTATGAGGATAAGGTTGTGAGTGGTTTGGATGATTTTGGACATCCAGTTGAGATTTTAGGATCTTGAGAACCTCTAGAGTTGAGACATATCTCAAAAATGCAACTAAACAAAGCACATCGAAAAGGATGTTCCATTTATGCTATCTTGGTTAGTGACTTGGATAATGTCTAGCAAAGTCCAGAGGGTTATCGAGTTCTTAGAGAGTTCCTGGATATCTTTCTTGAAGAACTTACTAAATTACCACCGAAGAGAGAATTTGATTTCTCGATTGAAATTTTACCTAGAACAGAGCCTCAATCCAAAGCTCCATACAAAATGACTACTATAGATTTGTATGAACTAAATGTTCAATTGTAGGAGTTACTAAAATAGGGATTCATTAGACTGAGTGCATCTCCATGGGGTGCCCTGGTGATCTTCATTAAGAAGAAGGATGGAACCTTGAGACTATTTATTGATTACAGGATGCTGAAGAAGGTTACCATTAAGAACAAATATCCTTTACCCAAGATAGATGAGTTGTTTGATCAAATGAAGGGGGCCACAATGTTTCCTAATATTGATCTTAGATCAGGCTACCACCAGTTAAGGATTAAGGATGAGGAAATTTTGAAGACAACTTTCAAATCTTGGTATGGACACTATGAGTTCACAGTGGTACCTTTTGGTCTAATGAATGCTCCAACTGCATTCATGAACCTTATGAATAGTATCTTTAGGGATTGTTTAGATGATTTCATGCTTATATTCATCTATGATATTATGATTTACTCCAAAAAAGAAGAGGAGCATGCGAAGCACTTGAGAATAGTCTTGCAATGACTAAGAGATTGAAAGATTTTTGGTAAGTTTTTGAAGTGTACTTTCTTTCAGAAGAAGGTTCACTATTTGGGGCATGCCACATCTGCTGAGGGAATCTCAGTTGATCTTGTGAAGATAGAGGTAATTTTATACTGGCCAACACCGTGAAGTGTTGCTGAAGTTCAGAGTTTCATGGGACTTGCAGGATACTACTCTAAATATGTGGAAGGGTTTTCCAAGATTGCAACACCTATTACTTCTCTTCAGAATAAGGGAAACAAATATGAGTGGACTAAGAAGTGCAAGGGAGCATTTCAAATTCTTAAATAGAATTTGACATCGACACCAATGTTGAATATACTATCTATCCTAATGGGCAGTTCATAGTGATTATAGATGCTTCAGGTGAAGGTGTAGGAGTTGTGTTGATGCAAGAAGGGAAGGTGGTTGCATATGAGTCCAAGAAACTTAAATAGTATGAGTTGAATTATGCACCACATGATCTTGAGCTTACAACTATTGTTCATGTATTGCAAATGTGGAGACATTATCTCCTAGGGAAACCATTTGAGCTTAAGATAGATCATTTAGGACTTAAGTACATCTTCACACAATCGAACCTCAATGTGAGATAGAGGAGGTGGCTTGAGTTCCTAAGTGAGTATGATTTTGGTATTGAGTATATCAAGGGTAAGGAGAACATATTTGTTGATGCTCTTAGCAGGAGAAGACATATCTCTGCTATGTTGACCACAAGGTATAATTTGAGACAACAAGTGTTGCAATATCTTCCAAGAGATGAGCATTATGACAGGGTCAAGCAAGCCTTAGAGGCAGATCCATCAGATCATAGATTTGATGGATATGTAATGGAGTATGATGGTATTGTCAAATATCATGGAAGGATGTATATCCCTGAGTCAAGAGATTTGAGGAAGTTGATTCTTGAGGTAGTTCATGATGCACCTTATTCAGGGCATCCAGGAGGTACGAAGATGGTTGCAGAGTTGAAGGCCTTGTATTTTTGGCCTAAGCTTAAGAAAGATGTTATGGAGTATGTGGCTAGATGTCTAGAATGCCAATGAGTCAAGGCTAAGCATGTCCATCCAACATGACTTTTGTATCCCCACGATATACCTAAGTATCAGTGGCAAGTAATCAGTATGGATTTCATCCAAGGATTACCTTTGAGCAGGAATAGGCATGATACCATCTTAGTAGTTGTTGATAAGCTGATGAAGGTTTCACATTTTATACTTGGAAATCTAAAAGATGGATCATTGACTATTACGAGGAAATTTGTGCAAGAGATATTCAGATTGCATGGTGTACTAGAGACCATTATTTCTGATAGGGATACCAAGATGACATCTAGGTTCTGGACTACACTGATTGTAACTTTGGGAACTAAATTGAATTTTAGTTACGCATATCACCCACAAACTGATGGCCAAACTAAAAGGGTCAATCAGGTTGTTGAGGCTTTGCTAAGGATGTACTGCATGGATCAGCAGTACAAGTGGGAGGAATATTTGTCATTGGTTGAGTTTTCCTACAACAACTCATTTCATGCATTGTTGGGTATGACACCTTTTGAGGCACTTTATAGACAAAAATGTCCCACACCCATCAATTGGGACAGGATGGAAGACAAAATCATTATTGGTCTAGATATGCTCAAGGATATGGATGAGAAAATGAAGTTGACCAAGGGTAGGTTGAAGGAAGCAACCAATAGACAAAAGAGCTATGCTGATAGGAACAAGACTTTCAGGTAGTTTGTTGCAAGAGATAAAGTATTTTTGAGGGTTAAGCCTCATAAGATCTCTTTCTCATTTGGGAAATCATTAAAGTTGGCACCAACATTTGTGGGACCCTTTGATGTACTAGAAGTTATTAATCCAGTTTCTTATAAACTAGTGTTACCACCTACTCTAGCTCGACTCCATAATGTTTTCCATGTTTCTTTGATGAAACCATATCATCGTGGTGCATATCATATTCTTGATTGGTGTTCATTACAAGTATAGGATCTAGGGGTGGTGCTAGTGGAGCCCATCTAAATCCTAGACAAGCAGAGCATTTAGTTGTGTAATAGAGATAGTACTCAATACAAGGTCTAGTGGGACTAGTATACTGAGGATAGTGCTACATGGGAGGATTCTGAGATGATAGACCATCATTTTCCTCCTTTTATTTCATAGATTAGTATTTTCTTTATGTAGAGATACTTGATACTCTGGGTTTTGATTCAGATGTTGTGAACTTTGATAGTGTGGATGCTACTAAGATTTTTTTATGTTTATGTTTGAGAACTATGCTATTAGTTACTACTTCATTATGATTGAGATACTATGTTTACCTATTGAGATACTATGTTTTTATTGTTTGAGATAGTATGCTTTATTGATGGTGATGTTATGCTTATTGAATGATTAATAAGACATCGAGACGATGTCTCTTCCAAGAGGGGTAGGATGTCACATATAGATTTTATTGATTATTTAAATGTAATTATTAATCATGATATTATTATTAAATTGAAGTTAAATGATTATTGAAATTCAAGTTAAATTTAAATTTAAATTTAAATTGAAATGAAATCGAAATTGAAATTGAAATGCAATTACAATGATTTGAAATGCAGTTTTATTTAAATATGGGGTTTGTCATTACTGATGAAAACTTGAGTGCAAGTGAATGCATGAACATGTGAATGTGAATGAAGGTGAGAACAACAATTAGGTATAGTCATTTTAGCCATTAGACATTTATGAGGATGATGGAATCTCACAGACACTCACTTAGTTAATATTTTAATGTATTTTTGTGAATACTGTGCTTGCAAATTTTAAATTAAGTTTTATTTGTTTCTCCAAAATGTGGAAAAATATATGTTGCTTTAAATGATGATTTTATTATTTAATGAGAAAATAGATCTTATTTAAATAGCAAAATTATATAAGTCAATAATTTATCCTTGTTTAAAAATAATGATGCTTTATTATTAAATTAATGGAATAGACTTTTATTACAAAATTAATTAAAATGTAATAAATATAGTGTTGTAAATCTATTTATTTTTATTATTTATTATTTCAAAATATGGAAGAGAAGATTTATTGAAGAAATTAAACAAAGATCGAAAATTGAGGTATTAAAAAAAATTGGAAAACAAATCATGTATGTAAATTGGAATTGATTTCAAACAAGTAGTTGAACAAATTGAAGAAAATATCTTCAATCAATTGAAGGCAATCAAATTTTGAAAGTTGGAGTTTTGGAAAATGGAACTGGAGATCAAATCTAAGAAAGATGATCTTGCTTTGTGAATAAATCCATGAATTTCATGAGAGAAAAAACAGAGAGAATTAGTGAAGGATTTCAAAATTAAAGAGGTGTGTAAAAGTATGTTTTGAGATTTAACCGAAAAAGGAGACTTAGCATGATGCAAGGGAGAGGGAATTAATTTGAAACTCATTGGAGACAGAGGAGGTTGTGATTTTTTTTTTCTGTTGCTAATATTTCTATCCAATGAACCTTCTCAACCTCCACACACAACGAAGAAGACAGTATTCTCATCCTCCACATAGGCCCAAAAAACATCTACCATCTCTCCACTCCCTACACAACTAGCAAAGAGGAGGAGAGGGGCGACTTGTGTGAGGGAAAGAATACATAGGGAGACGAAGGGAAGAAGAGGCACAGGCAGGGAGGAGAAGCTCAACCTCCACTCACCACATGCAACCACAAGGAAGTCTCCATTTACCACACACCCATAGGGTCTCCTTCTCACCCATGCAAGGATTTGTAAAGGGGTGCTCAAGAAACTAGTAGAGTGAATAGGGTGTGAAGGAAGAGAAGGGAGAGGCATTCCAAGAAGAGGTGGAAGTGCGCACTAGTGAAAAGGTAAAAAGGGTGAAGAAAATTGTGAACATGAAGAGAAAAAGGAAGAGGTGCTAGGGAAAGAGGAAGAAGAAACAGGGTAGTAGACATGAAGATAATAAATTTTCTAGGAGTGTAAACTCTATCTTACACAGCTACAAAAAAGAAAAATTCTTCTTTGCCTAATTCATAAATCACGCACTTGAAGAGATTACTAGCTAGAATCTGTGATATTTATTTAACAAAATCATGAATATAGTGAATTCAATGAAATAGTTAGTTTCTTGTTTTGATTTTTTTTCAAAACTATTAAAAAGTATTGTTGTTTACTTCAAATTCTATAGAAATTTTCAACATTCAAACTATGATTTCTCCAGAAACCATTGAAATTAAAAACACAAGATTGTAGGAAAAATTGGATTAGAAAATAATAAGAAACAAATGATTTATAATTTAGGAGAAACTCATATTTAGGTTTGAAAAGATTTTTATTTAAAATAGAAAACATTATTTAAATTTGATTTGAAAGAATTCAAAATAGAAAATATTTTCATTAAATGCCTTTTTAAAATTATTAATGCAATTTCGAAATAGAAGTTAAAATCAATGAATTTAGCAGATAAAACTCGAAACATTCAAAACTAAAACTCAAACGATTTAGTTAAATTCTGTTAATGAAAAAGTATTTATTTATTTATTTTCTACAAGTATGGAAAACAAAAAGTAAATCAATTAAATTTAAAGATATGATTTACTTGAAACAAAATGAATTAGGATTAGTTCATAGAGGAAACAAAATAGATGAGTAAAAAGAGCGAAAAAATGTGTGCTCTTTTATGACTATTTTACTATATGTATTTAATTTACATACTGGAGATACACCTTCTTTATTTTTTATTATTTAATTTATTCGAATTAAATATTAATTTAATGTTATTTATGGTTTAAAATGATGAAAGAACAACATTTAAACTATTTTTCTTTGAAACAAGATTTATGTTTGTTTGTTTTTGAGATATTGTATTTAATTTTTTGGAACCATGCATGCTTGATAAATGAAAGTGCATGTCATGTGTTTGGGAAAGTTACCTTCCAAGACGGGTGCTGAATATGGGGTATTAGAGAGTGTAGTTTTCCTTTTCCAAAACTGCTTTTATTTGCCATGCATGACAGTTTACTTGGCCAAGTAACTTAAGGACCATTGAAATAGATGGAATTATTGAACTCTCTACCATATCCTAGTATCCAACTTTCTTGTTTCTTAAATGAATTAGAAAATTGAAAATGCTTGTGGTTTTACTAGTTATACTAGGCATGCACTAGATTCCATCTTGCTTGTCGACTATTTTTTGCTAAGTGATTCGTGTAGGGTCAGGTATTATTTGAATGATTTAAGAATTTTGGGGAAGCGGAAGCTTTGAGGTTAGGTTGAGAAAGGGCCTGATCCTTGTTCTCATCTTCATTATAGAAGATATTCTATTAGATTGAAGTTCAATGGATGTCATCTTCATTTATGTTTTATGTATTATTGAGTTATATATTGAAGAGCTTAAGGCGACTGATTGCCTAAGTCTCGAATTGTAACTTATATTACAACTTCTTTGTATTATTATCAATGTTGTGTTTTATGACACGTTTATGTATTTACACTGGAATTGTATATTGAATCAATCTTATCGACTTTAAGACGTTGTTTTGGAATAAAATGGTTTTTATGATGTCTAAATGAATGATTTTTTGAATTTATTTTTAATATAAATGAAATTATTTAAAGTTTTGTCGATGTTTGATATAAAGAGTTTCGCTCTTTATAGATTGTAATTACCTTAGAAAATAGAAAGCTCATTCTAGTTGAATAAAATATTTTATTTGGTATTCCCATTGTGAGAACTCAGATTATTGTACTTTTAAACTTTATTTTATATACACAATTCTTATCACACTAGGCTGTAGGAGGAACACACTATTGAATAAATTCACCAAATTTGTAAGGCCTAAGAAGATATATCTTGAGAAAGGTTTCAAAAATAATTGGGGTAACTAGTTCTCCCATAATGAATAAAATATTATCAAAATATATAGTGCAAAAGTGAAACCCCATGTTCTTCCCTTTTGGGTTCTAGATAGAGTGGTTTTCCTTATAACCATGTAGCAGTTGAATGAAGCTAATAAGTTGCATTTGGTGTAGCAGTAGAAGGGGTCATTTTAAATTCTTCCTACTCTAAAATTATTAAGTTTTAATGTACTAACTAGTGATGCCTTAAAGCTCTTGGACTCTAAATTTTTGAAATATTTAATAGAAGTGCAGAATAAAATGAGATATGACCATAATAAATTGATCAAATTGAGAAATATGTTGGTAAATTAGGCTAAAATCATCAATGCAATGAACCTAAAGATAGGATCGGCTTTGAAAAAGAGACATTAAAGTTGAGAGAAATAAATGGGGATAAATAATTATTGGTGAAAGAAAATAAAGGATATCGATGAAAATTATAAGGGTATATTTTTTAAATCAAGGATACAATTGAAAGAATGAGGATAATTCTATAAAGTGATAATACTTTAGGAATAAATTTTCCAAGGGTTACTTCAAGAGAGTATGAAATTGGAAAACTAGCCACCTAAACCCTTGGGTCACCAATTGAAAAAATTGTAATATAATTATTCCTTAGAGTTTATTTTCAAGAGAGGGAAGCTAAATCATTAGTTAACTATTAAATCACAAAGTAAAGTAGTTAAAATGTCCTTGATGATAAAATAATAAGGAAAACCGTTGGATCACCTAGAATTTTTCTCTAATATTTCTTAAAAGATAAATTTTATGAACTTGTAAGAAGGGGATAAGGTAGTGCAATATGTCAGAGAACTAGTTTGTGAGAAATTCTTAGTAGAGCATATATCAAATTTGATTAATTCAAGATGATGCTAGACAAAGTGAACAAAAAAATGGTATCTATAAAATAATGAAGATTAAAATTAGATAATATATAGAAATGATGGTGGTACTAATCAAAGTATGAAGAAGTAGATAGAATTTAATCTTGCAAAAATGACCCCAAAAAATGGAGAAGATTAATCAATATATTAGATGTCTACTTCCGTTAGTGACATTAATTAGTTGATTAGTAATTTTATTGCTACATTATTAATTATCACTGTTTTTCATTCCATCTCTAGTGGTGGGTGATATCATATTCAATGAAGGTGTAGCCAAAGAAACTATTACACTTGTTGAACAACCTAGATAACTAAGAGGGGGGCTAAATTAGTTATCACAAAAAAAAACTCATTTCTTTAATTAATTTAAAGCAATCTTAAATCAATCAGATAGAAATTAAAACAAATATGAAAATGAAAGAACTTAACAACACCATGCACAATCGACACAAGAATCTATGTGGAAACCCAAGATGGGAAAAATCACGGAGAATGCTAATTATCAATTATAAAACACCAGTTAAGGTGATTATTATATGGGCTCACTGCCAAAATGATCACTACATGTAAGGTTCATTGCCAGTGGGCTCACTACCTAGTTAATACAAAAATTTCTGATTACAAAATAGAAAAAATATGAACTGATGAAGCTACATCTACATATGCATGGATTCAGTTCTGGTTAAGAGCATAATATCTGTCTATAGTAGATCTAGTCAAGAATCTTCTGTACAACCTTCCTTGCACTACCTCTACCATACAAATAACGTCTTCTTAACACTTGCTTTCACTTCCTTCTCTATTTCTTATCTCGCAATCCTTCACACCCTTATCACTATTCCAAGACACCACACTATTGGTTCGGTGCCAAAAGATGTTCTACATATTTAAGCCTAGAGAAAAAAATGAGTCAGCCTAGCAAAATATGTGAGATTGAAGAACAACCTTGAAATATTCAATAAGGTTTGGTATGCTAGCACCGAACCAAAGGATAGGTCACACATAAAGATATTCTTACCATATTACCATGGACCCATAAGTAGGTCATACATAGGATAAGTTCATCACATTGTATAATTACCAAAAGATAGAAAACTTTGAATTACATGAGATATATTCTAGAGCCAATAGGAATGCCACCACCAAGACCAAATCTTGATCATCATCAATTTCAGTACCAATCAGAGGAATGCAATTAGACATACCAAAACTTGTAACATACTACATGAATGTTCGGATAACAAGGATACCTAAAATAAGCTTTAGATACAGCAACCAATATCAAAAAATTATTCTTCATTATTCTTCATTAATTGACTTCCATAGTTGTCCCAAAAATAAATACAACCATGTTCAATTCAAGGATAACATCCACACTACGAAACATTATATTATACGATAGTATAGATTATCACCACCAAGACCAAATCTTGATCATCATCAATTTCAGTACCAACTGAAGGAGTACAATTAGACATACCAAAAATTGTAACATGGTACATGAATGTCTAGATGGCAAGGATACCCGGAATAATATCTAGATACAACATCCAATATTGAAAGATTATTTTTCATTATTCTTCATTAACTGTCTTCCACATATGTGCCAAAAATAAATACTACCATGTTTGGATCAAGGATAACATCCACACTACACAACACTATAGAATACGATGGGATAGATCATTTTCATATATCATTTGAAGAAAAAAAAATTAGATTTTTGACATCAATGAAAAAAATGCCAAATAAACAACTTCTCAACAATCTTCCCATTTGGCACTGATGAAAAAACAAAAGGAACTCAAAACTATAAAAAAAATATAAAACAAAATACTTCAAGCGCTCCCCCTTTGTCAAGCAATTCAATTCCTCTTTTTTTTTCTCCTTATTTTCTCCCCCTTTTTTCCATCAAAGGAAAAGGGCCAAATAAGAACATTCAAAAAATCAAGTAAAAGATAACACTTTTCACCTGAAAGATTTTCTTGTACCTTTATCTCACGATTGGAAGAATCTTCTTCTAGCATTGTAGAAATCATTTTGGCACACACATTGTCTTGTAGAACCAACATCCCAAAAGAAGATAACCAATCTAGAGATGGGCATTGTTGTTCACAATCTATTGGATCAAAACGTATCCCAGAGAGATGATCCAACTAGACTGTTAGTGGTTTTTATGGTAACCAAGTTGATCTTCAAAATTACCAATGGATATTTCCATTTCCAATAATTAGCAATCTAAAGGGATTGGCCAACAAATGAGTAAAAGATAAAAAACTTTCACTCCTACACTTAAGGCTTTGTGAAACCTAGGAGGGTGATCCTACAATGTATATTCAATAATTAATACTACCAATATGTAAATACATTGCCAACATAGATATTTCTCATGTAACTACTCAACAACATAATATATTCAAAAATTAGGCAAGACTTTTCACAATATACCACAATTGGAACATGAGAAAAATGAAACTCAACATAACTACAACAGTAATTCATTTGAAAGATTTGTAAATAAAGAGTGATTTGCTAATGAATTGACCTAGAAACTGTATTGAATAATTTACTTAACAAGTACCTTATCCTAAACATGGAGTTAGCAACAACCTATGAAACATGATAACAATCCTTTATATAGAAACATAAAAATTTCAAGAAACATGGAATTATAGTACTCCCATATTACATTCTCAACCACCACTTCCTCAAATATCCTAGCATATAATTTTTATGAATCAATAACTTCTTTCAAGCGTTTATACAAGTTCATTGAACTAACTAGCAAGAAGGAAGTCACACAACCATTAGAAACAATGGAGATGAATAAAATGATGCTTGATTATATTATTCATGTTTCATAAGCCATATACAAAGGAGAGAGAATGGCCATGAAATTAGAACTAGTCTACTTCATATTTACTATCTTGTTATCAAAATCACATATGCTGTTACATACTCAAAACCTAAGACCAAAAGAAAAAACTCACAATATACTTTATATTCCTTATATAATTCACTATTTCAATTGCAATACAAAAAACCCAAATTTTTGGTCTTGAATTCCTTCTTATATAAATGAAGGAGAAAAAGAAGCCTCAAACCAGAAAGCACACATTTCATCCTTCAATTGGATCGTCATAACATCTATTTGATTTTTAGTTACACTCGAGCACTCAGGTAGTGGGAATAAACATGAAGCAAAATTATTCTTCATTTGTTGCTAGAGATCTGGTCCTACCACTAAAAGGAATATTTTTTTGTTACAGTAGCCTCAAAATCTCTCACACGTTCAAAAATGTTTCCATGGAAAAACCCAGTCAGCAAAATTTAAAAATAAAAAAGCATGTAAAAATATAGAACTAATTTATCGACATCAACACCAATGCCACCACCACCTTTCAGGCTAAGGAGAAAACAATATGTTTTAATACTTCATCAAAATCCTAATCTATACAATTTTTAGGCTATGTATTGTTATTCTCCTATTAATTACTTATCATCATCCTCTTACAAGCTTACTCAGTATATTTATCCAACCATGTCATGTATTCTTTTTCATTTGGACATTTAGTATCCAAGAAATTCACACTATACTGAGTATATTTTGCATAAATTAGGGCCCTATCCTCTTTGACAAAAGCATCCATCCTTGTTTCAACTTTCACCATTATGTCAATATGTGGATTCAACATGGAGTAATCCCTTGCAATTAATGCCATCTTTTTTGAAGTGAGCATTCCTCCCAGATCAAACCTCCATTTATTGAACAATTTTAGTTCACCCTTTTTATTCAATATCTCAGGCATATGACACTTCTCCATTTATTTGAATGCATTTATCTTTCTCTGGAGTTGCATCCCTAACTTCCCATGAAAATTTGTTATTTCATTTACCAAATTCATCATTTGCAATATTTCAAGGATGTTTGTAGGTGCCTCAGGATCTTCTTCCATTTTAGGTATCATCTCTTTTAAAGCACCCACTCTAGTGCTCCACTTGCTCTACTCATTCATGAAAGCTTCTTGAACTTGTAAGTACTTTACGTTTGCTTCATGAATGCTCTTATGGCTAACCCATACATCATCTACACTATTGAACAATCTGGTTAGTCTATACCTTAATACATCTTTAGAAATATCATTGGCATCTTAATAGTTTCAAATTTTGCCTTCTTGAAATTTTCCTTTTGTACCTTTAAATGCTTATTTAAATCATCAATTCTTAGAGCTAAGGTCTCATGATCTTGTGCTGAGAAATACAAAGAAGAAGAGAAAGGTGCATATAATTTCTTTACTAATTGATTAGCCTAGAGAGTAGCTCCCATTCTATTCATTTCATTAAGGGCCTTGTTATATTCCTTTACCAAGGAACCATAGTTTTTCTGATTTATTTGTGCAATACCCACACTGAGCATTGCAGCATGGCAAGTAAATTTAACATCCTAGAAAGGTGTTATATTTGTAGCCCTTTCACCACTAAACAACCCATTACCTCTTTAATAGGTTGATACACCTCATGCTTTTAAATATTAGGTGACTTAGATGATATTTCAAGTGTGTGCAACTTCAGACTATATCTAGATCCAAACATCTTATCTTCCATCAGTTCCTCGGATATTGAGGCCCGAGTATCTCTTATTATAACATCAAGTGCAATACTTTAAGTGATAGAGAATCCTAGTAACAACATTAGTCCACTATCTACAACAATTTTCCTAGCTTCAGTAGGAGTGATAGCTGCAATATCAACCTTAATATTCCGCTCCTCTGCATTCTCAACCTCTTCTTGTTGAGAAGGCTCAAAACTAGCCCTAGCTTGTTCAAGCCTTTCTTTTATCTCTTTTCTTCTCTGTTAAATCATGAATTCCTAAAATTCCTTAGATTGTACAAACTTATCATCCACAAGGAATTCATTACAATCCTTAATCATAGGTTCACTACCATTCATCTCATCATAATGCCACTGAATCATTTTGTATTAGGGAACCTCAAAATTAGTAGTATTTTCAATATCAGGGGGAGGGAACTTCTTCTCCACCTCCCCATCATTAGGCACATGTTCAACCATTTTATCTACCTCAATTTCTTGGATGTTCTCCTTTTTCATATCTGTAGGCTCTTCTTGGATTTCCATATCCTAGGATTGATGTGCTAAGAGAGCTTGTGCTCTCTCAACAACCTCTTTCACCTTTGCTTTGAACTCACCTTTATAATCTCTTAACTTTGTAAAATATCTTTCAAAAGGGTCCTCAATTTAATCATAAGGACTTACGTAGAATACATTCTTCATTTTAATTCTCTCTTCAATATCCATTATGAATTTCCATTCCGTTTTCTTGGCTATAATAGCCTCGTCACTTGTCAGGTTCCTCAATAAATCATCTAAATACAAGAATTGATGACCAATCCCCGATAAACTTTTGTCTCTTCTCCTTGAAGAAAAAAACCCTCTGGGTCAAAAATCCTAACCTCATCAATAGGTAGTCTAAGGTTATTTACCATTATTCTAAATTTCTCATACCCCTCCTAGGCAATAACTATAACATAAGAAAAATAACACTAAGTGTTTACAACACTACCCTTCCTAGGTTTCTTGAAAATTTCATAATCCATAAAATCGATTTGCCACATCAACTCCATGAAAAAGATATTCAAGGCTAAAATATCCTTGAAATGAAATGGTAAATTATTATTAGTGGTGATATTTCCCAAAAAATAATTGTAGGAATATAAAATTATTGGTGAATATAATTAATATTTGTAATTACAGTATAAACTATTGAAGAATCAGTTCCAATGATGCATCTCTTAAAAAATAATAAATAGGTGAATTAATCGAGACAAATTTATTTTTTTGTAAACACTTGGTGATTCAACATCCTTTCTATCTTGTATTGTTCACCATTTTTGGAGGTCTCGGTTTCAAATATTCACCAATTAGTGAAGATTCACCACTAAATTTTTCCCTTCTCAATTTCAAATTCGTTTTCCAATTATAGGCACCTTCAAACAATAACATATGCATCAACAAAGAATAGTGTGAAAAATGTAAAGGAAGGACCTCCTCCTACAAATTTATAAAATCCTGATGGATTTGATCCACAACAAAAGAAGCATAATCAAAACCAATGTTCTGATTGTGTCACTATATATCAAAAACCATTACCAATAGGTTTGGAGCTCTCCTTTCCTCAAAACATTGGGCTACAATGTGATTCAAGAAATAATATGTGCTCTTGAAATAATCCATAAACTCTTCACATTCAAAGGGCTCAATATATAATGAGAGAAATTTATCTTTGATATTTCTATGCTGAACCAACAATCTATTTTTGTATGCAAACCTGTTTTTATCATATTCACCATATAGCTTTGCTCACTTGATTTCCACAATGAAATGGGGATTCAACCCAAATATTTTTATCCTTTTATCCCTTGTTACTTCAAGGACTACATTTTCATCTTCACTTTTGATTTTTCTATCTGAAGGGTCATAATAATTGGTCAATTCCATCATTACATCCACCTCTACAAATACATTGGGTACCACCAGCATTCCAAGGTTGATCCCCCATACATAACATGTTAGTTTTCTATAGTACCTCCTTTTAAAGGCATATGTGAACAATTTCCACCCACTCTGGGGCTAAGCCAACTCTCCAATTTCAACAATAGTAGGAATTAGGTGGCTCATCACAACAACATTACATATGTCTCTTTTACAAATTCGTGACCCACTTACTTTCACTTCTCTAGTGGCACTCTCCATAAATCTCTCCTAGGTATTTTTTGCACCTCTTGAAATTGTAGACTCAGTAGGGGTACTCGATGTAGGGTTTTTCAGTACAGGTGGCTCTAGCTTGGTCATGGATGAAACATCTTGGGTTTTGAGTCTTTTAAATCTCTTCTTCTTTGATTTTATCTCTAGCCTAAAGGTAGATTCACTAGGCTCTAGTTTATTCATATTTGCAGGCTGATGGGACTAGGGTTTATAATGTTCTTAATAGAAAAGGATCACCTAATTTCTTTAAAACCTAGGTACAAATTGCAAAGAAAAACAATCCCAAGCCCACAATAATATATATCTCTAACTAGAAATACCCAACTAGATAAACCATAACAAAATTATCTCTCAATTCCTTATGACAATTCAGGAAGCACAATACAACACTATCAATTATGAAGAGATATTTAATTTTCTTACCCGAGTGACTGACTGACATCAATGCAGCTACAATTTCCTTGTTGGGGTTCTTCACACCATTTATTCAGCTTCATGCTTTCTTCTTCACTACTGAACAACTTTGAATGTGTAGGGAACAAACCATCCCCCTTCTTTATGGCTAGGAAGTGGAACGTATCACCATAAATGTTAAATCAATAGAAAGCTCATATGAGTGAATTGACATTTACCCATTCATATTTTAAACCTGGTCATAGATCATTTGTATTTTAAAAATTCATCAATAGTTCTCCTCCACCTCATTTCTTTCTTTTCTTCCTTAAATGATTTCCCTTGGGTGTTGCCATGTTTTCCATTATGTGGAAGGCATTGCTCATTGCTGATACATTTCAACATCCACAAGTCTCATCAATGATGTAGTCATTCATGCGATGAAATATCAACCGTCAGATCAAAGACCCATCCTTGATTATGTTCCCCTTATCCATCACACACCACTAACTCATGGTTCATTCCTGAGATGAAATTAGCAATGGGAGAAGAGGATCAAACCATGTGCAATTGTGTGAAAAATCAATGCAACAAGATACATTACTCTTAAGAGAAGTTTAGATCAGCGAAGTAAAGCTTGAGATAAAGAATTTATCGCTCATTGCCCATTTGAAAAGAAAAATCTAATAGTTATTTGGGAATAGTGATTGAACAAATCAACAAGCCTTGACCTCATTGCCCATCACCCATTAGAAACTCAAACCTTAGAATGGATCCAAAATGAGTGAAAAAGAAGAACAATGAGGAGAAAATTTCACCGTGTATCATTAATATAGATTGCCAAGTATATGAGAAATTAGCAATACCAAAGGAACTAGCAATAAAATATTCCATTGTGCATTGCCAATTCAACTTTGGACATTTGAAACAAATCTACGATGCACAAAATCATAGACACATCGCTCATTCCTTATCACCCATTTGAGCTTGCAAACTTAAAATGGATCAACAATGAGCGATACAGGACATTAGTAAAGGAAATTAACATATTCTTATAAGTTTTTCTAAAAGGGGGAACCATCTAGGCTAATGAATAAAATACCTCAAGGACATAATACATAATAATTCAAAGGATTTAAATGCCAAGAAAGGCCAATCGAACAACCTTATAAAATTAAAATATTTTCATAACTAAGAATGAGGGGTTGGTAACCTTATGGGCTCAAATGACATAAGATGTTTTATGACAACTAGAATGGGAAATAGCTGGTCAATGATGAATTAAAACCATGTCTAGGACACATGCTTGAGGATTATTGAGGAAGGTTTTTAGGCACATAAAACCTCATAACAATAGCAATGGATTTACTCCAAGCTCAAAGGGCATACACAATAGAAATTTATAGAATGACTAAAGGAACCAGAACAAATTTCAAGGGTTCCATTAGTGGCTCCAACTAGGCATGCATGTCTCTTGCAGGCAAGACAAGATCTCTAAATCTCTAGTTTCGTGGACCAACCAAAAAATACATTGAACCAAAAACTCAAGGAACTACTTGGACAAGGTAGAAAACCAAACCCGATACAACCAAAGGAAACACACCTAGGTGTTGCCAAAATAGTGGTTTACACTTTTTGGGAGATCCTGATTTTTGTTGAAACTACATATTTTTAGAAAATATAATGATTTAAGCATTAAAAATTTCCATTTAAAGGATTTCAATTGAAGAGGGTTTGATCAAACCACCTTAGACTAATCCCCTTGGATATAAACCCGCTATTTTTAAGCATACCTATAATAGAGTCTCCTTTACACCTATCAAAATGATAATTAAAAACTACTTTTGATTTACCTTTTGAGGGATCAAATGAGTTCATTTAAAATTTATTTTTTGTAAGTATGTAGTCCTTATTATAAGCTTCCAAAAAAGTAAAATTTTAATTAAATTAAATTTTACTATTATATTTATTTTTAATTTCTTGTGAATGTAGGTTTTTCACTAAAAATCATGCTCTTTGTTCTACACATGTGGAAAAATAGTAGATTATCAAAATAAAATTTTGAAAAATATGTCCAAGTTTGGTATTGATGTCCTTGATCCATTAAAAAGTAAATTTAATTTCAATACATATACAAAAAATTATCTTGTATACAGTTTGCCTATGTGTGAATTGTAATTGGTTTGACTTTGAAACTTGATTAAGGAATTTTTTTTTAATAAAATACTATGAAACCAAATGAACTGGTTAGATATCATAGTTTCAAATCTAAATTTTAAAAAAATAAGAATTTTATCCTTCATACAAAAAAAAATTGTTGTATACGGTGATCATCACTCCTTAAAAATGTTGTTTACTAATAAAAACTAGTTTTTGAAGGAGATGAAAAAAAAAGTACAATTTGATTCCAAAAAAATTGAAAAAAATATATTTAGAATCTATTGAAAAAACTTCACAAATCACTAGTTTGCATAATCCTCAAGTTCCTCATAATTTAGCCGCTTAAGGAACCTGAAAGTGAAGATTTAGTTGAAAAAATCAATTCAATGTCTACTTTGCCCAAAGATTGTAAACCAGTATTGTAGGATCACCCACCTATATACAAGATGTAAAAAATCCAAAAAATACATGGAATAAGAACATACTTAGGAGAAGTATGACTTTAAGAACTATCCATGTATTGGTAGTTCAAAAAGTTCACCTATAGAGTTGTGAAGGAAGTAAGAATCCTCCCCATGTGTACTGACAATCAAATTTAAGGGCCTAATCATAATGCTTCAAACTTCCCATGCTTTCACTTGTCTTGTAACCTTATGTTCCAAGCTAGTACCATACTTTTCACTTCAAATTTCCTAGGAGAAGCTCTCTTGTCATGCAAATTCTTTACTTGCAACTGCAATTTTTCATTTTTGGTTTGAGCTTCTCTTCTAGTTTCATCCATTTGCACAAGGTTATCAATTTTTTATTGCATATCATCACATATATCATCATCATATTCTTTTACAAATTTATACATAGATTTAAACAATTATTTTTTAGCAATATAGCATCCAAACCATTATGCCTGACCAAATGTTGAAGAACTTGTAGCTTTCTTCATAGTCAATCTATTTCCCTGGAGTGAAAAATTTAGCTTTGAGTCCTAAGCTTTCTTGTTCTTCTCCAACACCCTTTTGATGATCTTCAGTAATATTTTATTGTGATATTTAGCCTACTCATTTCCTTGAGGATGGCAAGGTGAAGAATAGGAAACTTTGTATTCCATGTTCATTAGAAAAACCTTTGAATTCATTTGATCTAAAACACATAGCATTATCTAAAATTATCTTTCTCGGGAATCCAAATCTAATCAAAATATTATTCAATAGGAAGTCCACCACCACTTTTCTTGTTTCCCTTCTTTTGGACATTACTTCTACCCATTTGGTAAAATAGTCAATGACAACCAAGATCCATGAATTTCCTCCACTAGAATTTTCTAGGATCTCTCCAATGAAATCAAGCCCCCATTTCTAGAAAGGTGCCTGAACAACAATAGGCCTCAGTGGAAGCTTCCTAATTTTTTTAGCTTTCCTACAAATCCTTGATAGGCATCACATTGTTTTACAAACTTGTGAGCATCCTTAAAAATAGTAGGCCACCAGAATCTTTCTCTCAAGACCTTATGAGTAGTTTTCTTAGCCATACAATGACCACCATATACTCCACTATGCATTTCCTACAAGAGTTCCAATACCTACTTCCCTTCCACACATTTAAGAAACACACCATTAGGGTTTCTCCACCATAGCTCATTATCAATAATCACATAATTGATGGCATGCAATTTCAATGTCCTCTTCTCATTATCAGCCATACCTATGAGACATTGTAGAATCTGTAAATATTGGAAAATTCTTCTATATCATTCACATGTTTTCATATCATAGATAGGTGGAATATAAATAATCTATATTTGACTTATTTGGTTGGCATCCAAATTAGTTTCTGCCATCAACTTCGTCAGAACTTGCCTTCTCACTAATTTGGTAATTTGGACATCTATGTTAAATTCTTGGATCTTGTTGATCCATCGACACCTTCTTCCTATAGTGTCTTGCTGAGTGAATATATCATTCACAATAAAACTTGGTACAAAGACTATGATAGTAGCTCCTACTAAATAAGTCCTAAATTTCTTTACATTTATGACAAGAGCGTATTCTTTCTTTTCAATTGTGTCATACTTTAGCTTTGCAACATGTAAAGACTTGCTAAAAATGCAATGGGCTGCTCATAGCCATCATCATTTTTTTGTATTAATACAACAATAATAGTATGAAAGGAAGAAAAAGAAAAAAATATGCATTGGCCTAGAGAAATCAACATACTTTAAAACTAGGGCTTCTTTGATAGCTTGCTTAATTTTCTTGAGAGCCAGACAAGGCTCTTTGCTCCAATGAAACTTTTCTCCCTTCTTCAACATCTTGGAGATATGTGTTGTGATCTCTGCAAAGTTAGTTACAAATATCCTCAAGAATTTGATATGTATAAAGAATGACTTAATTCCCTTGACATTCTTTGGCTAAGGAATCTTATCAATGGTTGCTAATCATTCTGGGTCAATCCTCACCCCTTCGTTGGAGATAATGTGCCATAGCAGTTTATCCTTAGTGATCCCAAATACACATTTCTTTGGGTTTAGGGAGATTCCATACTCTAGGGCCCTAACAAAAACATTATCCAAATGTGTGCAATGATCTTCCTCTTTCTTAGAGTATGCTATCAAGTCATCTTGATATATAGCCATAAATAAATCAATAAAATTTGAGAATTCTACATCCATAGCCCATTGAAAAGTAGCACCTACATTTTTTAAGTCAAAGGGCATCCTCACATATACATAGGTGCCCCATGGAGTCGTAAATACAGTCTTGTATTGGTCAAATTCCTTCACCTACACCTTAATATACCAAGAAAATCCATCCATCATCGATAACGGCTCACATCTAGTTACCTTTTGTAACATGGCTTCCATATTTTGCATTGGATAATTATCCTTCAATGATGATATATTTAGGTTCCTAAAGATGCACAACATTATACCTCCATTCTTTTATCTAACATGCACCAAATTGGACACCCATGATGAGTGTCTAATGGGTTTTATGATGCCAAAATCTCTTAATTTTACCAGATCCTCTTGCATCTTGGGAGATAAAGTAAGATTAATTGGTTTTTCCTTTTTCCTGAAAGGCTGATCATTTTCCTTTAAAGGAATCGGGTATGTGCAGGATCATCATGGAAAAAATAGGCCCTTAAGTGGCAATAAAAGGACAAAAAATCAGAGTTAGACAACTTGACGTAAAATTTTGAATAAGTTATCTATATTATTTCAAAAAAATGTAAAATAGAATCTATAGAAAATTGAATGTAGTTTCTAAACTACAAGACCTTTATTTAAAAAAATAAAATCTATTTGTTGAAAATTTGAAATTTCAATGCAGTAGTATTTAAATTTTAGGGTAAAAATAAGAAGTAGGTGTCTGTCCGACCACCCTAACCACAATAAAATGATAATATTTTTTTATAAGCTTTTAGATATAACTAGAGGACTCGTGTCCCGATGTGATGCATATTTTTTTATAATTTTTTTCCAAGTAAATAATTAATTATGATTTTTTTATTACAAATTTTAAAAAATATAAAAGCTTGTCTGTCTAACCACCTTAACTTGGTCAAAAATTCATGAAATTCAAATTTTTTTTTAATCCTATAATATGCAAAGCATAGAATGTGACACATGTTTTAGATTAAAAAAATGTGAGACCGTTTGAAAGTTAAAGATTTTTTCAATCAGCCTATCAATCAGGACTTTATTCATAATTCTAATAGAAAATGAATAATAATTATTTATTAAATTCAAAGTAAAGCATGATTTATATTGGTGGAAAGTTGTGAATCTCCTCTAAAAACCCTTTTCGTTTCATCAATTTTGGGTAAAAAAAAAGTCGTCAGCCACATGGGCCATCATATGGCTTACGTATCGCTACTTTTTGGCCCATCATGATCCTGCACATACGCAATCTCATGTTGAACAATTCCTCCCTATATGATTTTAGGTCATCATATGACCAAGAAAAGACATGTCTATAGTTCCTTAGTAAGGTGACTAACATTGCTTTCACCTTAGGCTTCAATTTCCTTCTCATGTATACTTTCTTGGGGGCATGTTTAGTCCCCAAATTTACTTCTTACATGTCCTCTAGATGAGGAAAAATTGTCTTAATCTTGTTCTTATCTTAACTCTCAAAGACCCTTTCTAGTGCTATAAGGCCTTTGGGGATTTTGTTTGTCTTAAATTGGATGACCTCATTTCCGAATACTGTGTCCTTGCCATCCATATTCTAAAAAAATCCACCAAAGTTGATCTCTCGACCCTCATATTCATCAATACATTTAAAAAAATTTAGAACATCTTCGTCATCATCATTGAAGATCTACCAATTGTGCATATTATTCATAATTTAAGGCCTTGATTGTATCTGAACCTTTGAGATACCTAAATTTTTTATATCATCTAGTCTCAAGGAAATATTAGCAAGTACATTTGATACTTTGTTTTGTCCTCTTTCCATTCAGTCGAATCCAAAAGCATCAAACTACTCTATGGAATCCCATACAATATTTTTGTACTACTTCAACCTATTATTTTTGCAGGCATAATTGGATCTCACTTGAGATATTACTACTTTAGAATCACCAATTACCATTAACTTTTTTATCCCAAGTTTCTCATCCAACCTTAATCCAAGTAACAATGCTTCATATTCTATCACATTATTTGTTTAGAAAAAAGATAAAGTGAAAGAAAATTTATGTGTTACCACTAGGAAAGAACAATAGTATCCCCACAGTCCATCCTTGTTGGATAACTTT
Organism: Sequoiadendron giganteum; assembly: GCA_007115665.2. NCBI lineage: Eukaryota > Viridiplantae > Streptophyta > Pinopsida > Cupressales > Cupressaceae > Sequoiadendron > Sequoiadendron giganteum. The sequence goes on along the minus strand of CM021102.1, from coordinate 750,961,094 downwards.
GTTACTTCATTATCTATAGGTGTGGGGCGCCTACCAGTTTCTCTTGGCACTTCTTCCACTTTAAATTCACTGATATCAGTATCAATTAAAATAATGGCATCATCTTCAGGAACATGCTCCAACATATGTGACACCTTTGGTTCTCTTACTACTTGCACATCCTTTCCATCAATAAGAAAGGTAGTGTAGGACATGTCACACTACATACTACATCTCATTGAAGTAGTCCATTTTCTAGATAATAACGGTTCCATAATTAGGTAGGATGTCGACAACCACCACACTTGCCTTAAAATATTTCTATGGATATGCTACCAATCTATAAGATAGTTCATTAATTATAGTAGTAATAAGGACCTCTCTTGAATCCATTGCATAACACTTACAATGAGTTTTGTCAAATTTCAATCCTAGTGCCTCCGTAATCTTGGCAGACATGATGTTATTAGATGATCTAGAATCAATAATACATTTTTTTAGAAAATTACCTTCAACAATTAGTGTAAGGAATGGGTATGTGTAGGATCATCATGGAACAAACAAGCCCTTGTGTGGCGATGAAAATTAAGAAAATCAGAGCTAAGCAACTTGACGTAAAAAATTTGAATAAGTTATCTATATTATTTCAAAAATATGTAAGGATGGAATCTGTGGAAAATTGAATGTAGTTTCTAAACTACTAGGCTTATTTCAAAAAAAAATTATTTGGTGAAAATTTGAAATTTCAATGCAGTAGTACTTAAATTTCAAGGAAAAAATAAGAATAAGGTGTCTATTTGAACACCCTAACCACAATAAAATGATAATATTTTTAAAAATAATTTAGATATAAGTAGAGGACTCATGTCCCGATGTGATGCATATTTTTTTTTATAAAAATTTCAAGTAAATAATTAATTATGAATTCTTTATTACCACTTTTAAAAAATATAAAAAACTCGTATGTTTGACCACTCTAACTTGGTCAAAACTTCATGAATTTTATTTTTTTAAAATCTTATAGTATGCAAAGTATATAATGTGACACATGTTTTAGATTCAAAAAATGTGATACAATTTGAAAGCTATAGATATTTTCAATCAGCCTATCAATTAGGATTTTAGTTGTAATTCAAATAGAAAATGAATAATAATTATTTATTAAATTCAAAGTAAAGAATAATTTATATTGGTGAAAATTTGAGAATATCCTTTAAAAACCATTTTCGTTTCAACAATTTTGGGTAAAAAAAAAAATCATTAGCCATATGGGCCATCAAATCACTACACATCACCACTTTTTGGTCCATCATGATCGTGCACATACCTAAAGAATGGGTCTATCTTCCCAAGGTAATATATTACTAATTTTCCTAGAAAAATATGAGGGATTTCAGTAATCACTCCCTCAACTTCTTTATCATTTCTATCCTTTTCACTCACTTTGGGTAGAGTGGGGACCATTAATTCAACATAGGCTATAGTAGCCCCATTGATAAGGGCTACTAACTCTTTTTGGTGTTCATCAATCCTCATCATTTTAAGGAAAGGAACAAAAAATTTCACTTGACTAAGTAATTGAAACATATCAAGTAGCTCGTATATTTAGGTAATTCTAATGGAAGCATACCTTTATCTATGCTAAGTTCCTTCTATTGATTTTTTTCTCACTTAGCTTTAGGCTTGACATCCTTTTGAATAGTTTCATGATTCTTCCTTTGTGTCTTTCCTATGCTAGTGGGGGTCTTAAGTTCTCCTTTTTTCTTTGGTTTATCAAACTTCTTTGCCCAAATCTTATCTCCCCTACTTTCTTTAGCTTTCACCACCTTACCATCAGACTTCAGATCTATGACTTTGACATTTAGCTCCTTAATGAAAAGACCAATATGATTACCTTATTCATCATCCAATATCCAATTTATTATGTGACAATAGCTTCTGGCTTGAGTAGCCAAGCTATTGTGTATCTTTCAATCTCTTCAATTGAAGGTCTCCTTAAGGAAATATTATATTCTATTGCTTCCAAATTATATACTTCATTATCACTGTCCATATCCTCATCTGAGAGAACTTGTTGGTAATATGTAACGGAAATTTTCCTTTTATCATCTATGTCCATTTCATAAGATTCAACATCACACGAAAATTCATCAAAATAAGGATTATCCATAGTCCCAAGTACATCAATATCCTCATCACTTGGTTGGTCACAATCATCAGGTACATTTTCATCAACCTCAACAATTTGTGCAAATACACATTGATGAGGAAAATGTGGAATTTGAAAAACCATACACCATGGAGTTTCATCATTAAAGTTCCCTGAATTCTTCTACAAAGAATCTAGAGGAACCTTTCTCTGATTATTTCTTTGGTTGTTAGGGATGGGATTCCCATTATGCTAGTTGGTATTATATGGGTGATCCTGTAACTAAGGGGGTATTTCCTTCCTATGATAATTATTTGATTGAGCCTTATCTTTCTTTTCTATTCTCTCATTCATACTCTTCATGAAATTATCAAGGTTATCCTCAAGAGTGCCTCCTTTAACACCAATAATCTTATCCTCCTTCTTTGGATTACGAATAATCTTTGCATCATCTCTTCTTCCAACTTTAATAGTTTCTCTACCAATGTTATCAATATGGACAACTACCTTATAAGCTTCTTTTAATGTTTGAGGATTCTTATCAAGAAAATGGTAGATCAATTTTGCATCAAAAGAATTGCAGTAATTTACTAGGCACATGTTATCATTCAATTGTAGATGGCGGGAAATATTTTCATAGAATTTTAGAACATTAAAATGATTCAAAAAATACCTTGAATTTTTCTTATCACCACATTGATCCCTAAAGATACTTTTAAAATCTTCCCAACAGCCAATGCTTTCGGTAGGAAAACTTTGGTACCACTCCCTAGCATCTTCATTGAGTGATTGCATAAACAACTTCATCATTACATTTTTTGCTTCCACCTCAAAGTCATCCATGACATTAGCAAAATCCTTAAGATGATCTTCACCACTCACATCATTATTTCTAAAGAATCTAACAAGGGAAGGTCTGAAATGCTCAGGAAATGGGTTAGGATAACCCGATATTCTAGCAAAACACAATTGTTGATACCTCTATACTTGGAGAGTTCTCCTAGTATGTCGACCTCAATGATCATTTCTAGGCTCATCATTTTTTTGTTATCAAATTGAGTCTTATCCTTACCATTTCCACCTTCAATATTTTATCATCTCCCTTCCTTTCTTCCTCTTCATCTTCATAATAAGAATTCTCATTATTTCCATTTCCTCCACCACCACCACCTTGACCTCCACCGCCTCTTCCAGTAGCACTATGTCTCATGGACCTTTTCTTAGGTGATTCACTATTAGTATGCCCAGAGGTTGAAGCCTTTGGAGTTGGTGTGATCTTAAGAAAGGAAATATTTCTAGCTATTTCTGCTTTAGTAGGTTCTATTTCAACTTTCTTTAAATCCTCTTTCAATTTATCATTCTCCAACTATAATTTGAAAATTTTAGGGTTTTGGGGTGCAGCAAATGGGGTGGTATAAATATTGGAATTTTGATTAGAGATATTGATATATGAAGTATTTTTATTGAAATTATTGAAGGTGGTCTTCTTAGTATGAACAATGGGATTCTTCCAATGGTCTATAAATGATGATTTATTAGTAGTAACAAGAGGTTCTATGGATTTAGTAGTTGTAGAAGATGTGCTATGGGTATTACTAGAAGAGGTACCCATTTGGATCATTACCTTCAAAAATTCAAGGGTAATGTTAGCAGTCAACTTAGAAACTTTTTCTTCAAAGGTCTTCTACCTAGTAGCATCTTCTCTATTTTTTGTTTTCTTGCATCCCTCTCAAGTTTCTTAGCTCTAATCCTATCTTCCTTTTCCTTAAACCCATTTTTCCTACTTTCTTCTTCTTTCTTAAGCCAAAGTTATTTCTCTTCTAAGGCTCACATGTCTTTGTCAATGTCTTCTTCGTTTTCCAAGACATCTCCAAGCTTACTTGGTGTGGGAGTATATTATGTCTGATCAATTTGGTCCTCTTGAAGAGATAAATGCACCTCTAAATTTGGAGCTTCATCTCTTGGCTTAAAATTATTTCCATTAAAAATTAACCCAAATCTAGGGATCAAAGGTTTTGAGAACTTTTTATCCTTATCCCATAATCCCCATCTATCCTCTTCTTTTGAGAGGTTAAGATCATTATCAAAAAAATTCTCAACATGAAAGCTTACCTGATCTACCCTAGATACATCAACTTCATGCAAAATTTCCTAGGTATTTGTACTATTTACTTCATTATTAAAATTAGGTGATGCTTCAACAAGTGATTCAATGGACTTACCCGATTCACTAGTTTTCTTCACCCATAAGGGTTGCTTATCTTTTACCATCTTGGATTCTAGTTTTTTCTCTAGATTTTTCTTTGTGTAACTCCTCATCTTCTTCATGGTGTCTAACAATATGTTGGAATCCTTCTTCTCCTACTCTCTTTGATAATTAATATATTCAATAGTATATGAGACTTCAAAGTTGCCACCCAGAATGCTAGGAAATATAATTTCATTATATTTTCACTTGGTACTTACAACTTTAAACAAGAATATGAACATAAACCAAGGTAACTTGTATACCTAAATCCTTCTAAAACACTTATTCTTTAAAGAGTGAATAACAATAAAGTACTCGACTCTAACTATACCAGATTTGAACTAGAGACTTTGGACTTGATAGTCCTCCGTAAATTCACCAATCTATTGGTGGTTTTTATGGTAACCAAGCTGATATTCAAAATTACCTATGGATATTTCCATTTCTAACAATTATCAATCTAAAGGGATTGGCCAATGAATAAGTAAAAGCTGAAAAAATTTCACTCCTACACTTTAGGCTCTATGGAACCTGGGAGGGTGATCCCATAATGTATATTCAAGAATTAATACTACCAATATGTAAATACATTTCCAACACAAAAATTTCTCATATAACTACTCAACAGCATAAATTATTGAAAAAGTAGGCAAGTCTTTTAACAATATCCCACACTTGGAGCATGATAACAATGAAACTCAACATAACTACAATGGTAATTCATTCAAAAGATTTATAAATAAAGTGTGATTTACTGATAAATTCACCCGTAAACTATATTCAATACTTTACTTGAACCTGGATAACTAATCCTAAATAGGGAGTGAACAACAACATATGAAACCCGATAAAAATATTTTATATAACAACATAAAAGTTTCAAGAAACACTAAATTACATTCTCAACCACCACTTCTTCAGATATCCTAGCATATAATTTCTATGAATCAATAACTTATTTCGGGCATTTATACTAGTTCATTGAACTAATAGCAAGAAGGAAATCACACAACCATTAGAAACAATGGAGATGAATAAAATGATCCTTGATTATATTATTCATGATTCATAAAACATGTACAAAGGAGAGAAAATGGCCATGAAATTAGAACTAGTCTAATTTATATTTGTTATCTTGTTATCAATATCACATAGACTGTTACAGACTCAGAACCTAAGACCAAAAGAAAAAAAATCACAATATACTCTATATTCCTTATATAACTCATTGTTTCAGTTGCAATGCAACAAACTCGACTTTCTAGTCTTGAATTACTTCTTATAGTAACGAAGGAGAAAAACAAGCCTCAAACTAGAAAGCACACATGCCATCCTTCAATTGGACCACTATAACATTTATTCTCTTTTGATTTACACTCGAGCACTCAGGTAGTGGGAATAAACATGAAGCATAATTATTCTTCATTTGTTGCTAGAGATCTGGTCCTATGACCAAAATGCATCTTTTGTTGTTACAAAAACCTCAAAATATATCCCATGCGCTAAAATATGTTTCACAGGAAAACGCAATCAAGAAAATTTGAGAATTCAAAAATCATGTAAAAATATAGAACCGATTTATCCACATTAGCATCGATGCCGCCACCACCTTTCAAGTTGAGGAGAAAACAATATTTTGCATTACTTCATCAAAAGACTAATTTGTACTATTTTTAGGCTATGCATTTTTGTTCTCTTGTTCATTTTTAATGATCATCCTCTTACAAGATTAATCAGTATATTTATCCAACCATGTGATGTATTCTTCATTTATCCATTTTGTATCTAGAAGCCTCTACACCTTTGCATTGTACTGAGTATATATTGCATCAATTAGGGCCTTGGCCTCTTTGAAAAAATCATCCATCCATGTTTCAATTTCCACAATTATGTCAATATGTGGATTCAACATGGAGTAATCACTTGCAATTAATCTCATCTTTTTTGAAGTGAGAATCTCTCACAAATCACACCTCCATTCATTGAACAATTTTATGTTCAGCCTTTTGATTCAATATCTTAGGCATATTTCACATCTCCATTTCTTCGAATTCATTTAACTTGCTCTAGAGTTGCATCCCTAACTTCCCATGAAAATTTGTTATTTCATTTACCAAATCAATCATTTACAATATTTCAAGGATGTTTGCAGGTGCCTTAGGACCTTCTTCCATTTTAGGTATCATCTCTTTTAATGTATCCACTCTAGTGCCCCACTTGCTCCACTCATTCATGAAAGCTTATTTAAATTGTAAGTACTTTATTTTTGCTTCATGAATGCTCTTATACCTAGCCCATACATCATTTTTCCTATTGACCAATTTGGTCACTCTATACCTTAATACATCTTCAAAAATATCATTGGCCATCTTAATAGTTTTAAATTTGGCCTTCTTGACATTTTCCTTTTCTACTTTTAAATGCTTCTTTAAATCATCAATTCTTAGAGCTAAGGTCTCACGATCCTGTGTGGAAAAATCAAAAGAAGAATAGGTATGAATAGAGACCCTTTTTACTCATTGATTAGCCTCGAGAGTGGCTCTCATTCTATTCACTTCAACAAGGGCCTTGTTATATTCCTTTACCAAGGAATGATACAAATATTTATTTATTTGTGCAACATCAACACTGAGCATTGCAACATGGAAAATGAATTTAGCAGCTTGGACAAGTGTTATATATATTGCCATTTTCACCACTAAAAAAATCATGACCTCTTCAATAGGTCAAGCCAACTCATGCTTTCCAATATTAGGTTCCATGGACCAAATCACAAGTGTGTGAAAATTTGAACTATATCCAGATCCAAACACATTATCTTTCATCTGTTCCTTAGATATTGAAGCTTGAGGATCTATTTTCATAGCATCAAGTGCAATAGCTAAAGTGATAGTGCATCTTGGTAACAAAATTAGTCCACTATCTACAAAAAAAATCCTATCTTTAGCAGATGTGATAGATGTAATATAACCCTTAATATTATCCTCCTCTGCCTTCTTAGCCTCTTTCTATTGATAAGGCTCAACACTATCCCTAGCTTGTTCAAGCCTTTATTTTATCTCTTTTCTTCTTTGTTGAATCATGAATTCTTGAAATTTCTTAGATTGTACAAACTTATCATCTGCAAGGAACTCATTACAATCCTTAATCCTAGGATCATCATCATTCATCTAATTATAATGCCACTGAATCATTTTATGTTGGGGAAACTTACAATCAATAGGATCTTAAACATCAAGGGGAGGGAAATTCTTCTTCACCTCCCCATCATCAGTCACATGTTCAGCCATTTTCTCTACCTCAATTTCTGAACATTCTCATTTTACATATGTACACATCTAAATATAGTCACAGTTATTCAAACCTATTAATGAAATAAATATAAATTATTTAATTAATATTCTAAAGTCATCTACATATAAATAAATTTAATTATTTATTTATATTGTTCATTTTTCCAATTCTTCTAATTTAATTAAATAAATAAGTTTATTTAATTATTGCTATTTTCCTCTTAATTAAATTAAATAAATTTCATAATCTATCTATTTGATTATCATTTTTATTTCTAGGTTTGAACATTTAAATTCAAACAATGGAGTATTCATCTTTCATTTCACATTTAAATATTATATATTGAATATCTTTTTCATCCCATTTAATTAAATATTGTAAAAATATTTAATTACCTTTCTTTTTCACTTCTTACACATAATTAAATATTAATTATTTAATTGTGGATGCTTCTAAATTCATTGTCACAAGAAATTAAATAAATTTATTTATTTAATTAGAAATTATCCTCAACTTTCAACCAACTTTCATAAATGAGAAGATAAATGCCATGTTTGTCTCCATTTTTTAATGAGGATGGTTTTGTGTCTTGAAAACATTCTTCCACTTTCCTCTCAAACTTCCATATTTCTCTCAACTTCTTAATCTCTCACCGTTCATCTTGAAAAGTTTGAATTTCGACCGTTGATCTCCGCCAACTAGATTCTTGCCTCCAAAAAATCTATAAGTATAGCCTTCTTGCAAGTAGATTTCATACACAGTTATTATAGTTGCATTTGAATCAACATCTTAGCAATCTCATATCATAGCATTTCAAGTTCAATTTCATAGCTTAAAATCATTAGCAATACACATGCATTTTCAATCAATCTCATTCTCCTAAGTTTTCATTTCAACAAGCTGCTGCTTACACAACTGAGAGCCGGTAACTTTAATCAAATCCTTGGAGATAGAGCATGATGGGACGAATTTGGAGAGGCTGATGTTATATAGAGTTTGTCTTATCTTTTTAATCAGTTTCTTTCAATCTAATGTCTCATTGGTGTGTTAGTTTATCATTTTAATTAGCTCACTTATTCTAACAACACAACATATATGCAGGCCCTTCTAGGATTTCCAGAGCTTGGGACTACTATGCTAAGAGAGCTTGTTCTCTCTCAAAATATTTGGTCACCTTTTCTTTGAAATCGCCACTTTCATAATTTGTTAACTTTGTAAAAGCTCTTTCAAAAGGGTCTTCAATTCCATCATAAGGAGTTGTTTCAGAGGCCTTCTTCCTTTTAATTATCTCTTCAATATCCATTATGAATGTACATTCCCTTTTCTTGGCTATAAAAACCTCATCAATTGTCACGTTTTTCATCACATCATCTAAATACAATAATTGATGACTAATCCTTGATAAACTTTTCTCTCTTCTCCTTATAGAAAAAAAACCCTCTGGGTCAAAAATCCTAACCTCATCAATAGGTAGTCTAAGGTTATTTACCATGATTCCAAATTTTTCATACCACTCTAGGGCAATAACTATAAAATAAGAAAAAGAACACTAAGGTTTTATAAAAATACCCTTCCTAGGTTTCATTAACATATCATAATCAATAAAATAAATTTTCCACATCAACTCCATGAAGGCCAATCAGTCAGAAACATAAAAAGGCAAGTGGTATGGTGCCACCTTAGAGCCATAAGCTCCTATCATAGTATACTTTGAGTGCAAAAACCAATCTACCCAATTATGTTGCTTGTTTAGCCCCATCACCTCTATTGGACACATCATTTGCATGAGTTTCAGGGAAAGCATATGAATAGGTGCCACAACCAAACTTTCAAGAATACCATATCTAATAATATTTCAAGAATTAAAAGATTGGAATTGGGACAATCTTGGTTCCAAATGTATGTCCATATTTGAATAAGTAGAACATTATTTTCATTGTTCGTCATACTTAATTTCAACTTCCTTTTCCAATTATAGTCACCTTCAAACAACAACATATGCATCAAGAAGGAATAGTATGGAAAATGTAAAGGAAGGACCTCCTTCTACAAATTTTTAAAATCTTGATGCATCTGATCCACAACAAAAGAAGCATAATTGAAATGATTGTTTTGATTGTGTCCATGTATATCAGTAGCCATTGCCAATAGGTCTAGAGCTATCATTGCCTCAAAAATTTGGGCTAAAACCTGATTTAGGAAATAATATGTATTGTTGAAATAATCCACAAACTCTTCACATTCAAAGGGATCAATATCTTTGGGGAGAAATTTATCTTTTAAATCTTTCTATGTTGAACGAGCAATCTATTTATGTATAAAAAATTGTTTATCTCATATTCACCATATAGCTTTGCTTGCTTGGTTTCCACAATGCAATTAGGATTTAACCCAAATATTTCTATCATTTTATCCCTTGTTACTTCAAGGACTACATTTCCATAATGCTTGGCCAATTCCATCATTACACCCACCTCTAGAAATACATTGGGTAATATAAACAATCCAAGGTTCAGCTACCATAGGTAACATGCCAATTTTCTAGAGTACCTCCTATCAAAGGAATATGTTGATAATTTCCGCCAACTACGGGGCTGAGCCAACTCTCTAATTTCACTAACAATTTCAATTAGTTGGCTCATCACAACAAAATTTCCTATGGCTCTTTTACAAGTTCCTGACCCACCCACTTTTACTTCTCCAACGAAACTCTCCATAAATCTTTCCTAAGCATTTTTTGCACCTGTTGACATTGTAGAGACAATAGGGGCACCCAATTTAGGGTTTATCACTATAGGTGGATCCATCTTGGCCATGGGTGAAACATCTTGGGTTTTGAGTCCTCTAACTCTCTTTTTCTTTGGTTTTATCTTTTTCCTAATGTTGGATTCACCAGGCTCAAGTTCACTCATATATGTAGGGTGATGGGACTAGGGTTCACAACATTCTTAATTGAAAAGGCTCAACTGATTTCTTTATTTTCCCGAGAACAAATTACAAAGAAAAAAAATCCCAAGACCACAATAATATATATATATATATATCACCCTAACTAAAGATACCTGACTAGATAAAATGTAAGAAAATTATCTTTCAATTCCTTATGACATTTCAAGAATCATAATTCAACACTTTCAATTATGAAGAGATATTTAATTTTTTACCTAAGTGAGTGATTGGCACCAATGTAGCTTATATTTAATTACAAAAAATGAGTGAGTGATATTTTCATAAAGAAGGTTGTTCGGGTTCTTTGCACCATTTCTTTAGCTTCCTGCTTTCTTCTTTGCTCCTGAACAACTCTAAATGTGTAGAGAACAAACCAAAAACCTTCTTTATGATTGGCAAGTAGAATGTATCACCATAAATGTTTGATTGAAATCTCACATGAGCAAGCTAGCATTTAGCCATTCATATTTAAAACCTGGTCCTAGATCATTTGTGCTTAAAAAATGTATCAATATCTCTCCTCCACCTTGCTGCTTTCTTTTTTTCCTTGAAAAATGTCCCTCGGGTGCTACCTGATTGTCCCTTATGTGGAAGGAATTGGTCATCGTTGATACATTTCAACATTCACAAGTCTCATTAGTGATGTAAACATTCATGCGATGAAATCTCAACTGTCAGATCAAAGACCCATCGTTGATTGTGTTCCCCTTCTCCATTGTGCATTGCTAATTCATGGTTCATTCCTCAGATCAAATCAATGATGAGAAAAGAGGATAAAAAATCAATGGCACAAGATACATAGCTCCTAAGAGCACTTCAGATCAACAAAGGAAAGCTTGAGATAACGACTTTATCACTCATCACCCATTTGAAAAGAACAATCTAATAGTTATCCATGATGAGTAATGGAACAAACTAAAGATCCCTGATGTCATCAATCATTTCCCATTAGAAACTAAAACCTTAGAATGGATTCATGATTAATAACATAGAATAGTGATAAAAAAAGGTCATCGTGTATCACTAATATAGATTGCCAAGTATATGAGCAATTAGCGATACCAAAGGAAGTAGAGATAACATAATCCATCATGCATTGCCAATTCAACTTTGGACATTTGAAAAAAATCCATGATGGACAAAATAAAATACACAATGCACATTGCTTATCGCCCATTTGAGCCTACAAACTTAAAATGGATCAGCGATGAGCGATACAAGACTTTAGTAAATAAAATTAACATGTTCTCATAAGTTGTTCTAAAAGGGGGAACCACCTAGGCTGTTGAATAAAACACCTCAAGGGTATAATACATGATACTTTAAAGGATGTAAAGGCCAAAAAAGGCCAATCAAGCAACCTTATAAAATAAAATATTTTCATAACTAGGCACAATGGGTTGGTAACCTTATGAGCTTAGATGGCATAAGATGTTTTAAGACATCCAAAAACAGGCAATAGTAGGTCAACAATGAATTATAACTATGGCCAAGAAACAAGCTTGAGGATTATTGACGAAGGGTTTTAGGTACATAAAACCTCATAACAGTAACAATGGATAAACCCCAAGCTCAAAGGGAAGACTCATGAAAAATTTGTAGGATGACTAATGGAACCAGAAAAAAATTCGAGGGTTCTATCATGAATCTCAACAATTTCTTTGACCAACTAGAAATTTTTAACCAAATCTTCCCTCTATCTCTGAGTAGACAATAACTTAGTTTGCAGCTCACCAACTCTTATTCTTTTTTTCCATCTTTATCTTTGAATAATTTGAAACCCTTTCCAATATCATTCAATTCAGAGTTAATAGCTTAAATTCTACTTCTAAAATTATCAATAGCAGCAGGCCACTACAAACAGTATTTTTAGATGTCATACATCCCCTTAATGCATTCTCTTGTCTCACCAATGTGTTTGGATAATTTTTTTTTGGATGTGACATACCTTCTTTCAATCATAGCTTGGAATTTATCTCCTTCAGATCCTACCTACAATAATATTTATTCAACAACTTCTACCAGATCATCTAATAATGAGTTAGAAACAACAAAAATAGTAATACCCTTTTTGAGCAGATAATCAACCAAGGCATCTTCAATTCTAGGCCTACTAAATGGAGAGCAAGAATTACAAATTTCACATATCTTTTTCATATCACCCTCATCCAAGATGGAGTGAAATTCATTTGAATCAAGAAAAGACTCTTCTTTCTTCTAATTCTCTTCTGAGATAGTGATGATAACCTTTGTGTTAATTTTCTTTCATTTAGGTTTCGAAGAGGAACCACCAGTGAAACCTCTAACTACCTTCTACTAGAGGAAGAACCCTCCTCAAACTCAATGATAGTTGTAGCACAACACACTATCACACTGGATCATAGATCCATATGCAAGGATGAGAAATAAACTTTGCATGCATTTTCTTTATCGTCCATACATTCCAAATATCTATAGACTTTCTTTCTGACAAGGATGTTGGACTTCCACTTGACATTCTCCTTTGAAAGTAACAAATTCAAAAACTAGAAAACTAAATACATGAGAAGATACCAAAACCAAAAGGGATAAATATCAACTAAAGACATTCTAACATTCTCAATTAGGTTTTCCATTACTAGGCTACACAGATCAAACTATTGATTTTCCCTCACCATCTTATGTGCAAGATACATATAAATAGCAGATGTAGAACCTTCACGATTTTGGAAATAGATTTTATATGAGATACCATAAGCAACATACCTTATTTTGGGATCAATAATGGTATTTATCAATAGAAATCGAGAGTCTTTTTCGATACTAGTAAGTTCCTCCACATCTTTGTATTTCATCGTTTTCTTCCCAGGGAGGTTGCGAACTCTACACAATCATGTAATAGCTTCAATGGATTCCTTAGTGATCAAATAGGACTTGTCCAAAATGATGTTTCCATCCTTGAATAAACTTGACAGGAACAAGATAGATTATTTGTCTTCAATCTAGGGTAATTATCCCTATAAATCCATACTCAAGGCATTCACATTCTGCAATTCATCAGTCTTCAACCCTAGTTCCATTTCCTTCATCTTCCAATGATCAAATTTGTCCAGCTCTACTCCCTTTAAATTCAGTGGAATACTGCCACTTGATTCACTTCCAATCAACATGGATTCCATTGTCACACTTAGCTTCTCCAAAATTATATCACTCAACAAAAAACTATTCTTCTTCTTCGCAAACTATGAGAAATGATTTGAAAAACTCTATCTTTTATCCTCAATTTCTCATGATGATTTCACCACCAAAAAATTCATCGATGATGCCAATAATTGTACTTCACTTTCCAATTAGCCAAATTAAGCTTCATCATATGTCACTAACTAGATCTAACATAGTCATGTCAAAAACACATCAATATTACTTTAGAGAGGGGGAACCAACAAGATAGGCATAAAACTCCCCTGAGCTAAGGCTATTGGCTCAGATCCCAAAATATCTTGTACATAGATCCCATACCACAAAAGAGGTCTCAATATTCATTTCCTTTTTCTTCCAAACCATGCTGGTCTTCTCCTTAGATTCATCTAATTTTGCAACCTTATTTTTATTTTTAGGCCTTTTCAGAGCAACATATCTGCATGTGTTAGCATAATGCCTAGATTTCTTGCACTTGTAATATCTTTGCCTTGACTTAGCTAAATGAACCTAGATCTGCACTAATTATCTTTGTGACCATAACCATGAAATAAGTAGCAATAACCATGAAAGAAATTATTCATTCAATTCCTTCTAGATTGATTAGATAATTGACTTCTGCAATGACTTGCTTTGTGACCAAACTCGTGATAGTTAAAGCATTGAATGCTCAGTTCCTTCCTGTTTCTAAACTCTATAGTCTTATGTCCAAATTTTTTGAATCAAAAATAATGACCATTAAATAATAAGTACCTTTGAGCATTTTGTTTCCTAATCAGAGGTCTTTTGTCAATGTTCTAGGGTTTCAAACCTTTCTTGTTACAGCATATCTTTCTTCAGTGTCAATTGCTTTATCTTTACATTTGGTATTCTGATTTGAGATTTCCCTTGAGAAGCCAAGTCCTCCCTTATCCTTGTGAGATTTATGTAGGTACAAAATTTGATCCAGAATTATGCTATTTTCACATACTCTTGCTACTGATTTCATCTTTCTTAACTCTTGTTCTAACTCCTCATTTTCTTCCAATTTTTGTTTGATGGTATCCTTGATATTTTATTCAGTCTTCTTCCATTATTCCATTTTTTTTTATGGTATCTTTCATATTTTCTTTAGTCTTCTTGCATTCATCTAACCATAGATTTAGATTCATAACACTTTCCTTTGAATTATTTAATTGCTCGATGACTTATTTGTCTCTTGCTTTTAATTTTTTGATTTTCTCCCTTAGCTTTGAGATACAAGCATTTGCCTCCTTAATGTTTCCTTTCAATTCCTCATTTTTAGATTTCATACTTTGTATATGAGTTAATATTGAATTCAGTTCTTCCTTGAAGTAATAATCTCTTACCATTTGTTCAAATTTCCATGATCTCCCTCAAGCGGTTAAGCTCTATCTGCAAGGGACTAGGCTTTGATACCAATTTTTGAACAATTTGGATAACTAAGTGGGGAGGTAAATCAGTTATCAAAATACAATTTTCCTTTCTTTAATTAATCTCGATTAATCTTAAATCAATCATATAACAATTAAAACATATACAAACATGAAAGCACTTAACAACACCCTGCACAATGGACACCATAATTTATGTGGAAACCCAAGACGGGAAAAACCATGGAGAATTATAAAACAATGGTTAAGGTGACATCGGTTAAGGTGATTTTTGTAAGGGATCACTGCCAAAATTCTCACTATAGGTAAGGCTCACTATCGATGGGCTCACTACCCGATTAATACAAAAATATCTGATTAAAAAATAATAAAAACGTGAACTGATGAAGCTGCATCTACATATGCATGAATTAAGTCCAATTCAGAGCACAATATTTGTTTGCATTAGATCTAGTAAAGAATCTTCTACACAACCTTCCTTGCACTACCTCTACAATACAAATAAATTCTTCCTGACACTTTCCTTCACTTCCTTATCTATTTCTTATCACATAATCCTTTCCACCCTTATCACTATTCACACACACCACACTACTTGTTCAATACAAAAATATTTTCTACATATATATTCCCAGAGAAAAAAATGAGTTGGCCTAGAAAAACATGTCAGCTTGAAGAACAACCTTGAAATATTCAATAAGTCTTGGTACACTACCACCAGACCAAAAGGATAGGTCACATATAAATATATTCTTACCACATTACCATGGGACCCATAAATAGGTCATACATAAGATAAGTTAACCACATTACATAATTACCAAAAGATAGCAAAAT
The DNA here is from genome assembly GCA_007115665.2 of Sequoiadendron giganteum. Taxonomy (NCBI): domain Eukaryota; kingdom Viridiplantae; phylum Streptophyta; class Pinopsida; order Cupressales; family Cupressaceae; genus Sequoiadendron; species Sequoiadendron giganteum. Next base: position 750,945,067 of record CM021102.1, on the reverse strand, counting down.
TTGAATTACATGAGATATATTCCTATGTCGATAGGAATGCCACCACCAAGACCAGATCTTGATTATCATCAATTTTAGTATGAACCAGAGGAATGCAATTAGATATACCAGAATTGGTAACATGCTACATGAATTTCTAGATAGAAAGGATACCTAGAATAAGCTTTAGATACAACAACCAATATTAAAAGATTAGTCTTCATTATTATTCATTAAAATTCTTCCACAGATGTCCAAAAAATAAACACTACCATGTCCAGATCAAGGATAACATCAACACTATGCAACATTATATCATTTGATAGAATAGATCATTTATGTATATCATCTAGAGCACAACCTTCCAGATCCCAAGTTTTGACATCAATGAAAACAATGCCAAATAAACAACTTCTCAACAACACCATGATATCTAGGAAAGGAAGCAATATGACAAGTAGAGAAGAGATAGAATTATGGTGATACCTCTCAAATTATTAATAAGTAGATTGAATTTTAGTTTGCGAACATGGCCCTACAAAAGGGTTGAAGATTGGTCAAAGATAATAGACATCTACTATTTTTTTGGATGTTAATGACCAGAGAGGTAACTTATTTTCATGATTAGTAGATAGAATTTTACCATTCCATCTCTAGTGGTAGGTACTATCATGTTGTGTAGCTAAAAACTATAAGAAACTTTTGACAATTTATAGAATGAGCATAGAAATGTGTTGCATGACTACCAAAAGGTAAAATCAATGATGATGTATTCTGAAATCATTACCAAAAACTATTATGAAGTACCCTAACCCATTTTCTAGCACATATCAATAAGATAAGAACATATTGATGTTAAGAATCAGAGATTTAAAATACTAAATCAAGTTGACCAAAGTAGAAGCTATTTCTAGGGAAAAGGGTGTGAAGTATGTTATTGACTTGATGAATAAAATTTTAATAATAGGATGGTATGTATTCAATCCAATAAACCTAATGACTTCTCAATGTAAGAAATGCAAGATGAAGGAAAGTATACATGATTTACAAAGTAAATAACCTAACAAGATTCTTAAAATATATTTTCTTCTTTACACTAATAAATAATGGACTAAAATTATTCTAGAACTAATTCTAAAATATTGGTAAAGTATTGTATTTTTAAATAGTGTATTATTGAATCAATTATTTAGAAAGACAAATTCCTACTAAATGGGTAATAGAGACATAGTTAATTATTGTAACAATCGGTTAATTGAAAAATACATGATATTTGAAACCCGTTCAAAATCTCTAATATATTTGATAATACATCCTTCCTTTAGATCCATTAACTTATTTCACATTTGTAGAGAAATGGTTGAGTTAATAGGTTTTTAGTTTTGTCGAAAAGGATTTTCATCTAGCTAGAGACAAATAGTGTGCTAAAATAGAGCCTCCTTACAAGATGTGATTTCATCACATCATTCTATACAAAATATTTCTTAAGTATTTATAATAGTTCTATCAACATCTAATTCTTTAGTTGTTTCAACCTTTACCTATATAGAACCATTTTGCAGTTATCTATGTGCAATAATAGTCAAACATTCTCTCTAAATTTCTAGAAGGCCTTTGGGAATAGTATTTACCTCTAACTATACTACCTCATTCCCAGAAAAAATATTTTTCTTCAACCCTTAACATGGGTTTACACTAAATGAGTTTCTATCAAATTCATCTATAGAGTTTAAAAATTATATATATTTGTTGGCTATCATAAAATAATTGGTAGTTACATATATCAATTTTTAGGTATAAAAGGCCTGCTATGCTACAATGATGTGACAAAGAAGAAGCTTAAAACATATTTTTGGATGTTTTAACTACAAAATAATAATCATATACATTTTTTACCTATCCACCTATTCAATATTAGTTACATCAAATAACTCCTTCGTGTCCCAAATATAATTCCTATATGTTTTCAATCTCCTTTCCTTCGATGCATATAAATTATTTACTAATTACATTATCAACTCTAAGTCTTCTTGAATAATAAGGTACCTAATTCCATACATATAAACAAATTTCAACCCCAATAAAAAAGCTTCATATTTAATATTATTTTTAATGAAAGGTTTGTTCATGCAAATGGGTCAGCAAAAGGAAGTCTTTAGTGAGTACATTATTCTAAATTAATAAAATTTGATCTTGTATGATAAATTAAAAAAAATTAACTCAAATTTTAAATATGTGAAAGGAAAAATAGTTATATTGTGGTGAGTGTAGGATCATCATGAGCCAAATAGTGGCAATAGGCCAAAAAAATGTCTTTACTTAGCGAAAATATTGAAATGGATATTTAAATTTTTGTAAGGGTCGAATAAGAAGTTTATTTTGATTTGGTAATACCAAAAAAAAATGGATATCCACTACCAATAAAAATCCAATATACTAAAATAGATATCCATGTCATAGTGTTCCCAATTCCCCCTTTATTTTATCTAAAGAAGCATAATAATTAGGCATAACTTTTGTGTTACTAATCGGATTTGAATTTTTTATAGGTGTTGGAATGATGATTTAGAGATATACATAGTGTATTAGGTTAATTTTATATACTATAAACAAACAAGATGGTATAAACATTCAAAATTTATCATTCATATAAAAAAACTTAAATGATTGCAAATTTTGTATAAGAAGATTTTTTTCAATATTGATTACTCCTTCAATATTATAATTTTTATATTTAGAAATGTATGAAGGATTTTGACTCGAATATCCATATTTAAAAATTTGGATTACAAACTTTTCACATGTGCACAAAAATCCATAAAAGAAGAAATGTTAATTAGGCACACATCATCACGAATTGATTTATGCAGCACCTTAGAAAAAATAATTTACAATTGAAATTGAAGTAAAGATATGGTGAATTAATAAAATAGAGATTCCTATCATATGACATAACCATTTATGTGCTCATTGGATCCTCAATAACATTCAAATATATTGGAAAAGGTTACTCTAAGGCATTATGTTAATGTTAAATTTTTAAGAGGAATATTTTTAAATTATTTAATGAGTGTTTATACCATTGAGGAAGTAAAAAGAACAACTCAATAACATGTTCTTTAAGAGTGTATACAAATTTCTTTGTTAATAACATGCCCATAAAGGAATTATATACATGTATATATGAATGATAAAAAAATGGTATTGAGATCACCTTCCATCACACATCAAAAATAATAATTCCATAAAACCCATGAATAATTAGTATGCCACAATATCAAAATTTAGCAGTGTATATCCAAGATTTTAGAATTAATCATTCTTTTTCTCACTTGGCCTTACATTAACTTTAATTTTTACTTGGTATATTTTTTGAACTAGTGAGATGGGGGTTGGGAATAATCATGGTGTGTATTGTTAGGAAATAATGTATTATAGCCATAATCAATATCTATTACCTACATAACCCCATGAGAAAAAATAATGTATGGAAGTAATCATAGTGCATAGATTAAATATAAAAACCACAAGATGACATAATATATACCCCATGAAAACCCTCAAGAGGGAAAAATAAATCCTTCAAAAGCATCCGTACTCCATCTATTAATCATCAAATAAATATTACATGTACTTTCAAGAGTTTTCATGAACACTTTTGAAGTATCAAGCATCTCCAATGTGTCCTCCATGTGTTTGAGCATGAATCCACACATCCCATGCCATGCTTCACATATGTACTCCTCAAAAAGACTCAATAATGATAGACCACTCGCCAAACCAACCTTAACCACTAAACATGTGCTTTATTTTATAGATAAAATCTCACACAAATATAACCAAGTGGTAAGATAAAACCATGTACCACAAAAACATGTGAATACAAAACCACTAACCAGTTATTTATTATTGGTACTAGGTTTTCACTTTATTAAATATTTTCTTTTGAGATAAGAGGGATTCACTGCAGATGAGTCTCTTCATTCTCAAGAGATCAATAGGAAAGGAACTACCCTTATCCAACTCGTCATAAACGAAATGGAGAATATGTAAAGATGTACCCATGTTATATTTCAAATAAAACTACATCAGATCCCAAAAAAGTGAAACTTCCATATTTTTGCCTTAGACAGAAGAGCTCTCAACCAAAGGATGACAACACATTTAGGATGCAAGTGTGCCACACTGGCATCCAAATGGAACACTGAAATCCTAAGAGATAAAGTTCTCAATAACTCAAATGAGTAGAACAAGGTTTCACTTCTTGACTCAGATCTAATGTCTATGAAACAAAATGATCAAATAGAGAGAAAAAATAAGCAAAATACAAAGGAAACTAGGAGAAAACTTACCTTGAAACAAACATTCAAGTCTTCACTCCAAGCTCTACTTTTCCACCTACACATAGAAGAATGAGGGAAAATTTTGGGTTTGTACAGGGGTTTGCCTTAGTCAGAACCTTGTTTGGGTGCTCCCACCTTCATAGAAAACTAAATAGGAAATGATTGTAAATGAAATGGATAAAGTGTGTGGTGAAAGAAAAACTCGCTTCAAGAGTAGAACCCACTCCACTGAGTAGTAAATAAACAAGTATAAAGGAGTGTGAGAGAGAGAGAGTTACCCATGGGCCTAGACCTCTTCAAAGCACTAACACACACACCATTGAGTGCTTGCTTGAGAGTTTTTTTATCAAATATGAAGAGAAATCAAGAATGGAAGTGGAGAGAGAGCTTAATTGAAAGTATTGAACCTCCAAATGAGAGAAAAAGAGGGATTTTTGTTGCATGCAAGGGCGGAAAATATTCCTTACACCTTAAATTTGACTACTAGGACATGTGTCAAGAGAGTCAAGATTCAAGATTCCTCATTTCAAATATAGAAAACCACCAAGATGGTAGCGCGCCATGTAGATTTCCACATGTCATGCAGGCATCTAAGGCCTATATTTTTGGGAAACATGTCATTAGGCTTTTGTTGCATCACCATTGGTCCACATGGGGTCGAAATTTTGACTCATGGGATTTTTGTCATTAATGCTCTAAGGTGTCATAAATGCTAAGAAAATTAAAATAGTTTAGAATCACCCTTAGGTGCAATTTTTTGACATTAATCTTTTCCCCCACTTTAGTGGGCTTGATTTTGGCAAAAATCAGCCATACTAAAGTGGATAAATTTTATCTCACATCTAAATTTTATGGATTTGTGTGTCAAGGAAAGGGGCCTTAGTGAATTTTTTGTTTATAAACTAAAATTCCATGTTATAACATAGATTTTTTTCCACTTTTTATAGGACTATACTTAAATTTGAGATCATTGTGGTGTGTGAGCATATCATTCAGTTCATGAGTAGAGGGACTACCTTAGTGCTGTGTAGGTCACACATTTGGAGCAGTTCGGTCTCTGGCATGCATTCACCATGCTAGAGATGTGCTACCATGAGAGGATGCTAATAGCCTTGATGGAGTGGTGGGATGCCAACACATCATCTTTCTAGTTACCTATTCAAGAGATGACGATCACACTTGAGGATGTGTACCAAATACTCAAAATACCCATCCATAGACAATAGGTGGCCATCGATGACACCTAATTAGCATGGGAGAAAATGGAAGGAGTCCTATCCTTCTTAGGGAAAGCTCATGGAAAAGACAACATGAGGCATATCTACATGCATTAGTATGACCTATTAGAAACCAAGATCAAACATGCAAACCAAAAAAAATAATAAAGTGTAATTAAATAATTAATTACACCAACATGACCATGAGCGGACTACTGCACCCCTACTGTGTCGAGTGATGGTCATGACCATGGATTTTTGGATCATGATAGATGGGAGAGGCTCTCAGCTACATGGGGGGCTCATCCATACTATTTAGGATATGGTAGAGCATCATATAGTTTTTTCCTCGAGGTGTAGTATATTTTCTATTTTTATTTTCATGTATGCTAATGCAATCAATATTATATGCTTATGATTATATCATGTTTCAATGATCTCACATCGAAACATGTTAATTAAACACAATTATGATCTCACTATCTCAAAAGATGTAATAAAATGCATGGATATGTAGCATAGCAAGTCACATGTATGTATATTACACACACATGGTCATATCATAACACAAGAAATTTTATAATGTGTTAATGAATAATGTCAATATATGAAATTTTACTACCCTTAGAGAGTGAGTGACACAAAAACAACACATCGGATGCTACACATAGTATCAACAGAGATGCATAGCATTAATGAGTTATTTTAAGGGCATTCCATCCATAGAAGATAACCCATAGGTACTCAAACCATACACATAGACCACAATGTGAGGACCTAAATAGTTAGGACTAAATTTACCTCTTTGATCAAGTGGCATGTTTACATTCCTCTAATTCTCATAAAGAACCAATTTTCCTAGCTTAAAGGTCCTAGGGAGCACATTTTTTTATTATACTATTTGGATAATGAACACAGATAAGCTTTAAGATGGTTGAGGTCCTATAATCGGCTCCCATCGAGCATCTCTAGTTGATGCAAGTTATTATCTTGATAAGTTTCATCATCAATTAACCCTTTAATGGAAACCTACAAACATGGAATTTCCAACTCCAAAGGAAAGATAACTTCAACACCATATATGAGGTTTTAAGGTGTTTTTACCATCATCGTACAAATTCTCGTACTATAGGCCCACAAATCATACATTAACTGAATATGCCAATCCTTATTGTATTTATTAACTATTTTATGAAGAATGAGCTCAAGAGTCTTGTTAGATGCTTCCGCTTTTCCATTAGATTGTGGACAATATGGTGTAGGAAATCTATGTTGAATGTGGAAATTTTCTAAGAATTGCTCTACTTATTCTTGAAAGGCATATCATTGTTAGAAACAAGTGTAGCAGGTAATCTGAAATGAGAAATAATGTTGTTCAAAAGAAAACTACATATGGATTCAATGTTCGTAGAGAGAAGCGAGATAGCTTTCACCCACTTTATGAAGTAATCCATAGTGGTGAACATAAAGGTATGTCATTTGCAAGGAGGTGATATTTCTCCAATAATATCCCACCCCCATTTCCTGAATGGAAAAGGAGAGGTTTGATTCTATAAGTCTTGTGTGGGTGCATGAACAAGACAACTATGTTGTTGAAATTGTAGGCATTTCTTAACAAAATCAAACGAGTCTTGATCCATCATTTGCTAAAATCACCCCATGTGTACCAACTTTCTCACCAATTATCTACCACCAAAGTGTCCACCCCTAGAACCTAAATAGGATTTCTTAAGAGCAAGGGATATCTCTACTTTAGTGAGACATCAAAGAAGCATGTCGTTATAGGATTTCTGATAGATGATATCAGACAAAAGAACATAACACATGTTTAAAGCCTTCATATATGAGTGCAATAATACTTTTCCGCATCATCAAGAAAGGTTCCAGCCTTTAGATAGCTATAGATATTAGAGAACTATTATCCTGAGTCTACATGAGAACACACAAGGATATTGGGCTCAGGTTAATTGAAAACAACTGGAGACCGAAGAATCTAAACCAAAAAATGGTATTCTTTTGTATCCTCCTCCAATGGTACCAAGAAAGCAACAATTTCCATGACATCAACATGTCTATTCTCCCTCCTCCAGATATTATCTATTGTGAAAGAAGAGAACCAATTAAGTAAGGACAAAGAAAGGTCTCGATATCAGGAAAACTTACTTTGTTTAGCTTGATAGGTTCCTATAATTTGATTCACAATAAGCTCAAAATCACCCAATATGTTAAGATGTTTGATTCTTAATGCAATAATTTCATGTAAGCCAACTATGAGATCTTTGTACTCAATTATGTTATTGGTGCAAGGAAAATCCAATTGAAAGGATAGAGGGATACTAAGACAACACCTACTCTGGAACCAGTCTGATACCTTGACCCAACAAAATACATCTTCCATTCAAGGTGATAATTGATTGCAAAAATATTCTCATCAAGGAACAAGTCCATACCTAGGAAGGAGCACAATGAGGGAACATCTGCAAATTGATCAGCAACAACATGACCCTTTATTGACTTCTAAGTAATGAACGTAACTTCAAACTCAAAAAGCAACATAACCCATTTTGCTAACCTCCCAACAAGGTCAGCACTAGAGAACAAATTCTTTAAAAGACCAATCTTCATAATAACATGTGTTTCAACATGGATAATATAGTGCCTTAACTTTTGTGTAGCAAAGACAAGAGTAAGGTATTATCTTTGCATGGAAGATTAATGAGTTTTATAATCCACTAGAACACGACTAATGGATTAGACCACTCTCTCCTTCCCAATGTCATCATACTGAGCGAACAAACCTACCAAAGAATATGGTGATGTTGTGAGGTAAAGCAAGAAGGGTCTATCCTACATAGCCAAAATCAATATAGGAGGATTGGCCAAATAATCTTTGGTTGACTCAAAATATTTCTAGCACTCTTCATCCTATATGAAGTGAGCATCTTTCTTCAACAAACAATTTAATGAAAGGTTACGATAAACCAATTGAGATATGAATCTTCAAACTGCCTAAATCTTCTCTTGTAAACTTTACAACCTAGTATTCCTAGGTATTGGCATGCTAACAATGTCGTCAATTTTATTTGTGTTGACTTCAAATCCATGGTGAGAAACTATAAATCTGAAAATATTTTTGGCATCCACACCGAAGATGCATTTAAGGGGATTGAGTCCCATCTTATAGAGTCGAAGCATTTCAAAAATAAGATGAAGGTTATTTACATGATCTTGATGAGTTAGAGAATTTTCCAACATTTCATCAACATAATCCTCTAAGATCTTATGAATAAAATCATGAAAGATCAGGGTCATTTCTCATTGGTAAGTTGTGCCTACATTATTTAACCCAAAGGGAGTGACCATGTGATAGAAGATACCCAAGTAGTAGTGAAGGTTTTCTTATACCAATCTTTTCGATTAATACGGATTTGATTTTAACCCAAGAAGCCATCCATAAAAGATAATAATGCATGGCCTGCAATCGAGTCCACAATCATAGATCTATATTAGGTAACATAAATTCATCCTTAAGAGAATCCTTGTTAAGGTCATAAAATTCAATACATATTTGAATACAACCATCAGGTTTACTAATGACAACAATATTTGAGATCTAAGGGGAGTAGTCAATTGGAGTGATAAAGCCTACTCTCAATAACTTCTCTATCTCAGTCTTAACCATCAATTCCACCTTGGGATTGATCTTTCATATTTTTTATTTAACTGGTTTGGTGTCAAGACCTAGGATTATATTGTGAACCACTATAGACTCATCAATACCAAGCATATTCGCATACATCCAAGAAAATATATTAGGATGAGAATGTAAGAGATTAGATTGTTCACCCTCTTCTTTTGAAGAAAGGAATTTCCCAATCTTAATTACCTATTAGAAGAGTTAGAATCTATATAGATTTTAGTAGTATGTCCTTTAAGGAAATAACTACTATCTTTAGAATTTGATACTAGGACATCATCACCAAAATTTGATAGAGGTTCCTCCTCATCAATACTTAAGAAAAATTCTCCAAAGTACATTTTTTTATGTAGGTGATACATGAATCGTCTCTTGTGATGGAACGGAGGTAATAGGGAGTAGGCACCTAGGAATTCCTCAAGTGCTTCATCTGAAGAGAAGACATCTAAAGAGATTTTCTTAGCCTACCTCCTATCCTCTATCAATTTAGGGTAGACCAATATCAATGGTTCGTATGAAAACATGTTAACACTCCACCAAGGTTTCTGCTTAGACTGTTCAATACAACATTCCAAACCCAGATTGTACTTTCATGGCTTAAACTAGATAGGGACTTGGATTCATTGTTCAATACACCCTATGCATTTCTTCCCATAGCCATATTCAGAAGCGAGTTCATATCCAAAACCATAATGAGTTTTCAAAACTTTAGGAGGTGGTGGCTCTACATATATGGTCTGGGTATGTACAAGATCATACTGGAAAAAACAAGCCCTTAAGTGGAAAACAAATTAAAAAAATCATAGTTAGGCAACTTGATGTAAAAATTTGAATAAGTTATCTATATTATTTTAAAAATATGTAAGAATAGGATCTATAGAAAATTGAATTTAGTTTCTAAACTATTATGTTTATTTGAAAAAAACAAAAATCTATTTGGCGAAAATTTGAAATTTCAATGTAGTAGTACTTAAATATGAAGGAAAAAATAAGAATTAGGTGTCTGTCTGACCACCCTAACCAAAATAAAATGATAATATTTTTGTATAATATTTTATATATAGGTAGAGGACTCATGTCTCGATCTGATGCATTTTTTTAATAAATTTTTTCCAGGTAAATAATTAATTATGATTTTTTTATTCAACTTTTAAATAATATAAACATTCATATGTCTGACTACCTTAACTTTGTCAAAACTCCATGAAATTCAAATTTTTAATTTTTAATCCTATAGTGTGTGAAGCATAGAATGTGACGCATGTTTTGGATTTAGAAAATGTGATATCGTTTGAAATCTATAGATATTTTCCAATCTTCCTATCAATCAAGAATTTAGTCATAATTTAAATATAAAATGAATAATAATAATTTATTAGATTCAAAGTAAAGAATAATTAATATTTTTGGAAAGCTGAGAATCTCCTTTAAAAACCCTTTTTGCTTCATCAATTTTGGGTAAAAAAAAGTCATCAGCCACATATCCTATACAAACCCATCATATAAACACTTTTTGGCCCATCATGATCCTACACATACCCATTTCATTCCACCAATGAATATCGAATGCATCCATGGGAGAACTTCCACCTTCTCTGCTTGCTACAAAAACATTAACTTCCTTCGTAAGAGTGGGACTACTCTCCTCGATAGGGGACAAACTAGTCTTATGAATAGGATCACATATCTCTACCTTAACAGGACCATTGTCTATCTTCACATTAGAAGCATTTGAAAAATCTACATGAGGGGGACTCAATTTTTATTCTACAATGAAGATTCAAATAATTATAAGGAGCCCCAATCATCACCAAGGAAAGCATTTGATTGAGAAGAAGAAAAAGGGGAAGATTTAGGATTTTTTTCTTTAGATGGTTCATCTCTAATGACATTCGCTTCAGAGATAACTTCCATAGAGGTTATTGTCAAGGAACATTCCATAGAATCCACAATTAAGGATGGAATATAGTTTTTTAGAGAGGAGACGACTGAAGCCCGACTGCTAGCCACTAGCTTGCAAAGGTGAACAACTTTTGGATCAAATTTAACCATGACCACCTGATTATTTGTGATGAACTTCAAGGAACAGTGTAAATTAGAGGCTATGGAACCCATAAAATGGATCTAGGATCTTCCCAAGAGAATATTATAAGATAAAGGACCAATTATCACATAAATCAAAGTAGGTAAGGTAATGAGCCCTAGCTGCCAAGGCAATATTATTGTGCCTAGATCTTGACAGTCGACATTATCAAACCCATGAATGTATAAGGAAGAAGTAGCTAAAGAAGATGAATCAAATTTAATCTTCGGTATTAGGTCGATACCGAAGACATTAAGAGTTGAACTAGTGTTAATGAGAGTATTCCTAATTCAAATATTGGGTATGTTCAGAATCATCATCGAAAAAATAGACCCTTAAGTGGAGATAAAAATTCAGAAAATCGGAGTTAGGCAACTTGACGAAAAAGTTTGAATAAGTTATCTATATTATTTCAAAAATATTTAAGAATATAATCTATATCAAATTGAATGTAGTATCTAAACTACTAGGTTTTTTTTTTAAAAAACTATTTGGTGAAAATTTGAAATCTTAATGTAGTAGTACTTAAATTTGAGGGAAAAAATAAGAAGTAGGTGTCTGTCTGACCACCCTAACCATAGTAAAATGATAATCTGTTTTTATAAGATTTTAGATATAAGTAGAGGACTCATGTCTTGATGTAATGCATAATTTTTTTAATTTTTTTTACAAGTAAATAACTAATTATGAATTTTTTATTACAACTTTTAAAAAATATAAAGACTTGTATGTCTGACCACCTTAACTTGGTCAAAACTTCATGAAATTCATTTTTTTTCTAATCCTATAGTATGTGAAGCATAGAATATGACACATGTTTCAGATTCAAAAAATGTGATATAGTTTGAAAGCTATAGATGTTTTTCAATCAGCCTATCAATTAACACTTTAGTCATAATTCAATTAGAAAATGAATAATAATTATTTACTAAATTCAAAGTAAAACATAATTTATATTGGTGGAAAGTTGAGAATATCCTTTAAAAACCCTTTTTGTTTCATCATTTTTTGGTCAAAAAGGGGTCATCAACCACATGGGCCATAATATCACTTACATATCACCACTTTATGTCCCATCATGATACTACAAATACCATATTATTAACATTAACTATAATAATCAAGAGGTCTGCTTGTTTCTGCATGTCCGAAGGTGAGAGTTCTTGAATATCAAATGTAATATTCAGTGAATCCACTTGAATATGAGCCAACAACACATTAACATTTGTAGGCTTAGTGGAGGAAAGAAAGAACATCATTTGCAAGGCTTCCTAAAGCATCCCCTGATAAATCAGAGTGGTCAGAAGCAAATCCCAAAGTGAGATATTAGCCAAAGTAATACGAAGTTGCTCGACAAGATCATAATTACCTAGTGCTTTGATTGTAGGCTTAGGCACTTAAGTAAAGCTTACTTGAGAAGGTGACAAAGAAGTAGTAACTTGAGTGGTTTGAGACATAGGAATAGACGGTTCTTGATCCAAGTTATATTTGTTTCTTCTTGTATTATATTTGTGCCCATCAACATTATAGAAAGTGAATTGTGTATCTTTTATGAACCTTGAGTACAAGTTTGGTAAATCACTACAACATGAAATGTTATAGAAAGAACAATCCTCCTTAGGAGAAGGGTTAGTTGGGGTCACCTAAATGATAGGTTTCTTAGGGCTCGGTGGATCCATAGAGACCACAACTACATTTACTAACTCTTCAACTTCTAGAAAGGAGGTTTACTCAAGAGATTTTCAAATAGAGGAACACACTTCTAAGAAGTCATCTAGAGTATCATCCAACATATCAAAATTTTCCTTAGAGAAAACATTATCATAGGAATTAAAAAATTGTGAGAATAGATCCGACATGTTTCACTTCAAGTTTTCCAAAATGTGAGATAAGAGGGATTCACTACATATGGGTTTCTTCATTCTCAAGGGATCACCAAAGAACTAAATTCTCTTATCTACCTCGGCATAAACAAAATGAAGAAATTGTAAAGAAGATGTACCCAAGTTATATTTCAGAGAAAACTACTAAAGATTTGGGGAAATTGAAACTTCTATATTTCTACCTTAGATAGAGGAGGTCTTAACCAAAGGATGGCAATGTAGATTCAGGATGCTAGTGTGACACACTATCGTCCAAATGACACACGAGCAGATCCTAAGCAATAGAGTGCTCAAGAGATCAAATAGACAGAACAAGGTTTCACTTCTTGACTCAGATCTAAGGTCTACTAAAGAAAATCATTAGACAAAGAGTAAAAATTTAAGCAAAAAATAAAGGAAAATAGGATAAAACTTACCTTCAACTAGAAGCTTGAGTCTTTACTCCAAGCTCTACTTTTCCACCTACACATAGAATAACAAGGGGAAAATTTTGGGGCTATATAGGGGTTTTCCTTAGTTATACACTCATTTTGGTTTCCCACCTCCATAGATAGCCAAATAGGAAAGGATTGTAAATGAAATGAATAAAACATGTGGTGAATGCAAAAATTGCTTCAGGATTATAACCCACACCACTTAGTAAATAAAAAAGTAGAAAGGAGTGAGAGAGAGAGAGTTACCCATGAGCCTAGACCCTCTATGGAGCACACAAACGGACTGTTGAGTGCTTTCTTGAGAGTTGTAGCTATTGGAGGGACCTCAGTCCAACATGGATTTTCTTGTGAGAGTGTTGGTATCAAGGATAAAGAGAACTGAAGAGTGGAAGCAAAGATAGAGCTTAACTAAATCTCTTGAACCTCCAAATGAGAGAGAAATAGGGTTTTTTGTTGTATGTAAGGGTGACAAAGAGCTGTTATACCCAAAATTTGACTACTAGGATATGTTTCAAGATAGTCAAGATTTAAGATTCCTCATTTCAAACTACAAAAACCACCAAGATGCTAGCACACCATGTATACATCTGCACATCATGCATGTTGAGAAAATGTGTCTCAACTTCCAGCTTGACGACCTAGCTTTCAGCAATTGGCAAAAAAATGTTTCATTTATGCCTTTATTGCTTTACCACAATGGCTAAGACTAGCTCTAGGGTAACAAAGTGATAGTCCTAGCAGTTACCGCTTTACCACACATGGTCAGGTGACTCATGATGGTAGCATGGTGATACCATCTGCAGTGGTCTTGGTGGTTACTGCCATACCATAGGCAGCGGGTCCACTCACCACGATGGACGCTGTAAGGCTGCTTGTAGTTGGGTCCGAAGGTTACTACCACACTTTGGATAGTCAAGTGCTTGAGTGTGGTGGTTGCGGTAAGACTGCCAGTGACCTAGCTAGTAGTTACTGCCACAATGCGGATAGTCAAGTGATTGACCGCGGTGGCCATGGTAAGACCACCAACAACCTAGCTGGCGATTACCGCTGCACCATGGATAGTCAAGTGACTGATCCTGGTGACTATGACAAGACCGCCAACGGTCTGCCAAGATGGCTACCGCCATATCATGGTTAGACCTTGTCAGTGTTGTGGTAGCATAGTAGAGATAAGGGAAGAGCTTGGTGGTGACTTGGGGTGAGCTCGGTTGAGCTCATTGCCATACCGCAAGTCAAACTCGACAACGCTGCGGTAGCACAGTAGGAGCTCAAATGAGCTTGAAGCTTGGTCAGCCAAGCTTGACCGATTGGACAAGAAAGTCATGAGTGACGATGAATGCAGAATGGACATGTGGTTTAGTTTCAGAGGGATGATTGGCTAAAGGCCAAATTCGTAACAACAGTTATTGCAGGTTGACTCAGGGTGGCAGACAGGACCAGATTTGGGTAAAGAAGTTAATGCTTGAGTGGCTCGATGTAGGAATATTGACATGGGCAGATCGGTTGTGTGATTGGATGACAAATTCATGAACCTGAAGTCTGTGATAGGTTGATAACATTGAATGAAACATATGACTTAAGTAAGTCAAGTACATTATTGCATATGTTAAGATTTCAAACTATTTGTTAGAAATAGCATCGAAATAGTGAGTTAGAATTTAGTGTTGTTTTGAGCTGATCAGAGAAGACTGAACATTGTATGTAACTATTTTGTTACTGTAATACAATTTTCTTGGCTTTGTGTGGTGGTTTCTTTATGTATAAAGGTTTTCCCACGTATATCTTTTATCAACTGTGAATTCTTAATTATGTTATCTATTTTATTGGTTGTATTAATCTCAACTAGTTTTTGTAGATATTAAAACTTGTTTATGCTCTCCTCCTCTATTGTATTATTGTTAAGCGTATGTATTTTGCACTGTTGGGTCTTCATATCCATCATTTTTTTTCTCTTCAAGTGGTATCAAAGTCTAGCCGGTTGTGTTATCATTGAGAGAAAGCTTAGTTTTTTGTGCTAATAATGTTTTAGTGGGAGTATTGCATTGTCAAAACTTGTTTTTGTTTGAGATGGATAGTACATCAGGTAGAGTAGATATTGAAAATTTTAATGGCAATAACTTTGAGTTATGGAAACACAAAATGGAAGACTTGTTGGTGGATAGAGACCTCTAGTTAGCAGTGTCTAGAACTAAGCCACAAAGTACAATGCAAGAATCTTGGGATATTACTAATAGAAATGCAAGAGGTTTGATAAGATCGAGTCTAGCTGATTCTGTACTCCTAAACGTCCATGAGGAGTAGTCTGTAGCTTCATTATGGAAGAATCTTGGTGATATTTATCAGGGAAATTCTTTATTAAATAAGTTATTCTTGAGGAAGAAGCTATACTCTTTGAAGATGGATGAAGGTGCATTTGTTACAAACCATCATAACTCGTTTAACATGATTGTTACTCAATTGGCATCTATAGGTGTAAAGACTGAGGAGGAGGATCATTGCATGCTCCTATTGTGTTCATTATCTGATAGTTGGGATCATCTTGTGATGGCCATTGGAAGAACTACCACTGCTTTCAAGATGGATGACGTTGTTGCCTTATTGCTATCTAAATAAATGTGAAGGAAGTCTTTTCAGATGGTGAAAGAGGCTCTTGTTGTTCAAGGTAGACCAAAGGATAAAGGAAAGAAGAAAGACAAGAAGTCAAAAATCCAAATCTATAGGGAGATCAAATTCTCTTGGTAAAACATTCAAGGTGAGATGCTAGAACTATGGGCAACCTAGTCATATCTGGAAGGGCTACAAGGAGAAGAAGAAGAAGAATGCTTCTGACAATAAATCTTCTCAAAGTGATGCAGATGCCTTCATTGCAGCAACCTTGACAACTTAGGCATCAGATGATGTCTGGCTGGTTAAGTCAGGTGCATCCTTTCACATGACACCCAATAGAGAATGGTTCTATAAATATGTGAAGTATGATGGTGGAAAGGTATACTTTGCAAGTGATTTAACATTGGAGATAGTTGGTAGAGGAAGAGTCAGAATTCAGTTTCCTAGTAGGATTATCAAACGTATTGGTGGTGTACTTCAGATACCAGGTCTAGCTCGAAATCTTTTTTATGTCAGTAAGTTAAATGACGCTGGTGTAGAAGTTTCTTTTCCAAGTAAGGGATGTAAAATGGCTAGAGTTGCAATGGTGCTGGCTAAGGGTGTTCGTACTGGCACTCTATACAAGCTAGATGCATGACGTGTTCTTTGCAACAGTGCTTCTGTAAAGTCAAGCAATGTTTCTCCTGTAGAAAAAGATGAAGACACTTCTTTGGCTGCAAATTCTATGGAGGTAAAACTCCCAGCTCAGAAGACTATGATATGGCATCATAGAATTGGTCACATTGGTGAGAAAGGTTTAGAAACATTGAAGAATAAAAATCTTGTAGAAGGGCTTGATGATTGTAACCTTGAGTTTGAATTTTGCGGACATTATATCTATGGAAAACAACACCGTGTTTCATTTTACTCTAGTCCTCATAAATCTTCTGGTATACTATATTATGTTCATTCAAATGTGTTTGGTCCAATTAATATTCCTTCGTTATTAAAGTCTAGATATTATGTTTCTTTTATTGATGACTATTCGAGAAGAGCATTTGTATACTTTCTTAAAAGTAAACCAGAAGTGTTCAGTCAGTTTAAAGAATTTAAATCTTTGGTAGAGAATCAGACTGGAAGGAAAATTAAATGTTTGAGGATAGACAATGATGGTGAATTCTGTTCTGAAGATTTTCAAAGGTATTGCATTGCTCATGGAATTAAAAGCCATAAGACAACGCCTTACACTCCACAACAAAATGGAGTTTCTATAAGGTTGAACATGACGTTGATGGAAAAGGCAAGGAGTATGCTAAGTAGTGTTGGTCTAGAGGAGAAATTTTGGGCTAAGGTTGTGGCTACAACATGTTATCTAATAAATCGATATCCTTTCTCTTCTCTTGTTGACAAGATGGCTTTGGAAGCATGGTTTGGTAAGAATCCCTCTCTGAGGCATGTTCGTTTGTTTGGCTATGAGGCATATGTTTATGTGCCAAATGAAAAGAGATATAAATTAGATAAAAAGGTTGTCAAATGTATTCTCATCAGCTATGGAGTTGGTGTGAAAGGATACAAGCTTTGGAACCTTGTTACTAACAAGGTTCTGTATAGCAGGAGCATGATATTTTGTGCACTAAAACCTTTTTTAAGTGATCAACAAATTGAGATAGATTAGAGTGACAAGAAGAATGATGCAATTGAGATTCCCCAAACTCTAGAAAGGGAAGAGTTGCATGGTGTACCTGAGACTGAGGAGAGCTCAAGAAGCTCTGGAAGTTCTGATGATGAACAACCTCAGTGTGTAAGAAGATCTACGTGAGAGAAAACACAACCTGGAAGGTATGGTTTCTGTATATTAGAATCAAATTGTGTCTATGCTTTAATTATGAACACTGATGAACCTAAGACTATTAAAGAGGAAATCAACATGGTTGATTCAAATTCTTGGCTAGATGACATGAATGAAGAGATGGATTCATTGAAAAAGAATGAAACCTGGAACTAGGTACCACTACCTAAAGGGTGAAAGATTGTTGGCTATAAGTGGATATTCAAAAATAAAATAGGCCTTGATGGCAGTGTTGAGAAGTATAAGGGAAGGTTGGTTGCAGAGGGATTCTCTCAAATTGAGGGAATTGATTATGGAGAGATTTTTTCCCTTGTAGAAAAATTGACATCCATTAGAGTTTTATTCTCATTGGCAGCTGTGTATGATTTTGAAATTGAGCAGATGGATGTGAAGATAGTGTTTCTCCATGGTGAGATGAAAGAAGAAATATTCATGTCCCAGCCTAAGCATTTTGTTGAAAGGGGTAAACAAAATCTGGTTTGTAAGTTAAATAAATCTCTCTATGGTTTAAAGAAATCTCCTAGAATGTGGTACTAGAAATTTGACACGTTTGTGTTGTTAATTGGATTTGTGAGATCAAAATCTGATCACTATATTTATTATAAATCTGACAATGATCATGTGCTTTTTATTACCCTGTATGTGGATGATATATTATTCATTGGAAATAGCAACACTATGATTTTTAATCTTAAATTTCAGTTGTCTGCAAAGTTCAAAATGAAAGATCTTGGTCCAGCTAGGTACATTCTTGGAATGGAGATAGCCATGGACAAAACAAGCAAAAAGCTTTGGGTCAATCAGAGTAAGTACATGAAAACAATTCTGGAGAGGTTTAGGATGGATGACTGCAAGTAGCTAGTTGTTCCAATCATGCAAGGAACAAAGCTATCTGTTGAAGACTGTCCAAAGTATGCTACTGAGATGAAGGACATGACCAGTGTGCCTTATGCAAGTGTTGTTGGCAGTTTGATGTATGCTATGTTTTGCACAAGACCAGAAATTTACCAAGCAGTAGGATTTCTAAGCTAATTTATGGAAAATCTGAGAAGATCACATTGGGATGTTGTGAAGAGAGTATTTAGGTATTTGAAGGGGACTTTAGACTACACCCTATGTTACCATGGAATTTTGTTGCATCATAGAAGAATCTGAACATTCATGGATATGTTGATTCAGATTGGGCAGGGGACATTGATAGTAGGCGATCCACTAGTGGATACACTTTCATGCTTAATGGTGGAGAAATCATCTGGATGAGCAAGCGACAAGCTATATTTGATTTATCCATGATAGAGGTAGAGTACATGGCTACAACTCATGCCTATAAGGAAGTTGTTTGGTTGAGGAATTTATGTTCATATATTGGATTTAATGATGGGCAGATTTCAATCTACTATAATAGTAAAAGTGTAATTTATTTGGCAAAGAATTCAGCCTTTCATGCCAGGACTAAGCACATTGATGTGCAATATCACTTCATGAGGGATATGGTTGAAGATGGCAAGGTCAATCTGGAAAAGGTGGAAACCTTGAAGAATATTGCAGACACCTTAACAAAGCCGGTTAGCACAGACAAGTTTAGATGGTGCACAAAATCGATGGGCCTTGTGGCATATGATAGACAATATTTTTTTTAAAGCCATGGGGGAAGTTAGAAGTGTTCTCTAAGTGGGAGCATTTTGAGAAAATGTGTTTCAACTTCCAGCTTGAAGCCCCAAATTTCATGACTTGGTGAAAAAATGTTTCATTTTTTCCTTTAACACTTTACTGCAAGGGCTAAGATTGGCTCTGGCAGTACTACGGTGATAGTCCTAGTAGTTACCACCTTACCGTGTGCGGTGAGTTCACTCACCATGGTAGTGCGGTGAGATAGCCTACAGTGGTCTTGGCGGTTACTGCCATACCGCAAGCGATGACTCCACTCACCGTGGTGGTCGTGGTAAGACCGCCTGCGGTTAGGTCTAGTAGTTACCGTCACACCGTGGACAGTTAAGTGACTGACCGCGGTGGCCGCGGTAAGATCGCTAGCGGCCTGGCTAGCGGTTATCACCGCACTGCGGATAGTTAGGTGATTGACCATGGTGGCCATGGTAAGACCCCCAATGGCCTGGCTAGTAGTTACTGTCATGCCACAGATAGTCAAGTGACTGACCATGGTGGCCGTGATAAGACCGCCAGAGGTCTCCCAAGATTACTACTGTCATACTGCGGTTAGACCTTGTTAGTACTATGGTAGCACGGTAGAGAGAAGGGCAGAGCTCGATGGTGATTTGGGGTAAGCTCGGTCATGCTCACCACCATACCACGAGTCAAACTTGGTAGGGTTGCAGTAGCGTGGTAAGATCTCAGATGAGCTCGAAGCTTGGTCAGCTAGGCTTGACCAATTGGACCATAAATTCATGAGCAATGATGAATGTAGGATGGACACATGGCTCAGTGTTAGAGCGATGATTGCCTAAAGTCCAAAGTTGTAACAAAAATTATTGCAAGTCGACTCAGGGTCGTAGACAAGACCTTATTTGGGTAAAGAATTTAATGCATGGTGTGTAGGAATATTGACATGGGTAGATCGGTTGTGTGATTGGATGACATATTCATTAACCTGAAGTCTGCGATTGGTTGATAACATTGAATTCAATGTATGACTTAAGTAAGTTGAGCACATTATTGCATATCTTAAGATTTCAAAATGTATTTTAAAAATAACATTGAAACAGTGAGATACAATTTAGTGCTACTGTGAGCTGATCAGAGAAGACCGAACATTGTATGTAACTATTTTTTACTATAATACAATTGTCTTGACTTTGTGTGGTGGGGTTTTTACCTGTAAATGATTTTCCATGAATATCTTGTGTCAACTATGAATTCTTAATTTTGTTATCTATTTTACTGATTGTATTCATCTCAAGTAGTTTGTGTAGCTATTAGAACTTGTTTATGCTCTTCTCCTTTGTTGTATTAGTGTTAAGGGAATGTATTCTACACTATTGGGTCTTCAAATCCATCCTTTTTTTTCCCTTCAAGGCATGTGTCCAAGGCATAGATTTTTGGGAAATGCATTGTTAGGCTTCTTTTTCTCCACCATTGGTTGACATGGTGTTAGAATTGTAGAATTATAAGTCATGGTATTTTTATCATTAATTCTCTAAGGCATCATAAATACTAAGAAAAGTGCAAAAAATGTGGAATTTCCCTTAGGTGCAATTACTTGACATTAGATTTCCTAATATTAAATTATTATCTCATGTCTCTCACATATCAAATATTAATAAACCAATGTAACAATACATTATAAATTGGTCCCCATGTAATTATCTAGTGTGATTAACCACACCTCCCAGGTGTATCACAACTAAATAATTATTTAATTAATATATTATAATATAGAATTTTATGCAATGGTGTACAACACCATATCCCAACATTCTCCCACTTGTTGTATACATTGTGAATAATATGAAAAAGTGGGAGGTTTTATGGCCTAGGTCATAGAACAACACTCTTCTCCTATTGAGATTCAAAAATGTCCTAGGAATCCTAATTAGATTGACTATCAATCTCAAGGGTGAGTCAATTATCAACAAGGAAGACCTGTGAAGGGTTATTTTAGGCTTTGAGGGGTTCACTACTAAGAAAAATATTAGAAAAGGGAACTTAGAATTCAACTTAGAAAACCTAAAAATGCAAGCTAAATAAAGGATGTACATGATGAAATTATGTAGTTGAAAGTTAGGGTATATGTACCTAGGAGTTATCGAAATGTAATGAAGGTTTCGTAAATGAAAAGAAGGTGCCAAAAATTGTTGTGGAGGACTAATACTCCCTTACAATTGACTTAGTCCCACTGCTATTTTTTAGGGAAAATGTAGAATCTTCGGATGCTAGAACCGGATCTGAATGAATCTCTACAAAATAACTTTAGGTGGACTAAGATGCCCTAGGTGGAAACTTAGTCCCATCTAGAATTTTCAATATCTCTAAATGTGGCCTTGAGGCTTAGTGTCTACACTTCCTTCTTCTCTGATCTCGAGTCTTGTATATTCCAGATTTTTCTTCTATGTGATTTTTTATGAAGATGACAACTTTCTAATGTAACTTTGCAAATTTGTAACTTTTCCCCTCATAAGATCTTCAAGTCTCCAACCTATATTTGCAATCACAAACACACAAGAGGGGAAACACTTTTTGATTATTAGTAAATGGGGCTTTTCCTTGGTCAAACCCCTTATTGTTAATTAAATCTTGAAATGAAATGAAATGGAGGGAAATGATGAATGAGCAATATGCAATGTTACAACTCAGAAAATCCTTGTCATATAATCTACAAACATGTGTGACATGGATAGCTTGGATATAGATATTGAATCCAATGAATGCTTGATAGATTTTGAATTTAATTTATTGTTTGAATCAAAACCATACATCACAAATATTAGCTCAAAGACACATATCATGCAAAAATATCCTTAATATGATGCTTGAATCTTGATGATGGCTCCAAATGCTTTATGAATTGCTCTTGAATGCTTGAATACTTGAATACTTGGATTCTTAGACTACTTGTTAGATTCTCAAATATGAAAATGAGTGAGAGAACCTTGTATTTATACCTATTCATGTTTACTATCTCGAAATTACACCACAAGAAGCCAAAATATGAATTCATTAATTAAAGGAGACTAAATCCTGCCAAAATTTGAAATTAAATCCCAAAAAAATATTAAGGGGGAATAAGATACCCTAGATGGTGTCTTAGTCCCAAGGCTAAAAACTTGGATAACAGACTCCAACAAGGGGCCCATTTAAGGTGGCTTGATATCAAGGTCCCAAGACCTTAGGGGGGCAAAGATTCCCTATGTGGTGTCTTAGTCTCAGCCCAAAAATCAAGGATAGTCAACTAGAAACATTAAATTATCATTTATCCTTTGATATTTTTTGAGATTATCTATCAAAAAGATATAATTTATTAGGATTTTGGATGCAAAATAGGAAAGTTAAGTCATAAATAAGGATAAATAAAGCAAGGCAGCCCCAAACAAGTGTTGAAATACAAGGGTATGCATTTTCCTATACTACATTTACCCCCTACTTTAGTGAGAGGATGAAATTTCTTCAAACTCACACTAAAGTAGCCAAGCACACAATCAAGAGGGGTTCAAATGTACTAATGCTAGTAAGATATGATGACAATATCCAAGAGGGTGTCCAAGCCCCAAAGAACAAGATCCTATTAAATATCAACATAAGCACAAATGAATACACTTGCGAATGATATATGAAGCCATAACCAGATCATAAACCTACACCATCAAAGAAAGGAAAAAGGAAAAATAAAAAAAATAAAGAAAAATTCTATGAATCAAGCTTCGACTGGCCATCCAACATTCTATGGAATGGATCTAGGATATTTGTCCAAAAATGTTTACAAGTGGAATGTGTTTTCCACCATGCAAACAAAAGTGCATGCTCACAAGGGCTAGTGAAGCTAGTTTTCCACTATGTGAGACACAAGAGGTTCATATCAACATCATACCCCTATGACTATTATAAGGACAAAAAGAAAAATGCATACTCACAAGGGCTAGTGAAGCTAGTTGTTCATTAGGTAAGCCCTAGGAAACCATATGAAAGCCATGATGAGGTAAAAATAACCTCATCATAATAACATCAAAAAAGCTTGTTCTTACAAGCTCAATCCTAAGTCTATGCCAATTTATTAAATTATAGGAGAAATAATTGCTTATTTTAAAGGAAAATTATGCAAATTTTCTTTCTTATGATCAATTAAGGAAATTTGCTAATGCAGGTTTAATGGGTTGACTTGAGTGTTTTTGTACGGAATAATCGGTCATCTAGAAATTGTTACAAATGTTGAACCAGCACGTGCCTTAAGCGTGGTAAAGGATAGATGTCGTGAACTTGCTCCTAAATATCAGGATGATGAACTAAAGATTTAGTTTTTGTTTCTTTAAATTTTGTTATAAAAAACTTCATGGCTCGTCTCAAGCCTTCTATATGTTTATGAGCTTTAAAGACATGGAAGTTAGTTTTAATTTGTTCAAGACTTTTTCAATGGCTATCCATGCCATCGAGAATCTAGAATTTAGTTATTAGTCATCTATAAAAATGTAACTTTAAAAGAGATAAAGAGAGAGACTGAATAGTAAAGTTATGTTACATATATGATTTCTAAATACTGATGAATAAAAAAACTTTCTTTTGTCACTTACTAAATTTTTGAACTATGAATGATGATGAATGTTTGTAGTGGAAAGACTCCAAAACCTATATTTTATGTGATTTGATAACAAAGTGTTAACCCACGAGTTGGCCATGCGAGGGAAGTTAGCTTAAATAGATAAGTATTTAACTGTTATGTAACCTTATTTGTTAAAAATAGATAATTGTTCAATAGGAAGTAACTAAGTTTGTTGAGAATCGAGTCTGAAGTTCTAGAGCACCATTGTTTCAATTAGTTTGAGTTACTTTTCATAGTTGTTAGAATCTTTTACTATTTACAAAGATGTTTCATAGTCTGTTCACTTATTTCTCTACTTCCATATTATATCGGTTGTTCAGTTTGCTTGTTTCCATGCTTTCTAAATTAGTTATCTTATGCTTTCTAGCTCAGTATTTCTAGTTTTCTTAGAACAAATCGTTTTCCAACTAAGAAGTTAAATGGCCTTAGATTAAAATTGAATTGAATAGTTTAAAGAAAAGCAAAAAATATAAAATGAGGTATCCAAATCATTTTCTTCTACAAACTACCTTGGACACTGCCTAGTCCACTAATTGAAATTTTATATTCTAAAGTAGTAGGACCTAACGACAGCCTATCACTTTTTGGTGCCATTTCTAGGGAACTAAAATATCCTTTGTGCTTAATTGTCACTAGGAGACAATTTTTCATATCTTAGTTTATGCCAAACATTCTACCATCAGCTTCCTCTTCTACATGGTCAGGAAAATAGGCCCTCAAGGACAATTTATACCAAAGACCCCCCCCAAAATACAAACCAATCATACCTAGGGAAGTCCAAGGCTCAGACAACCACAGTTTTGAAGAATTATTTGAGCCTATCCCACTTGAGGCTTTCAACTATTTACTTGATGAGCAACTGGCAAAATAACGAGTCATAGAGGAAATTTTCTTTGAGGAACAAGACTCTTAGAACATCATGGGAGAACGTAGAGCTGAACCTAACCATAATGACCCTCAACACCCTCCTAGAACATTTACTTATCGTATTACCTTGGATGTAGATGATGATACTGTGATGAGGAACATTTCACCACCTTTCCTTCCAACCTTGTGTGGCTTGTCCTCAGAGGATCCAAACCAATTTCTCTTTGAATTTAAGGTCTTATGTCAAACATATGAATATAAAAGTGATAACCAAAAGCTGAATCTTTTTCCTTCTACTCTAAAGGATTCAACAATGCATTGGTTTATGGGATTGGGTTCTAGTAGTATAACATCTTGGGGGAAATGGAGAATTTTTTCTTGGAAAAATACCAAAGCTATTGTAGGGTGAGTGACTAGAAGGAAGATTTGTTTAAACTAAGAGAAAATGAGGATTGTCTTGATAGGTCCCTCTTCCTCTCTAAAAGATGTTGAGAAGCAGTCATTAGTGCCCAGATTCAGAAAAAAAATACTTAAAGGTCTTGATGATGACACTAGAAGAAATCTGGATTTAATGGGGAAAGGTGGTGTATCTCAACTAACTCTTGAGGAAATATGTGAGTTATGTCAGAATTCCTCCCGTACTCGGGGAGTAATCTCCAAATATAATCTTTTTAAAGGGTATAATGAGATAGGTAAGCTCCACGAAGAAATAGAAAATCTGAAAATAGAGATTCTTGTTCAGTTGAATACCACATTAGATGGTATACAAGCTAAAACTCATAACCCATAGACCTTTTAAATCTATTGTCCCAAGTGTCAAAATAAATACCTATTGCTAGAGCTTTTGTTAGATAAAGTCAATGTTTATCAACTTTGCGAGCTTCTATCTAATATTAAGAATACTAAGAAAAAACCCATTCACTTTGAAGAACAGATAAATGCCTTAAAACAATGTCAAGGTGGTAATTTCTATTATGGAAAAAATCCCAATCTTGCATGGAGACCACAAAATAACTGGGTTCATAATCAATGGAATCCATCTTGGAGTCAGTCACCTCCACCACAACCTAATTGGGGAAATCCTTATTGGGGATCCCCCGAATGGGAAAACCAAACGTGGGGACATCAGAAGTGGTCCAATCAACTAGAACAACAATGGTACCAACAACATGATGCCCCTCAATGGAATTAGACACATAATCAATTTTATACTAAACCCAAGAGGAATCAACAATAGAATTTGTTATCTCCAACCCAAAACCCTCTTCTGAATGAGCAGGTGAACCAACCTTAGCTTCCAACACAACCGCTTCCCACCTTTAAGAATAATCACCAGAATACACTAGTCTATTCTATCGAACATGAAAATTTCATAGGGCTTAATGTGATACACTTCATAAATTTGTAGTTGTGCTCTGGTCAAAATATTCAACCTCCAACTATTCAAGAAATCATGGAGGAACCTGAGCCTAAAATTACAATTAGAGACACATCGTTTAATTAGGACACCTCTACCAAAGATAAAGAGCCTTTTTGAGTGGCAGGAGCTGCTAACCTATCTCAGGGGGAGGAAGGTCAGTCCTTGATTTAACATAGGGAGGGTCCCATTCCAAAGGAGAACACGATGGCACCATATTTGGAATTTTTAAATTCAATAACTCCGGAAGATACTCCAGAAGTATCCATGGCTTCAAAAACTACATTAATTCAGGAGATCAAGCAACTACAAATTGAAGTTCCTTTATTGCAAGAAATAAAGGAAATTCTTGAGTTAAACCAATTAATCAAACAACTATGTATTAAAATGCTAGGTAGGAAGCCAAAAAAGATAAGTATTGTTCATATTGATGGTTATTTAGCTGATTTTCTATCTGGAAATTTTATTGGTCCAAAATACAATGATCCTGGGAGCCCACTTATAACTGTTACAATCAACCATGTAGAAATACAAACACACTAGTAGATCTTGGGGCAAATATTAACATGATGACTATGAATGTAATGGAAAATTTAGGACTAACTCATTTATGTCCTATAACCACAGTGTTACAAATGGAAAATCAGCCTATATCATCCCAAAGGGCGTCATTAAAAACATCCTCATCAAAGTTGATGGATGTGAATATCCAGTCAATTTCCACCTAATTCAGTCGCTTACACCTAAAGATATTTATCCAATAATTCTTGGGAGATCTTGGTTGGCAACGGTTACTGCTAATTTTGATTGTAGGGAATGGGGAACGACCATTTCACATGGCAAAGACAGTAAACATTTGTTCTTATATCCCCCTGCTAAGCCTACCGAGCTTAAAAAGGTGTGGGTTGATGAACCCGAGGAATCTAATGGTCTTGACAATTTTGCTTCTCAAGCCATCGTAGTAATTAAACAACACAGAGAGGATGTAATGCCCCGCCACACAACCCTAGAGGAAGTTTCAATTCACAATAAAAGCGTAATAATTTTTTTTATTTAAAGTGAATTAAACATACATTTTCATCTATAATTGATAGCATCTCCTAAGGCTACGTAATTGAGATTAATTAAATCCCCATTAACATACATCATTATATTTCATTGTGTTTAATTACTCAAGTAGTAGCATTCAATCAGCATACATAAACAATAAGATAAGAAGATAACATCCATAATATATATCCATTACATGAAAAACTGATTACAACACTCATTCCCAAAATTAGTCATAAATACATAAGTGTTACAATTACATACATCCACCTCATAAATACAAGAGGGGTATTAAAACTAATTACACCAGGAAATACAACAATGCAGGATAAAACAAGATTCACGAGCTGACCAACTGGATGTCTTGCCTCCATGTACAGAAGATCACGGGGGACCCAAAGGTTTATGGTGCATATTCCACCCAACCAGGTGGTACCCAAAGGCCCACCCCGCATGATAGGAGATAGTAACAATGCAACATGGATAAATAATCTACTACCTCTAACCAATTGTAGATTGATACTAACTCAACCAAACACATGCACAATATAAGGCTAACACTAACATGGTCACATTGCTTCCAAAAAAAATATTAATCAAGTATGATAAAGAATCCATACACACAACACAAAACCCCAATCTTATCCTAGATAGAGTGTCATCACAAGGTTAGCCATGAGATCTCCTCTGGGCATTCTTCATAGGCTCTAGTAATCCTGGTGACCTCAACCGAATCTCGACCCTCATACTCACTCATGCGGAATCAACTACCTCTCGTAAGGACAAGATAGTTTACCTTGCCATTCCAGGCATTCTCACTCACCCCAAGTCTAAACAAGCCCTTGTGTCTATTAGTGAGGTTAAATTATCTTGATTAATGTGAAATGCATCCTAATCATCTAAGTACATTACTTTAATTTTCACTTGTTTAAATTACTTCTGAAGGTTACCCGGTTTACCTCTTTAGGATCCGATCCCTAACAAAATCCACTCTTCTAATGGATAACATGCTACACAAAAAAAGACTCCAAGGGTAACTCAAGTGCTACTGAACTGAACAACGCAATCTCTCCTATTCTAGGAGACAACACTTAAGGAAATCCACTCCAACACTTGGAGGAAACAAAACACTTAAAAGCACTACCCAAGGGAATACAAACGATGGTCTAAACAAGGAGTTAACCCACAACCCCTAGAAGAATTTACAATTTATAACACAATTACCCATTCCTAAAGTAATCAACGTAAGGAAATTTAATATCAAATTGCACTGGCAATGAAGAAACACTATATTTGGATATCTTAAATCCATTTCCTATTTAATGCTTCTCACAAAATTTAAAATAATAACCTTCGAAATATTCATTAACACATATAAATTCCTTCCATTAAAATAAATATCTTCATCTATCTATTTAACCATGCACACTACTCATTTCAGTTAAAACCATTAGCTAAATACATTGCATGGAACCAAAATGCGTAAAACAAAATATCAAAAATATATATACTTAAATATATATATGCAACATGCTTTATATGTTTAACTACATATATTTTATTTATATACAAACTATATTTAAAAATATATGCTTACATAAACATTATTTATAAAATCTCTATTTTTTCTAAAAATTACGAGTCTATCAAATTAATTAAATTTTGTATAAACTTCATAGTCAACCACTAATTTCCAATATAAAAATATATTTATGTTAAATATAATATATTAACATTTTATATAAAATATATTTAATCTATATCAAATATTATATACTAATATTTAATATAAAGTATATTTAATTTATAATATCCAAAGAATAAAAAATAACTAAAAATCTAAATGCAAAAAATAAATACGAATTCATTTTCACAGCCATGCAAATATGAGAAACCCTAGATGCACTTTAAATAATGCAAGATGCAATTCAAGAATGAATGAAAGCTAGATCTATGACCTTAATGGAATCCAAATCGGAAAATGAATGCTCAAATATGTCAGGTTCACCAAAATAAACAATATGAGAACTAGGAGGTTTTATGGCTTAGGTCATAGAAAACTACTCTTCTCCTATTGAAATTCAATAAGGTCCTAAGAATCCTAATTGGATTGGCGATCAACGTAAAGGGTGAGTGAATTATCAACAAGGAATACCTAGGAAGGGTTCTTTTATCCTTTGAGGGTTTCACCATGAAGAAAAAGCTTCAAAAAGAAAACTTAGCATTCAACTTACAAAACCTAACAATGCAAGCTAAATGAAGGATTTAAATGATGAAATTATAAAACAATAAGTTAGGGCATATGTGCCTAGGAGTTTTGGAAATGTAATGAGGATTCTGGAAATGCAAAGAAGCTATCAAAAAGTTCTATGTAGGACTAGGACACCCTTACTGTTGACTTAGTCTCATTACTATTTTTTAGGGAAAATGTGAAATGTTTGGATGTTGAAACCAGATATGAAAGAATCTCTACAAAATACCTTCAAGAGGAATAAGATTCCCTAGGTGGAAACTTATTCCCATTTAGAAATTATGAAATCTTTGAATTTGGTCTTGAGGCTTAGTATCTGCACTTCCTTCTTCTTTGATCTCAAATCCTATATCTTATAGATTTTAGCCTATATACAATTTTTTGTGAAGATGACAACTTTGTAATGTAAGTTTCCATCTTTGCAACTTGTCCCTTCAAATGATCTTCAAATATTCAACCTAAATCTGCAATCAAAAACACACAAGAGGGGAAAAACTTATTTATTGTTAGTAAATGGGGGTTTTCCTTGGTAAAAACTCTTGTTGGTAATTAAACCTTTAAATGAAATCTACAAACTCACCAAATCCTTTTCATAAAATCTATAAAATTGTGTGAAATGGATAGCTTGGATATAGATCTTGAATCCAATGAATGCTTGATAGATCTTGACTTGAATTGCTTGCTTGATTCAAAACCCTACATCACATATGTTAGCTCAAAGACACACATGATTCAACAATCTCCTTGATATGATGCTTGAATCTTGATGATGGTTCCAAATACTTGAATACTTAAATTCTTGGATGCTTAGATTGCTTGTTAGATTCTTAGATATGAAAATGAGTGAAAGAACCCTGTATTTATACCTATCCATGTTGAATATCATGAAATTAAACCACAAAAAGCTAACATATGAATTAATTAATTAAAAGAGGCTAAATATCACTCGAATTTGAAATTAAATCCTAAAAAAATATTAAGGGGGACTTAAACACCCTATGTGGCATCTTATTCCCATGGCTAAACTTGGGGCACAAACTCCAAAAAGGGGCCCATTTAAGATGCCTTTGAAATCAGGGTCCCAAGACCTTTGGGGGACAAAGGTGCCCTAGGTGGTATCTTTGTCCCAACCCAAAAATCAAGGACACTCAGCCAAAATCATTAAATTATCATTTATCCATTGATGTTTGTTAGGATTAGCCATACAAAGATATAATTTATTAGTCTTGTGGATACAAAATAGGACAAATTAGGACATAAATAAGGATAAATAAAGCAAGGTGGGCCCAAACAAGTGTGAAAATGCAAGGGTATGCATTTTCAGACACTACACATTGCATAAGGAATCAATCAATGAAACACATCATCATAGTCATAAATGAAAGAACATGAACCTCCAACATGCTATCTTGCTCCAAAAAGATACCTACAATAAAACCAAAGTGGCCACTATATCAAGAAAGAAATCCTCTCATCCTCCAATGTGCCACTTATGGATGAAAAATATGCATTCCAAGGTGAAGATACACCAATCAAATAACACAAGCATAAAATCCAAGTCATAAAAATGGTTCCAAAAAAGTTGTTATCAAAGGTGAAAGCCCAACATGATCAGAAAGAAAATTAACAACACATGCTAATACATCTAACCATACATATCTCCAAGGTATCAACAAATCGAGTAAACTCATGCCAACAACATATACAACCCATAAACTATAGTCACAAGCTCCTTATATCAAACTTTTCAATGAGGAACATAAATATCCAAGAACTCCCATAGCATGGGTAATGTCAAAGAATATCAAGTCTACCAATCAACACTTTATCAATGTGTGATAAATGATCAATAATGAAGTACCAAGAATAATCATAATTATCTACACATACAAGAAAAACAACTGCATACTCTCTTAGAACATGTCACCACAATCCTCCCAAGTCATAATAATATTAACCTCCAAGAAGGAGCCATATAATGAAGAGAGAAAACCTATAAACCAAGAAGTTTCCTCCTACCAACACCTCAAATTTGTACATTGTGTCAAGTATGATATCATAAAAATCTCAAAATAGAAGCCTCAACAACACCCAAAAAAATAATTAATCTTTTAGATCCAAAAAAATACATGACTTATGTAGAATTCCAACATGGATATAGTCCTCTCTAATCAAGAATATCAAACTCAGTGTATCCATTCCCAAAACAATAAAATAATCCCACAAAACATCTCCTAAACTCTTCATTAATGAATGATAACATAAAATTAAATGTGCAAGGAGATAACCATGCTAACCAATTTTCAAAATGTATCCTCCATAACTAACTATCCATAGCTCAAAATCTATAACCATGAAATATAAATCAGTATAAAATCATGCTAAACAATCCCCAAATGAGTCTACTAAAATCAACATCACAACTCAACTCATTCCCATATGAAATCAAATAATGAAACCTAACATGTCAAAAATAGGATGGTAAATACCTTTTAGATGATAAACTACTAAGTAGACCAGGAGTGAGGAATGAGAATGCTCCTCCAAGATAACCAAGTCATCATGACTCACTCCAAGAACAAAATCCTCCATAGGTCCGTCAATAAATCACATCCATATCTAGGTGAAAGCTCCTCCGTATTCCTATTGAAACCTCCAAAGAGTATCCATCTCAGGAAAAAAATTAATCCCAAGAGAGCTATAGCCTCACACATTTCTCCAAGTATCCATGAGCATATTAAACTAATTAATACATGCTAGTATTCAAATGGAACACAACACTATCAGGAAGCTTCAAAGAAAATGACTGATATACTCAATACCTAGAGAACCAAAAAGATCAATATCAAAGCTCTAGCCACAGGATCAAGAACCTATCATGACATCATGATCTAATCATCTCCTCCTAGGAGATTGCATGCAACAATGCATACATCCTGGGCTCAAGAGAAACTAGATCATGTCAAAAGTCAAATCGGTAATCAGAGCCATCCAAGACATAATACCAAACACACTCTAAACCAAGAATCCAAATCTCTAATCACATGAAGATAACCATCACCAATGATGAATCATGTTACTTCCAACAAATCCCACTAAACCATGATATTGAGCTACACATGTCATCATGACAACCATCTCCTCCATGAGAATCATATAGGTCCACACACACAACTAAATTTTGAGTCATGCCAACTAGAACCAAGATCTCCAATCCAAGAAGATACAACTACCATTAAAGAATTAGGAACCCTAGACCGCAAGGTCATCACTATTAAAATCTCCTATTGAAAAGTGTAATTGATGAAATATGCCAAGGTATATTGATATCATGATAAAAAGACATGTTGCATGTCCCAAAAAAAAACTAATTATGTACTCCAATAACCCATCCTCTCATTTAAAAGTTAAATATCAATGAAAAAATGACCATAGACAAGAAAAAGTAGCAAAGTCTACATCAACAATAAAAAAATCTTGTGGATATAGACAATCCACACTAGGTCATCCCACTACAATAAAATGGGTAGATAATCCACAAACTGGATAACTCATAGATTCTAAATACTGAAGCATGCAAACTCATCATCACATTAGTAACATGAAAACTAAGATATCAAAGAAGATAATCTTGTAGACAATAAGACTCAAACACTGAATCAAAAATAGATTTTATTTGTGAGACATTTCCACAAATGAGTAACCATTTAATCAAGGAACCATACAAGCATAAAGGATATAGAAATAACCTCCTAACATAGAACCATATCACCACCAAATAACCACATACATGCTCATGTCATGCTAATGCTTAAAAGTACTTGCATATCCATGACACCATAATCATAGCCAACAGTGTACTTACACTCAACTGTAACCCATACAAGACTCCAAGTCTCCATTCATGTTAGCCCATGTCCTCAAAATCGAAGACAATATGTGCATCTATTATCATCAAAGTCCAACTCTAAAAAACACATATAAACCTATACTAGGGATTACTAAGCTAATAATCAGCTATACCATCATAAATATCAAATAAATACATGTAATCCCTCAAGGTTTTTCATCTTGACTCAGTTAGATGTTCATTCAATCAACCTTGAATCTCAAGCTCCTACAAGTGAACAAACAACTACATACCATTTCTTACACCAGAAATAAAAAATATATATAATCCACTATGTAGCACTTGTTGCAGTGTAGTAAAATGCATACCCTTACATTTTCACACTTTTTTGGGGCCACCTTGCTTTATTTATCTTCATTTATGGCTTAATCGGTCCTATTTTATATCCACAAGCCCTATAAATTGCATCTTTTTCTTGCTACTTTTTATATTCCCAATACATAAAAGATAATCCTAATGATTATGATTTGTGTGTCTCTAATTTTTGGTCAGGGACTAAAACGCCACCTAGGGAATCTTTGTCCCCCCAACATCTTGGGACTTTGATTTTGAGGCATCTTAATTGGGCCCCTTTTTGATGTATGTGCCCAAAGTTTCATGATTTAGGACTAAGGCACCACCTAGGGCATATTAGTCCTCCTTGAGTCATTTATGGGATTTAAATTCAAATTTTGGTGGGATTTAACCTGCTTTATTTAATGAATTCATATTTTGGATTGATTTGATATAATTATGGGATATTAAGCATAAGTAAGTATAAATAGAAGTTTCATTCATTCATTTTTCATCCTAGAAACTTGAGTATTCATTCCTAAGGAAAATTTATCAAGCATTTAGAGCCATCATCAAGATTCAAGCATCATATCAAATATCTTCTTTCATCATGTGTGTTTTTGTGCTAACATTTTTGATGTAGGGTTTTGATTCAAGCAAGCAATTTAGGTCCATATATTTGGTTCAAGATCCATATCCATTGCAGCCATTTCATACAAGTTTGTAAAATTTACAAGGGTTTGGTTTGGGTTGAAGTCTTGTCGATTATTTGGAGTGAAAAGTTGTAAAAGTTCCAAAGTTGCATTGAAAGGTTTTCATCTTCACATAAACTCACCTACAAATCAGATCTAGAATTTTTAGAGTCTAAGATCCAAGAAGAAGCAAGTGTAGAAATTTGAGCTCATTGAAGTTTTTAGAAATTCAAAATGGGAATAATATGCGACCTTAGGAGTCTTAGGCCTCACACACATATCTTTCAAAAACTATTTCAAATTCAGTTTTGAATTTGAAGATTATCTATTTTCCCCAAAAAATAGTAGCATGACTAATATGCCATCTTGGGTGTCTTAGTCCTCGAAGCTACATTTTGTAGCTTCTTTGCATTTCCAGAATCCTCACAACATCTCCAAACATCACACACATATCCTACCTCCCTCTTGCATAATTTCATTATTTTCATACCTCATTTAGCTTGCATAACTAGTTTTTGTAGGTGGAATGTTCATTTGTCTTTTCTAAGCATTTTCTTGGTGGTGAGCCCCTTTAAAGTCTAAAATAAAATTTCCTAGGTCTTCCTCATTATGAATTGACTCACCTTGTGAGGATTCTAGTCAATCCAATTAGGGTTCCTATGACATAATTTAATGACATAAATATAATAGGATATCCCCCCATTCCCATTTTATTTATGGTTCAAGTGCATTGCACATTCTCTCCAATTGCTATTTGAAATAAAACATCTGATTCTATAAGAAAAATTTATGAGCAAAATCATGAAACGAAGAAAATATAAATATTGAGCTCCAAAAACTAATCAAAATAGAAAAATTAGAGAACCAAACTTGTACCACTTAGTAGTGCTCAAAGCCACCTTTCCAACGAGTATATGAAGTTGAAAATCCAACATCCTAAGTCAAAGTTATGCCTATTTAATTTTTTTCCAAAATTTGGATAGAAAGGTGGCTAGTAGGTGGCCAGTTGGTGGCCCCCCAAGTGGCATGTCAATGGCATAAGTTCCCTGAGTAGTGCACTAGTGTCAATATGGTGGAAGAGTCCAAAAACTATTAAATCTGATTTGATTTTTAATTTTAAAATCTTTAGCGGTAGATTTCAAATGACTATAAGTTTCATCTCATAATGTTCTAGGGTGGTTTAATATTTTTTCTAGGCTTCTGGGGCTGGGGTATGCTTACCATGAGATTAGGGGCCCCACTGAAGGGGCTAATCCCTTACCGGTTGATGGACCACCAGACGGGGGTAGCCCATTGGCTAGCAAGTCAATGGCCTACGGTTGTTTGACCTATCAACACAACTAACTGTGATGTCAACAGGGTGGAGAGGGGGATTCTATGGACCCTCCACCTTTTAATTTGGTTTTTTAATTTCAAAATTACTTTGAATAAAACTTTAATTGCAATTTTTTTCAATATATTTTTATTTTTCTATAGATAACAAAATGGACGATCGTATGGCCATGGCTAAGTTGTTTTGAATTTTTTCAAAGTGGCCAAAATAGGGAAAATTTTAAGTCATTTTTCATCTCTTAGCTATCTTGGATCTAATGGAAAGGTACACTTTGTTCCAAGAGTTCACACATGAAATTTTTTCTACAAAACCCGCATATGAAAGAATAATCCAAGAAACCCTTTTTACCCAAATTTCTCAAGCCTTCAATAAACCCAACAATTCTTGACAACCCAAAAGCCCAAATCTTCAAACAAACACCTACAACATGTGCTCAACATCTTGTAATTCATCAAATCTAAATTTCATAGAAATGGATTTAACTTTGCATCAAATTTAATCGAACAAGAGTTATAACAAAACTTGGTAGCTCACACCTCACACAACCATTATAGCTTTGATACCAGTTGTTAAGAAATAATGAATTATACTCAGAATTAAAATCCATTACCTGCATAATCCCATGAGAGAAAATAATGCATGGAAGTAACCTTATTTCATAGATCAAATAGACAAGCCACAAGATAACACAAGATATAGCCTCAAGAGGGAAAAACCCAGCCTCCCAAAGCATCCATACTTCATCTATTAATCAACAAATAAATAATACATGTACTTAGAAGAGTTTCCATGAATACTTATGAAGCATCAAGCCTCTCCAATTCATCCTCTATGTGTCCAAGCATGAATCCATATATCCCATGCCTTGCTTCACATATGAACACCTTAGAAAGACTCAATAATGATAGCTCACTCACCTAACCAACCTTAACCACTAAACATGTGCTTTGTTTTATAGATACAAGCTCACACAAATACAACCAAGTTGTAGGATAAAATAATGTACCCTGAAACAATGTGAATACAAAACTAATAACCCCTTATTTAATATTGAGTACTAAGTTTTCACTTTATTAAATATTTCTCCAATATTAATTTATTATCTCATGTCTCTCACACATTAAATAATTCAATAATATAATTTTATAATAAAAAATAAAGTGGTCCCAAAATAATTTCCTAGTGTGATTAACCACTCCTCCTAGGTGCATCACAACTGAATAATTATTTAATTATAACATTGTAATATAAAATTTTATGCAATGGATTTTTAATTAAATGGGCACTACCCTCATCCCTTGGGTAGGATACGCCAACCAAAAATAAATAAATTTTATGCAATGGTCTACAACACCATATCCCAACATATATGAGCATCATTATGGGACATATGAGGGGTGGATGAACTAATTTATTTCTATTATTGCATGTAGGAGTTAATTTACTTAAGGGAATTCAATATATGAGATGTAGTGGATTTAGAATTAGTTTGAATTAGTTTTATTATAGTATACCTAATGGGGGTCGATGAAAGTGTTGGAAAGAGACACTATAGTATCACTTGGTGTTGTCATTGATGGCAACTAAAATTGATAACTAGATACACACTATCATTCGATCACACCAGTAGACACATTGAAGATCAATCAGGAAGAACAAAATATATGATAGCATAGTGTTCATCAATCTATACGAAGATTTAATTTTATTATTTTGTGTTGCACATCTCAGGAAATGATTATTGGTATTTATCTTTGTCACTACTGAAGTTCATTGGCTCATAACAATTCATGTGGAAGTTAGAAGATCCGGTTGGCTTATTCTCAGTCTTTCTTGTATTTGAGCCAACTTTAGGAATATATTATGTTGTGGATGTATAAGGAATAATTAACTAAATGTTTTCATTCTCGATCATGTTTTTTTGGGTCCCCTCTATGTATTAATCACCTTTGGAGGATGCACATAAATATTTAACCAAGGATCTAGTTGACAGTTGTAATTATTCTCGTGTTCTATTAAATCCGACAAAGTGTAATTGAATTCTATGTTGCGGATATATATAAGATCATCTGTATCATTTTGTACGATGTATGAAGTGTTTTGATATGTGAATTATGAGTTAGAGCAGAGTAAAAGAGTGATAAAGCACAGTTTCACTTGCGCATAGAGAATTTGTTGTGCGAGTGTGAGTATAACATAGTAGAAGTGCAGAATCAGTCTGTAAGATAGAATATTTTATATTTTGCCTAATTGGAACTATAATTAGGCATATTTAGATGCTATCTGGGTATGTGTAGGATCATCATGGAAAAAATAGGCCCTTGAGTGGTAATAAAATTCAAAAAATCAGAGTTAGGCAATTTGATGTAAAAATTTGAATAAGTTATCTATATTATTTCTAAAATATGTAAGAATAAAATCTATAGAAAATTCAATGTAGTTTTTAAGCTACTAGGTTTATTTAAAAAAAATAAAAATTTGTTTGGTGAAAATTTGAAATTTCAATGCAGTAGTACTTCAATTTCAGGGTAAAAATAAGAAGTAGGTGTCTGTCTGACCACCCAAACCACAATAAAATGAGAATATTTTTTTATAAGATTTTAGATATAAGTAGGGGACTCATGTCCCGATGTAATACATACTTTTTTGTAAATTTTTTCCAAGATAATAATTAATTATGATTTTTTTATTACAAATTTTAGATAATATAAAAACTCGTATGTCTAACCACCTTAAATTTATCAAAGCTTGATGAAATTCAATTTTTCTCTTTTTAATCATTTATTATGTGAAGTATAGAATGTGACTCATGTTTCAGATTCAAAAAATGTGATACTGTTTGAAAGTTATAGATTTTTTTCAATCAGCCTATCAATGAAGACTTTAGTCGTAATTCAAATAGAAAATGAATAATACAAATTTATTAAATTCAAAGTAAAGCATAATTTATACCAGTGGAAAGCTGAGAAAATCCTTTAAAAACCCTTTTCATTTCATCAATTTTGGGTAGAAATAATGTCGTCAGCCACATGGGTCATCATATCAGTTAGATATCACCACTTTTTGGACCATCATGATCCTACACATACCCATCTATCTTACTTCAAACTCTTAGATGGTTTTAATCTTATTGTATTTTGTAAGGTAGTGAGCCTTCCCTTTGACCAATGAGCTCTAGGTAGTGTGCTTGAATGCAAGTGCATTCCCCTTATTGTAATCTTCATTTGAGTATACTCAAATTAACTTGTGGATTGTCCATCTACTGTGGTTTTTCCACTAATAGGGTTTCCAAGTAAAAATGATTTTGTTATGGTGTTGTGTTCATTTGCTTCATGTTTATGCATTATGGTTGAATTTTTTCAATGCTTTGAG
This sequence comes from Sequoiadendron giganteum, assembly GCA_007115665.2. NCBI lineage: Eukaryota > Viridiplantae > Streptophyta > Pinopsida > Cupressales > Cupressaceae > Sequoiadendron > Sequoiadendron giganteum. Next base: position 750,905,566 of record CM021102.1, on the reverse strand, counting down.
GTTAAAGGTTTATAAAGTTAATTTTTGCACAACACTGATTCACCCCCCTCTTAGTGTAGCTTGCTTCTAATAGAAAGAAGTATGGAAGTGTGATAAAACATTTGGGTGATGAGTATAGGTACTAAATGGTAAGACACTAGTGGTACATACTAGTAGTATGATGATGAATAATAGTTGTAGAAGTCAATAGTAGTCATGGGGTAGGATACAAATTTTATTATAGAAGTAGGCTTCGCCTAAACTACTTGTAAAATCTCTAATCTAAATAACTTAAAATCAAAAAATAAATTGTGAAACATAAAAAATATCATGATTATTTAGTATCTAGTATCATATTTTTTATATAGTAGATCCAATCTAATTTTTAAGTAAAAAAATAGCTATGAAGTGCAATATCGAGATTCTTATGCACTACCGTACTAGCTAGATATGTTATATTTAACTATTAAGAGACAATGCAATTTTATTATTCTAACAATGGTTAGTAGTTATGTCTATGATTATTATGGATTCTTTATGAATGCTACCTATTTGTGTATTTTTTCTTATTGTCTTACATTCTAAAGATTTATTTTCAAACCACCTTTTACCACTTGCTAGTGGTTAGTCATGACTATTAGGGATTTCTCCCTTTTTTCTTGTACCTCCAACAATTCGGCCAACCAAAATTCCATAGCTCTGTTCTCTTCAATTTCTACAGGCTTGAGTAACTATAACATAGGTATCTCTATAGAGATTGGTAACAACACCTCCTTCCCATCTACTAGTTCATATAGTGAAGTCTTCAAGGCTTGCTTAGGAGCTATGTGGTTTGTCCATAACGCTATTCAGAGATTCTCATGCCATTCCTTCTCATGATCTAAACCAATACTTTTAATACGTCAGACTAGATTCTTCTTAGTTGACTTAGGCATACCATTTTCTTTGAGGGTAGTAGTTTGAAGATGTTTTCACAAATATGTCATGTTCTAATTTGAACTAAGATACCTTGGAGCCTAAGAAAGCTTTGGCATTTTTTGAGATTATAGTCTTTGGTGCACTAAATCTCATTACCAACCCTTTGAGAAAATCTACAATTTCTACTTCCCTCACATTCTTCAAGCGTAGGGCTTTGGTCCATCTTGTGAAGTAGTTTGTGGCTGTTAGGATCCACTTATGACTAGTGCTAGAGGCAAGGTTAATCATCCCAATGAAATATAGACCCCATTGCACAAATGGTTTTTTTGCTACTATCGGATTGAGAGGCATAGTGGAATTATTTCTTCTCCCTACGTAGAATTGACACTTTTTCTAGGATTTTATCAATTCGTAGGAATCGTTGAACAATGTACACTAGAGGTACCCAACGTGCAAATTTTTTATGGTGGTGGTCTTTTTAGAGAAGTGTCTACCCTCCAGGTTATTGTGGAAGGTGCTTATAATTTTATTTTCTTGCTCCATGGTGATGCATCGTAGTAAGAGACCGTTGAAATTTATTTTAAAAAGGATCCCTTCAATAAGTGAGTACCCACTATTTTGCATCCGATAAAATCTTCTTTGAAACAAAAGTCTCAATGGATACTTTTTGGTGTGCATAAATCTTACCCTATCTGCTAGCTAGCAAACTTTAGGCTTGACCTCATTTTTTAGGACAATCTCCGCTTGTTCTTCCTCAATTTTCATTTCTTTTTCGTGTGCCAAATATTCACACAACCCTCTTCCTTTGATAGTCTTCGTAGGCTTGAATTTATTATCATTTTATAGGATCTTACTGATCCAGTTGGCCCTTGTGTCAATGATTTCTTCTTCCATTATGTACTCGCACACATTGGAATGTGCAACAAAAATGATTACCTTAGTGCAAGCTATAAGGTGTCAGAACTTCTTGAGTCACTTTACAATTACAAAAGCTTATATTTTGACAAAGTTATAATTCATCTCATACTCCTTCAAGGTTTGAGAATGGAATGCTACAGGATGCTCTCCCTTACCTTCTGAATTAGAATAGTGTTGATTCTTGTCTTGCTACTAAAAATAAACATTATGAAGTATTTTGACAAATTAGGATTCACCAAAATTGGAGTTGAATAAATAACATCCTTGACCTTTTTGAAGGCTTCCCTTGCTTCTTTTGTCCTTTTGAACAATTGGTCTTTTTTTAGCATCAACGTGATTGGTATAGATATTCCTATAAAATAAAAAATAAAATTTCTTACAAAGTTAACCTTTCCCAAAAAATATTGCACTCCTTTCTTGTTTACTAAAAGAGGAAGCTCTCTGATCTCTTTTACCCTTTAAGGATCGATAGTGATTCCTTCTTGGGACACTACATGCCCTCCTTGTATTACTTTGAAAACACATTTTTTCAGGTTCCGGGATACCCTGAACTCTTGGAATTTTTTGAAAAGCATCTCTAGATGATCAAAATGGTCATCGTTAGATTTGGAAAATATAGTCAGATCATCTAAATAGATGGGGATGATTTTGTTGATTAGTTCATTGAAGGCAATATCCATTGCCCACTAGAAGGTAGCATCAGTATTTGAAAGGCTAAAAGGCATTTTGTTCTTCCACTTTAACCCAAACCTGATTATAGCTCGAGAAACCATCTAACAGAAAAAAGCATCTTTGAACCTGCCATAGTTTGCAAGAATGGTTCCATGGAAGGCAATGGGTAATGGTCTTTCAATGATGCCCTATTTAGGTCACGAAAGTCAACAAAGAGATGATTGTCTCTATTTTTATTTTGAACTATAATAAGGTTGGATACCCACATGCTATGCTTGATTGGAAAGACAATCTTGGATTGGAGCATCTCCTCTAGCTCTTGTGCCATTAAGGCTTCAATCTTTGGATTGACGGGCCTCTATTTTTTTCAGATAGGTTTAGCACCTTTAATTAGTTCACTGGTGTGGTGGATGATATCAAGATCATATCCCCTGAGGTCATCATAAGACTAGGCCACAACCCCTTCATATTTTTTGCAGAAGTGTATAAGGTAATATTTATCATACTGCGAGACATCTTTCCCGACTTTCAGTTTTCTTCCATTCCAGACCACAAGGTCAGTGTAGTCTTCTTGGTCAGCTACAAATTTTCTTCTATCATTCCTTGCATCATCATAGTCAAAAATATTTTTGAGAGTGACCAACCCTTTTAGAAGCTTATTTGATTTCAACTAGATGATCTGTCCTTCATATGCTTCTTCAATTTTTGGATAAAATTGATTAACGAACTCTCTCGACAGTTGAATGAATGAGGTGATGTGTTCATATCTTTCAAACAATTGCCAACTCTGATCATTATTGGAAATTGAGGATCAGCCAATCACTCACATAAAGTGTGCATTCTCAATCAAGTCGAAGATAGGATCAAATTGAGATCCTATAATGTCCATGCGATCCTCATCTGAATTGTCCTCCCTTGGCACAACATGGATGATAAAAGCTTTGAAACCTTTGATGAGGTCCCATACTGTATGCCTATAAGACCACATAGAAAAAAAATTGCATTAGAGATGTTTCTAACTTGATTGATTAAAACTTCAGAGTCTTTGAACACCAGTAATTATTTGATACCCATGCGTTCTGCAAGGCTTAGTCCTTGCATGAGACCCTCATATTTGACTTCATTGTTTGAGAAAGAAAACTGGAAGTGGAATGACATCAAAATCTGCTCATTGGATGGAAACGTTAGGCATATCCTAGCACTTGCATCGAACTTGCATCTCTTATTGTCGAAGTGTAATGTCCAAAGCTTTGAGGCTTGTTCGGGCATGGATTATTTCAATACCCTTGATAACTCTTGATCTTCATCATAGATGACATAGGTGCCCCGACCAGTAGCATGATAATTTTTGAAAGGATTGGTGCCTACATACTCGATCAAGAAGGATTCTTCTCGATCGATTTTGTCTTCGGTTGCCTACTCATGTTCCAACAAATTTATACTACTGGCTTCTTCTTTGGTGGCAGAGGTATCAATTTCTTCAATTTTGATCATGGATTCATCAACTACATGTTTTGCATGTAGAGGTTCTAATATTATCTTCATTTTAGACCTATGCTTAGTTATGAGAATTAGGTGGGACAAATCCAAAGAAAGGTATCCACTTATCTTTGAGGTGAATTCCTGGGACAGGCAAAGGCCAAACATGGGAGGCACATCAATGATCACGGTGTCTTGCATCACTGTGATGCTAGGATAGGAAAACAAAGTTAAGGGGAAGTCTTTAATGAGGCCTATAGTTTTGACCTTGTTCCCATCTAGCTACATAACTCCTCTCTTTAAGGGCTCGCAGCTAAGCCCTAAAGATTTAGCTATTCTCTTGGGCATGACTGTAGTACTAGAATCGGACTAGATCATGGATTTGTTGAATAGTTTCTTCCCCACAATGAGAGTCAAGGAAAAGGTTTTAGGTTTTTGTTTCTCCTCTTTGGCTTCAGGTGGAGCTTCCTCTATAGTATTTGCAAGAACTTTGGCTAGAGGGGATGAGCCCATTGCACTTTTGGGAGTTTCTCCCATTGACTGCACAACTGTATCTTTCTGTAGGGCCTTCTATAGTAACAAATTCTACTTTGGAATGGCCAAGATATTCCAAAGGCTTACATTAGTGGAAGATTTCTTCAATTGTTCTACCATGTTGAAGGGTGGTGGGTTTGGAGGCTTCTGCTCCTTCGATTTTGTGTTGATAATCTCCTTGCACAACTGTGGCTACAAAGGGATTGGAAGGGCCAGGGGGTTGGTCCAAGATGTGTTTGGGTTGCAGAGTGATTATTTTACCTATGAATCTCCTCTTCGATCGAGTGTTGTATTCAAATTGTACCTACGAGGTTGCTGATTTAGATGCTTCATAAGTGAACACTGCTTACTCCCCTTCCATCCATGAGAGGAGGGCATGGTCAGGAGCCATGTCATTTTCTCTCTCTAAGGGCATTCCTTGCATCTGCGTAGTGAGAACCACCTTCTCCATTTGTGGAGAGGCGTATGTATATCCTGAATTTGTCACCACACCTTGGTTGTGCTACTCCGTAAATTTTTCCTACAAATTGCTACTCAAAAAATTTTGAGGCATATGCACGTGGCCATAGGGATAACACCAGGGATTGAAATCTTCAACAAGATTGTTTTGCATTGCGGTCAGCTCTCTAATTGTATTAGTTTGATCAACCCCCAGCAGAGTTAGTACCAACACTATTTGGTGAATTGTTTGAGTCGATGGAGTCGTGCATGCAACTCCTTGATATTGGTTTTGTTGGCAAGAGGGTCTACCACTTTGATAGCCTTGGTAGGATGGTCTCAAAGGAGAAACCTTCTTATACTTGATAGTGGTTACTTCATTTTTCAAGTTTCGTAATACCTCTCTTATGTTGCTCATCTTGTCCTTTGAGGCATTGGATGTAGAAGTAGTATTCTGCAGCACACTCAGATAAGCATACAAAGATAGGGGTGGCTTGAGTGTGTTTGTAGATGGCATCTACTATGCAGAAGTTGATATTTTAGGGAATATCAACATAATGGGCTGAGGTGGCAACTTCTTGATGTCAATTAGGTTCTTCGCCTTAACTGCTATGTTGTATGTATCTGGTAATGTGGTTTTTTCAAGTGACTGGATCATTATGGAGATGTCGGTGTTGATGGACTTTAAGTAAAACATAAATACTAACTTAGGTAGTGGTCAAATGGAATTTTGAATCCTCTACCAAGCTATATGGAACTGGGTGTTGAAATCGGTCACGGCTTCAGATGGGGACTACTTGATTGTTGATAACTAGTGATATAGTGAAGAACTACCTCTGTTATTAGAAAATATTTCATAAAAACGATCCCCAATCTCACCCCAAGTACCGATAGTATTAGTCAACAAAGTGTGATACCAATCTAGTGCTCTTCTCACAAAGAAGAAGTAAGCAATCTCCATGCTATTTTTTGATCTGTAACTTTGTGCACTAGACACACATTCACAACATCTTGCAGATGTTCAGATGGTGTTCTCGAGGCATCTTTGGTAAAATTTTGAATAGCTTTGAGAGAAAAGATCGGGATAGGGGCCCATAAGACAGGTGACATTGGGGCTACAAGAGGACTTCTAGTTTCCCAAGCCACATAATTTTGGTTTGTGATCATTATTATTGCTCGGATCTAAAAGCTCTACGAGGTGATTTTGGGTATTCATTGTTACTAGTGAAGGTAGTAACAAGCTAGGATTATTTGTGATTATTGACCTAGTAATAGGCTGATGAATTGTACAGCCTTTTGATTTGGTATATTTAATTGATCCCACTAAGCATGCCAAGAAAAATTAAGAACTATTGATGCCAAAAACTTACAAGGTAACAAATTTTTGTGGGAACTCAATTAAAGGGGGGACCTACTGCATTGAACTAAGTAACCTCTGGATTATAAAGAAGTTGCATCTTCTATAAATGGGGTTTTGAATGAGAAAATGAATAAAATATAAAATAAAAGGATCTAACTAGGGCAATGCACCAAGGTTTAGATGTAAGGAACGATAGACCTATCTTTTAGATGTTATCTAAGGGCCCATTCAACAATCTACTATGTTTGAGAATGACATAAAATAAAGATAGAAACCTAAATGATTCACCCAATGACATAAAATAATATTCATGCACATTTACTGAAAAATAGGAGTCAAAGACATGATCTAAACCAAAAAAATTGCATTAAATTTATAGAAGTTCCATAAATGAAACATTTAGCACCATAATGGCACAGTAAAATTTTATCAAGAATCTTTAAGAAAATAGAAAGACTGAATAATGGCATAGTCTACAAGTCTTTCCAATAATCTGAATGTGGTAAAGGCCTAATTCTCTTACCAATTTTTTCTATCAAAATCTGAACTCTTGCTTCAAAAGAAGAAGCAGTATTTATAATGAAAACCAACTCGATGATCCAATAGCATAAAAGATCCTCCAATCATGAGTAATGATGCATTTAGCAATGATTTCCCTTTGCCTTTGCAACCGAAAATATTTGAGCCATGAAGAAGGATACCCTAGAGTTAGATGCATCCCCTGTGAATGATGGTATTAGTCCCTATAGACTAGATTGTTAGAATGTCCTATCCACTCATGGAGGAAGTTACAAAACATGACAGCTAGTGTGAGGTTTTTTCCTTCTTAACTCTGCTTCATGATGAATCCTTTAGAAGATCATGTGGCAAGCGGTTAGGGAAAACATTCATCCTTCCCCTTAAGCGATGAAAAAATTATACTACAAAGACACATGGAGGTATCCAATAATATTGTGTTGAGGGTGGGGCCACCAAGAAATTAGCACATCCTGATGCTATGTGGCACATGGTCAGGGCCCGAAAGGAGAGCGATGGAAAGAGGCACTAGAGATTGTGAACTACTAACATGTGGAGGCATGGCACAAGTTTTTGAAAAGTGGGGGAAGGAAACCTTGTGAGGAGCTTATTTGACAAGTGGTGGTATTTGCATAAGACTTTGTGAAAGGAGCCCAATATTTATTTCTTAAAGGGAGGTAATGGTTGATACTTAAGGAAAATAAAATCACCTGAAGGGATCTTGGGATTTTTATGTTCATAAAACTCACACTAAAGTATCCAACCATGCAATCAAGAGGGGTTCAAGTGTAAAAATTCTAGTAAGATAGGATGATAATAACCAAGAGGGTGGCCAAGCTCCCAGGATCAAGATCCTATGATGGACCAAAATAGGCACAAAAGGAACATGCATGCGGATGATATATGAATCCATAATCAGATAAAAAAAATACACCATCAAACAAAAGAAAAAAAGGAAAAATAAAATGCAATGAATCAAGCTTCAATTGGCCATCCAACATAGTGGTCTAGGTCTAGGATGTTTTCCCAAAAGTTTTACAAGTGGAATGCGATATCCACTATGCAAAAAAAAGTGCAGGCTCACAAGGGCTAGTGAAGCTAGTTGTTCACTAGGTGAGCCTCAGGAAGTCCATATCAACATCATACCCCCATGACTATGATAAGGAAAAAAAGAGAATTCATTCTCTTTATGTGTTCCTCTAATTGTACCTCCATTCATCTATATTTCTTAAGCTCTTCGCCTTTTCATTTATCCTTTATTAGGTTGTTGCAACTTCTCTTTTGTCAAGTCATCTTCTTCTTCATTTGCTTCTAAAATTTCCTTTTCTTGTTCTAGTTTGGCTAAATTCTTCTCTTTTCCCTGTGTGACCTCAGTTTCCTCATCAAATTCCTCATCTGGTATCCACAATCTCCTGTTCTTTTCCTTTCCTTTAATATTTGGAATCTTGCATTCTAGAGGAGTACAAACAACAATTTCTTTCTCTTTTCTTCTTTCCCTCCATCCCACCGAAATAGGAACCAACTTCAAGTGATTTTACTAGAATAGAAATACCAACTAACCCACACTTTCCTAGCAAACTCTTAAAGAATTTCCCAAATTCTTGATCATAGTTTACCAAAATTTTAGAGTGTGTGTATATTTGTTTGCACACTAGTTCATTTTATTTCCACATCACATTATTGTTCATCAGTAAAAAATTCATAAAATACATTACTAGACATATGACTAGCGTACCAAACCTGAAAGTGTAATTTGTCATCTTCATTAATTTCACATTCTCCATCAATTGATCCTTTAGCAGTCCACACAGGTCAGAGCCCTGACCTTCCATTATCATTATGTGAGAGATGTAGGCTACACCAGTCAAGGTTGATCCTTGTTTGTTTATCAAAAATATTTCATATGACACTTTGTGTGCAATTTACCTTACACATGGTTTTTTATTGTCGATATTATCTATGCCCTTTGATCTCCAATAACTCTAGTTAGGGTTTTGACTTCTTTATTCTAGATTTATTTCTTTCTTGGTATATCCCCAACTTTGCATAATCTAATTAAATTTTCAATTAATTCTTTCGAAATGATGTAGGTTTTGTTCAGAATCAAAATGTCATCATTCAACCTGCTAAAAATGAATTTAACAATTTTTGCATTCTCGAAATAGGGAAACTCATTCCAAATGTCCAAATTATTGTGTTTGTCTTCTTTCACCCATTTCAATTCATCAGGAGACAACACATTTCTTATGGCTCTAATATTCTCACTATTGTATTCATCTAATTTGATTGACCCTTTGGTTTGTTCCATTTTTCCTTCCATACAACCGCACGCCAAATTATATGGAAATCCCAAAAATAACTAAAATACCTGATGGATTTCGAGATTCATCACCGAATTAATTTTACTACTTTGGGATTCAGTTGGAAAGTGCTCTCCTCCTTCTCTTATTCAATGAAAAGTGAGAAATGAGGGTTAAAACTTATCTTTTATAACTCACATAGTTGTAATAAATGTCTTTGCCTTGGGTATTCCAAATACTCTGTTTTCTCAAACAACGAGAGAAAAATTATTTTGTAGACTTATGATTTCTTTGAGTTTCCTTGTGAGTGTTTTTTAGAACATTTGCAGATCATTAATACATCTTTTGACAATGTTTTCATGATTTGGTACCAACTTATGGACATGGGAAAAAGGATTTTCTTAAAAAAATCCTTGTACCAATGGCTTGAGATAAATTTCCAGAGGAATTAACAAAAGTAGGTTCCATGTAGAACCATTTTTAGCATCAGATTCATTCTTCCTTACCATGTCTTCTTCATCTAATCTCTTATTTCATGCAAAATTATTTTTCCTTTTTCTTTATCGTCTTTCTATGTATTTCTATCTTTGTATACCACAATTTTTCTATCCACATTTTTGTTTCTATAGAATCTTGCAATGCGACCAACTTTTTTACAATTGTAGCACATAATATTTCCTTGTCTAGACCAATGATTCCATTGATTTCTTCTTGATCTGCAACAATTAGCAATATTCCCAATTCTTCCACAACAATAATATTCAACATTCCTTCTATTGATAGAGTAGTTTGACACATTTATCTATGCAATTGATTTATGACCAAAATTCTTGCAATTGAAACACTCACCAGAGAATCGTGGATTACTTGATTTAATTTTACTTCTACACTGAGCAACCATATGACCAAATTTATTGCAAGAAAAATAATATCCATTAAATGTTTGAGCATTAGGTTGTCTTGTTAGTTACCTTCCATCCTTGTTCATTTTATTTCCTTGCCTAAAATTTCTTTGTCCAGATCTGAAGCTTCCTCCTTTCTCATATCCAAGACCTAGCTTGTCTTTAGAATTATTTTTTCCTTAAGTCAGCTCATCAAGATTAACAAAACTAATCTTAAACTTCTCCTTGTACTCATTTGCAGTAGCAAGTTCATCCCTAAGAGTAATATTTTTTTTTCAAATTCTTCTTCATTGTTTTTGGATTATTGCAATTCATTTTCTAACTAAATGAACTCTCCATTTATTCTTCTCCATTCATAATATTTTTATTTTCAGGACTCAGTAATGTTTTCCTCATTCTTCTTCCTTTCTTCAATCTCCTTAGTCAACTTCATCACCATAAATTCATCTTATGTTTTAGAGTAGCATTGTCTTTGGCAAGATTTTCACACTCTTCAGTTATTTCCTTCAAGTTTTGATTCAGGTGAGCATCATCCATGTTTTCAATTTATTTCTTCTTAATTTGATCATAGAGATCCTTCCTCTTTTCCCTAGATTTGAAAATCTAATCCTTCAATGTCTAAATGGATTTCTCATCATCCTTGATATTTTCTTTCAATTCCTGGAATTCTGATTTAGACTGATCAAGATCATCAATTGCCACCAAAAGATGTTGCTAAAGACTACCAAAGTCCATCACATTCCAAGATCTACCTCAAACTAGTAAAATTCTTCTGAGGAACTAGGCTCTGATACAAATTTTTGGACTCAAGGGAACACTAAGAGGGGAGGTGAATTAGTTTTCTGCAAATTTGATCTTTATTAATCTAATATTTAAACCATTTCAACATTAAACAAAAGGAAAGATGAAAACACAAAATGTAATCATCCACAACACCATAAAACAATGATTTTAATGTGGAAACCCTATTAGGGGAAAAACCACGGTGGAGGTCAATCCAAAATTTGAGTACTCAAATATAAGTTTTACAAAATCGAAATGCTCTTGCATTCAGGCTCATTTCTTAGAGCTCACTACTCAAAGTAGAAAGGCTCACTACCTTAAAAAATATTTAGATTAAGAATATCTGAAATATTGAACTAAAGTAGTAGCATCTACTTATGCTAGGTTACAATTCTGGTTAGGCTCATAGATAAGATTTTGGACCTTCTATCTGATTCTACTCTTCGCTCTTCTCTACTCTCCTCTACTCTACTCTTCTCTTCGCATTACAATTCCATACATATATAAATTCACACCATTATCCTTCAAAATTTCACACCACACAATAATATACTTCACATCACACACATTCACTTCTTCAAAATGATATAATCGATCTCATTTATATCCGCTATCAAATATTTGATCATACATATGTCGACTTTCATAAAACATAAAATACTTTCCAACTGTGGCTAAATCCATGACTATTTTTTTATGCGCACCACCCATAGTTGGTTATAGCATATTGAGGATCCAAATAAACATGTTCGAAGATAAAAAAATTTAACGAATTACTTCTTAAACATCTGCAATGGCTATATTCGCAAAGTCGGCATTTTAGCAAAGATAACCAAAAAATCAATACACCGGATCTCCTAGATCGTACACCAATAAATCCACACCTCGATAATTTTTGAATAAGGTAGTATGAAAATCACCATACCTTTCTTTGAGATTCACAACTCAAAATAATATTCCAGAGAAGAATATAGATCAACATCTTTTACCTTTAACTAGATGCCTTGTTCTTCATTTTGTTATGTCGGTATGAACCAATACTAAATTGTGGATTGGATGAATGACTTAGGTTTCCATCAATGAAAACACTAAAATCCATACACCAACAGCACAAAGATGCCCTTACTTTTTTCTTAGTCACACTATTATTCTTTGGGGTAGATGTAGGACCTTTGGATCTCAAAACAAAATCTTAAAGAATCTTTGAAAAATACCACTTGGATGACTAGGAGCCCTCGGTAGTGTATTTTTTTTTCTATATTTCTAAAAAATTTGTATGTGATCCTGAGTTCCAAGGTCTACACTTGCTTCCTCTCAGATCTCAGATTTTGAAACTTCTGGATTTGACTTTTAGGTGAGTTTCTATGAAGATGACAACTTCATAATGTAACTGTGTAACTTTACAATCTTGCACTCCAAATGATCTTCAAGACTTCAACCTAAATTTGCAATCACAAGCATAGAAAAGAGAAAAAACTTATTGATTGTTGGTAAATGGGGGTTTTCCTTGGTCAAACCACTTGTTGGAAATTGAAGCTTGAGATTAAATGGAATAATGGAGGGAAATGATGGATGAACAACATGCAATGTTACAACTCACGAAATCCTTGTTGTAAAGTCTACAAAATTGTGTGAAGTGGCTGCAATGGATATGGTTCTTGACTCTTGCTTGAATGATTTTGACCTTGATTGAAACACTTGTTTGAATCACAAACCCTACGTCACAAATGTTAGCACAACAATGCAAAAAATGCAAGAATATCCTTTGATATGATGCTTGAACCTTGATGATGGCTCCAAAATACTTGAAGAACTACTCTTGAATGCTCCTAGATGAATACTTGAATGATTGGATACTTATTATGCTCATGGATATCTTTCTTATTATCAAAATGAGTAAATTAACCTTGTATCTATAATTATCTATGCTTAATATGCTAAAATTACATCACACCAAGATGAAATAGGAAAACATTAATTAAAGGAGGCTATTCCCACTATAATTTGAAATTAAATCTCAAAAATAAGCCAACAAGGACTAAGACTCCCTAGGTGGTGTCTTATTCCTTAGGCTCAAATGTTGGGGCACAGACTCCAAAAAGGGACCTTTTCAGGTGTATTCAAAATTGGGGACTAAGACACCCTAGGAGGCATTTTAGTGCTGACCCAAAAATTAGGGACAAATAGACATAATATTTAAATGATCATTTCCCCTTTGATGATTGTTTGGATTTTCCAGGAAAAGGTTTAGTTTATAACACTTGTAGATGCAAAATAGGACCAATTAAGACATAAACAAGGATAAATAAAGCAAGGTGGGCCTAAACAAGTGTGAAAATGCAAGGGTATGCATTTTCCTATACTACAAGTAGAAAGGTTAAAACTTACAAATTCTACCCCTAGAAGGGTAAAGTCTCAGCCAATGGATGAAATAATGCAACAAGGACATCTAAACCACATACTATTGTACCTATCAGAATAAAACCTAAAATATTGAAATCTACAATAACCAACTCTTCAAATATGAGCATTTGCACTTAGAAAGGATGAAGGAAAATGTTGGGGTTGTTTCAATGCTTGCCTTAATCAAACAACCATTTTGGTGTTTCCACCTCCATAAAAAAACTAGATAGATACAAGTAGATAAATGACATAAAATTTAATAGATTAGATGTGTGATAGAAACAAACCCCATTATGGAGGAGAGACCCTATCATAAATGTAATAGATGGGATAGATAGACAATTATAAAAAATGAGACAAAAGTAGATAAGAGAGCATTACCAAAATTCAATGGCTCCCCTCTTGCCTTGAAATATGAGACATGCTCACATACAAGAGAGACTTGGCTATTGACAAGAAAATAATCTAATAGAGATTCAATACAAAGAACAAGAAATAAAAAATTTAGAAGAGAATCGAGAAAGAGAGAAAAGTGAATGAGAGAGAGTAAGAATGAATAAAATAATGAGTGAAAAGAGGATTTTTTTTGAGGTTGCATTGGTGGGAGGAGTCATTACACCCATGATTTTATCGCAATGACATGTGTCATAGGAAAAGAGACATGGGATTCTCTCTGAACCACCAAAATTATAATACTGGACCTAGGGAAAAAGGATTCCCTTTACTAGGCCCCTAGGGTTTTCACCCTAGGAGCACTTGGCGTGTGGGAGTGGCACTCTTTCCACTTGGTGGTTATGGGATTTTTTGTGGTTGCATTCAAAGGGAGGTTTGATTGATGAAGGTTGTGATATGTGTGTGTGGTGTGTGGCTGAAACTAAAATAAAATGACACTAATATAATGTATGAAATGAAAAAAATGTAAATCTAAACTAATGCAAACTAGCTAAACTATATTCCCTTAATGTATGCAAAACATAAACTAACTGGAAAGTTAAGAACTTGTGCATCTGGAAATATGATGTTGCAGATGAGAGGCCCCAAAATTCTTTGGAATTCTTTTTTCAGATCAATAGAGGGACATTTATGCCAAGTTGGGCGACCTAGTCCTCTTGTCGAGAAATTCCACCAGACTAGGTTTCGGGGAAAAGGGTACCCAGAAATGTAAAAACCATTTTTCAAGCTGAGCACAGGGACAAGGTTTCCAATAGTGGTGATCTAGTCCTCTTCATGCTTTTTGAGAATTTAGATCCTGATTTTTTGGGTCCCAGTTGATATTTCCCTTTTCTGCAACAATCCATGTCTAAAACTCTCGAAAATGACTTGGAACTTGTCTTGTTGCTCATTCTAGGGATTGGTGCTTTGATGTGACTTGGGTGGAATTTTTGTACTTTCTCGAACACTTTATACTTCACCAAATCTAAATACAAACCTATAAACACATGCAAAGACCAAGAGAATATTGGGGTTTGGAATAGGGGTTTGCCTAAGTCAAACCCCTTTGATGGTAGCTAAACCCAACTGAGAACTAAATCAAAGGATAGATTCTTGAATGATAAACAATGTAAATGCTCACCAAATCCTTTGTTGTTGAGGTCTGCAACATGTAAGAACAACTCCAATGGAGGTTTCTTGTGAAAACATTGTGCTTGCTTGCTTGCTTTGGAAGTCTTGAGTGCAAGAGTACTTGTGAAGAGATGTAAAAATGAGCTTTGGAGAAACTAAGAGTATAAGAAGAAGCAAAATGAAGGTGAAAAACCCTATTTGTACATGTAAAACCCTAATTTTCTTGAAGTACAACATGATAGGCCAACACTAGGGTTTAGGAGGAAAGATTCCCATTAGGTTTTGTTTTAAATTTGAATTTTATGCAAAGAGGGACTAGGTCACCCAAAGTGGTGACCTAGTCCACTTGGGAAATTTCAAGTTGTGGTCGAGAATTAAATAATTTTTAATGAAGTTTATCAGCTTTGCCTCCCGAAATACACTTAAGTCAAGACTAAAAGTACATTAATGGAAAATATTAGCATAGAAAATGGGTTAAATTAGGGGTGATAAGCCTAGATAAGTGATTACAACACTTTACAACACTTTTTCATAAGCCTTAGAAAGATGTGCCATATGAGGGTGTTGTTTAGGTGAATTGTGTTGAAAGGGTCTTAGAAAAGTGAGGAAATGTGTTACAACACTTCAGAACACCTTAGTAAAACACCATTAGATTATTGTTGAATTGGAAGCTTACAAGAATGAATCAAGATAAAAAAAGGCCAAAATGAGTGAAAAAGTGTCTAAAGACTACACTTTTTGGTGACACACCCTCATTGTAAACTCATAAAGTGTATGGATGTTGGAAAAAAATGTGTGCGTTCATGTGTCACACAAGTTTCCTACTCAAAACATTGCAAGAAATGAGATATTAGACTGCTAACACTTTGTCACTGTCTCCTATGGAGTTGAAATCATGAAATTCCAACTCATAAGGTTTTTTTCATTAATGAAGTGTGCCATAAATGTATCATGTTAAATGCACAAGTGTGAAATTTTCATTAGGTATAATTTTATGAAACTACATTTTTTCCCCACTTTAGTGAGTTGATTTGTCAAAGAGAAAATAGCTACACTAAAGTAGTTAAGAAAACATTTGTAAAAAATTGCATTTTAAAAATAAATATAGATTTTCCAAAAAGGATATTGTAGAAGCGAAAAAGATCAAGAAAGAGAATAATGAAAATTCCCCCAACATTCAAGCTCAATGAGAAAATACAACACCTAACATAAAGTTTCATTCTACAAAACTCAAAATTAGGTTAGTTTCAATAATTGGAAGAGGATACCACAAAGAGAAGAATGCTTAATAAAAACTTGATGGTTTAGATGAATAATATGATGAAGATATGAATATAATCCCCCTCTTTTTTTAACCCCTAGCTAGACCTGGGGTGAAAATAGGATGGATGGAAGGAACATTTTTTCTATGAAAAATGGACAAAAATGGCCTAAATATGTCTCGGGTGGGCCCATGGAAGGGTCATTTGCACTATTCAAGGCTCAAAATTTGTTGAATTTTGTGAAAGATAATTTAGTAAAATACCTCATGAATGTGACTACATATCTCTGAGAATCGACCAACTTTGTGCAATAGTGGAAAGGGGTGACCCACTAGATAAGGTATAGGAAAATTTTCACCTATCTCATCATTTTAGTCAATATTTTGAGCTTTTTATTATCACCAAGCAACACAAGTGTCTAGGTGATGTGAAGGCATCTGGTTGGCACAATATCATCTTGATATCATATCAATGTCCTTTGGCCACGTTGGAATCCATCCTAAACACTATCATCGGGCGTCATTCAACTCAGATGCTAGCATGCCACACAAACATCTATGTCACACGGTTTAGTCTCAAAGGCCAACAAAAGAACTTTTTTTTATGTAGAGTTAGAAATTTTCCATGATTTAAAATGTGTTGGCATGGGATTTTGTGCTTTTTTATGAATGGCTTGAGATCTATGAGCATGTTGGCAAGTAGATATTATCATTATTGTGTGGTCGCAGTAATGAGATCTAATTTGATGGTTAGGAATTACTATGATGGGTTGGTCTCTAGTGATTATACACCATGTCAAAGATCATGGATCATTGGGATGCCGACACATCTATATTCCATTTTTCAATTCAAGAGATGACTATCACCCTCAAATATTTCTACTACATCGCATACCTACCCATTTGATGAGAGTGGGTAGCATACGAGGAGGGTAGGATGATGCAAGATGCCCATGTCACACAATAGTAATGCCTTGGATGGGTCATCTCAGAGGAGACATCTAACAATAATTATATGAGATGGTTCGAGAAAGGTTGGGTGGTGATGGCACTCTTACATCAACTTACAATCATGATCATCACTCTACATGTCAGAATCAATGGATGTGGCTTGCACCATCATGATGGTCTCATCCATTACATCTACATGATGGACAAGAGGTGTATAGTCTTTGATTGAGGTAGGATTATTCTTGTTCTTATCTACCATGACCTAAAGAGCTATGTATATCATGAGTAACATAGCCTCACAATCTTCATGTTGTTAAAGGTGTGGGAATTTGAGCATATCCATTGTACTAGGTTAATCAATTTTCCATCAGCCTACCACATGGTATTGACATAGCATATGCATACCCCTTGATGTGTGATTGGTGTTATGGATATGTATAATTTTGGTAGTTGTGGATAGATTCTTAGTAGGTGAGATACATTCAATGGTGCTTGTATAGGTGAATGGGGGTCTGGTCGACTAACAAGAGGCAACTACATAGGATTCAACATGATCAACACTTGGAAGGTCGATCGTACCATATTATAGTACCTTACTACTAGAATCAATTGGATCGATAGTTTGAGAAGGTTTATACTATTCCCCTAGCAGCTCCCATGTACATATAGTCCCACAATACCATGACACAGGGGTACTAACCTCCTCCAACAATTGTAAAAAATGTAGTAGCGGTGAATGATTGGATGAAAACAATCAGCTCCCTATCCTAGACATTGATGACATCATTGCCCATGATTTTGTTGAGGTGGGTGGCATTAGGTCAAGCCATGGTTTTTCAAGAAAACACCCCCATGGGTAGAGTTGCTAGTGCCCAGGGGTCAAGAAGTGAGGGTCCTGACGATGGCAACAAGTAGGATGAGGCAGAAGAAAGGAAGGCTCTAGAGACATTGAGGTAGAGATGATGAGTGTCATCATCCCCACATTTATTTTTTATCTCATCAGTTCTACCTACCAACTAGGTGGTCTCACCCCCTTTGGTGATAGTAATAGGGCCAATAATACTTCCCCTTGCTCCACACTACTTGGCTGGGGACCTAGGTATGAGTGATATTTTTTATTTCATTTTAGTGCTTTTCATGTCATCTTTCTCATATATATAAATATAATTTATTATATGATATGTTACTAATATGGTCCAATTTATTTGTGGTTGTAATGGACACACAAGAGTGTATTTTCTTCATTAGGAAATTATGCATATCATAGGTAGCCTAAGCCATCCAGATCTAGTGGATTGTCCTAAACATGTACAAGCTTCCATAAGTGGGATTCCATGCCCATTTAGTCAAGCCTATAGAGAACTTGAGGATGGTGTATGAGGAGATATAGGTGGACTTTTTCCAGTAGATGGTGAAGTTGATTGAGGCATGTGACACCCTATAGAGCCAGTTTTATGACCTTGGTGCAACAACTCTAGGAGTTGTGGTAGGCTTGTGAGTGATAGGATTCACTATAGGAGAAAAACACACAACTTTGAGAGGACATGACTGAGCTATGAGGTGAGATACGAGGATTGTAAGCACAAGCTACATCTATTTCATTATCACATTGATCTCACCTGTATGCATTGATCCTACACTCCCCTCCTTGCCCACTGCCAGTGTTAGATGGCTCAGGGAGCCATGCAACCAAGGGCTAGAGGCTTGATTTTTTATATTCAAATTTTTTGTATACCATATCAATATTGGAGGTATAAAATTTCAATTTTATAGACATAAATGGATACACAATCACCATAGTTTGACGTAGTGGTGTGATACATCTACATTTAATTATTTATATATATACATATATATGATATTTTTGACCCACATTATGGAGTTCATATGTGTAATTGTATTTCATGTGTGAGTATGTGATGGATATATGTTTATGGATTTATGTTTGTATTATATTATATCATGATTTAATAAAATCTCATTGGAAGTATAATTCATTAAATACAATTCTGATCTAATTGCCTAAGCAAAAGAGTTAAGCAGATAAAATGCATGGATACACATCATAAAAAAACACATGTATATATATATTTCTTAATCCAATAGATTAATGACATACACATGTCCACATCATAACACATTGAGAAAATAATGTGTTGATTAAGAAATATCATATCGTATTGAACAATCATCCCTAAAGAGGGACATGTGTCATGTGCATGCCACATAGATCCTATACATAATATCAATGGAGATGTATTACATTGACTAGTTATTTTAGACGAATTATGTCCATAGGGACTAGAACCATAAAAAGGTGATTATGTATGGACCTAACCAATTAGGTATGAACTTCCCATGTTGATTAGGTGATGCATTTACATTCCTCTAATTCTCATAGAGAACGAGATCACCTACCTTGAAATTTCAATAAAGAACACCTCAATTATAATTTTTAGAAATAGATCATTGATAAGCTTGGAGATGTTTGAGACCCTACGATTGACACTCATCCAACAACTCAATTTAGTTTAAATGATCAACATGATAAGTTTCATCATGAATCAACCCTTTATGGGAAATTTGTGAAGGCAAAATTTCCAACTCTGAAGGAATGATAGCCTCATCATTATACATGATTTTGTATAGGGTTATACCCATATCCATATGAATGCTAGTGCAATAGGCCCATAAGGCGTATATTAATTGAGTGTTCCTATATTTATCATTTTTTTTCGCTATTTTTCAGAGAATCAGCTCAAGATTTTTATTGATACTTTAGTTTGGAAATTATACTGAGGATAGTATGGTGTAGAAAATCTATGTTGAATATGAATTCTCTCTAGGAATTGATTCACCTGTTTGTTCTAAAATGAAGTACCATTATCATAAACAAGGGTAGAAGGTAATTTAAAATGGGAAATTTTATTATTTAGATGAAAGTTACACATCACTTCAGTGTTAGTGGATGAAAGGAGAACAAATTTGACCCACTTAATGAAGTAATTAGTAGTGGTAATGATTAAGATATACCCTATATAAGGGTACGTGTAGGATCATCATGGAAACAACAAACCCGTAAGTGGCAATAAAAAGACAAAAAATCAAAGTTAGACAACTTGACCTAAAAATTTGAATAAGTTATCTGTATTATTTCAAAAAAATGTAAAAAGAGAATTTATAAAAAAATGAATTTAGTTTCTAAACTACTCAACCTTTATTTAAAATAAATAAATCTATTTGGTGAAAATTTGAAATTTCAATGCAGTAGTATTTAAATTTCAAGGTAAAAATAAGAAGTAGGTGTCTGTTTGACCACCCTAACCACAATAAAATGATAATATTTTTTTATAAGATTTTAGATATAAGTAGAGGACTCATGTCTCGATGTGATGCATATTTTTTTATAATTTTTTTCCATGTAGATAATTAATTATGAATTTTTTATTACAACTTTTTAAAAATATAAAAGCTCGTTTGCCTAACCACCTTAACTTGGTAAAAAATTCATGACATTCATTTTTTTTAAAAATCCTATAGTATGTGAAGCATAGAATGTGACACATGTTTCAGATTCAAAAAATGTGATACCATTTGAAATTTATAGATTTTTTTCAATCAGCCTATCAATCAAGTCTTTATTCGTAATTCTAATAGAAAATGAATAATAATTATTTATTAAATTTAAAGTAAATAATAATTTATATTGGTGGAAAGCTGAGAATCTCCTCTAAAAACCATTTTCATTTCATCAATTTTGGGTAAAAAAAAAGTCATTAGCCACATGGGCCATCATATGGCTTACATATCGCCACTTTTTGGCCCATCATGATCTTGCACATACCCATAAGAATGAGGTGATATTTTACCAATAATATCCAACCCCCATTTCATAAATGGCCAAGGAGAGGTCTTATTTTGAATCTCTTGTGTAGGATCTTAAATGAGATTACCATGTTGTTGTCATTGAGGATATTTCTTGAAAAACACAAAGGAATCATACTCCATTGTTCTCCAAAAGTATCCCATGTGAATTAGTTTATCAACCAAGGATCTACCACTGAAATCTCCACCTCTAAAGCTTTAATGGGATTCTTGAAGGGAAAGTAGTATTTTATCCTTAGTGAGACACTAAAGAAGAAGTCCATTATAATATTTTCTATAGAGAACATCATATAGTATAATACATTAGATTTAAATTTTTTGTATTATATGAGCATTTGTAGTCACATTGTTGGGAAAATTTATACTCTTCAGATAATTATAAATGTGAAAATACTATTCCCCCAAGTCTATGTGATGACACACTAGACCATTGGGTTTAGGTTGATCTGAGACAAAATGAGAGTAGAGAATGTGAACCTCAAATTTGTTCTCTTCTACACCATCATCTAGAGATACAAGGGAATCTATGCTCACCATTACATGATCTGCATGTCAGGTTTTTATCCTAGGGACACTATGTATTTTGAAAGAAGGAAAATGATCAAGAAAGGATAAAGAAAAATCTTGATACTTAGATAGTTTACTCTACTTAGCTTGATGCATTCCTATGATTTGATTTACAATAAGTTCAGAATCACCATGAATGTGAATATGATTAATGTTTAATTCCATCATAGTATGCAAGCCAACAATAAGGGCTTTGTACTTAGTATTGTTATTATTGCAATGAAATTCTAATCAAAAGGATAGATGAACTGACTTTCCGTTGGGTGAGATTAAAACTACACCTTCCTTGAAGCTAGTTTGACATATCAATTCATCAAAACACATTTTCCATATAGGTTCATGGTCTAAAACAAATATATTTTCATCTAAAAGTAAATCTAGATTAGGGAAGGAGTGAGATAATGGAGCTTCTTCCAACTCATCAACAAAAAACTTCTCTTTAATTTCTTTATGAGTCACATACTTGATGTCAAACTCAGTGAGAAACATTACCCATTTTGCTAGCCTTCTAGAAAGATTAGTTCTAGTGAAAGCATGTTTAAGAAGATCACATTTCACAATCGCATGGATTTTAGCATGAAGAAGATAATTTCATCAATTTAGTGTTATGAAAACGAGAGTGAGTCTTTGTTTCTCCACAGTAGAATATTGAGTTTCATAATCCACTAGAATACAACTAATCTAGTATACCACTCTTTCTTTACCATCATCATCATGTTGAGCTAATAAAGCTACTAAGGCATGAGGTGATGCAAAGATATAAAGAAAAAAGGGTCTATCTTGCATAACTGACATCAAGATAGGAGGATTGACCAAATAAATTTTTATTGACTCAAAATATTTTTCACACTCATCATCCCATCCAAAACATACACCTTTCTTCAACAAAAGTGTGATTGGAAGGGTATGATTAGCCAACTGAGATATAAATCTATGAATCGCTTGAATCTTCCCATGCAAACTAGATAGTTGAAAGATATTTTTTGGAGGAGGCATGCTAACAATTACATCAATTTTATTTTTATCAACTTTGATTCAAGGGTGAGAGATGATAAATCCTAAAATATTTCTGACATCGATGTCGAAGAAACACTTAAGAGGATTTAGTCTCATTTTATAGAGTTGAAGTATTTCAAAGATAAGGTGAATATTTTCAACATGATCTTAGTGAGTTATAGACTTAGCCAAGATATCATTGACATAATATTCTAAGATCTTTTGAATGAAATCATGATAGGCAAGATTCATCACCCATTGGTAAGTTTCTCTACTGTTCTTTAACCCAAATGATATGACTACATAAAAAGGTACCCCAAGTGGTAGTGAAGGTTGTCTTATATTGATATTTTGGGTTAATATAGATTTGATTAAATAGCCTCAGAATCCATCCATGAAAGATAATAAGGCATGGTCTGCAGTCGAGTCTACAATCATATCAATATTAGGTAATGAAAAATAATCCTTAAGAGAAGCCTTATTAAGATCATGAAAAATCATTACAAAATATGAATATGGCCATCAATTTTGCTAATAATTATTATATTTGATATCTAAGGTGAATAGTCAATATGATGGATACAACCATCATTTAATTGTTTTAACTAATAAGTCAACCTTGGAATTCATCATACAAATATTTTATTTAACGAGCTTAACATCAAGACACAAAATGATATTGTGAACCACCATAGACTCATCAATACCAGCCATGTCCTCATATGACCAAGTGAAGATATTAGGATCTGAGAATGTAATAAATCAGAATTTTACTTAGATTCTTCAAAAGAAAGACATTTTCTAATCTTAATTACCTTTTTAGAAGATTTAGGGTTCATGAAAATATCAAAAGTATCTCCCTTGAAGAGAGTGCTATGGTCTCTAGGATGAGATATAGGAACATTATCATCCATGTTAGATAAAGGGGTCCTTCTCATTAGTGCCCATAAGAGATTCCCCAAAATATGCTTATTTATTCAAGCAATACATAAATCACCATTAATGGTGATAAAAAGGTAAGTGAGACTAGGCACCTAAGATTTCTTCCAGTGCTTCCTCCAAAGAGAGGAAATCTAGAGGAATTCCATTAGAATTTACATTTCAATAAATTCAAGATCTACTAATTCCAAAGAAGGAGGTTCGATAGGATTCATGTTGACATTCAACCATGGTTTCCTCTTATATTTCATGTGACGATACCCAAGCCAAATCTTATACCTATGAGAATCAAATTATTTGGGGATTTGAATACCTTGCTCATTACACCTAGAAACTTTATGTCCACAATCATATTTAGAAAGAAGGTTGAAACTAGGGCCATAATGTGTTTCTAGTTATTGGGAAGAAGGAGGATCAATGTAAAGAGCAGCATTCCAGCTATGGGTGTCATACTCAAGAATATTAACACCTTCCTTCTTAGTAGTAATAAAAACACTAGCCTCTTTAATAAAAGTGTGACTATATTCGTTAGCAAAGGTGTGATTATCCTCCTTAATAGGAGCACAATCATCTTTGTAGGAAAAGAGATAATTAGTTTTCTTAATAGAGGTGTATGAGATTGTTGGAAAGTCTAGGTGGATAGGATCTACTTTTTACTCCTCGATAAAGGATTTGGTAAAGTGCAAGGACCCCCAATGATCACCAAGACATGTGTTTGATTAAGAAGAAGAAGTAGATAGGGTAGACTTAGAATTTTCTACTTTAGGATGATCTTCCTTAGGGACATAAATCTTAAGAGTAGCCTTTGAGATAGGTGCTACCAAATCAGGTGTCAATGCATTAGAAGATAATGAAGGAATACACATTTTAATAGTAGAAGCAACTGAGGCCTAGCCAACAATTGACATTTCACAAAGGTTTATAGCATCAAGGTTGGCCCTGATTGTAAGTACTCTGTTATAATTAGCAACTTTTTGTTTTAAATGATGCAAGGTAGAATTGATGCTCCTAAAGCATGAATCCATGGTCTTCCCAAGATAATGTTGTAAGGTAAAGGAACTAGCATAACATAAACTAGGGTGGTTATGGTAACAAGTCCCAACCTAAAAGGAAATATTATTGTACCTAAGGTTTGATGGCCAACATTATTAAATTCATGGATATACAGATAAGTAGTGAGAGAAGATGAATCAATTTTAATTTTAGGTAATAAAGCAATGCTACATATGTTGAGAGTTGAACTAGTATTAACAAGAGCATTCCTAATACCAATGTTATTGATGTTGACTATTATCATTAGAGGATCCAATTTCTTCTATACTTCCAAAGGTGGGAGTTCATGCAGATAAAACATAATATTTGGTGAATCCACACAAATGTGAGCCATCAACATATTAACATACGTTGGCCTAGTAGAATAATACAAGAGAATATTTTGCAAGGCTTCCTAAAGCATACCTTGATAAACCAAAGTATTCTAAAGAAAATCCCATAATGAGATCTTGGCAAGAATAATGTGAATTTGCTCAACTTGAGATCATACTCACTAGGTGATTTAGGTGCTGGAGGAAGCCTTGGTTGAGAAGGTACTAAATAAGTTAGTTGATTAAGATTTTGTTGATTCCCTCTAATATTGTAAGTATGGGATACTGATCTATAAGAGGGAGCCTTAGATTAGTGACAAGAACCCCACAAAGAGAATGAATTCTTAAGGAGATAGTCTAGTCAAAGTCATAAAAATGATGGGTATCTTAAGCCTTTGAGTGGCAACAGAGAATACAAGTACATTCACAAACTCTTCGAATTCTAAAGAATAAATTTGTTAAATAAATTTGTAAATAGGAGATGCCTCTAAGAAATCATCTCGGGCATCATCCAACATATCAAAATATTCTTTAGAGAATGCATTATCAAAATAATTAACATTTTGAAGAAAAATATCTAACATGATTTGATTCACATCAGATTCACCAAAATATAAAGAAGGAGAATCGCTACTCTCGAGTCTCTATGACAAAGAAGATTTTGCAAGGAGTGAATGACCCTCGATTTCCTCAAAGTAAAAGCTCAATTGACAAAGTATGAAACGAAGAATATTGCAATGAATTAGTTCAATGAAATTTTAAACTATCAAGGATGAGAATGATGAAATTGTAATTTAACAAAATATGGTCCAAAATTATGGCATATAGATTACAAAAACAAAAAGGCTAAAACTTATATATTATGCCCCTAGAAGGGAAATGTCTTGACCAATAAACAAAAACACATCAGAAGAAATTATATGCCTCGTGCTATCATCCCTATCACAATAGAAGCTAAATCCTAAGATCTACAATACCTAGCTCTTCCAATCTGAACATCTAAACACAAAAAGGATGAAAAAAAATTGGGGATATTTTGGGGCTTGGCTCAAGAAAAACCCTATTTTTATGTTTCTACCTCCACAAATAGATAGATAGACAGAAGTTGAAAAAATAATATAAAATGTAATAGATGAGACATGTGATAGAAAAAAACCTCGTTGTGGAGGAGAGAACCTTTCACAAATTTAATAGATGAGACAAATAGATGATTATAAATAGACGAGATAGAAAAAGAAAAAAGAGTGTTAACACTACTCTGTGGCTCCCATCTTGGCTTGAAAGATGATACATTATTTCTTGCAAGAGAACCTTGGTTTTTGATGAGACAAGAATCCGGTAGAACTTTGTTGTAGAGAGCAAGAAAGAAAAGATGTAGAAGAGAATAGAGAAAGAGAGAAAAACTTAATGAGATATTGAAAATGAATGAAAGAATGAGTGAAAAGAGGATTTTTGTGAGATTGCATGGATAGTAAGATCCATTACACTCACAATTTTTCCATAATGGCATGTGTCATAGGAAAAGGGACATGAGATTCCCTTATTTGAATCTCAAAAAATATTAGTGATGATAACATGAAACATGGATATTTGTGTATTACACAAATTCCCTAACCAAAACTTTGTAAAAATTGAAGTATCAAACTAGTATCATTTCATTGTTGTCCCCTATGGAGTTAAAATTGTGAAATTCCAACTCATAAGATTCTATCGTTAATGCAATGGGATGCCATAAATGTAGCAAACTGAATGCAAAAGTGAGAAATTTCCATGGGGTGTAATTTTACTACACTACAACTTCCTAATACCAAATCCATAGCTAATAAAGTGATATAGATCGCTTTCACACTTACATAATGATCACCTTATTTCAAAAAATAAAATTCAAACTTTAGCACAGTTTCTCCCTCCAATTGATGATAGTGGCTAAATTGAAGTATGAAATTGTTAAATTGCATGCTAGTATGTTTTATATAAGTATCAACATTAATAAATTTAGAAAATTTTGTGAACATGTGAATTGGACACCTTCTACTAGACATAATGGGCCTAAGAAAAGCATCTAATGATATCAACATTTCATCAAAATTCTACTAAAAACACACATGACTACTTAGTATCCTCAATCTCATTTGAAAGTGATTGATTCAACAATCCTTACATGGTTTGGCATAAGGGAGTAATTATTGTTGTCATGTTTAAACCATTAAACACTAGAGCTAATTTTTATAGGGAAATACCTTAAATACTTCAAAGGAGACAAAAATTAAATTATAAACATTAGTATTGACTAAATTCATAAAAAAATATTCTATACACATATATAATTTAGATCCACACTCACATCTATATCATAATCATATAAAAAAACTATATATTAATATTTATTAATGTAAATAATTTTTAATTTTAAAAATAGATTAAAATAATTTAAAAATATTTTAAATAATCATATCGTACATTAAAATTGAACATTCATATTATTGTTAAAATTTTCAAACATTATTTCAAAATTCTTCATCCACAACGAAATTTGTACACATTTTTTTTTCTGACTAACATAAATGTAAACACAAACCTTAAAATTTATCTGGAACTACAACTTGACTTATTTTATATTAAATTGTAGTAAAAATATTGGCGATAAATAAAAGTCCTTAGCAAAAAGGAAGAAGAAAGGGAGTTGATCATAAGGACTAAAGAAATGATTTAAAGTGGCTTTTGGCATGCAGAAACCACCCCATGGCTAAGTCATGATCTATCTCACCCTACACACATGGTGATATTGGAGTCAAACTTGACTTACTCAATTAGAGAAAATTCCACGAGCTCAGCGAGCCTTGGAGTGGGTTCAGTGGATTTAGATTTAGATCGAGAATCTACCCATATATAGATAGGGCAACTGAAGGCCAACTCATTTTTTATTGGAAACTAAGCTATTGTAAAAAGGAATTTTCTAGTGATCTATATATGGAAGGGGGTGAGCCAAGGCCCTTTTCGAGTGAACTATCCCCTCGTCTATAAATGGGAGTGGGCAATCCAAGTCTCTATCTAGTGAACTATTCTCCTGAATATATATGGGAGTGGATGACCTAGATCTAGTCCTCATCTGTCTATGTGGGAGTAGTGAATCACCAAATTTTTTTAGTCATCTGTGGTGGGCAAAGTTGTAATAGTTATATTAAATTTTTAGATACTTTTTAAATTTTTCATTTTTCATTTCTAGATAAAAACCATGAAATATCTATCAAGATCAGATTGCTTACTCTTATTCTCCAAAAAAATTCAAATAGAAGAATTAACACATGGACAATCTCTAACACATGAATTTTTATTTGCATCAATCACAAGCCTACCACAATGTTTGAAACTTGGATAAGTCAAGTAATCACCCTCCTCCCTATTCCCTTGTGCTAGCCAATATAGATATAGGACTACCCTTTCTATAGTGGTAAGAACCCTTTTTTATAGTGGAGGAACCCAAACCTCATTATTATAATTATAATTGAAAGTCACATATATAACATCGAACAATTATTTTACTTTGAACAAATTATAAAAAATAAAAATAAGATCTAATTGATTATTTTAACATTTTTATTAGAATATAAAATATATCTTTTTTTTTCAGTAAAATATATGATAATATTTAAAATATCTTAATTAAAAATAATAATTAAAAGTTATTTATATATACCTAACAAACATATATGTCTAAAATAAAAAATAGACAAGATTAAAACCTTTTACTCAACCGACACAACACAATTATGACAGGAAGTACACGCATATTAAATTGTTCACAATAATAATCATATACGAAGACAACACTTCTAATGGTTCACATTTTCTTTCGAAACTTTAAATATGCTTGAAAGCATAAAAATATGTAAAAACGGATGCTTTTTCTTTGTCTAGTTAAGAAGGCTAAGCCCATGTCTGGTATACGACGAATCTTCTACCATATTTTTCTTTTAGCATTTTCCTTTACCTGTCTTTTGATGTGGCCCTCAATACTCTGAAACCTACAATGCTTCATGATGTTTTAGGTCGAAAGTCTTCCGTAGCTTGATTTACTAATCCTCGTTTTTCATAACATTCTGGAATAAACGACCCATTGGGCATAGATGATTTATTGTACTGCAGTCACATACTGATTTCAAGACAAAATTGATTGCTGAAAATTATTTGTGACCTAGCTGGTAAGATGTAAGTAGTTGAGTATATGCAAAATAATAAAATATTTATTTGGAAGATTTTTATATCAAATTCCAAATCGTTTTATCGTATTCAATATAGGAGCAGGTAAAGGGGGAAATAGTTAAATTTACGCAAGACAATACATTTTTAACGAATTGTCTAAAGTAAAAGAGAAAAGTGATTGAATGTAGATATGAAAAAGCCATCCATCTGCTAAAACTTTTAGCTGATGGATAAATTTGACCTCACAACCTCACTAATAATTGTACGATATCCAGTTCTATGGGCCACCCAAATCGATTTGATCGATAATAGTAAGCAGAAAAGACTGATAATTGTATTTCTCCACTGTTTGTTTGACTGAACACTTTAAATTTAATGCTGAGATGATGCATAAAGCAAATTGTACACCACTCTCTGGCCGTCGGTCACTATCAATGATAAACTTAGTTGGTAATACTGAAATGTTAACTGAAGTGTTCGATTCCTGGTCATAATCATTGACAAGCTTAGATAGTAAAAAATGAAGTGTTAAACAACGATAAACTCGGTATGAATGAAGTGATAAACCTGCTTAGGTTATAAGAAGCCATTATCGTCAAAGCTGTTAATTGCTCACCTGTCTGCATTGGAACGATTCTCAGTTGAGAAGCAGTTGTGGGTATTTTTTACCAGGAAGCATTGCAATCAACGATGAGGATTAGCAGTCTGATTGCATGTATTGCACTGTTCATCTTTTCGTCGAGGTCTGTAAATGGGCAGCTTTGTCCTGCTTTTTATGAGAAAACGTGCCCCAATACACTGTCGATAGTGAAGGCAGCTGTAAAACAAGCTGTCGCTAAGGAAAAACGGATGGGTGCATCATTGCTGCGCCTTCACTTTCATGACTGCTTTGTTAATGTAAGAATTTGTTTTAAATTAGTTCTTGTTGATCTAGTGTTTTACATTGGAACTTCAATGGAAGCTTTTTTACTGCTAACGATTTGATTTCACAGGGCTGTGATGGGTCGATACTGTTGGACGACACGCCGACATTCACTGGAGAAAAGACAGCAGCTCCAAACAATAACTCTGTGAGAGGATTTAACGTTATCGACAACATCAAATCCCAAGTGGAGGCGGTGTGCAGTGGAGTCGTGTCTTGTGCTGACATTCTTGCCATTGCTGCTCGTGATTCTGTAGTTGAAGTAACTTTTCTTAGAATCTCATGTGCATGTTCTGATTTCCTCTTTGGTAGAAACAAAATTACAAGCCACTCAATTATTCATGCTTGTGAGTTATAATTTAGGATGTGGTTTCATTTTTACCATGTCGGTGCAGTAACATGTCGACAATTTAAAGGAAAGTCCAGTTTTACGTAGGTGGAAATGTTCTTCTTGCTAAAAACAGTGGGTGCTGCAGACAGATAGTACCTTGAAATTACTATTCATGTATTCATTTCATTTTCTTAAATATTTAAAAAATACACTAATTTCCTCTTTATTTATCTTCTTAATGAACTGATATGGAGTACATTAGTTTTGTGTAGGATTCATTTTAATTATAGAATAACTCTATGCCGTTAAGAACAATATGGATTTTTCTTTTAGAATCACTTGGGATTTCTTTCATTATAGCTTTGAGTACCCAGTAGCAATTAAGGGAAAATAAATCTAATGTCCAAGGTGTTTGTGATTGGTAGTTGGGAGGGCCATCATGGACGGTGTTGTTGGGAAGGAGAGACTCCACTACTGCAAGTAAAGCCGCTGCAAACACGAGCATTCCAGCTCCCACTCTTAACCTTACAGCACTCATCTCATCTTTCAGAGCTCAAGGTCTTTCTATAAAGGACCTAGCTGCTCTTTCAGGTAATAACAAGATTTGTAGACTAGTTTCTTACAAAATGGATTATTATTTAAGCTTCAATAGATTAATCATGAATGTTTAATGTAGGTTCTCATACAATTGGTCAAGCCCGCTGCACTAATTTTAGAGCTCGCATCTACAACGAATCCAAGATAAATACTTTATTTGCCAGTTCTCTTAAGGCTAACTGCCCAAGCAGCAGTGGCAGTGGTGACAACAATCTTGCTCCCTTGGATCAGCTCACTCCCACTGTCTTTGAAAATAACTACTACAAAAACCTGGAAAGCCAGAAAGGACTTCTCCACTCTGATCAACAATTATTTATGGGAGGATCTACTGATTCTCGGGTGACTAACTATTCTCTTGATCAGAAAACCTTCTTCCAGGACTTTGCAGCTTCCATGGTGAAGATGGGAAATATCAATCCTCTCACTGGCACCAAGGGACAAATTAGAAAGAACTGTAGGAAGCCCAACTAAATAATTATATTATCTATATTATGTTTTATTTAGTTTTAATAACCATTCAATGAAGTTTCGGCGAAGAGAACGATTTACTTCCTGTTGGTGGAGCTGAAATCTACGAAGGTGTTTGATTTCTTCAGCTGCTCTGAGATGATGTAATTTGTTTTAGACTGTTCTGAGATGTTGTAATTTATTCTAGACTGCTACAGCTTATGTTTAAGTGTTGTTTTGATTATGGTTTTTTATGATGCTTAGTCCAGTGTTTCTTGATTTGCTGGACTGTTGTAATGTTTTATCTTTCTTGTTAGACTTTATTTTTATTGTATTATCAGCTTGATTCAATATTAAAAAAATTGCTTGTTTTTATCTACTTTGACGGGTCACAGCAGATAGTAGAATCCTATTACAGAGCCACTCTTCTTCTCTATGATTTTTTTATTAAGAGAGGATACAGCTGTGACGTTCAGTAAAGTTGAGCAAATATTCGCTGTCAGCGTAGCCTTTACGAAAAAGTACACTCTTCTCTCCAAACTATTATTATATTTTATTAGAATTGTTCCGAGTTGTCTTTAGTTTCTCCTTATGTATGTGCATACAGCACACATTATTCTCATGACATATATATCCTGTATTGATATTGTACGTAAATTTCTGTCAATGGTATATTGATTATGGGTAAGATATTATTTACTAGCAATCACATCTTGGGGTGCAATGGGTACGCCGAAGATAATATAGTGATTCTTGTGTTAATTTTGTTTATTTAAAAATGGGTAAAGTAAATGGTAAAGAGAGTTTGTCTTTCTTGAAAGAGCAGAAGCAATAAAATATTTTCTTTCGGAATGTTGAGAGTGGAAACAGAAAAAATATTTTCTTTTGGAAACAGAATAATAAACACCATGAGTCAATACCTACTTATCCTTAGCAGCCACTAAATTCCTTCTTTTCTATGCACATAATGACTAACGGCTACAAATCTGCTGCATATCTTTAGTTTCAGATATTATCATGGGGAAAACTTGCCCTTATATTTTCATTTGATAAGATCCCAGGAACTAGGAATCTATATCCATTTGGTACTCTGAAATAATTTTTTAACAACATTTTTGTTGTCTACCTATGAAGTGCATAATGGAGATAAGAAAATGGAGGAGAAATCAAGCTGATTGCAACAACAGTCTTACCAGATGGAACACCTCTTACAAAAGTACATAAATTACATCATCTGCAAATAGACCTTAAACCTTTAAACATAAAACTAATAATCAAAAAAACAATTCTGGAAAATGGTCCCTCCAGGCCCCAGTTTAGGGAGCAGGAAGGTCAGTTTCATATTGAATCCAAATTTTTTTGTTGTGTATCTAGATTGTAAATGACACTAAATTTTAGCAAACTTTGGAAAGAATGCATGAACCATGAAGCGATGTAAGCTATATACCAGTTCAAAGAAGTGTTTTTTTGCTGTGAATCAGATTAAATACTGGGATTAAACTATTTATAAAAAGGCAATTTGTGCTATTCTAAATAAATTTGAAAAGATTCAATAATGGCCAACACCAAGAACCCTAACAAAGCCCTACTAGACTTAACCAACTACGATGATGATCTATGGAATTATTCTCACAGAGAAATGCCATACACACAATAGAAGGCATTTGAAGAATTGAAGTCATCACCATGCGTAGTGTTAGTATTTGTTTTACCAGATTTGCAACAGCCATTGAAGATATTGAAACCGAATATTCAGAATATGTATTAAAATTTGATAAAGTCCTCACAGAGCACTAGTATTATATCACACACCATACTCAGACATTCACAACATAGTCACAATATATTGTTCAAGCATGCAAGAAGTGGAAGCATTGAATTCTAGAAAAGAAAGCAATCCTCCATAACATAATTCAAAAGCTTGGACTCAACTAAAACTTAAGAGCCCAAAACATTAACTTGGAGTTAGAAAAAAACTCTACAAATAAAATAAATAAATTACATAAATACACAAAATAAATGCATTAAAAGCATAAAGAATGAATTTAGAAAAATACATATAATTTTCTGATTACAATAGCATAACTTAATCAGAATTGACTCAGCAAATGAAAATCATAAATGGAATTCAATTAATCATGAGCGAAGTGGTAGCTAAGTTTTAAAACACCAATATATCCATATTGGTTATAAACTTATTCAACTCCTCCGCAAACTCAAATTGCAAAGCACCATAATAAATGATCAACATCTATTCAATAGTTTCACCTGAACACCAATAATAAATGAGGAATAACTTAATAAGCAATCTAGTATACTATGTGAGCCACCCACCAATCAGAGCAGTTCTCATTAGTCTTGGTTGTTGCAAATATAATATTTCAAGCATTAACCAAATGCATCTGTTGAGGCATATCAGCTCCACAAAGCTAGTAAACAAATTCTTGATTCTACTTGATGAAAAGTGGTGTTATAAAGTGATTTGGGACCACATTTCAGTGGTCATTAGAAGTTTTGGAGTAAATTTCACATTGGCAGACCCAAAGAAGTATTTCTAAAAGCCACATCTAACAACATATGTTATAGGATACATCTATCTAGTACAAAGTGCATCATAGCCAAGCCTAGAAATAAGAAACATTGATTATACACTCCTCAACTCCAACCAGAACTTAAGAATTAATCTCTCGAAATTCCTTTGGTTCTCCCACTACTAAGCATGGTTATACTTATGATTGTGTTCTTTTTGTGGACAAAGTTTCAATGATGGCTATCTTAGTCCTTGTCAAAAGTAATGTCAACTATATATACCACAAGAATTTCATTCAACATGTAAGGATTCACTTTGGTTTACAAGCTACCATTGGTTGAAGCTTAAGAGACCAAATTTATGGGCACATTGTAGTAGAACACTCAGAACCATAATGAATAGAGAGCTAACCATGCCATGTTTCCATCCTCAAATTCATGACCACATAAAAATGGTGAACATAATGATAGTATTAGGTCTAATGCACATAAAATTAAAGCCTACCTTTCATTCAAAATAAATATAACAAATCTCTGCACTCCTTTATAGAAAACCACAATCATCAAGTTCATTTAGAGATTTAACCTTCAAAGTATGTGGTTGTAGATTACCATGTTTTTCCAGAAACAAAATCTCAATCAACACAAAAGGAATCTCAAAAAGCAACAAGGTTTAATGAGCAGCTCCAACATATTAAACAAGTGAATATTTTTTCTTTAGAAAACCAACGGCAAACCAAGCAGTGCCAGGACAAATATCAAACACCATGCAATATGTGCTCTACAAGGAAAATATGTACATTATTTTCCATGAACATCAATTAAAAAGATAGAATAGTATACACATCCTGCAATCCTATCTTCCCTTGCTGGTTTTTCAAGAATTTAGCATCATGGTGTAAAAATGAAACCCTTTACCGTAGAACCCTCCACTAAAAGGATCCAATATTCCAGCTCCACTGATGAAGAAGAAAGGACCAGGATGACGAAGTATAATGACTATGTTACCCTCACTGTATGTTGCATCGGGATTAGAAGTATCACAGGAGTAGTAGGATTTATTTGTCACCATAAGCATTGAATCCTCATCTGTGTTGAACTTGAAATCTACAAAAAAAAGTACAAAACAGATTAAAAGTACACATATAATTATACTACAATTTATTAACTCTTACAATCTTAATAAGTAACTATTACAGCTTACAAGTTGAAGGTCACTGAGAAAAAAGTAAAACAAATTAGTAAAACACAAAGAATATGTACAAAACACAAAACTATTAAGTACAATTAAGAAAGAAAACTACAACCATTTACTAATAGCCACTATGTTGGCTGCAGCTATAATTTCACAAACTATGTAAATAAACTATGTTGGTTGTAGCTAGAATTTCACACATACCGATCAACCAAGAAAAAAATGAAGTGTCTTTGCAGGGAAGCCCATGAAGAGCTTTTTCAACATCGAGAACAACTTAAAACAATGAGACAACAAAACCTTTATTTTAAAAAGCCCATTGTCTACTAGACCTCAAGGGGTTTTTTATATTAGAATAAAAGATTTTATTAACAAAAAAAAATTACAAATAAAAATATAGAGAAATAGGAGATTATTGGGAAGGAACCTCCAGCAAACACAACCTCCTATTGACGAACAAACCATCAAATCCCATAGGAACAAACAAAGAAGAAAAATAAAAGAGCAAGCATGAGTCTCCAGATCACAAGGTAAGCTTAAATGGTTCTTTTTTCTGTTTTCAAAATTGCAGTGCAGTCAACCTTTTCAAGCACACTCCTTAGTTGAGCGGATGAAGATAAGACATCTAGATCTTTTATTGTGGCCCTCTATCTTTGGAAAATTATTCTTGTACCAGTTGCTTTTGTCCATAGGACCTGTATCAATAATTTAGAAATGGAATCCAATCAGTACATTCTACATTAACCAATGAATACTTTTTGTCTAGGTTGAGTTCTCATCATATTGAACTTAGAGAGATGAAGTTTGAATGTTAAGTTAGATTCTTGTATGCAAGAATGAAAGAAATATGTGCACAATAAATTTAGGGAAAGTGATGTTAGATAAAATCTCAAAATCTATAATTTTTCGAGTTATAGAAAAAAAACTGTTAAATGGTAGCTATCCGTCTGTGTCATATTTTAGCCCACCTATGTGAACATAGACAATTTGACAATGAAGTTTGTGAATCAATTTTCTCTATCGACGGTTGAAAGAAGGATGCAAGACCATCTACGATAGATCTTGATCGTTAATTACTTCTTGTCATTTTGAGTCGCGCATTTACTGTGGTTGGGAGTTGGTCAGAAAAATATCCACCTTCTGCCCTCTTCCTTCTTGATGCAGTTCGATTGTTGACAGAGAGAACCAATGGCAGAGAACCAATGACAGAGTGGCTTTCAAATAGGGTATGGACATCCAAGTGAATAGAAGAAATGGGCATCACAAAGGAGACAGTAGAGGCGACATTGACTACGAAACTCAGCCCAACTCACTTGGTAAGTGCTTTGCTTCTTTCTTTAGCTTGGATGCTCTTTATTTTCATTTTGCTTGCTCTATTTTGGGCGTGTTTACTTCATTAGGATACACCGGTTTGGTATTCTGAAATCGAGGGCTTTGTGCAAAATAAAATTGTGGGTTTGTGACCACGTTTTTTTTTCAACAATGATTTTTTAGAATCGTAGTCCTCCTGGTTATGTTCTTTTGTCAGACATTCTTTGCTCATTATGGGTTTGTGGCTCGTGCTATGTTTGGACACATTTTAAAAATGCGTTTTTGAGGATCTTCCTGTCCGTTCCAAGGTCGATGACTCTCTACATCTGGGCACATGTACTCTCTGCATATGGCCATAGTTTTTTATTTGCTCATGGCCACGTTTTGCAGAAATATCAAAGTTCTGGCTTTCCATGGATTTTTCTGGTAATAGTTTAGGTTTTCTTTACTCCCATTAAAATCATGGGTTTATGCTTTAATTAGGCTAGTGGTCCAATTATAGTGGGCAGGGAGAGATAAACATCTAATCTTATATTCATTTAGAAAGGTTTAATGTATTGTTGGATATATTTCCTTGCATTAAAGTGACGGGCTTATGCCTTAATTTTCATCAAGGTTAGGGTTAATAGTATTGGTGTGAGGGTTCTTTGATCTTTCTTAGGAAGATTTACTAACAAGATTTAAGAGGAAAGTGGCGATTAAGCCTCATTTAGTATTTTACAGATTCCTCATGTAGACCAGCTCCATGTTATGCATCAATCTAGGATGTTCAAGTGAAGAATCATTTGGGTTTTCCCAACTTTAACTATTCTGTAATACCTATACAAACCTTAGAATGACCATCGATTTATTAAGGACACTGGGCATTGAACAGTGGGTTTGTTTTGAAATGTAGAGCGAACTAGGCTGGGGCATTCTTGTATGGTACACTTGATGTAGCAAGTCATCTTTTCGAAAGGATTCTTTCAATAAGCACGTGCATTGTATGTTCTATTTGATGTGGCAAATCATCTACCTAAGATAATTTTAACAGATATAGGAATGGGCATTTCTTGAATGGTATGTTTGAAGTAGCAAATTATACATTTGTATGGAATTATTTAACAAATATGGCAATGAACATTCTTGTATGGTATATTTAATTCAATTACCATTTACAAAGGTTTCATTCAAGAAACAAGTAACCCATTCTTCTGGAATTCAATGCCTTGGTCTTTTAAATGCAAGGCCAAATCTTGAATTATATTCTGCTAAGAAAAATTGGTCTATTTTTGCATACATTTTACAGCAAATGAGGTCAATTGAACTATGCATCCTCTTACAAGGATCCAAATTTCCCTCAAATGTAGAAATGATGAGCTATTGTTAAAAATTTAAAATAGTTGTGCTAAAGTGAATTTTCTAACTTAAGGGCTTATATTGTATTATATGTGAAATATACACCACAAGAGATATAAGTAACAGGAAAGTCTCTCCCTGCCACCATATTTGTACCAAGCAAATCTCATGTCAGCCATGTTTAGTTTTGTCATTAAAGAAGCTAAGATGTTGAAGCTTGCGTAAGGTACTCTGAAATTGCATACATCCCAAGAATGTTCAATGTCTAGCCAAAGCAGTTGTTGGAAAACAAACAGGATACTACTGAATAAGCCATGTATTAGAATTTTAAGACATCTATAATTCTGAGGGGAGTTGGGAACCTTCAAGACTGTTAAGCTTAAGAGAGACAGATGTAACAATTCTAACACAGCCAAAAGCATATGCCTTAAGGCAACCCAAGACTACCTTCTACTTGTGAGATAAAAAATTGTTAGACAATGCCAATAAAAGTGTGGAGGTCATTTTATAAAAATTAACTATGAAGAGAATTTAAAGATGACTTACTGGTAAAAGTAGCAATGCCTCTTGGTTTATCCTCCTTAGTCTTGGCTAAGGAGAAATTAAGTAATCACATTACATCACTTCAGAATTATATGCTATTTCCACCCAAGAATGACAAGAAAGGCTACTGTGAGAAGATCCTTCAATTGTATAATGTATTTGAATGACTAGGTTAGCATGCATGAATAATACTTCTCATTAATTATATTTTGAGAAAGATACTATCATAATTAACAACAAAGACATAAATGGCAAAACCATCTAAAGGCTCACTAAATAGTATAATGCACACCCTTCTAGTTAAGAGATTTATTAGCTTTACCTAGAGGTTGCTATGTTCTAAATGATCACATGGTCCAGCATATCCTATATTTCCAGATTAATATGCTAACCAGTTTCTCCTTCAGTAGCTATAGTCAAACTCTATGCCCTTAAATAAATCATGGTCCATGTCTACATACTTATCAAGAACATAGCATAAGCTACTTGTGATTTTGTAATGGTCCCAACTAAACCATGAATGATAATGAAGTGGTGCTAAAAAGATCAATACTTCTATTTTAAGGGCTTTACACTTCCAACACCTCCCCACTACAGAAGCTACAATGTAATCACTATTATTCAATCATAGGAGACAACCAAGCCATAGTAACAACCAAAGGTTTTAGTAGAATGGTATTATGAACATTTTTGAATTAAATAGCTTTATAAGCTTTTCTGGTGTCTAAATATTTGTCAAGAACAGAGCAGAGACTACTACCATTTTGAAGGTTGGAGCAAAAAGCATCAATCATGGGTAATAAAGATTGTGAAGATCAATGCTTCTTAAGAATTTTACAATTCAAATACCTCTCTTTCAAAAGATTAGATATATTCTCCATTCTTCTCACATAAAGAATAGCATAAACATGGTAACAACAAAAGACGTGGCAAACAATATGATGCACACTTTTATAGTGAATGGATTTATAAGCTTTATCTAGAGGTATCTATGTGATCTTTATAATTATATAATCATGCATAGAATATGTTTCTTGGACTAATACACTAATTTAATTTATCTTTCAGTTCCTATAGTCATAATCTAATCCATTAAATCAAGCATAATCCAAATATCATTACCTGTCAAAAATAGAGCAGATACTGTCATTGCTAAAAGCATAGCAACATCTTTGAATCACAAACTATCTCAACTCTATTCATTAAAAAATAAAAATAAAGAAACTCAACATTCAAACATAAAATGAAACACA
Organism: Sequoiadendron giganteum; assembly: GCA_007115665.2. Classification (NCBI taxonomy): domain Eukaryota; kingdom Viridiplantae; phylum Streptophyta; class Pinopsida; order Cupressales; family Cupressaceae; genus Sequoiadendron; species Sequoiadendron giganteum. The sequence continues at coordinate 750,866,169 of CM021102.1, read as the reverse complement.
TAGCAAAAATCCCTCTGATAAAAGTGTGGCCATTGCTAAATTAATCCCACAAAACAATATAGATAAAGGTGAGTTTATCTATATTAAATGGGTACGCAGAAGAAATGTGAAAGTTAGATGAGTGATAAATGTTTTATAGCAGTGAGAAAATTATGAATATTTCTCAACAATTCCATCACACCATCACAGTAATGCTACATTGACTTAGAGCTCGATTATTTTTTTCATTATTGCACTTACAAATTATAAAACCAGTCTTGTGGAAGTAGTGACTTCAACCAAATCAAATGTTTGAACCCGACGTGGGTTATGAGAAGATTACGGCAAAATTCATTATCTTTTTTGTTTTCTTTTGAATAGTCATGTTAGAATTTGTTGCAATGTATATTTATATTTGTATTTCGTAGGAAGTGAGTTAATCGGCTAGGAAGACATAATTGCTAATAAATGGTAACATCATATTCATCTGAACTAAAAGAATCATTTCTCTATACCCACTTCAATACATATGATGAGGAAAATCACAATCAATTTGTAAATTAAGTACATTAAATTCAAAAAAACAGATTTTTCTGACAAGTTCTTTAGATTTTCTGTACATAAAAAATCTAAATTTCTCATAGCTGATCCAAGTAGAGGATTGCAAATAAAAGTATGGAACAGAAGATATAAATGCTGAAATGGTGAAATAATGTGAATAGTTGGTGATAAAACTACAGTTATTAGTCTTTTGTCCATGTGCATAGTGACCTGCTCCACTGATGAAGAAGAAAGGACGAGGATGATGAAGTATAATGACTATGTTACCATCACTATATGATTTATTTGTCACCATAATCATTGAATCCTCATATGTGTTGTACTTTGAAATCTACAAAAAAAGAGTACAAAATAGATTAAAAGTGCACATATAATTATACTAGATTTTATTCACTTCACAATCTTAATAAGTTGAAGGTCAGAGAGAAAAATGTAAAATAAATCAGTAAAACAGAAAGAATATGTAGAAAAGATAAAACTATTAAGAACAATTAAAAAGAAAACTACAATATTACTAATAGCCACTAAAAATTGAAACCCATTTTTAAATGAACTAAATAATCAGTACTTCTACAAAATAATAATATATTTACAGCTTTAAAAAGACATATTGAGGTAGAGAAAGCACATGAATTATTCAATAAAATGTCTTAGAGAGTTTATTATACACACATTACTAAAAGTTAAGTTATTTCCATAGTCTTATTTGCTCAAAAGAAAAAGACAGTCTATATTCCCATCTATAAAATCATTTTTGAAATGGCCAATAGTCAGATTTAAAAATAAAGAATTAGCATAAAGAAAAATAGAATGAGATTTAAATAGACGGAGCAAGTCATATTTTAAAATAAAGAATCAACATAAACTAAAATAGAATCAATACATGATTAAATGCATAAACTGAAATCTTAGAATGAAAAAGGGGTTTCAAAGTTTAGTAACATCTTTGAGAATGGCAGTCTTGAGAGATGGGGGCAAATAAAGATTGAATTCAATATCTCTAATTTTAATAAAAGAACATACTTTCTACTGAAAAATGCATTAGCAAAGTGGAGGTTTCCAACCTTAGTGACCAATGCATCTGATATGACCTATCATTTTTCATGGGAAGATGGATTTGGATTTAATAATACCTCTATTAGAAAACTCTATATGATGTTAACTAGTACAAGGGGTGTCTTCTACTGGTTAAATAATTGTTGGAATGTCTGAGTCACATTGGTCTAGTAGATTAGCTGCTATTTCGGTGAAATCTACTGAACCTAAAAAAGCTTGTTTTAAATGGTTGTTCCTATTGAAAAAACTTGTTGTTAATGTTGAGTTACAGTCCATTAGTATTCAGGCTAATTGTTGTTCTTTGTGTGACAAAGTTGAAACTTTTGAACATCTATTTTTGAATGTCATTTGCTTCTTCTCTTTGGTCTTATTTTTGGGAAACACGGTTGGATGGGACTATAAGGATTGCTTTACTTGGTCTGAAATTATTTCTAGGCATGTGACTGTGTTTCCTATTGAGCTTAATGTTTCTGGCTTGTTCTTACTAATAAGATTTTGTGATTTTTATGGAAAAATAAAAACAAAGAGGTCTTCAAAGGCAAAAGAAGGTCCCTTACTAAGTTTGTAGTAAACTCACCTTTATCTATATTGTTTAACATTCCATAAAAACACTAGATTTTCAGTATTGTATATATATTTCCATTTAAGTTTTTCCATGTGTTGTTTTTATAAGTTATGTACACATTGTTCTAAGTGATGAAATTTATAAAATAACAAATACAAATTTCCAGTGGACATCTATGCTAATGACAGCTACAAAATTGATCATTATCTTTGTTCTGATGTGCTTGGCTTTTACAAGCAGTAGCAACACAATAAATTTGGATGGTTAGTTTTTTGCTAAGCCAATCTAACTATGATTTTTCTCTTCTGATGAACATATTGGATCATTGGGACACATAGTGACAGTATCTCTTCTGTTTTTGATAGGTAATGATATATGGATTATGCTTGATTTAATGGCTTAGATTTTGACTATAGGAACTGAAAGATAAATTAAATTAGTGTATTAGTCCAAATAACATATTCTATGCATGATTATATAATTATAAAGATCTACTTTACAAATAAGAAGAGGAATTAAATGATCGCAGTGTCCTCTCACATGCATGGGTTGTGGACTTTCTATTAGACTTGCTAAATATCAAATTCATAGATCATTCAGAAGTGTAGTCTAGGTTTATCCCCTGTCACTACCATGAAACCTCCACCAACTAGTATCATTGGCAACACCTGCTCTTGATGAGGCACAATCACATCCAATAAGTATGGCCCAGGTGTCTCTAACATTTCAAAAATAGTGGCCCTTAGATTTGCTTTATTAGTCACTCATGCTGCAGGAATCTTGCATGCCTCTACCATCTTTAAGAAATCGAGAAAGATCTCAGTTTTCTGTGAGGGATCTCCAAGGTATGCTCTTTGTTTACTTGTGTTGATTGTTCAATACAATAATTTTCACTGGCAACTTCTCCACTTCAATGGCAGCCAATTCTTGAACATTCATTTGAAAACTACCATTCCCATTTATATCAACAGTCGTCCTAGGATTACCAACAACAACCCCTAATGCTGTAGGAAATCCAAAGTCCATAACACCAAGACCTCCTGATGGCAACCACTGTCGAGGATAGTCATATTTAAAAATATGATATTTGCTTATGTGAAGATGTTACCTCCCCTTATAGTAGCATCGACTTATACAATAGGCGTCCCCCTTATCTGAAGATATAATTTGCTAGTAAAGGAAAAGTTTGATTGATTATTTGTCTAGTATCCTATGAATATTGAGGACATTTGTTTTTTGTTTCAGGAGGTTTAACTCTAAAGTCAATTCTAAATCCCTTGAATTTTGGCAGTTGGTCTTAAAAGTAAAAGCACCAGTATATTGGCAAAAAACTGAGAATGTATTAAGTTTAACATATGAAGATGTTCAGATCTCTACTATTCACTCTGTGAAAATAGCTCTAGCAACTATTGTATTTACAACTTGACATTAAAAATAAATCAATCAAAGGATTGCAAGATCAGGGTGAAGTGATCAAGTCAGGGTTTGATTCTGATCTATGTGAGTCTTGGAAATATGGAGGATGCATGCCTTAAGTTTGATAAATTCTCATACAGAAATGTGGTATCCTAGAATGCTAAAATCTATTGATAATTCTCATAGCTGCAAACAACTTCATTTCGATATCTTCTATCAGAGATCATCAGGGGATGTATTGCATAGCTCCAGAAAAATTAATTTATAGTTGTAAGATAGTAACACTGTAATCGGTGGGGAAGGCTGCTACAAGTTGAATTACATTATATTGAATGCTGCTACAAGTTGAAATTACATTTATATTGATAGTAAGAAAATGTAATCCACCAAAACGAACAACATGAATAGAATTCAAATAGGTCACAAAAAGATTCTTGCTTAAACTTCTAGGTCCATCAAATAAGTCATCATGGAAAGACTGGGTATAATTTCAAATCCATCATAAGTCAGTTAGAGAGAAAACACATAGGTCTTACAAGTTCAATACCATAAAATGGAATAGTCCAATTTTGGCTTAGCTTGGGTGCAAATATAAATTAGGAAAACATTCCTTCAGATTGTGTTACTCTTTATAAAATTCTTAGCATTTGTGATTTTTCTTGGTAATTTGTTTAGTTACAGGGAAAAAGATATTATTCTAATAAATTGGGTTTTATATAGAAGTTCTAATTAGACATACAAAGGATTTGACGTCTGATTATCAAAGCGAAAATAAAAGGTTCCTCTTAACAACTTAAAGATTTCTGGAAAGAAAGAAAAAGCTAGAACTCATACAAAAAGCCATTGATAGTCGAATGAGACATGATAATGTATTGAAATTGAAAAAATATCATATCCAATATGCTAGATATAGTATAATCCAAATTGACAAGGTTGGATTCAAGTAAGCTCAAGAATTTTCAAAAAAGAGGATTTCATCAAATTAAAGCATAAAGAAAAACCTTAAAAATAAAAAGACAACATCTTTAAAAAAATAATCCATAATTAGGTAAACAAGACCAGGAGTAAAATAACTAAGAAATTTAGATAAACTCTTATTGCAAACAAAATTTAAAGTGAAGAGAAAAACACACTTGAATTGGAGGCAAATATTATAAGAATTCTCTATAATTGTTGGAGCTGCTCTACCCTCTTCTGTGGATCCCTCTTCTATGGATCTTTACATCCAAACCTACATCCATTAGTTGGTAAGGAATTAAATTTAAAAATTTCAAAGCGAAAATAGGCAGCCCAAAATGTCATTGGTTAATTCTCCAACATACTACAAACAAATTTCAAAAAGGACAGAATCATTCACCTAGAATAAGAGGCTGATATGAAGAACCATCCATTGTTTTTCCCCTACTACAGACTTGTACAGGAAAACCTGCACCTCGCTACAGGCTTTGTACAAAAGATCTGTACCCTAGAGTGCTCAGCGTAATTAGATTGTCAAAGTAAAAATGTGATACATAACATGGAGTTGGTCTACATGAGGAATCTGTAAAATACTAAATGAGGCTTAATCGCCACTTTCCTCTTAAATCCTATCAGTAAATCTTCCTAAGAAAGATCAAAGAATCCTCACACCAATACTATTAACCCTAACCTTGATGAAACTTAAGGCATAAGCCCGTCACTTTAATGGAAGGAAAAATATCCAACAATACATTAAACTTTTATGAATGAATATAAGATTAGATGTTTATCTCCCCTTGCCCACTATAATTGGACCACTAGCCTAATTAAAGCATAAACCCATGATTTTAATGGGAGTAAAGAAAACCTAAACTATTACCAAAAAAATCCATGGAAAGCCAGAAAGAAGCAAGAAAGGTGGAATATCCATGGGCTGATTCTCTCATTCCTTGTCAATGTAATCGCAATAGTTCATCATGGCTATAAACAGTCCTATTTGTTTACGCAGTCTTTATCCACGGTTGGTAGTTCCGATAATGCATAGGGGCACCGATGAGGACGAGGAGGGAATTGTCGGGATTGAGGGAAATATCTTATCAGAGTGCTCGGCGAAGGGTGCACCCATGTTTTGTCTTTGGCTCCGCTGGTTCTCTCAACAGTTGAAGAATTTGTGGTCTTTTCTGGCTGTGCATTGTTGCGAAGATGGAGACCAAGGCTTACGTTCCCGACTTTTCCAAGGAGTTCTAGCATGTGTGCCTTCATTCAGAGGAAAGTTGGTTCTTAATGAGATCGCCAGGAGCCTTCCGGTCCCTCTAAGATATTTCCTTTGCAATAACTGCTCTACTGCTACATTTTCACCCTTGTCAGGTGGAGAAATAAAAGGTCAATACTAGCGAGGAAGAGTTTGCAGGAGTGGGGAAAATAGCCGATGAAAATGATGAATGACTGTGATGCATTCCATCACAGGCAATTGAGTCTCCACCATTCTACATCATCAGATATGAAATAGGCTGCAAATGTTAAGCATGGGGACACCTTCAGCATAATAAAAAAAAATTCCCTACTTCTACATGTTGCTCAAGTACATCAATTTCCATGAGAAGATATAGTATTTGAGGGTTAAGAAGGGTGGGGGTGATAAAAGTTTTTCTCTCTTCGTATATAAATATATAATGGTGAGGACTGACCCATTTCGGAGTGGATATCAAAAGAATGGAAACAAATTGAATATGAAAAAATTTCTTGCTATTTGGGGATTCTCTTTGGACTAGGTGTTTCACTATCTATATGTGGAAATGGTTTCTTAACAAGCTAAAAAAAATCTTTTTTCGTGGGGTAGTAATTTTTTTTTTCTTAGTTGTGAAGATACAAGTGGTTAAAAGCATATTTCTAACCTCCCATGTGTATTACTCCTCTTGTTAGATGCCTTTAAGAAAGGTCTATGGTGATCTAATCAGAATCATTAAATAGTTCATTTGGTCTAATTTGAATGGTGATGTGTATTACTCCTCTAGTTGCATTGCACTCAACCTAAATCAGAAGGTGGGTTGGTTTTGTTAGGTCCCCAAACCCAAGGAGTTTGTTTGGCTGCTAAATGGATAGTTAGAGTGGTTGTTGGAGATGAACCTTGGAATATTTTAGTTCATTGCCGAATCATACAAGTCATTTTTAAAAGAAAATGACAATCAATTAGATGGATTGATAAAATTGTTGGCTCCTTTCTTTCAACTCAAAGCTTCATTCCCCTTGCTATCAATATAGAAGGCTTGGCAACTAGTCTTTAATTGTTTAAATTGGAAAAGTGAATCCTTACATCATGGGTTTGAGTTTGGTGTTTCATCCATTTTGTGGAACATAATGGTTCAATATCAAGGAAAATCTCTTGCTATTGCTTTTTTGGCACATGTCCTTCATCTATTTAATAAAGGGATTCAATAGTGGTGATTTATGGGACTTTAATTCATTTGATTGGGATAAATGACATATTATTAAGGATAAATTTTGTTTAAATAATAAGCTTCAAAGCTTTGTTATTTTTGTGAGAGATTTTGTTCCCATGGATCTAGTTGTAAAATTGTGTACTCCTTTGCATTGCAATGTCATGAAAGATTGGTGGTGGTTGTCTAAAGTCCAGTTTCACTGTTTTCCTTAAAGAATTATATATCTAAGTCCACTTCCTTCTTTGCCTTTAACTCCAAGGCTAAATCAGAAATAGAAATACAATTTCATGGAAAATACTTTCATAAGATTAAGTGTATAGATTTGGAGGTCAAAAGTTGAGGCTAATGCTCAAATCTTGGCCTAAAGTTTTTTACATTTCAAATTACCTATTGGTGTAGCCGGTTAAATGTCCCTTTTGTCAATACAATGAAAGTTTGAAACATATTATTTGGGACTATGTGTGGACTAAAAGGAAATGGAATATTACTTTTAAATTTATTCCTACTATTTTTAAGCACAATTTTAGTTGGAAAGAATCCTTATTGGGATTTGGCATAAAATATAATGGTGAGGATGAGTCTATAAGACATACTATTTTACTTAATATAAGGAAAGGTTGATGTTTAGCAATTTCTGCAAAGCATAAAGTGCGCTAGGAAATGAAAATCCTAAAGTTTAACTATGATGTTATCTTCCAAATTGTTGTGTTGTGCTATCAATTGTAGGGGGTGCCCAAAGAAAAGGTAAAAGTGAGCAACCACTTGGATAAGATAAAGTATCAAATTATTCAACTCCATAAAAAAGACTCTTTATGTTCTACACGGCTATAATGTATGTTAAAATTTAGAGCTTAATGTTGTTGATTAGTAAGGTTTATGGCTACTATTCAATGTCAATGTATTCAACCATTTCTTAACCTATGTTCTATGTGTTCAGTCTACTAGACTGTTATGCAATTTTTCATTCCTAGCAATCTTTTTATTGCCTTATTCTTATTGTATTTTATTTGTTTGGATTGAGTACAAATATATATAAATAGAATGGGTTGAAGAGTGGTGATATTATTTTTTAAAGTGATTAATAGTTTACAATAGGATATCAGAAAAGAAGTATTATATATAATGAATTAATATTATTCATATTTTATAAAATAATTGTTAGATAATATTTTATAAGATTTAATGGTACATTATATTGATATTAAAAAAGGTATTTACTAAAGTATATTTCATTTATGAAAAATAGAGTTAATATTTTATATTAGAATATATTTTATGTTAAAATATGCACCAACATAAGATCAATAATGAGACTAATACTATCTCATTTCTAGCAACCATAGTAGAAATCACTTATGAAAGATCAAGAATCACAACTTATAATTTCATAATTAGATGTCCCCTTTGGGATTTCAACTCGGATCTCCATAATGAGAACTCAATATGTTAACTAGTTAAGCTACACCCCTTAGGCCTAACTTGTACAAATTTTTATCTATACAATATTTTAATATGCTACATAATCTAAGACTATATATGTGATTTAGGAAATTCCAACGACATATATGGGAATTTGTCAAACTTATATATGCATATAACATATATTATATACCATCCATTATACATATATGGTCATTCTTTGAAAAATCCATTCATACTATCTCAACATCATATTCAAAACTTGTAATACGTAATAAATATCAAATTTTTTTCCAACCTGGCATATATAAATATATGAGGGTTGTTGGATGTTGTGGTTGCATTGTTGATATATGGTTGTCATTGATTTCAAAAATATTAGTATTGGTGATGCTTAAGGATGGGTATGTGCAGGATCATGATGGGCCAAAAAGTGGCGATATCTAAGTGATATGATGGCCCATGTGGCTGACGACTTTTTTTAACCCAAAATTGATGAAACGAAAAGGGTTTTTAAGGAGATTCTCATCTTTCAACCAATATAAATTATACTTTACTTTTGAATTTAATAAATTATTATTATTCATTTTCTATTTGAATTACGATTAAAGTCCTAATTGATAGGTCGATTGAAAAAAATCTATAACTTTCAAACAATATCACATTTTTTGAAACCAAAACATGCATCACATTCTATGCTTCACATACTATAGGATTAAAAAAAAAAAAAAATTCATGAAGTTTTGACCAAGATAAGGTGGTCAAGCATACGAGTTTTAATATTTTTTTTAAGTTGTAATAAAAAAAATCATGATTAATTATTTACTCGAAAACAAATTATAAAAAAATTGCACCACATCGGGACATGAGTCCCCTACTTATATCTAAAATCTTATAAAAAAATATTATCATTTTAGTGTGGTTAGGGTGGTCAGACAGACACCTACTCCTTATTTTTTCCCTGAAATTTAAGTACTACTGCATTGAAATTTCAAATTTTCACCAAATAGATTTAAAAAATTAAAAAAAAAACTAGTAGTTTAGAAACTACATTCAATTTCCTATAGATTCTATTCTTACATAATTTTGAAATAATATAGATAACTTATTCAAATTTTTACATCAAGTTGCCTAACTCTGATTTTCTGAATTTTATTGCCACTTAAGGGCCTGTTTTTTCCATGATGATCCTGCACATACCCGGATATTGAGAAAATTGTAAAAAATATATTGTAGGCAGCTAGTGAAGCTGAGAAGGTTAGAATGGTGGAAAGAGTTGTAAGTTGCTAATTTGAAGGTGCACTTCAAAGGGTTTGTTGCTGAGACTTTCTAGTATGTTTTTCGAAAATTTCAAAGGTTCACATCAAGATTTGTGGAGGTTATGAAGATCTGTGTTCCTACAATGATTCAATTATTGTAGCAGGTGTGCTTGGATGAAGAGGATGAAATTATGGTGATTTCAGTTGTTGTGCATGTATTTGTGACATTCATGGATGAGTATAGATCATAATCTATCCTTTTTGTACATTCACATTGATTGAAGTGTTCGTGATCAAATATTTTTCCGATGTGTGGTCGAGTTTTCATGTTGTTGGCCGACATGATGGTGGTAGCGTGTTGCAGATCCATGAAGATTAATATTTTATTGTTTGGCATGTTCTAAGGTCTTTGTTTGGGTTCCCACTATGTTTTGACCAACTTTTATTGGTGATCATTAAAATTTATTCATGTATTGAGGCCGGTAGTTGTAATTTATTCTTTATTTGTGGTCAATTGAATAGTGGATGTAAATCTGTGTAGCGGATATATATAAGTGATTTTTTTCCTCATTTAGAGGAAATTATCAATGTGTACAAGTGATGTACATGTGCGAATAGAGGTCAAATCATTCAAAAGAAGAGCAGAGTTTGTATAATTTTTTGTTTCCCTAATCGGAACTGTAATCAGGATTTTGTAGAAGCTAATTTCTCAGTTCAACTTCATCAGATGGATTTAATCTTATTATTGTATGTAAGCCAGTGAGCCTTCCCCTGAGAAGTAAGCTCTAGGTAGTATTCCTGAATGCAAGTTCATTCCTTTTTCATTCTTCATTCTACTTCTAACAGGGTATAATCTTGTGGACTAACATCCACCGTGGTTTTTCCCCTAATAGGGTTTCCACGTATAAAATTTGGGTGTTCATGTGTCTCGAATGTGTTATTGATTTATGCTTGCACTGTTAATTATCAGATATGAGATTTAAGGTTGATTTTGGAAACAACTGATTCACCCCCCCTTTCAGTTGTCTATCCTTGTTTTTCCAACAATTGGTATTAGAGCTAGTTCCACTAAAGAAGCCTAATAACTTGAGATGATCCAATATGGCATCATACAAGAAGGATAGTCCTAGATTCGATGGTACAAACTACTCTTTATGGAAATTCAGAATGGAGTGTCATTTGAAGTGCATTGGAGAACCTTTCTAGATGATCACACTAAATGCATATACTATTCCTCAGAATGGTTTATCCTTTGAAGATGAGATCAAGAAAGTAGAAGCTAATACCAGGGCTATTGAAGCATTATTGAGTTATTTGACATATTCAGAGATGACAAATGTGTTAGGATTGAAGACTGCATGTCAGATCTAGAAAAAGTTGGAAACATTGTATGAAGGAGATGAACTAGTAAAAATTGCTAAGCTAAAAGAATTAAAAGTCAAGTGGGAAGACATGGAGATGAGTGAAGATGAGAACATCCTCTCTTTTTCTCAAAATATAAATGAATTGGTGATGAGCATTATATGTGCCGGTGGAACCTTGGATGAAGAAGAAATTGTGGCTAAGATACTTAGATTTGTGCCTCCCTCCTACAAAACAAGAGCTCATGCTATTGATGAGCTCAGGACAATAACAAATATTACAAGAGACATGTTGATTGGAATTATTTTTTCCTTTGAGTTAAGTGAATTTGGTAAATCTACTCCTAAGACTGAGTCTACATTCAAAGCTACTGTATCCAGAAAAATCCAACAAAGATACAATCTGAGAGAGAGTTCCAAAAGGACATTCAAATATGAAGAAAAAAATTTAGAAGAACTGCAAGCATTGATTGTGAAAAGAGAAGCCAAAGGTCATGGTAAGTACAAAGGAAAGTTACCTATTAAATTTTTTTCTTGCAGTAAAATAGGTCATTTTACATTTAGATGTCCTAAAAGAGTTTCAAAGTACAAACTTGAGAAGACTAGATTTCAATTATGCTGAAGAAGGTGTAACTGATGAAAAATATGATAAAGAAACTGGAAATGGAGATGAATGGGTATTTATTTCTATCAAAGAAAATGGTTAGGTGTCCACTGAATCTATTAGTAATGTGAATGTTAAGAAACATCTTGCAGTAAAAATTGAAGAAAAGGATGAGTGGGTAATTGAAAGAGGATGCTCACATCATATGACTAGTGACAAAAGCAAGTTTGTAAGCATGGAAGATTATGATGGTGGTATTGTAAGATTTGGAGACAACACTTCTAGTGTGATTCATGGCAAAGGCAATATTTCTTTTGGTGGTAAGCACAATACTGATGATGTTTTTTATGTAGAAGGCTTAAATCATAACTTGTTGAGTGTTGGACATATGGTAGACAAGGGTTACAATCTACAATTCAAGGCTGGTAAATGAAAAATAAGGGGAAGTTTTGGAAATATGATTGCTTCAGGTATAAATACAAAAGGTAATATCTTTCATTTGAGTGTTGCTAGTGAAAGTTGCTTAATTGCTCAAATGATGTAAGTTGGTTATGGCATAAAAGGTTATGTCATGTGAACTTTGATAACATTATCAAGATAAGCAATACTCAAGCAGTCATAGATCTTCCTATGTTAGTGAAACCTACTAACACTATGTGCAAGGAATGTCAGATGGGAAAGAAAACAAGAAATTCTTTTTTGAGAAAACACTATAGCTCTAATGGAGTACTAGATTTGATACATACTAATATATGTGGTACATCCAAAATTAGATGTCTATAAGGTGAATGGTATTTTATGTTGTTCATTGATGATTATTATAGAATGATATGGGTTGCTTTCTTAAGAGAAAAACATGAAGCATTAGAAAAGTTCAAAAGTTTCAAAGCTATGGTAGAGAATGAGATAGGTAGAAAGATCAAGTGTCTAAGGCCAGACATAGGTGATGAATTCACTTCCCATGAATTTAATTCTTTCTATGAAGAGCATGGAATCCAAAGACAATTATCTGCTCCTCAAACCCCTCAACAAAATGGATTTGTTGAAAGAAAGAACAAAACCATTCTAGAAACTACTAGAACCATGATGCTGGAAGAAAATGTTCCTCATTTCTACTAAATTGAAGCTATAAGATTATTTCTTTCTTATGCTACTTTCAAGACTTACAAATTTTATCAGATCGATTTAAAGTCAACATTTCTAAATGGTGAGCTAGAAGAAGTCTATGTTGAACAACCAAATGGATTTCAATTGACTGATGAAAAGGACATGGTATGCCAATTAAAGAAAGCTCTATATGGACTTAACCAAGCTCTTAGAGCTTGGTATGCTAGATTGGATAAATATTTATTGAAGCTTGGATTCAATAAAGGTACAACTGACAAAAAATTGTATTTCAAGTTGGATCAGAATAAATAATTAATCATTGAAGTCTTTTTTTATGACATTATTTTTGAAGGTGATGATGATTTGTGTATGAAGTTTGTTGATGAAATGAAAAGTGAGTTTGAAATTTCAATGATAGGAGAGTTGAAATTCTCTTTAGGATTGCAAATCACTCAATTAGATGATGGAATTTTCATATCTCAGTCTAGGTATGTGAAAGAGCTACTGAAAAAGTTTTGCATGGAAGATTCAAAGCTAGTTGGTACATCTATGGTAGCTGAATGAAATCTTACACTAAATGATGATTCTCTTAAAGAAAATAAAACAAGATACAGGTCAATGATTGGGGGATTACTCTATTTGACTCAGACCAAGCTAGATATAACGAATGTTGTATCCATGGTTGCTAAATTTCAAGCTGACTCTAAAGAGTCTCATGTGACTGCTGTGAAAATAATTTTTAGATATTTGCAAGGGACAGTTGATCTTGGTGTTTGGTATCCTCGGGATGATGATATTATCCTGATTTCTTTCACTGATGTTGATTAGGCAAGAGATGTGGATGATAGGAAGATTATTAGTGGTGGTGCAGTCTTCTTAGGGAAGAAATTGGTATCTTAGCTAAGCAAAAAACATAATTTCATTTCATTGTCTATTGTTGAGGCATAATATATTGTTGTTGCAAACAACTGTACTCAAGTATTGTGGATGAAGCAAATGTTGAGAGATGTCAAAATTGAGTATGAAGAACCCATTCCCATATTTTATGACAATTCAAGTTCCATAACCATTTCCAAGAATCCAGTGCCGCATTTAAAGACAAAGCATATGTCCATCAAATATCACTTCTTGAGAGATAGAGTAAGTGAAAAATAATTTAGACTAAAGTATATAACTACCAAAGAGAAAATTGCATAAATATTTACTAAGTCATTGCCTAAGGATAATTTTGAGTACCTCAGAGGAAATTTAGGGGTGATTTCCCCTCCTGAACAAAAATAAGATGCAGGTCTTTGCATCAGTCCATGAATTCATAACCATATCTTATTCCAAATTGATGTTGTGGTGACTGCTACTTAGGGGGAGTGGTCAGATGATTCAAATATGTGATAAGAGAATGTGTACCTTTTCCATTGATGTCAAAGGGGGAGAGAAGAGAAATGTGAAAAAAATGGGAGAAGAAGGAAACTTGGAAAGAAGTGCACAATCTCAGGGGGAGATTGTTGTAGAAGAGCTAGTTGGGTTGGTGGCATTATTTTTCACATCATGTTTTGCCATCAATTCCAAAGGGGGAGATCGTTGGATGTTGTGGCTGCATTGCTGATATGTGGTTTTCATTGATGTCAACATTATTAGTATTGGTGATGCTTAAGGTTGTATATGTCGAAGATATTGAGAAAATTGTAAAAAATATATTGAAGATAGCTAGTGAAGCTAAGAAGGTCAAAGTGGTGGAAAGAGTTGTAATTTTCTACTATGAAGGTGCACACTAAACAGTTTGTTGTTGAGAATCTCTAGTATGTTGTCTGAAATTTTAGAGGTTTGCATCAAGATTTATGGAATTTATGAAGATTTGTGCTCCTACAATGATTCAATTACTGTAGCAAGTGCTCTTGGATGAAGAGGATGGAATTTTGGTGATTTCAGTTGTTGCGCATGTATCTATGACATTCATGGATGAGCATAGATCATATTCTATCCTTTTTGTATGTTCATATTGATCAGAGTGTTCATGATTAGATATTTTTTTGATGTGTGCTCGAGTTTTCATGTTCTTGGTCGACATGATGGTGGTAGTGTGTTGTGGATCCATGAAGATTAATCTTATGTTGTTTGGTGTGTTCTAAGATGTTTTTTTGGGTCCTCACTATGTTGTGATTTCCTTCTGTTGGTGTGCATTAAAATTTATTCATACATATTGAGGATGATAGTTGTAATTTATTCTTTATTTGTGGTTGCCTGAATAGTGGATGTAAATATGTGTAGTAGATATATAAGTGATTGTTTTAATCATTTAGAGGCAATTATCAGTGTGTAAAAGTGATGTACATGTGCGAATAAAGGTCAAATCATTCAAGAGCAGAGCATAGTGTGAAAGGGATTGAGCAGAGTGTGGAAGAGTGTGTAGAATCTTTTGTGTGCCTAACCGAAACTGTAATCAGGCTTTTGTAGAAGCTAATTTCTCAATTCAACTTCATCAGATGGATTTAATATGATTATTGTATGTAAGGCAGTGAACCTTCCCCTAAGCAGTAAGATCTAGGCAGTGTGCCTAAATGTAAGTGCATTCCTTTTTCATTCTTCATTATACTTCTAATAGTGTATAATCTTGTGGACTAACATCCATTGTGGTTTTTCCCCTAACAGGGTTTCCACGTATAAAATATTGGTTTTCATGTGTCTTTGATGTGTTATTGATTTATGATTGCACTATTAATTATCAAATCTGAGATTTAGAGTTGATTAATGTTGAATAAGTTTGATTTTGGAAACAACTGATTCACCCCTCCTCTGAGTTGTCTATCCATGTTTTTCCAACAAGGTTTTATTTTAGTTTATGCCAAGAACATCAATTTATAAATGGAATCAATGAAAATGGGGGGATTCATGCTATCATGTGTCTTAGCACATAGAGCACACCCCCCTTCAATTATTCCACTCAAGGGTAACCCTAGAGATCTCAATACAAAAGAGAAAGAGATCTTGCAATAGGGTTGTCCTAGGGGATGATTATAAGCTAATGAGGGGTTCACCATCAAGCTAGGGCTTGGAAAAATATATGAAATGCAAGATGTAATGAAAAAACCTAGTGATGCATAAAACTTTTATGAATAACCTAGAAATGCATATAAACTGGAACAAAAAGCTACAAAATTAGAAGTGTGAACCTAGGAACTTGTAGAGGCTTGAATTAAGACTAGAAATGTTGCAAATCTTGAAATTTTGGCCTATTGGGAATCATTCCCAATCTGGGTGAATCAGTCTCAGATCAAGGTTTTAGTAGAAGAACGAGTTTCTTGAAAAAGGGTATCAAAAACTACAAAAATCTCAAAATTGACCTAAACTAGGACTTATTCGACAATCTGGGTGAATGAGTCTAGTTAGGGTATTTTAAAGCTTTAAAATCTAAATCTAGTCTTCAATTTCTACTCTTTCTATTCCTCTTTTTTTTTCGATCTAAAACTCTAATTTTGAGGTTGTAAGTGACTCTTTGTTGGAGATTACAACCTTGCAAATGGGGAGACAACTCCAACAAATTTATCCAAGATTGTAATCTAATCTTCAATGATCCTTCAAGTCTTCAAAGAACCTAGATCTACAATTACACAAAGAGAGAGAGAGAGAGAGAGAGAGAGAGAGAGAGAGAGTAAGTGTTGATTATTAGGGAATAGTTGTTTGTCTTGGTCAAACCCCTTGTAGGTGAATAAACCAAATGACAAGACAATGAAATGAAGGCTTGAAACATGAAACAAAGAACATTAATCATAAACAATTATACCTTGAATGATTCCTTATAGATGATTTCTTGTAAATCTACAACTGAACATGAAATGGCCATGAAGGATGTAGACCTTGATCTTGAAAATAGGTGTAGAACAATGCTTTATCTTGGATATTTAATGCTTGATATGCTTGACATCATGATGGATTTGGAATTGTTGCAATAATTTTTAAAGAATCTGCCCTTAAATTCTTTACAAATGATCTCGAGTGCTCTCTAGATGATCTTGTGAAGTCTTGGAATGCCTAACTCTTGAGTACTTGACATGATATCATGAATGCTTGATGAAACAATGTTTTGAAAGCTCATTTGTATGGGAAATCCATCTAATATCCCGTGTATTAGATCCCAAAGGTCGACATACATAATTTTTTAACTTAAAACCTAATTTTTCCCACTCAAAACATTGGAAATAGGCCAATGGGACTCATTTTCCAGGTTGGGCGAATGGTCCCCACCTAGATGGGACTCATTCACCCAAAGTGGAAAATGGGTCCCCTAGGGCCTAATTTTATTGCTAAAGTGTTTGAGATGCCTTGGGATGCACAATATAGGGTCTTAGGGGCTTAATAATGATGATATTGGGGACACAAATGCAAGAGGGCCCAAAATGCAGGGTATGTGTAGGATCATGATGGGTCAAAAAGTGGTAATATGTAAGTGATATGATGGCCCATGTGGCTGATGATATTTTTTTACCCAAAATTGATGAAATGAAAAGTGTTTAATATAAAGGAGATTTTTAGCTTTCCACCAATATAAATAATGCTTTACTTTGATTTTAACAAATAATTATTATTCATTTTCTATTTGAATTATGACTAAAGTCCTGATTGATAGGTTGATTGAAAGACATCTATAGCTTTCAAATGGTAAAACATTTTTTGAATCCAAAAGATGCGTCAGATTATATGCTTTGCATACTATAGGATTAAAATATATATATTGAATTTCATAAATTTTTGACCAAGTTAAGGTGGTCAAACATACGAGTGTTTATATTTTTTAATATTGTAATAAAAAAATCATAATTAATTATTTACTTGGAAAAAAATTACAAAAAAATATGCATCACATCGGGACATGAGTTCTCTAATAAAATCTTATTAAAAAATATTATCATTTTATTGTGGTTAGGGTGGTTAGACAAACACCTACTTCTTATTTTTCCCTTGAAATTTAAGTACTACTGCATTAAAATTTTAATTTTTTACCAAATATATATTTTTAAAATAAACCTAGTAGTTTAGAAACTACATTCAATTTGCTACAAATTCTATTCTTACATATTTTTTAAATAATGTAGATAACTTATTCAAACTTTTATGTCAAGTTGCCTAACTCTAATTTTCTAAATTTTCATTGCCACTTAAGGGCCTGTCTTTTCCATGATGATTCTACACATACCCTACAATGTGAAAGTGTAGATAAATACACTTTACAACACTAAATTTAGGAAAGAAATGGGTCTATTTAGCTTAGAAGGGCCCTAAATCCCATGTGAATGTGTAAAACACATGTTAGAACACTAGATTAGAGAAAGGTTAAGTTTATGTAGCTTTAAAAGGGCCCACGACCTATTGTGGAAGTGTAAGAAACATCACAGCACTAGATCAAGGTGATACAAGTCCAATTTATTATTAATTATTCCCAAATTAAGTGAAATCTACCATTTTCAAGAGTGTATAGTTTACATTACTATATTTAGTCCCCACTTTAGTGAGAGGATGAACCCACTTTAAACTCACACTAAAGTAGACATTCAAGAGGTGTCCAAGTGTACCAATGTAGACGACAAAGGATGATATAGATCAAAGGAGGTAGATAAGCTCCTAGAATTTGAGATCCCTTATCAAACCAACATGAGGAAAAAATGACATGCACAAGGGTATGTGCAGGATCATGATGGGCCAAAAAGTGCCAATATAATGGGTATGGGGCTGACAACTTTTTTTTTACCCAAAATTGATGAAATGAGAAGTGTTTTTAAAGGAGATTCTCAGCTTTCCACCAATCTAAATTATGCTTTACTTTGAATTTCATAAATAATTATTATTCATTTTCTATTGAATTACGACTAAAGTCCTAATTTTTAGGCTGATTGAAAAACATCTATATCTTTCAAATAGTATCATATTTTTTGAATCCAAAACATGCGTCACATTCTATGCTTCTCATACTATAAGATTAAAAATAAAAATAAAAAAATTCATGAAGTTTTGACCAAGTTAAGGTGGTTAGACATATGAGTCTTTGTATTTTTTAAAATTTGTCATAAAAAAAATTATAATTAATTATTTACTTGGAAACAAATTACAAAAAAATATGCATCACATCCGGACATGAGTCCTCTACTTATATCTAAAATAATATCATTTTAATGTGGTTGGGGTGGTCAGACAGACACCTACTTCTTATTTTTTCCTTGAAATTTAAGTACTACTGTATTGAAATTTCAAATTTGCACTAAATAGATTTTATTTTTTTGTAAATAAACCTTGTAATTTAGAAACTAAATTCAATTTTCTACAAATTCTATTCTTACATATTTTTGAAATAATATAGATAACTTCTTCAAATTTTTATGTCAAGTTTCCTAACTCTAATTTTTCTAATTTTTTTGCCACTTAAGGGCTTGTTTTTTCCATGATGATCCCGCACATACCCAGAAGGTGTATGATTTGTAGCAAAACAAGATACACAAATATAGAATGCCAAAAAAATAAAGAAGAAAGAAAAGAATAAAATGAGTGGATCCAACTTTGACAAAAATGTACTCACTCTAGGGCTATGGAACTTCAGGTTGTCCACAGGGTGAGTATCCACAATACACTCACTCTGAGGCCACAAAAATTCAGGTCATTCGCAGGTGAGCATCCAAAAGGGTGAGACACGGGACCGGTATGTTCCCACATACACAAGTGGCTAAGGGAAGTCATCCCTCCATTCGACTCCCATACAACTAGAAAAAAGCTATACCTCCTGATAACTTTGATAAGGTGCCATGCAATAATGATCTTTAAGCTTCATGAGATAAGAAAAACATCGTGTGCTTGGAGCTCATGAAAAAATATTGAACTTCAAGCTTCATGAGGAAAATAAAACTTCATATGCTTGGAACTCATGGACAAAATAGATGGCTCCACATGCAAGAAAATTGTGTTATGCAAGGTAGTCATATAATCGATGGTGTAAATGAAAAATAGTGTAAGGAATGTTCAAAGGGATTTTTATTAGTTTGTGTAAGGTCTCTTCTTAGGGAACATCATATCTAATGTCTCCAAAAGAGGAAAAGTGAGAGAAATCTCATGCTCTCAAAGGAAATCAAATTGTTGCCAAATTTTCACTATAGCTCAATTGGAAAAGCTTTTTAATTTTGATTCATTTTAAAGTGAAAGTTTCAGAATAATTTTTGCATTGCTTAAGCTACTGTTTATATCAAATTTTATCAAGGTTTAGTTTTGGATTGCAATTGTTTTCAGTAGGTTGAGTTTCAAAGTTATTATTCAATGCCTTGCAACATAAATGAAATATAAAAGAGAATGCATAAATGATTAAGCATAATTGTTTCTTTCATTTATTTTTCAAAGTTCATTCATATTACAGTATTTCATTTGTTTTGTAAATAAAAATGAATTGTACAAAATTGCAATGGTTACATTTCTTTTTAGTGGAAGTGGAAAAGAGAAATTAAATGTCCCACACAAGCTACTGAAATATCCAGAATAATACATTAGAAGAAATGAATTATACAACTAAAGATAAAAGAAAGTAAGCAAATAACATGGAGCATATCCATAATTGTCTATTTTTCAGTCTTCAGTTAATCTCCTTGTAGTTGTCTCATCTTTTCTACTGCCTTGGAGTGATCCTGCATCATGGGAAAAGGATTGTTAGAGCTTCGGATATGGACTACACTATGTGGTCTACCAACAAAGATATAATGCATTGCTTATAATGAACCAAATCAAATGAATGAACAAGGAGTGCAATAAGGAGATCTTGAAAATGAAATGTCACAAAGGTACTTTGGTTTTTATTGTTTTAATCTAATATTATTTGTTTCCTGTGCAGGTATAGGAAAAGCCATGTTTCTGATATGTTTTGAAGATTTAAAGAAGGTGGTGTAAAACAAGCTCCCACAAGGGTTGAGCTCGGCATGCTACCCTTCAACATCCAAATGGAGCTATGAGACAGGAAATACATTCACCATGCCCACATGAGGCATTCACTAAAGGAGTAAAATATTTATCAATTATGAAAACATTAATACCATTGGCTACTCATTACAATCAAATCTAAAAGAAATGAAATGAGGATTATGAGTAAACAAGAGCTCATCGAATTCAATGCTAAATGAAATACATTAAAGGAATATAATGCTTTTAGTTTTGAAATACATTCTTGCTGCCATATATGATTTTCTCATAATATTTATGTTGTTTTGAGTTTTTCATTAACTGGTGCAACAAGTATTTCATTGTTTAAAGATAGTGAACAAACATACATAAGAAGTTCACAATCAAAACAACAAATTGAAAGAGGTTTAAGCAGATTCAAAATCATGTTAGAGTTTACATGTTTTAGTTTTTTGTGCAAGATTGAAGGTTAATGCCATTTACAGTTGTTTCCATTTAATTATAAAAATGCATGAATAGTAGAATGAAGACTTTATTTTCTATCAAGATGGAGCTACAAAATGAAACCTCTCTCTACAAGAATAGTTACAAGAAAGCACAAATGAAAGACACTATTGTTTTTTTTCCACCATAATGGAGTAACCAAAAGGTAAAGTAAAGAATGGACATTATGCCACAGATTCAGTGCAAGAGAGGTATAAACATTACATTTATAGCTTTAGAAATAATGCATTAAAGGGTCTAGAGAAAAATATTTATACAAGAATTAAATGTTGAAGGTGTTTGTTCTAAACCTCTAAATCTAGGTGAAAGTAGAATGTCATTTTTGGAAAAATTTGGTTTGAGTTTTAGGTGATAGATGACTTCATTTCACCAACTCATGTTGAGGGTATCTACATAGTGAAAATAGTGCTCATAATACAAAATGATCTCAAACAATGAGGGTTTGTGACCCATTTTTCTAAAATTAAATTAAAACACAAAATGAAATAATTTCTAGTTAAGTGTTTGTTTTTGAGTACCCATTTCTAGGTTTCATGGTTGTGGCATGTGTCTTAATTCTTTTCTTTTTTGCTTCAATAGTTAACCAAAATTATGAAGTATTACATAGAGAAGAGTCAGGTGTAAATACAAAAATAGTTGTGAAGAGTAGAGCACCCAAAAATACAAGTAGGGTCGTGACCATAGTGAGTCACAAAAACCTAGAATGAAGGAAAACTCATAAGATTTCCACATAGTAAGCACAAACTCATCATGTGTAGACGAAATCATCTATAATATTTCTAGTATGAGTCGAGGATCATCAAAGGTATAGCTATACAGAAAGAGCCATGCTCCACTTTTGGGAACATCCAAACGAAGAAGCCACAATTATAAGAGGGCTTCCCAGTATACAAAGTAAAATGTGGACATTGCGGGTTTTGAACCCAAAGTACAGAGAGTGTGTCAAATGTTGAGAGCATGGAGCCACAGGTTTCTAAAACCTAGCTTGATATATAGTAGGCCCATGACCACTGAGGATACAAAATTCCCTATTAAAATGGTGAAAATAGAAATGGAATAAAAGACCAAGCAAGACCTGCAATAGAGGAGGAAGACACATAACATAGTGATGACTTACCATGAGTTTTGTTTTATGTAGAAGAAACTTCAGGCTCGTGAGCTTATCCAAATACATTGCCTCCAAAAAAACTTGAAACCTTCATTCCTTATGGTGACGGAGACCAAGGAGACAATAAATAGAAGGAGTGAAGCAACAAATATGTTAGAAATAATACAAGGGTCATGGCCATGAGATCTTTTTGCATCACAAAATGAAAGATAAGTGATAAGACAAAAGTCACAAGTGCATTGCGAGTTTCCTCTACCTTCAAAAATGCATGGTATCATGGAGAGCCGAGCCCTAATACCAATATTACAGTGGTTTCAGTATTGAAACCCTTGGGATTTCAATGGCTGTTGCATAACCATTTCTTCCAAAGGTATATTTTGCAAATGATCCCAATAAGTTAGGGTTCGTAGTTTTATTTTAGGGTTCACCTTGTTTCCCTAATTTGAGCCATGTATTTTATCACAATGTTTTAAGCTATAATGCTTCAACTAATACCCCTTGTGATAATATTACATTCACCTAGTATTGTTTAGGTTATACCTTGTTTGGAGATCATAAGGTCTTAAAGACTTAGAAATGTTTCTTAAGTCTTTAGGGAGGAAAATCAACATCCAATGCTGCCTTGTACCCTATCAGGTCAAGCATCTTATGACCTTATTTTAGTTATAATTTTGGAAGAAAATCAAATACATAGTTCCTTATATTTTTATGATTTTTTTTGGAGAAAAATCAAATCTAATGGAGATATTAAATTTTGTTTATTTTTGTAAAGCTCTTTTCCAAAAATATTGGATTGCAAAACATTAGGGAAAATTGAGAGGCTAAGCAATTGAGCTTTATTTTTTAATAAAACTACAAATTGTAAAGCAAGAATTAAAGCAATATTTTATAATTTGCTTTATTTTTTTTATTTTTAGGCAGTTTTAATAGAAGTAGAATCTATTTGAAATTTGGAGAAAGCTGAAAAAATGAGCTTTCCTTTTTCCAATTTTCATCAGTTTGGACCTTTTTCTTTTGAGCTTTTTAGGTCAAATTTCTTTGGGGAGTATTTTTCCAAATTTTGCAGTGTTTTTGGATAAGTTTGGAATCTTGATTTTCAAGCTTTTCTCTTGAGCTCGGAAATGAGTTGTGAAGAGTTATTTGTAGGAGAAAAACTTAGTTTTTTCTCAATCAGTTAGCATCAATTTCTTCTCTCTTGTACATGGGTAGAGTTGTATACAGGTAGTTGGCTCACTTTTTTTACATGCATTGTACTCCTTCAAGTTCTAATAGCAAGTTATCCTATTTCACATATTTTTGGAGTCTTGATCTGAAGTTATATTGTGACTTTTGGTCCTATATTATGTCTCAATGCTGTTAAAACTTAGTTTTTCCTTGGTTGCAATTTGTGTTTAATTCAAACCTTGTTGAAAATCAGTTTAAGGGAAAAATATCAGTGGGATTGTGAAGATTTAAGTTTGAGGAACTGTTTATGAATGAAAAAATTCATTTAGACTAATTATTAAAATTTTGTTTTACATTTCAATCATATATTTCTATCCCTTTTCCCAACAAAATTAGTAGAGTAGGAAATTTCATTCAGAGAACTAGCTCACTTTGGAGATTCCCTCTTCACATAGATCACCCACATCTAAAGAGGGTTTCCATTTTTCAACAGATAGCTAAGTCTTTAGTAAGATTAGTATAGGGTGCATATCTGATTGATAACACAAACATAATGACACCACCAAGAACATGATGCATCAAAAGAAGAAATAAAATCACACAGTGAAACATGAGTGTCGATTTATGTCCCCACTTTAAAGTGGTTGCTAACACCATTGCTATGAGAAATTCCTTTAAAGTAGAAGAAGACATGAGAGGGTATTCAATAATCCTTATTTTAAGTCATATGTGTCTGAATTGAACTAAATCATGAATAAGTATGTCACATGTGAGTCAACTTAAGGCATGTCATCCACATCCCAAGCTTGCTCATATATATACATGAAAGGTGATCAACTAGCCAAAAGAGACAACGATAAGTGACACACAAAAATAAGGCTACCTAACCCATTTCCCCCACTTAGTGTAGGACAAGGATGAGCCAAATAGGATGAAAATAAGTATCAATTAGAGGAGATAGGTGCTTCAACACAAGAAAGAGAACCTTGGTCCCTAAGATGTTGAGTTTTGTTACTTAAATCCTTACACTCATTAGTAGAATGACCATGAACTCTATGATATGCACAAAATGAACTCTTCTAGTAAAATTTCTTGTTTTTTCTTAGAGGAAGGGATATCAAATGATCTTCGAGTAGTCTCGACAAAATACCATCTTGATCAAAAGTAGAAGATGTTCCTCTATTTTGCAAAAAAGATCTCTTACTTAGTACAAGGTGTCATACCTACACAAGAATCTTTAGATTGCAAGATTGTTTTCTCTCCTTGAAAGGAGGATGAAAAATATAACAAATTCAAATGATTAATGTTTTGTCAGATGACATTAAGAAAATATTTCTCTATTTTCTTTAGTTCTTGCAAAGGATAACAATCAAGACCACGAGTGTCTATTATTTTTGGAAGGACTGATGTTAAAGTTGGCATAGAGGAAAATTTTGTAATAGTGTTGATATTAAGTGAAGACTTGTTTATTTGTTTCAAGGGGCAATAACTAAGACCACTAGTCATTCCTTGCATGTGAGATTCTATAGGGACACATATACCTAGTTCTCTAGAGCCACATCCTTTTCCACTATATAGGTTCTATGTTCAAAGTTGGAATTGGTGTGTTTAGAGGATCTGTCCTTCCTTTTTCAACTCGTAAGCAACTTTTAGGCTCTGGGTCTATCTCAACTTGGTATACCTTGTTGTTATAGACATATTTCATGATGTAATGAAGAGTTGAAGGCACCACATGTATCTCATTAATCCAAGGTCTTCCTAAATTAATATTGTATCAAAGATCATGAGGCACAACATAAATAGGAGTTTGTAAGGTGTCCTTTCCGATTGTTATAGGTAAAGTAATCACACCGAGCGATTGCTTTCCTACATTGTCAAATCCTCAAATGGATAAGGATTTCAGTTAAATTTTTAATTTTTCCACACAAAATCTATCTAAAAGCTTCACACTACACACATTAAGGGTCGAGCCATTATCAACAAGAGTTCTTTTTATTCCAATTCTATTGAATCTATCTATTATCATGAAGGCATCATGTCTCTCATCTCCAAGGGAGAGAGCTCATGTTAGTAAAAGGTAATTTCTACATTAATTGGATTCATTCCTTATATTAGAGCTACCACATCATTTTCATTTGTATTAGGAGGGGGGTATGTGCAAGATCATGATGGGCCAAAAAGTGGCGATATGTAAGTGATATGATGGCCCATGTGGCTGATGACTTTTCTCTTACCCAAAATTGATGAAATGAAAAGGGTTTTTAGAGGATATTGTTAGATCTCCACTAATATAAATTATGCTTTACTTTGAATTTAATAAATAATTATTATTCATTTTCTATTTGAATTACGACTAAAGTCCTGATTGATAGTTTGATTGAAAAACATCTATAGCTTTCAAAGGGTATCATATTTTTTAAATTTGAAACATGTGTCACATTCTATGCTTCACATACTATAGGATTAAAAAAATTAATTAATTTCATGAAGTTTTGACCAAGTTAAGGTGGTCAGATGTACGAGTTTTTATATTTTTTAAAAGTTGTAATAAAAAATCATAATTAATTATTTAATTGGAAAAAAATTACAAAAAAATATGCATCACATTTAGACATGAGTCTTCTACTTATATCTAAAATATTATTAAAAAATATTATCATTTTATTGTGGTTAGGATGGTCAGATACACACCTACTACTGCATTGAAATTTCAAATTTTCACCAAATAGATTTTTTTTAAATAAAACTAAATCTAGTAGTTTAGAAACTACATTCAATTTGCAATAGATTATATTCTTACATATTTTTGAAATAATATAGTTAACTTATTCAAATTTTTATGTCAAGTTGCCTAACTCTGATTTTTTTGAATTTTATTGCCACTTAAGGGCCTATTTTTTCCATGATGATCTTGCACGTGCCTAGGGATCACAACTTTTTGTAATGTGGTTTGAAGCATAGTGTGATAATTAGGTGAATTATGAATTAGGTCTAATAGGGATACATCTTTGTAGGAGTATTCTTAAGTTGTTCAACTAGATCATACCCCTTTCCATTATGCGAAGGTAAATGAGGAGCACTAGGAAAGATGGGACTAAGAAAAGCTAAGGTTGTTGAAGGTGTTTGTCTTGGTTGTGGATTGTTACTAGTCTTATATGTATGATCAAAGGTATTATGACATAGCTACTGCAAAACATTATTCTTAGGTGGGTAAAGGATAAGTTTGGAATTTTGTGTGAAGGTGGGTAAAGGTTGAGTTGAGGTTGAATAATATTAACTTCCCTTAGGGAAGGAGAGTCTAATGTTACTTCATCATCTTCATATAATAATATTATATCATTATTGTCGATGTTATCCTTTTCTTCCACCATGATATCATCCCTAGGAGAAGATTTTTTAGGAGAACTACACACCAAATGTTATTGACATTCAAGGATTAGTTTCTTCTATAGTGAATTCATCACAAATAGGGGAATGATCAATGTCATTATCTTGTTAAATAATTTTTGAACTCTAGGGGGAGATAGGCAAATAGGATTCTTGTGACTCTCATAGCTTTGATCTTATAACACTGAAATATCTTCAGAATTAGGAGAGATATCAAGAGAAGTATAGATGTGATAATCCTAATTTCCCATGACTTTATTCTTTTTTTATAGGATCTCATTCTCTTGTGCCATAACTTCTACACTATAAGGAGAGATTTTAGGAGAGAGGCAAACAAAGGGTTCATCACTCTTTATTGTTATATTTTATAAAGCAACTTCATCACTAATAGGGGAGGCACCAAGAGAAGTACTACTATGATTTGTATACTTACGAATGATTGGATGCTTTTGTTTGAATAGGTCTTTCCAAATGTTAGGGACATTAGGAAGGAGAGAGATAATGTTATTACTTTCAATCCACATGTCCTCCCAAAAAATGTGATTTTCATGATCATTCATGATTCTATCCTCTTTTACCAAAGTATTCTTACAATTAGGGGAGGTGTTGAGAGGTGAATTTAGACTAAGTAAAGAAGTGGTGATGATCTCATCTTTTGGTGTCATAATATATTTCCAAGAGGGAGGGGGAGAGATAATAAATACTTTCATGATCCTCAATGATTGTATCTTCCTTCACCAAGATACCTTCGCCACTAGTAGGAAAGGTATGAGGAGAAGAACAATTATGATTTTCATGATTGTCTAGATTCTTGTATCTTCTTGTATCATACCATCCTCACCAATGGGATAGATAATAGGGTTTGAGATAGGAAATGCAATTTTAAATATTATTTCAATGGTTTTATCCACTTGTTCTAAGATGTCCTCATAACTATGAAAGATAGAAGAAGGATGACTAACATGTTTTGTAATGACCTTATTGTTGTACTCTAAATTGAACTCATAAGAGGGGATGTTGTTTTTATGAAATCCATTCTTAACCATGTTAAAGCCACATCTATTGAAATAAAACATGCTATTATGGAAAAGTACATAAAGTTCAATTCTATGATCTAAAATGAAATTTTGAAATGGAATTTTTAGATTTCAAACAAGGTAACTTTTTTATTACATTCTGCAATAATTATAAATACAAATTTGGAATTGAGCAATGCATGAAATGGACCAATTGAAGCTAGATTTAGTGAAATTCATGTAACAAAAATTCAACCCACTGAAATAGATAGCAAATGGTAGAAAACATAAGTGTAGAAACAAGGTTTTAAATGTTGTAAAATGTAGATTCAAATGTGCACTAGGATAGATTTTCCCAAGGTGGCAAATGAGTCCTAATAGGGATTTTTTTCAAAATTTCTAAATATTTTCAATTGATTTTTATGCTTTTTATGTTGTATGATCTGAATCCTAAGTGCACATGTATATTTTGTATGAATTTCAATGAAATGAGATGAAAACATACAAGATATATGAACATTCACTAATGAAAAATTAGAAACACTAGAATGCCAATTAACTAATTCAAACCCTAATGCAAAGTCAATGCAAGCTATATCTAGGATGATGATGGACTCCACATCAGAAAAGAAGGCATTCTAAATGAAATTTCATCAAAATTTTATATATTGAATAATGGGTTTGAATGCTATCATTTGACTTAGGACATAGAGAACACCCACTTTCAACCTACTACATTGAAGGGTAACCCTAGAGATCTCAATGTAAAAGAGAAAGAGATCTTGCAATAGGACTCTTCTAGGGGCTGATTATAAGCTAATCATGGGTTCACCACCAAGCTAGGTCTTCAAAAACTGTATGAAATGTAAGATGTAATGAAAAAACCTAGTGATGCATAAAACTTGAATGAATAACCTAGAAATGCATATAAATCAAAATAGAAAGTTGCAAAATCAGAAGTGTGCACCTGGGAACTTTTAGAGGCCTGAATGAAGACTGGAAATGTTGAAAATCCTAAAATTTTGGCCAAATGGGACTCATTTTCCAATCTGGGTGAATCAGTCCCAAATCAGGGTTTCTACACAAGAACAGGTTTCTAGAAAAAAAGTATCTGAAATTGCAAAATTCTCAAAATTGACCTAAACTAGTATGCATTCACTAATCTAGGTGAATCAATCTATTTAGGGTTTTTTGGAGCTTTAATATCTACATCTGGTCTTCAAGGTCTTCTCTTTCTGTTCCTCTTTGTTTTTGGATCTGAAACTCTGATTTCAGGGTTGTAGGTGACTCTTTTGTGGATATTACAACCTTGAAAATGGGGAAACAAATCCAACAACTTTATCCAAGATTGTAACCTAATATTCAATGATCCTTCAATTCTTCAAAGAATCTAGATCTATAATTACATAAAGAAAGAGTGAGAGACAAAAAGATAGAGAAAGTGTTGATTGTTAGGGAATAGGGGTTTTCCTTGGTGAAACCCCTTGTAGGTAATTAAATAAAATTATGAGATAATGAAATGAAGGCATAAAACATGAAACAAAGAACATGAATCAAGAACAATAATACCTTGAATGATGCCTTATAGATGATGTATTGTAAATCTATAACTCAACATGAAATGGCCATGAAGGATGTAGATCTTGATCTTGACAATAGGTGTAGAACAATGCTTTATCCTAGATCTTTAATGCTACATCACAACACTAGCTCAATAACATGCTTGATGCTTGATATGCTTGACATGATGATGGATCCTAAATTTCTAAAACAATTGATGAATAATCTGCCCTTGAATTCCTTAGAAACGATCTTGAATGATCTCTAGATGATCTTGTGAAGTCTTGGAATGCCTAACTCTTGAGTACTTGAATTGATATCATGAATTCTTGATGAAATAATGATTTGAAAGATCATTTATATAAGCTATCCATCTAATATCCTATGTATTAGATCCCAAAGGATGACATACATAAAATTTGAACTTAAAACCCAATTTTCTTGCTCAAAACCTTGGAAATAGGCCAAATGGGACTCATTTTCCATGTTGGGAAAATGGGTCCCATAGGGCCTATTTTGATTGCTAATATGTCGAGGAGTGTGTAAATTAAGCTTATTTGTTGATCTTGTTAGGTTTTTGATTGAAATGTGCCTTATGATGCACAATATAGGGTCTTAAAGGCCTATTGAGGATGATATTAGGGCCATAAATGCAAGAGGGCCCAAAATCCAATGTCAAAGTGTAATTAAATACACTTTACAACATTAAATTAAGGAAAAATAGGTCTCTTTAGCTTAGAAGGGCCCAAAATCAAATATGAATATGTAAAACACATTACAACACTGGATTAGGGAAAAGTTAAGTACATTTAGCTTTAAAAGGGCCCAAGACATAATGTGGAAGTGTAAAAAAAATCACAACACTATATCAAGGAAATATCGAGTCCAACTTATCATTAATTATTCCCAAATTAAACGACATTGTACTTTTTCCAAGAGTGTACAATTTTTGTTACTACAATAAAATATGCATGAATGTGAGATTAATTATAATTTAAAAAGTGTAGGTTGGTAGAAGTATTATTTAAAGTGAATTAAATTAATATTATTTATATAATTTTAAAAGAACTTACAACTATTATCAATAACATACATTCAAAGAAAGTAGGGTATGCTATTTCCATTATCCACTAGAATTAGTTTGAATTTTTCTAGTAGAAAATTATGTATAAAGTTTATAGCTAAATTTTACTTCACATTACAGGATCCATAATTAGCATGGAAATAATATATGATGTAGCTTGCATATGCATGAATAATAATAGTGCTAAAATGATTATATATTATAAAATAAATGTAAGATAGGGTAAAATCAAATAGAATAGACTAAGTGATAGCCAACACAAATCTAAGATAAAGTCCCAATCTAAACAAGAGAATACAAACAATGCATGAGTAAAGTGAAAGCATCAAACTAACATACTCCCCATGCTTTAAGTTTCTTTACTTATCTTGTCTCTCCTATTTGTTCTTATGCCAGTATTTCCCTATGATTTGTTGATGAAGTTGTGCAAATACAAGAAAATAGTAAGAAAGAAAGTTGGAGATAATGGCTATTAACTTGAAAATGGAGGAGAATGGTCTCTTTTATAGACAACCATTCGAACGGATGGTTGAGATCAATCCTCTAGAGGAATTCCAAGATCAACAAATGAGAATGAATGAGATGGAGGCTACAAAATGGATGGTTGAGATCAAGCCTCCAAAAAGATGCCAAGATCAATAGTCCAGAATTGATGCACCAAGAATATGCCATTCTTGGAGGAATTATGAGAGGTATGACGTCAATGAATATGACGCTTAATGTCTATGACACTCGATGACTATGTCAACAATGAAGGCAATGAAAGGGATTAATGAAAAGGCATCTTTGACTAGAAGAGGTGCATAAATAATTTGTTTTAAATTATTTATTCGAAAACGAAGGAGAGGGACAAGTGGCAAATAAATAGTTTATTTCAAATATTTTATTTGGAGGAAATGAAAAAGAAGATTTAATTAAATTCATAAATTTAATTAAAGGAGGAAATATAAATTAGACATGGAATGACACATAATTAAATAATTAAATATTTTCGTCGATTATGTAATTATAGAAGAATAACTTGGGTCTAATAATTATTATTTGACTATGGATACAAGACAAATAATCAAATAAACAATTTATCTAATTATTAGAGAAAGGGATATATTAGTGATGCAATTGAATAGTTTTAATTGATCAAGATAGAAATGAGAAGGTGAATCAATTAAATAGTTAAAAATGATTTAATTAATAGAGGAATACGATCAAACATTATTCAATTATTGAAAGATGACTACCAAGAAAATGGCACTCACAAACTTAGGTCATTTTTCAGTGTCTAAATTTTTCCCCTCTTTGACATAATGTAGTTCATTGTGTTTTGTCAAAGAAATTTAATTCTGAAATATGCAGAGAAAGGGGAAGGATGACTAGGAGGGTTGTGGTATGCCCCCTCGAGAGGATAGGTGGGTTCAAAGAACACGAATGTGCTCTTGAAATGGAAGATAAGACTAAAGGATGAAGAATAGAATAAATGTTAGCATTAAGGAGATGGATGTTAGCGTGAAAAAGACAAGGGAGAGGGGATGTTAGCATGAAAAGGTGAAAGAAGATAGATAGGAAATGATAAGGGAACCAAATTCCATTCTTACATTATTATATTTATCATGACTGGGCATCAAAAATTTAAAAAATGAACCACAAACACCATGGTATGACACAAACCAAGGTGTGCAAGGTGACCATTTGTGAGAGATAAGTAGTTCAAAAGATAGAGCCAAAATACAAGGAATGCCCCAACTCATACTAAGGATCCAATTATCCCAGTCTTTTTGCCAAGACAAACCAGAAACAACAAACAAAGAAAAGAGGTCATGATCTACCATCATCCCTCTAAATACATTAATAGGAAATCCTTGAGGATACTAGTTACATGACCCACAACCAATAAAAAAGGTAAGACAAATCTAGACCAACAAAATGTTTATCGAAGAGACAATGTTTTCCAATAGTTTTGATAAGATTGTTTGATATGATTGATTAGGTTGACCAAGATGACAAATATTTGATTTGATAAGTTTGACAATAATTAATTGATAAGTGGAAAAAGGTTGACCAATTGATTTGACTGATTGTGCCTCGTTTCAGGAAGGACACATCCTGATTAAGGAAATATTGATTGACTGAGGTGACAAGATTGATTGATTTGATAAAGTTGACAAGATTGGTGATGGTGCCCAATTTCAGGAAAGACACATCTTGATTAATGCAAGATTTATTGACAAGGTTGATAAGATTGATTTTTTAATATTTTGAAAAATATTGATTGATATGACCAAACGATGTGATGATACACAATTTCAAGAAAGACGCATCATTTTTAAGGCAATGAACACATTTGATAAATTTGACCAAGTGAAAAGTGTCAACTGACAAGACACATAACTACAAGAAGGACACATCTTGATAAAAGAAAAGATAGAAGAACAAATGAGAAAAATGATAGAATGCCCCATTCTGATATAAGACTAATGACCTAATCGAGTTGATGATTGATTGGTTTGAGAATTGATAGATTGAAAGATTTATTGGTTGTGTTTGTATGTTGATTCATGAGTTGGTTCAAATGATGATTGTTTACAGACCAAGACTATGACTAGACTTGAAAAACCCTAAAGGACTAACCTAGGTGGCCTCGGGGGCTCATCAATTGATGGCCTTGCTGACATTATACATGTAGATACCTCATAGTTTGAAAGAACTTGAATTTTTCTTGTTTGGAAAAATATCGAGTCATGATTTTATTTGGACAATTGAAAGGGATTGACCTAATATCTTGGGGGCTCATTTAATATGAGCCTTTCCTACGTAGCAAATGCATAGAGGCAATGTAGTTCAACCACTCTAACAAAATTGACTTAGACTCAGACTCAAAATTTACTTTTGGAAATTTTGAAGATTTTCGATGTTTCTTGATTTTGAGGATTTTATAAATTTTTTGGATTTTGAAAGTTTTATGATTTTTGGATTTTGATGTTTTATGATTTTTTTTTGGATTTTGAAGGTTGTAAAGGGCTGATACCATCTTTTATTTCCCATGAAGATGTAATTGAAGGAATTTCCCCTAGCCAAGTATAGGACCAGTTTATTATGTGCGAGGAGAATAAGAGGACAAATTTAAAGGATGATCATGAAGACAAAGGATACCAAATATTGGTTGTTCTCAGGCAATAGGAAGGATAAAAAATCTTTATTATGGATGATAGCTATAGGGATCATGACAAATGCATGTTAAATATTCCCACAATCAACTAGGCAAGCATGCACAAGGATCCAAGGACAAACATTATCTTGCCCCTAGTCAAGCTGAAAGCCAATTGGTAGGTGGTGATGATGATGATGAAAATGCTATTTGATATGGGAATGACACATCCTGAAACAACATGAGGATTGGGAAATACATATCATGTGGACAATAATGTAACTAAAGGATCAAGGTTTACAATAGGACTGGGAACAAAGCCAATGAATGTTTTGGATGATGCACTAGAGTGCATAGAAAGATTGTATGGATTAGGCTTGTTGCATTTGAAATGACTAACCTTAGGAATAGATGGGATTATGGAGGGAACTTGGATAAGTGGATTATAATCTTTAGACCAATGATAAGGGAAACTGAGTCCAACAATATGTATGAAAAGATAATGGATTGATTTTGTCAAAGGATAAGAGATGAGGATTATTGGATGGAATAATTAGCATATGATCTCCAAAGACTAGTTTGCATAGGAATAATTTATTCTCTCAAAGATATGGGTTTGGATAAAGTATATGAAGGCAATGACATGATATTTCATGGATAGTGTATGACCAAAGGATATACATGTGAAGAATTTTCTCAAAGCATGATTTATGTTTGTACCCCATTTCTTATCAAGATCAAGGTAGGTGGGAAAATGAATGGAAACAAAATGGATTGGATGGATAGATGGAAATATTATGAGAAAGTGATGAAATATAAGAAAACTTTCCCCCAAGTGTAATGGTCCGCATAGATAATTTCTCTTACACATGATGCATGTTTTCTAGGTTTTCATCATGATACTTATCCATAGCACCATAAAAATGGTTTTCACTATTGGATGAAATTTTTCTCTTTACTATTTTTTCCCTTTTTATTTTTTATTTTTATTCTTTTATTTTCCCTTTTGTTTTTTTAATATCACACAAGACGCTTGTTTTCCAATTTTTCATCAAGGTGACAATTTTTTGATTTTTTTATATTGACTTGATGTTCTGTATGATCATCGATTGTTTTGAATCCTTTGATGGTGTTGATGTAGATATTGGTCTCATGATGTGCCACTAGTGACCTTTATGGTGTATTTGTCTTGTCATAATCATAGTGCTTGCATATAACTAATCGATGTCATTGTGATCCTTGTTGACACTAGAGTTGGCCTTATCAAAATATGCACATCGCAATAGAGTGCCATGGGAGTCCTTATGATAAAGAGTTGGTTCAAAGATGCAATGAATTTTTGATGTAATTTTAGAATTTAGGCGAGATGTAAGATTATGATGGATGAAGGTAGGTGTGGATGGACTATTTGGTGTTTTGGATGTAGAAATTTTTATTTTCCAAACTTGCGATGGTGGATGATAGAGTTTGAAATTTTGATTGGAATAGTGTTTGGAACCAACACTTTTATATGCCTTTCTTGATGACCATTTTGAAGGAGGTGGAAATTTATTACATGTAGAAGACCTTTTTTCTTGTGGCTCCACATTTTGATTAACTTTTATTTTTGAACTATTTTCTTTGCTTGATCCATTTTTCTTTGGGATCCATTTTAATTTCATTTGTCTACTCAGATTTTTGTTTGATTCAATGGCCTTTGACATTTGATTTTGAAATTTGGATTTGTAATAATTTTATTTTTGTTGGTTCCAAATAGAAGATTTATTCACATTGGAATGATGATTTATGGTATGGATGGAAGGAGTATTGGCAGAAACCTTATGACAAGGACTAATCATGGCCCCTATTTTGATGTTTTTATTAGATAACGTTGCCCCCAATATTGAGGAGGTACCATTAACATCATTTGATTCTCTGATTGAAAAATAATCAAGACCTTCATGTTTAGGATTCACATAAAATTTTATTGGTTCTATAATGCCTTGCTCATGTAGGCCTAGTCCTTTTCCTTCATACTGCATGTTTTGATAAATTGTGTTTGTGATGGGGTATTATTTGTTTTGAAAGAAAGATGCAAACCCATCATTCTTTATGTGAAATTTTTTTCTTGGAATCTCCTCACCTGTAATAAATCATACTTTGACATAGATGTATGCTCCTAGTTGATATGATGTTTTGGATTTAATATTCATCATGCTTGTCTCTTCTTGATCATTTGGGATGTCAATATTATCTATGGTATATTTTGTATCTTATTCTTTGATTTGATCAATGGTAGCTTCTCTATGTTCTCTTTGATCCATGGTAGCTTTTTTATGTTCTTCTTTGACTTGATCAATAACAGCTTCTTTATGCTCTTATTTGAAGTTATCCATATCATTCATTTGATTATCTATGTGTCCAAAGGAGGCAAGTGTCTCATTTTGGGAAATGGAGGTGTTTAGACTTTGGATAGGACCAACTTCAAATGTTTGATCACGTACATGGTATAAAGGTCCATGAGAGGATCATTTTCAATTTCTTGTTTAATGGTAGGATCTTGGTCAAAAATAGGTGTATCTTGGACAACATGGTTGTGAATAGACTCTTGAACAAGGATAGTATATTTTGGATTCCATGATTATCTAGAAGGACTTCTTGGATGGACATAAGGATGGGATCATGAGATGGACTGCTTCGATCTTGATATGAAGGTGAAGCTCTGATGTCATGCTTTAGACTTTATTTTTGAAATGTATCCTCAAGTTTATGCAATGGAATTCGATTTTGGACAAGGATATGGTTTTCTTTGATAGATGCGGGATTTTGACATGGAAATAATGGAGCTTCAATAGAAATATATTTTTTTGTATTGGTAGGAAATGGAGGACATGATGGTGAGAAATGGTTGGATTGTATAGGATCAAAAATTTGATTGGATTTCATAACTTTGTTTTCATTTAGGAGTCAAACAAGTTCCTTTGCTAGTTGTCCTTGGAGAGCATTAATTAATGTGATTTTATTAGATGGTATTGTAGTTTGGGATAGAGTGGATGGAAATGGGTTAGTGGATGATGGACTAGGATAAGATGTGGAGGATTGCAATGGACTAGTGGGTGATGGATTATGATAGGATGTGGAAGATTGGAATGCACTAGTGGAAGGTTAGGATAAGGATGGTTAATGGAAATTTTTTAGGGATTAATGGTTTGGATTGTGTCAAGTGACTCTTTATAATGAGGGTAGATGGATGAAGGACTGGATCTTATGGATTCTTGGTAAGAAGGGTATGTGAGTGGTTGGTATTGATGATTGAGGATTGATTGGTATTCATCTTGACTATGAAGAAGATCAAGGTAAAGTGATGACATGGTCATGAATTTGGATTAGGATTGATAAGGAAAACTTAGTAAGGACCATACAAAACTTGTGACCTTTGGATGACAATGCAAGGTGCCAATGCAAAATGGATATGAAACTATGCTATTTTTTTGTGATTTTCAAGGATATAAGGATGCAAAGTGCCAATGTACCTAAGACCAAGATTAAGGAATGTTGGAATGATAATGACCCTATTACCAAAGGATATGATATGCAATGATGATGATGACTAAAGGATATGTTTTTGGGATTTTTAGGATAATATAGGGATGTGGATTGATAATACAAGGATAATAATGACCTTACGACCAAAGGATATGGCATGCAAATGAAGCTAAATGATAAATGATGCAAGATGGTATGGGACAAAGCTATTTTTTGGATTATAAGGATATGAGGATGCAAGATGAACACGCAAGGATAATGTTGACTTTGAGACCAAAGGATGAAGCAAAATGAAGCTAAATGAAACTAATGGATGCAAAGGATATCAAAGGTGGACTAATTAATGATGAAGGATAATGAAGAGGAGACTAAATGATGCTAAATTGATGATCAAGGGTAGTGATGCAACTGAGGCTAAGGTGAAATGATTTTTTTTTTTTGTGTGTGTTTTTGAGATATAAGGATGCAAATGGAAAGTGTAATTTAAGTCCAAGACTAAGGATTGATAGAATGATAATGAAGCTATGGTCAAAGGGTATGATATGAATGATATAATATGGATATAAACAATAAAATTTGAGACAAAATATGGAAACCAAGCTAATGTACGCCCAAGATAACAAACCCAAATTTCATTGACCTTTGTGATTACCAAGATGATGGATTTGACAAGGTGAGTCTAAACTAGGAAACAAGTTTGAGACTCAAATTTGATAAAGGTGATAATGACAAAGGTTGATAAAATGAAGAATTAGGATCAATGAAAAAATGGATAAGAAACCAAGGATTGTCCAAAGGCTTGATAATTTTCATATGTCTGAAATTGGGAGGGTATGTGCAACCTAAGACCTAAGATTAATTATGCAAGGAAAAGGTGACTTAAGGTGCAATCTAAAATGTAATGCAAACCTAAATGAAGATGATGGAATGGACTTGGAAATATCTACAAGTCTTTGGTTTGGAAGTCAAGATCACTATTATGATGAATTGGTTTAGTTTTGGACAAGGATTTTGTGAAATCATGGTAATTAGGAAATTGTGGCTCTATTTTAAGTAGTTGTTGTTCATAGAATGTTGATTTTGCAATTTCGATATTTTGACTTTATTTTTTAATGTATTTTGATCAATTTTGATGAATTTTGATTGGAAAACATTGAATACAGTCATACGAACTTGTTTTTGGTCTGATTTTGGATGTAAAAAAGTTCAATTTCAAGATAACAAGCACAAATCTTATGGTTGGAAAGGACAATATTCACTAAATTTTCACTTGGATTAACCAACCACGCTTATGCTTAGTAGATGATTTAGAATCTTGGCCACACTGGCTCCCTCAATGGCACTCACTTCTCTGAGTCAACCAAGATTCAAGTTCTCATGAATCTCCCATGAAAAAAATCTTCATCTCTACTAATAACCACAAGTATGTGCGACAACTTCAGAGGTCTGACCTCCTGCACCAACAAATAGATGGATTTTTACTTCTAAAAAAAAGAGGTGTCTAGTAATGGAATCTAGTTCAGGGGATGTTGTGATAGACTCCCTCAAGAGGTCTCCCAACCCTTCAAACAAGGGCTTTTCACATCATAAATATATTGGGGGAGAGATATCACACACTACTTCCTATTGATTGTGAAATTTCCTTTCTATCACAAATTTATATAGTGGTTCAAAAGGACCTGGATTTATCCCATTACCGCTTGGTTCATTCCCACCTTTCGAAAAGGGGTGGCAAACCCTCTAAGGGGTAAACACAAAAATAGATGGGTCTAGTTTTTTTATCACCGAGTTTGCACAAGGTGAGAGGATATACCTACCATCTTACAAGCACAAAATATAATGTTATGTTAACCCTCTAGTTAAATCTACGTGAAAGAAGATAATTATTCTTTTTAAGAAGCAGTTGAAGTGTTTTCTACACTAAAAGACAGACGGTTGATTTTAAACCTTGTTTATTATTTGAAAACACTTTGTACATTTTAAACCAATGATGTGAAATGTAAGTTTATTTTAACACCCATGATTGAAAAATGTAGATTTCTATTTTTTTAAGCCTTATGAATGCCGAAGATGCAATTTGTTGTTCATTTTAAACCGATGAATGGAAAATGGAAGTTTTTCTTCATTTTAAGCCCATGAATGAAAAATGCAATTTAAAAAAAAATTAAGTCAAAATGAGTGACATATGCAAATTGTGGTTCATTTTATCCTCATGAGTTTAAATGTAATCTGTTGTAAATTTTAAAACTAATGAATGAAATATAATTTTATCTCTTCAAAAAGTGTGTTGAAAAAAACATAAAATATTTCTTCTCCAAAACAAGCTAATAATCTTGCAAAACTACAAGTTAGATCTTCTTGACAAAAGCCACACACTGAAAACAAAACATCAGTAAACCAAAAAAACTTGAATGAAAACAAAAAAACTAAAAATATGATAAATTTCTCAAAACTAAACAAAATTTTACACTATAAAATCTATGGAAAGCTAAGGCATAGACCTTAAAAACCTAGAAAAAGTTTGGCAAAATCTTGCACAACAAAAGTGTTATAAACAAAAGAAAATTCGGGTCTTAACAACTAAATCTTAAAAAGTTGCGAGCACTAAAATGGTCATAAATTTATCAAAACATATAAAAAATTTAAACCATTTGAAGTTCTAGAAAGCTAAAAGTGAGGCCTACAAAATCCAGATAATCATTTTTGAGGATTTCATGCATCCATTTTTCTGTGCTCAAAATAAGATGAGGGGATTTTGTGCAAATTCTTGGTTGTAACCTTTTTTAAGTGGGTGGGGCATCATCTTTGTTTCCATCATCATCCCTTATCTTCTTTGAAATGATGTTACTCGACGTAAATATCATCATCTCAAACATCATATCAAAGAGGGGAAAAATTTAGACACCCAAAATTGGCCATGTCATAACATTACCTAATCGATACATGACCTTGTAAGACATCTTGTAATATTGTACCCTAGGTCATTACATTATCCCACTTATCCCATTTATTCCACTTAGTCACCTTCCCAATTAATTAAATAAATCTCATTTATTTAGTTAATTACCCTTCACATATATCAAAATAATTCAAATTAAATATTTAAATTAATCCCTTTTATCACATTGCAACGTGTGTCACATGACTACAACTCTTCACATGCACACATAATTTAAATAATAATATTATTTAAATAATGAGATTCCCACTCACATTCTATTTTTATACCCATTCATTTGTGTGTCATAGGCATCTTTTCCTCCAAAATAAATGAAAGAAACACACTTATTCCCGCACATCCTAATTTTAGCCTCATGTTATAAGCAACTTAATGTGTGTCATAGGCACTAAAATCAACTTTTAATCCTATCCATACACATCACACAATTTTCCATCATCTGAAATATGCCCCATGTAAAGAGAAAGGGGAAGGATGACCAAGAGGGTTGTGGTATGCCCCCTCGAGAGGAAAATCGGGTTTAAGGAACATGAATGTGCTCTTGAAATGAATGAATGAAATGATAAATTACAGATAAGATGAATGATACAAGATAAGAAATATATGGAAAAGAAGAATGAAAACACTATCATCATCATCAATCAATCAAATAATCATCAGTTTATAGCTTGACAAGGGCAATACCTTGTTTTCTTTTGTATCATTTGTGCATGCTTGCTTGCTTTCTTGTGTGTGTTGTCATTTCAATTTGCACTTACATAAAATCCAAATCACTCCTAGCTAATATTCATATCTTGTATCTAGAAAAGGTTGTATTATGTTGGGGCACGAGACAGATCATCACCTTGGTCCTTATACCTTGGTGAATAATGTCTAGTTCTAATTCAATAACATAGGGTAAAATCATTTCAAATATTTATGAATATGATTGCACATCATAGCACACATATGATTGCAGGATAATTGTCCATATAGCAAACATGATGATGAGATTATGTTGAGTAACATCATTTCAAAGAAGATATAGGATGATGATGGAAACAAAGATGATGCCCCAACCACTCAAAAAATGTGACAAGGGAGATGGATGAAGAAATGGGATGATAGAAGAATATGATGATATAAAAGATATGAAGGAATGTGATGATGATGCAGGATATGATAATTATGATGATTCCTCGTCGAGAGGATAGGTCGGTTGGAAAAGATGATAGAGGAAAAATAGATAAATAGATGAGAAAATTGAAATAAATTTTGGTAGAGTGAGGATACTGGAAGAAGATTGATCGTAATGGCTTGTGAAAAGCCTGATTTATAGGCAAGAGCTGATTTGATTCGATGGACAAGATCAAAATTCACTTGTGTGATGTGTATGGCTAGGATTAAAAGTTGATTTTAATCCTCTAATTCAAAGATGATGGGAAATTGTGTGATGTGTATGGCTAGGATTAAAAGTTGATTTTAGTGCCTATGACGCACATTAAGTGGGTTATGAAATGAGGCTAAAATTAGGATGTGAGGGAATAAGTGGAATTATTTTATTTATTTTGGAGGAAAATATGCCTATGACACATAAAAAATTGGGGCTAAAAATAGGATGTGAGTGGAATCTCATAATTTAAATAACAAATTATTTAAATTATGTGTGCATGTGAAGAGTTGTAGTCAAGTGACACATGTTGCAATGTGATAAAAGTGAGGGATTAGTTCAAATATTTAATTTGAATTATTTTGAGACATGTGAAGGGGATTTAATTAATAAATGGGAAGGTTATTAAGTGGAATAAATGGGATAAATGGGATAATCTAATGATCTAGGGTAAAATATTACAAGGTTATGTATCAACTAGGTAATGTTATGACATGGACAATTTTGGGTGTCCACATTTTGCCCCTCTTTGATATGATGTTTGAGATGATGATATTTATGTCAAGTAACATCATTTCAAAGAAGATAAGGGATGATGATGGAAAAAAATATGATTCCCTAACCACTTAAAAAAGGTGACAAGGGAGATGGATGAAGAAATGGGATGATATAAGAATATGATGATCTAAAAGATATCAAGAAATGGGATGATAATGATGATGATTCCCCCTCAAGAGGATAGGTGGGTTGGAAAAATATACGTAGATGGAAAAGAAGAATGGCACACTATGCTGCAATAAAGTGAGCAATCATATGTTGGATATAGCACTAGACGTTATGCACCAAGGTATACGGACCAAGGTGATGATGTGTCTCATGCACCAACATAATAAAACCTTGTCTAGATACAAGATATTAATATTAGCTAGGAGTGTTTCGGTTTTGATGTAAGTGCAAATTGAAATAATAACACACACCAAGAAGCAAGCAACCATGCACAAATGATACAAAAAAAACAAGGTATTGCCCCTATCAAGCTGTAAACTGATGATTAATTGATTGGTTGATAATGATGATAGTGTTGTCATTGGGGGGAATGATATATCCCTAGATCAACACAAGGATGATTGAATGATTGATTGATTGATTAATTGTTTGGGTTTACAACAAGAATAGGATCAAGACCAGAGGATGTGATTGGATAATTTGGCAAGATAGATTAGCTTGGTTTGTATGGATTAAGGATTGAATTGAATTTGGATTATTTCTTGGAATTATTGAAGATGATTGATTTAAATATTTGGATGATGATTGATGAATTGAATTAAGGAATTGATTTTCTTGGAATTATTTTGATTGATTGAATTGATGAAGAAATTATTTGATTCGAACAAGTTGAATTGATTAAAAGAAGTGATTCGGTTTGATTTTATTGCTTGGATTTTTGTTGGCTTATTTTTTTTATTATTCTTTTATGAAATTTTTTGATTTTTTTTTAAAAAAATTCGGGGCCTTTTTCCAATTTTTTTGTATTTTTAGGATTTTC
Source organism: Sequoiadendron giganteum (assembly GCA_007115665.2). Lineage (NCBI taxonomy): Eukaryota > Viridiplantae > Streptophyta > Pinopsida > Cupressales > Cupressaceae > Sequoiadendron > Sequoiadendron giganteum. The sequence continues at coordinate 750,823,160 of CM021102.1, read as the reverse complement.
AATTTTTTTGAAATGTCAATGGATGGAAATTTGGGTAGCCTTTGTGATAGATACCAATGAAAAGGGAAAACCAAGTATAGGTGCAAAGAGATAGATGGGATTGATGGATAAAAGGGTGGGTGATAGGATAAGGGATAAAAGTCTCATGATAGATGTATAGATAAAAGGATAGGTCATAGTGAATGAAATGGATGTATGCATCATAGGAGAGAAAGGATGTGATATCCAAAGACTATGTCACATAGGGATAACATGCCCCATTCTAAGTATGATACTTAATATTTTTTATGACAATGCTTCCAATAGGATGGTGATAAGATTGCATTAGAAGAGATGAGGTATGTCAAGAGATACCCAAAAAACATGTTTGAACATTTTTCCCCTATGTCTTCATCAAGATCAAAGGGAGAAGGGTGGATGAGTGGACTCAATATGACAGGCATGTATAATGGCCAAAGATGGTAGGCAGGATGGAAATGATATGATAAGAAGTGACATGATAGGATAGATAGTGCAAATAAGACAAAGTGCCCCCAAGTGTAAGTGCCATAGAAGACCAACCTACACATGATACTTGTTTGCTAGGTTTTCATCATGGTACTTATCCAAGGCGCCTATTTACCAGGTTTTCACCGTTGGATGAAGGGATTTCTCTATACTTTTTGGGATTTTTTTCTTCTTTTTCTTTTTTTACTTTTTGATTTTTTGATTTTTTTTCACTTTTTTGATTTTTTGATAGGAGAAGGAGAATATGGATAGGAGATAATCAAGTGTCTAGTTCCATGAAATGTGGTAGTCCCACTAGATATGGATGCTATTGTGTGGACCATGTCAAATTCCATTATTCTCATAGATGTTAGGAAGGAATAACATGAAAGAGAGATGGAGTAGGTAGATGATGGATTATAATGTGGATTATTGAGGGAGATAGTGGATTATGATGTGGATTACATAGTGAAATAGTGTATTATGATGTGGATTATGTAGGGGAGATGAATGGGAGGCTTAGCCAAAATAATGGACCATAGGAAGGTGATGGGGGAGATATGTAGGATAATGTGGGACGGATGAGGAGATGAAGGTAGGTGGAATTGTTGTGAAATTGAAGGGAACCATGACCAATGGTTTCACACACTATGATAAACATTGAATCTTTTGATGTGGAGGGGGTGTAGGAAGCAATGGAGATGTTTTCTTAGGAGATTGGTGATGAAGTGCTTTAGGTACCCACATAGACTTAGTATTTTTATGACATTTTATTTTCTTGTGAGATGGAATATGAGTTTCTTGAATAGAGTGGGAATGTGAGGTGGAAGTTGATGGTTGGGATTTTTGTGATGTGGATGCTCATTTGACGTGATTTCTTTTTGCTTAGGTACCCAAACCATTTTATTTTTAGACTTTTCTTTTGAAGGTATGGGCTTATATAGCTTTTTAGATGGATTTTTCTCTTATATTTTTATTTTCTTCCCTAAGGCATGAGGACCCTTAGGATTTTTTACTTTATAGATAGAGGCATTAATTTTTTTCTTTTGAATCCCATCGGTATGGTGGAATGAGTGGAATTTTTATGTTTAGACATTGTGTGCATTGATTGGTCATGATTAGGATTTTTAGAAGATTTATGGATGGTTGTATAAGGGGATTTTATAATGGTGATATTAGGTGTTGGGAGTAATGGGGGTAGATTAGATGGAGGGATATTAGGAGTTGGAAGAAATGGTGGAAAAGTGGATGGTGGAAGGTGTATGGTCACATGCTTTTGACATTTGTAGGATGATGGAGGAGGGATGGCAACATATGTTTTAGGCATATGATAGGATTTATGGTCGAAAGAGGACTTAAGATGGATGGAGGAAATGCCAACATATTCAACTTATTTTCCTTAGGCTGAGTATCCAAGGTCAAATGACTATGGAGGTACTTTGACATGGATGGGCTCCAAAATACCTTGTTCACAAATGCCTAAACCTTTACCTTGGTAGTTCATGTTTCAGAGTATGTGATAGATAATAGGACTAGGTGTAGGTGGAACACTAGACACAAGTTAGTTATTGGATGGAGAAGGAAAAGTGGATAATGGTTGTTGTAGTTATAAGGAGGAACATTCGTGAATGAGGGTGGAAAGACCAATTGGATATTATAGATTTGAAATGGAGTTGATGGTGGATATGGAAGGATCATTTGGATTTTGATTAACATTGCATTTACTAAGATCCAAGATATTTGTTTGATCTTCTATGTTGACTTGGGAGGCATGTGTCTCATCATGGCAAGTGAATGTTTGTGAATAATGAATAGGAATAGGTGGAGGTGTATTTGGGATATCTTTCTCATGGATGGGTAGAGGATCAAGTTGCTCATGGATAGGATCTTTTTCATTATGGATATCATCTTGATCATAGAAAATATATAGATTATGAATAGGTTGGATGAAAGTGATTTGATCTTGATTAGGAATAGGGCTTGATGTTTCCACATGCTTAGGATTAGGCTCTTGACATACCTCTTGGCTTGATTGAATGGAAGTGGATGATGAAGGCTCTTGGAGGGGCTCGACATGTTCTTGATGGTCCATCTCATGAGGACATGATTGAGATTGACTTGGGATCATGAGGGGAGACATAGAATAGGTTCAAGGGGTTGTGGGTGAGATGATGGAATTAGAAGACTAGGAATGTTATTGGAAGAATATTTTGCAAGCTCAATGATGGGAAATGGTTGAGATGGTTGACTCCTTGCTAATATCCCTTGGGTGACATCCTTTGTATGTGGATGGGTGGATTTGGGTAATTCCATAGGTTTACTTTTGAAATGTTTGAATTTAGGGCATGGATTTGATCGAGGATTAGATGATGGTGGGGATAATGAAGAGTTTGATTGGTTAGAAGGTGGAGAGGCCAATGGATTAGGACTAGGACATGGTGGCTTAGGGATATGAGTTTTATTTGATGGTGGTATGATAAAATAATGGGGTGCATGGACTAGATTGGTGTTCCCCTTGTCAAATGGATCATGAGAATTGAAAGGCTCTTGATTTTGTTTCCAAGGTGGACTTGGTCTCTTATTTTCTTGTTGCGATATGGGTGAGAAATTATTAGGTTAGCATGATGATGAAGGTGACACATAGGATTGTGGTTGAATGTGTTGAGGTTGGAATGGTGTTTGGACTTGATGTGGTATGACTTGTTGTTGTGATAATGATGGAGGGGTTGCATAGGATAATGGATATTGAGAGATGTGATAGAGCTTTCAAAATTTTACAAATTTTAGCTGGTTCCATGATAAAATTTGTCAAATTTTCACCCTTGTGATTGATGGTCATAGTTTAGGGTTGAGGGGTTTGTTACCCTTGTTTAAATTTTTCAAACTTATTGAACCATTGTGTCATATTTTCATTTTGACCCATTGCACTAGGTCACCAATTTTCTTAGTTAGAACTTATGGCATCATGCCCGTTGTCTTTACCGACTCCATTGCTTAGACCTATTAGTCATCGAGTGCTTGTTTTATTTTAATATTTAATGGTTGGACTGGATTATTTCATGTTTTAAAGACTTATGTATTAAGTCTTTAGTTATTGAGGGGTCATTACCCATCACCTAGCCCATGGCCCCTTCCTTATAATAAACAATGTGCATGTGCAAAAATCCAAGCCGTTGGATTTAATGATCAATATCCAAGCCCTTGCACACATGTCATGTAGTATTAAAAAAAAAAAAAAATTGGTTTGTGTGGTGTGCGCAATTGCTACACTCCTCCAAATCAAGTGGGACCCATTTCCCACTATCAGCTTGATCTCCCATTGCAGAGGATCAATGAATCTGATGTATTGTTGGGTCTTAATCTAAGTTGTAGAGTTCGTACCATGTAGAATATTAAATGGCATCACCTAACACCATCCATAGTCTGCATGATGGTGATGCATGGACTTTGTTGGTGACATAAGGAGGCTAGATGGGGCCTGTGGGTGGTACACATATTTCTGATTGGGGGAAGCATCATTGCCGATGGGCTTTCCATGCAACAACATGGAATTTTCAAATGTTTTTGAACCAATATGAGTCATTCAATAAGCCAACGCACTAGTGCATCGACAAATGATATTAAAAATATAGAATTATCCATGTGATGGCTAATGAGGCTCTACAAATGAAGAGAATTAATGGTGCAATCTCTTTGAAGGATATTAGCCTTATCTCCATGTGTGCGAAGGGCCACTTCCTAGAAATTATGATGAATTGTACGCTGATTTCCATGTACCTACGAATAAATGGTGGTGAAATAGATGCTAGTGAATTATCACTCGATCGCTTGTGCTTAAATTGGAGCATTGATGATTGTTTCATCAATTTTCTCAATAATATGGATGATAGATTTTCATTTTCCACCATAGTAATTAAGATTTTGGAATTATTTATTTTTGTAGTAGGTGGTTTTTACTCCTACAAAGATTTTGAGTTTGGGTATGAAATGAGAAAAGTCGACTTCTTCTCCTTCACCTATACATAGGTTTGCAAGGATGAATATATGAAGATCTCCTCAAGAGGTGCAATGACATGAGAAGAGTACCTTTCCATGTGCTCTTATCCTAAAGGAGGAAGACATGAAGTTCATCCTAGGTGTTACTAGGTGTAGATCTCAACTCAAAGGCCAAGCTACGAAATCAAAGGTGGTGGTGCTTGGCAAGGAGAGGAAGTTTGTGAAGCATGAGAAGGGATCAAAGGCCAATCTTCAAATTCAGAGGTGGTGGTGCTTGGTAAGGAGAGGAAGTTTGTGAAGCATACGAAGGGATCAAAGACTAGGTTGAGGTACGATCATGGCTCTCTAGGTCAACAAAATTCACCCATTAATGTCTCTGGTGATTCTGGTGATAGTGATGCAGAGACTGACTCTAACTACATCTATTTCCTCATGTCTTTGAATGAGATGGTTGGTGTTCATGAACAAGTCCTCATGGTTTCTGCAATTACTGCACTGGCACCATGTAATTTTGTTGTCATTGATGTTGTGAAGTGTGATAATGAAGAAGAGGTGGTTGTTTCACCTCCCACTAAGGAAAAAACAAGAAGTCATCATGTGTACCATGGTCGTGGTTTTTTGGGTTTTCCATTTTTGTTCTGATGTTGATGCTAGTGCTTTTTGGGTTCGACATGGATGTGGAAAACAAGGCTTTTATGGCATATTTCTATGGGTATGATGACACTGACTATTATGTGGGTTGTTACAATTTGGATTCCCGTTTTTAATAAATTATTACATCGAACCGTATGTAAATTATGAAATGCAAATGAAATTCTCTTTTGAAATGAAATTTTGGTGAAATGTAACTAAAATGATCTTGATGCTTGTCACTCTCTTGTGATATGAAAGAGATCTTAAGGCTCATTGCAAGGGTCATATTTTTGAGTCTAGAAGGTCTAGGCAGGGTATAGTGAACACATAAAATGCAAAATTCCTGATGAGTTTGTAACTAATTGTCTTGAGTAGGTTTTATGTATGAAATAGTCTTATATGGTCTTATGAAATTACTAATATTGAAAGAAATCTACAAAAATAAAGTATATTCTCTCATGTGTGCTGTTATGGTAGACTATGAATGAAAGTATCAAGTGTAGTTTCATTTATCTTCAATGGTTCATTTGAATGTATGATTCTATTTCTTTCCTTGACTCAATGAGTTAATCAAATGCTTGAGAAATAATTGTAGGTCTATGATAATGTACTAAGGATATGATAAGAAGTGATGCTTTAAGTACTATGATGTTTTATGATGTAATGCATTGTAAAAAACCATTCAATCATATTAGGATACAGTATTGTGTATGACTGAATATTTCATGCTTGACTCTTGCCCAATTTGATGAGGCACTGACTTATCCATTTAGAATTCTTATAGTTTATTGGAATCAAAAAATACCCATCTATGGATTCAAGATTGGAACACTACTAAATTCACATTTTATCCATGTTGGGATGCAAATATCAAAAATACCAAATGTTCGTAGCAACTTAGAGGTCATTTGTTTAAGGTTGGCCAAGCCTCTGATAAATAATGTCTAATTGCACTCAATAGAGACAATTCTGTGTATGGAAGTGTTCTTGAGATATGGAATATCATATGAACACAATAAGGAATACCCTCATTGGTTTCATAGAGCCTAAAGAGTAGGGGTAAGGCCCTGAGAAGCTTTACCTACTAGTTGGCCAGTAACTTTGATAATTCTTGAACATAGAGATTGGCTACCCCTTAGGGAGTTTCAAGGTTCAGCTGGAAAAGCTAAACAACCAACAAGGTGGATTGATATGGATAAGGGTTGACATTGGAAGAGGTGTGATAGGTTATTGAAGGGGTAACATGATATTTGGATGGATGAGGGTGATATGATGATATAGGTGATACATAGGATTGATGTGAAATTTGTTGATGTGGTGATTGGATTTGATGATGTGTTTGTTGGATTTGACAAGTGGCCACGAGGCATTGGGATTGTGCTATGAGTTTTTGCATTTGAGGTGATTGGCTTATTTGAGGTTTTTGGATCATGTCATGGATTCCTTGAATGATTTTTTGTTTTAAAGATGATTGGCTTGTTTGAACTACGATGGTTTATGGGATTGAACGCAAATTCAATAAACACTTGAAATGTAATGGAAACAATCTTCCTAGATAAATATTAGGATTATTGTAGAGTCAGGGATAGGAAGGAAGAACTTTTTTAAGTGAGGCAATTGGAAGATGAGAGTCTATAGGACTATGTGGATAGGTATCAATTTTTTCTACAAAGGTGTGGAAATGGATTAGATCAAGAAATCAATAAATCTATCTTTCTAAAAGGAATTGATGATGATTGCAGAGATACCCTAAATTTGATAGGAAAATGAGATATTAATAAACAAACCCTTGAGGATATCATTGAGATTTGTAGGAATTACTCTGGAACAAGAATAGGTTATAGGAGAAGGAACAAGGGTTCCTCAGCTGATGTCTCCAAAGTTATGGAAGAACTTTCAAACTTAAAAACAAATATTCTCCTTCACCTTAGTTCTCAACTAGATAAAAGAATAGTTGAACCTTTGTCCATTTACTATCATAAATGTAGGGATAAGCATCCACTAAGAGGGTGTCCTCTTAATCAAGTAGATCTATGTGATATATTGTGAAAATAAACACTCCACTGAAAAATGTAGTCCCCTCCTAGAAATTAGGAACCAATTGAAGAAACCAGTAGAAGAGGAATTGAATTTTGTAGGACAAAGACAGTTCAACCTTGCCTTTGTTCAACCTATAAATAATACTAATTGGGGCTCAAATCAGTGGAGTAACCAATGCAATTCTCTTGGCCAATGGAACCCCCAATCATAGTGGAATCCTCAACAAATGAAAATTCCACCTCCATCCATGACAACCCCTTGGGTACCACCATGGGGACAATCTGAATATTCACAATTAAACCAACCTCAATGGTAGCCAAATCAATCTTAATGGCAGTAGAATCAGACCCAATGGTAGCCTAACCAGTGGTAGCCTAATCAAGGAAATAACCAATGGTAGAATCAAGGGCCAAAGAGACCTTGGAATTAAAATCATATAAATGGAAAAAACCAACCTTCAAGCTTTGAACCAGTCAACCAACCTCAAATACCTTCTGAAAAATTTCCTAATCCTAAGAATGTTAAACCTCAACAACCTACCTATAATGCTGACCGTGACACAGTTAATTTGAATAACATTGAAATAGGGGATATTCATTTAAGAAATAGAGTTGTACCATCAAAACATGATGAAACTAAGGAATATCAACAACAAAATTTAGTGCAGGATATAGAACAAGGAATTAAGGATGATCATTTTAAACAAGCACCATTTCCTTCATGATTTCATCAAGAAACATTGGTTGAACAAGTTGATAAAAATAATGATCTGGTTGACCCCAAAATTATTGATGAGCTTAAGAAAAAAACATTGAAATTCCCCTTTTAAGAGCTATCCATGATATACCAAAAATCAACAAGATAATCAAAACTTTGTGTGTTAAGACATGAGGGAGGAAAAATAAATTGCCCCCTACAATTCAAGTTGGAGGGAAGTTGTCTGATGTCTTATCAGGGAAGTTAATTCCACAGAATTATGGTGATCTAGGAAGTCCTATGGTTACCCTTTACATTAAATTTGTTGAAATTCAGAATGTTCTTATTGATTTGGGAGTTACCATTAATGTTATTACTACTGAAACAAGTGAAAAGATAGGAATTATGAATGTTAAGCCAATGACTACAATTCTACAATTAGCTGACCAATCAGTTGAAGAACTTGAAGGAATTCTTGAGGATTTCATTATCATTATTGACACATGGGATTATCTAGTTAACCTACTTGTTTTACAAAAACTAAACAATGAAAAATAGGTTATCTTATTATCTTAGGAAGATGCTAGTTTGCAAAAAATTTCACACTCATTGATTGTAGATTTGGTAGTATGACTATTTCAAATGGAATTAGATAGAAGGAATTGACTCTGTATCAACCAACAAAACCTTCTTTAACATCTGATAATCAAATCTAAACTAATGATCCTAATTATGAAGATGAATAAATAAGAGGCCTTGCAATGATGACCTTGGCAAAGCATGCTGAGGAATATCAAGAATTTTCATACATAAATGAGGAAGATCTGGGAATTGTTTGTGATTCTGAAACTCTACCATGTTGTCCTTTTGTTAAAACCTAAAAAATTGATGAGAATCAGTTACCTCACCAACTTCTACTACATCCTTGTCCTTTGAACATTTTAATTGGTGATCTCTCAAATCTTTAGGAAAAGACAAAACAAATTATAGTACAAGAACATAAACCTCTACTTATTAACAACTCTCTAACAGAGAAACAAGAGGAAGGTTTAAAAGGAATTTTAGAGAAAAATATAGAAGCCTTCACTTCAGACTATAAGGATATCAGAGGAATCCATATAGACATATTGGTGCAAGAGCACCTAGATCCTGACCCTAACATGATAGGAAAAAGGACCTTAAAGGTTCACCAAGGGATTTGAAGACAAGTTCACCAAGTGTTTTAAAGGTTTTATGTTTTATGCAACGAGGAAGTTGCAAAATATGTTCAATTAAGTTGCTTTGTACTCAGTCCTCATGTATGTCATATGACAAGGGGTGGTAGATAGGTAGTAGAAGGATTTAAGCCATGTATTTTATACAAATAAGTTCTCATTAGACCACTTTAAATAAGTTGGGTGAGCATGGGATCAAAAGGACCAAACATTACAAGTATGTAGTGAAATTGATTAACCAAAATTATGTAAAATGCTTAACCTTCACCTCCAAATGGTCATAAGTGGTTCAAATTTCTGTTGTAGGGTAGTTGGTCAGTTGTAGGAGAAATTTGGATGTTGCAATCACCATTTATTCATGTACTCTCCAGAGGAGAAGGTTGTTCTTCGGTTCTAATAAAAAAAAAATCATTGTGGCAAACATTGATCACTATTTCTTCCTTTAGTTTTCTGAACTTTGCTCCTTGATCTGGGCTCGTACAGATTCAAGATGCCTTGAGGCATTGAATGATTGCTTATTCATGTGTTTATCATATTTCATGTTTGTCTTGGGGGCTTAATTCTTTTGCTTGTGTGACTGGGATCAGCAAACTACAAGGTACCCTATTTTCTATGTTTGGAGTTTTGAGGACAGCACCAGGATCAACTAACCAATCCACCTACTATTCTAGATCTGTGGCTTAGTGGATTGGTTTGTACCATGTCTGGTTAAGTGTGCACATACCTTAGGAGAAGGAGAAGGAGAGATTTCTACCATAGTGTGAGATCTAGTGCTGATCAGGGCTAGTTAGACCATGAAAATAGGGAACCCAATGATGAATTCTGAGAATTAGTGAGTGAGAAGGTATTGTGAGAGTTTCTTGGGTCAAGGCAGATATAATGTGTGGTGTTTGGACCCTTGGAAGGATTGGGGAAGGTCAAGAGTAGGGAGTTACCCCTAAACCCTTGTTTTGGTGAGTGCTTGAGAGGGTTTCTTGGAACAGAGGGTTAGAATCCATTTAGATGAAAAACATCATTGTAATCTGAGCTTTGAGACCATTTGTTAGGACTATCCAAGGTGCTTTGGTGAGTGTCCATCATTGGAAGGGTGGTTCCTTTGGAAAATAGACCAAATGGTGAAGTCTAGAACCGGGTAATTGTATCAAAAGTTCAGGTTGGTCCAAAACAGTGACCCTTGATTTTCATACATGTTGTGTAACCCTAAAAAGGGTATCCTAATCTCCTCTTTAATTATTGGGTGAAACTTGGCCTATTCTGGTTTTGGGAGAGCTACAAGGGCAGGGTGATGTGTAGGTTGCTAGATGGTAAACCTTGGGGAATTGGTGATTGAGATTGTGTAGGAACTCCTATTTTTCGCATAGCAAATAAGGTTGTCACTTACCTCTACATCATAGTGGTATCAGAGCAAGGGAGTAGGTATTTATGAAAGATCAAGATTGAAGTTTGTGTACAAGAAGAAGAAGATAGTTGGAGGGAACAAAATGCCTCCTAAAAATAATGTTGTTGCAAGGAAACTTGATACTCATGAGAAGGATATAGATATACTGAAAAGGGAGATGGCTGCAATGAAGGCTAAGGGCAGGACCCTTCTGGAGGAAAGTGAGTCTGAAGAGGAAGAGACCTCTGGTGAAGAAGAAGAGATGGATCCAGATGATGTTAGAACAATGAAGCTATTGAAGGCTGTGAAGAAGGATGGACATGGCAATATGGATGTGCCTATGTATGGAGGAAAAATTGATAGTGAAGAGCTCTTGGATTCGATAGGGTCTTTGGAGAACTACTTTTATAGTGAAGATGTTGATGAAGGACATAAGGTGAAGAGAGCAAAAACAAAACTGAAAGGACATGCTTTGGTGTGGTGGAATTTTGTGCAAGAAGATAGGTTGAGAAAAAGGTAAGAGCAAGATCATTTCTTGGGAGAAGATGAAAGCAAAGAGACAAGGTAAATTTCTTCCTTTTGATTACAATATTCAATTGCTTAAGAAATTGTAGAATCTTAGACATAAAGAGTTAGATGTGCAAGCATATACTGAAGAGTTTTATAGGTTAAGTATAAGGACTAAACATGAAGAAGATGAAGAAGAGATGACTGCTAGGTACTTGAATGGTTTGAGGTTCAACATTCAGGATGAAATTAGCATGATGGCACCAAAATCAGTAGATCAATGCTTTCAAATGGCGATGAGGGAAGAAATAAAGCTAAAGAGGAGACAAGAGAAGGAAGCAAGGGGAAGAGATAACACCTCTAGAGGAAGAGGATTCAATCCTAGTTCAAGGGAAAACAATGAAGGTCAAAGAGATGAAAAAAAGGATCAAGAGCAATCTGATTCAAGAGGTGGATGGAGAGGTTCAAGAGGCAGATTTAGTGGAGGAAGCAGATCATATCAGTTCTCAGGAAGATGCTACAATTGCAACCAGTCTGGACATCTAGCCTTTAAGTTCCCTGAGAAACAAGGCTCAAGCTCTCATGGTGGAGAAAGGAGGAATCAATTAGTGCATGAGGATGAAGAGAGTGTGACTACACCTGTAGTAAACCTTACATCAGAAGAAGGAGAGGCACTCATGATAAGAAGAATTGTGTTGCAAGCATCCAAGGAGGAAGATTCAAGCCAAAGAAGGAGCGTATTCAGAGCTACACGCAAAAGCAAATTTAAAGTGTGTCAAGTTGTCATTGATTCTAGTTCTCAAGATAATCTAGTGTCTAGGGAAATGCTGGACAAGTTGTGTTTGGAAAGGTTACCTCATGAAGCACCCTATAAAGTCTCTTGGGTAAATGATAATCAGACCTTGGTAGAAAAAGAGCAAGCACATGTTGATTTTCAAATTGGGGAGTATAGTGATAAGGTCCTATGTGATGTTTTTCCAATGGATTGTTGCCATGTGCTCTTGGGGAGGCCTTGGTAATTTGATAGGAGGTCTATGTATGATGGCTGGGAGAACACATACACCATTAGGAAGGGGGACAAAACCTTTAAGTTACTTCCCTTGAAGACAAGTGTGAAGGATAAAGGTAAGGCTAAAGTAGTTTTGTTTGGCAAAAAGGAGCCTTTAAGGCTTGAGTTCAGTCAGTCTGATAAGGTTATAGGTAGAGAGTAGGCTAGGGGAGTTGTGACAGTGAGGAGAACACCCACAAGTGGTGTTAAGATAGTACAAAATGTGTTTTTGCAAGAGGCGGGGAAGACACTCATACCTAGGTCTGATTTGGTCAAGAGGAATGATAAGAAGACAGTGGTTGATGGTTTCATACCTAGGTCTGATACACTCAAGGAGATGGAAGGTAGGATGATGCACAAGCATGACAAGCAAGGTGGAATGCTTCCCAAGGAGGCTGAGATTATTGTGGGGACTATTGAGAGTCCAATCAGTAGGAGTAATGGTGAAAGGTATGAGAGTTTTACAAGAATGAGGACTGGTGAGTCTGACAAGGTAATGGTCCTTGGCAATGATAGTGTGCAAGGTCTGATCACACTCAGTAAGGAATTCATGGAACAAGAGAGTATAGGTTTGAGGACAGTAAGAAGAGGGAAAAGTCTGCAAGCAATGTTAGGTGGATCCACATGTGGAGATGAGACAATGAAGAATTTGGGATAGTGTGTTGCTAACCATTGTGTGTTTGCAGGTATAAAGGCAAGGGGAATATCAACTTTTGCTCCAAGGGTGAGGAAAAGGCCAGTACCAGGTCTGGATATATAGGGAGTAGCAAGGTGGAGGAATGGAGTACACTCTTACTCTTGGGACAAGAGTTTCCCTATGGGGGGGAGTATGGTGCAAGAGCACCTAGATCCTGACCCTAACATGATAGGACAAAGGACCTTATAGGTTTACCAAGGTATTTGAAGACAAGTTCACCAAGTGTTTATAAGGTTTTTATGTTTTATGCAACGAGGAAGTTGCAAAATATGTTCAATTAAGTTGCTTTGTACTTAGTTGTCATGTATGCCATGTGACAAGGGGTGGTAGATAGGTAGTAGATGGATTTAATCCATGTATTTTATAAAAATAAGATCTCATTAGACCACTTTCAATAAGTTGGGCGAGCATGGGATCAAAAGGACCAAACATTACAAGTATGTAGTGAAATTGATTAACCAATATTATGTAAAATACTTAACCTTGACCTCCAAACGGTCAGAAGTGGCTCAAATTTCTGTTGTAGGGTAGTTTTTCAGTTGTAGGAGATAGTTGGATGTTGCAATCACCATTTATTCATGTACTCTCCAGAGGAGAATGTTGTTCTTCGGTTCTAATAAAAAAAAAATCATTGTGGCAAACACTGATCACTATTTCTTCCTTTAGTTTTCTGAACTTTGCTCCATGATTTGGGCCTGTACAGATTCAAGATGCCTTGAGGCATTGAATGATTGATTATTCATGTGTTTATCTTCTTTCATGTTTGTCTTGGGGGCTTAATTCTTTTTCTTGTGTGACTGGGATCAACAAACTGCAAGGTACCCTATTTTATGTGTTTGGAGTTTTGAGGACAACACCATGATCAACTAACCAATCCACCTACTATTCCAAACCTGTGGCTTGGTGTATTGGTCTGTACCATGTCTGGTTAAGTGTGTACATACCTTAGGAGAAGGAGAAGGAGATATTTCTGCCATGGTGTGAGATCTAGTGTTGATTAGGGGTAGTTAGACCATGAAAATAGGGAACCCAAGGATGAATTCTGAGAATTAGTGAGTGAGAAGTGACTATGAGAGTTTCTCGAGCTGGGGCAGAGATAATGTGTGGTGTTTGGACCCCTAGAATGATTGGGGAAGGTCAAGAGTAGGGAGTTACCCCTAAACCCTTGTTTTGGTGAGTGCTTGAGAGGGTTTCTTGGAACAGAGGGTTGGAATCCCTGCAGATGAAAAACATCACTATAATCTGAGGTTTGAGACCATTTTTTAAGACTATCCAAGGTGCTTTGGTGAGTGGCCATCATTGGAAGGGTGGTTCCTTTGGAAAATAGGCCAAATGGTGAAGTCTAGAACCGGGTAAGTGTATCAAAAGTTCAGGTTGGTCCAAAACAGTGACCCTTGATTTTCATACATGTTGTGTAACCCTAAAAATGGTATCCTAATATCCTCTTTAATTATTGGGTGCTTTGGAAAGATTGGGTGAAACTTGGCCTGTTCTAGTTTTGGGAGAGCTACAAGGGTAGGGTGATGTGTAGGTTGCTAGATGGTAAACCTTGGGGAATTGGTGATTGAGATTGTGTAGGAACTCTTATTTTTGGCATAGAAAATAAGGTTGTCACTTACCTCTGCATCACATATGTACACACCACATCTATAGTGAGGATTTCAAAACCATAAGACAACCTTAGAGAAGAATCAACCCTGCACTAAGAGATTTTGTGAAATTAGAGATAGAAAAATTTCTCCAGGTAGGATTTATTTATCCTATTTCAAATAGAAAATGGGTTTCTCCATTATTCATTGTACCTAAGAAAAATGGGAAATTGAGGGTGTCCGTGGACTAAAAATAAATAAATAGGTCTACAAAATGGATTATTTTCGATTACCCTTCATAGATCAGGTATTGGACAATTTATTTGGAAGTAGTTATTTTTGCTTTCTTGATGGGTTTAGTGGTTACAATTAGATTTAGGTAGCTTTAGAGGATCAAGATAAAATGAAATTTACATGTCCATGGGGTACATTCGCTTATAGGGTTCTACCTTTTGGATTATCTAATTCTCCTGCAACCTTTCAATGTGTTGTCCTTGCTATCTTTGCAGACCTAACATAAACATGTGTGGAAGTTTATATGGATGATTTCATGGTCCATGGAAAAACCTATGAGGAGTCTTTGGAAAGTCTGGAAAAAGTATTAAATAGATGTAAAGAACATAAAATGTCTTTAAACCATGAGAAGAGTTTTCTAATGATTGCAAAAGGAATTGTCTTGGGTCATCACGTATCAAAAGAATGAATTAAAGTAGACCTAGAGAAAGCTGAAATAATTTTACAAATACCCATACCTTTGAGTCAAACAAACGTAAGGAGTTTTTTCGGACACTCTGGTTATTACAAAAAATTTATAGAGGGATTTAGTAAAATTGTAGGTCCACTCTTTACTTTGTTGAAAAAAGACTCTGAATTTTTGTGGATTTCATCATGTCAAGAGTCATTTTATCAAATCAAACAAGCTTTAACAACTTCACCTATTATTACTAGTCTAGTTTGAGGTGAACAATTTCACATTAATATAGATGAGTCTAATTTTGTAATCGAAGTAGTTATTGGATAGAAGGATGAAGATGGAGTGATGCATGCTATATATTATGTAACCAAAAAACCTCAATCTAATAGAACTAAATTACACTACTACTGAGAAGGAATTTTTAGTGGTTGTGTTTGCTATAAATAAATTCTGACATTATATCACTCGATATAAGACTTTTGTTTATACTAACCATGTAGCTATTCATTATCTTTTGAACAAAGCTATTTTGGGAGGAAATATAATTAGATGGTTGTTAAATTACTATAGGAGTTTGATATAACCATCATTGATAAGCCAAGTAGAGATAATGTTGTAGCTGATTTTCTGTCAAGAATGGTTTTGCAAGGTAATATTGAACCTGTGGAAGATGTGTTTCTTGATGAATATCTATAGGAGTTGAGAAAATACAACACCACAAACCCCGAAGATCACCTGCATGCAAATAACCTATCACAAAAGAAGAGATGGAGACAAACAAGCAAGGGTTCTCTGAAAACTAAAAAATGTATATATTAGAGAGAATGAGAGAATGAATTGATATGAAATACAATGGGATCAATCCTTATAAAAAGGAGATCATGCAAACCCTAATAGGAAAAACCCTAATAGAAGCCCTAATAGGATAGCATTTAATAATTAATATAATTATTAAATGTCACTATATGCAAACTAACGTGAAATCTTAAGAAGGGAATAAAGGTAAATTAATCAACATAATTAAGTTAAAACCTTTACTCTAACACCCCCCCTTAAGATGAGCAACAGTGCAGCTACAAACAAATGCAGAAAAGCAAAGGTAACTACAAT
Organism: Sequoiadendron giganteum; assembly: GCA_007115665.2. Taxonomy (NCBI): domain Eukaryota; kingdom Viridiplantae; phylum Streptophyta; class Pinopsida; order Cupressales; family Cupressaceae; genus Sequoiadendron; species Sequoiadendron giganteum. Next base: position 750,807,072 of record CM021102.1, on the reverse strand, counting down.
GCAAGAAGGCAACATGGGTCCCAGCAACTAGGCCAGATCAGGTACCCAAATACAACCAAATCTCTGTAAAATGGAGAAATAGAGAAAACCTCATGGGAAAAAGCTCTACTCCAAAAAGAGAAGAAGAAAGCCAAGAAGAGACATCACTGAAGCAGAAGAAGCTGCAAACAACTGTCGAAAGATGACTGCTATGGTACTGAAGAATCTTCGTTGAAGATAGGATGATCAGGAACAAGAAGACAACAATCTACATAAGTGCCCATATGACACTACTCGAATCAGATGGCAAACAAAGGCAAACACCTGGAACGAAGATACAAATGGCACAAGAATCAATAGTCTGTAACACTGATCAACTGAGAATGGAAGATTCCTTTCAAGGCAAAACCAAGGAAGCATTAGCATGAGCAGTATAATACCCCCCCATAATGGTGAACTGGGAGCCTGACAGATCAACTGAAATGGTGTGCAACACCCTATAGTGCATGAAGAAAAAGATACAACATCTGAAAGTGCATAAGAAAGCACCTGCAACTGAAAAAGTGGTGTGCAAAACAAAGCACATATGCATGAGGCTGGAATCATACGATCCATGGTCGTCGTGGAGGTACACTCACCGGACAAAGGTGTGATGGCAAACAAAGGCAAACTACACAACCCCCCATGGTATGGATTCACTGTCGTCGTGGAGGGATACTCACCAGACAATGATGCGATGGAAAAACAAAGGAAAACTACACAACCCCTCATGGCACTTTATAATATCAGTGCAAGTACAAAACATGGCACAACCTTATGTGCAAAATCTCCAAAAGATGCATGTACAATAGTGTGGCACTTTATTTTAGTGTGTTTACATAAAAGATAGCTTACAAATGATGCTAAAAATGTCCTCAAAGGACAAAATGCTGGAAATACATGAAGAACAGCCAAAAACAAAGCATCCCATGCAAACAAAATATTTCTAAGAGCAAATATGTCTAGGTAATCCACCAGAGTGTGAAAACACAAATAACTAAATAAAATATACCTAGAGTGAAATATGGAAAAATGGCATGGATGAAACTGAAGAGCTCTGAAATACAGTTCCAACGCCACTGAGATTGCGAAAAATGGAGAAACTAATCAAAAGTTATGAGCTTGAGACTGAAAATAGCCCCTTTGTCTTCAACTGGCTGTAGAATGTACCAACGGAAAAAAGATGTGATGAGACCCACACCATCGGAGATATGAAAAAACCAGCTTTCCAATGATATCTCGTTTGCCAAAAAAGATATTGTATGCCCAAGTTATGGCCTTCAGAATAAATAAGCTCCAAAGAGGGAAAAAACCAATGCTGGGTTAAATTTGACGGTCATATGGCCGTCGCAGCAAAAACATTGTGTTAAATTTTACGGCCAAACGGCCGTCACCGTAAAATTACGATTGGGCTATAAATGAAAAAAATTGTTTTTTATAAAAAACAATAAAAAGATTTGATTTTTTTGTAAAAAAATCATAAAAAAAATATTATAGAAAAAGTTTTTATTGAAATTTTTTTTTTAAAAAAAATGGGGTGGGGGAGGCACGTGGGCCCACCCCCACTGTACCCTGTAGTGCAGTGCGGGTACACTACGTAACACTGCGCAGGGTAGACTGTGCAGGGTCTGCGCAGGGTACTCTGCCTACGCAGGGTCCCAGGCCCTACCGGCCTAAGCAAGCCGTTAAAAGGCTTAAAAGAATTTTCGGCGAAATTTAATTTTTTCGGATTTTTTTTTTTGAAATTTTTTTTAAAAAAAATACAAAATATATTTTTTCGATTAAAAAATGACGAAAAAAAGCGGAAAAGTTTTTTTACCAGTAAATGGACGGTCGTACGGCCGAATTGTAAACAAAAATTTGCCTCAAATTTCGACTTTGTCCAAAAAGGACGAATGGACAGTCGATTTAGGGGTTTTGGACCGCTACGGATGCAATGGCAATGTCCGTTTGAGCTGAAAATGCTTCAAAAATGTAGGTATGCCCTAGATCAAGAAAACAAGCCCCAAACCCTTGAAGCTCCAAAAATCTTCAAAACAAGAACAGGAAGCAGCAGGTGTGGAGCTCTGATACCATGTAGGAGTTGAGAAAATACAACACCACAAACCTCGAAGATCACCTGCATGCAAATAACCTGTCATAAAAGAAAAGATGGAGACAAACAAGCAAGGGTTCTCTGAAAACTAAAAATGTATATATCAAAGACAATGAGAGAATGAATTGATATGAAATACAATGGGATCAATCCTTATAAAAAGGAGATCATGCAAACCCTAATAAGATAACATTTAATAATTAATATAATTATTAAATGTCACTATATGCAAACTAACATGAAATCTTAAGAAGGGAATAAAGGTAACTTAATCAACATAATTAAGTTAAAACCTTTACTCTAACAATATCTATTTGCAATATCTATTCAGTCACCATGGTTCATTGATATTGAAAATTACTTAGTAATTGAGAAATGTCCTTATTTTTTAGCAAAACAAAAAAATAGGTTGATTAGAGAAAGCTCTCGGTTTGAATGGATTAAGGGTTGTTTGTTTAAAATTTTCCTAGATCATGTAATGAAAACATGTGTGTAGGAAACTGATGTATATGATATATTGAGAGCATGTCATGATGAACCAGGAGTAGGACATTACTCAACCATATGAATAGTGCATAAAATCTTGGGAGCAGGCTATTTCTAGCCTACTATGACTAAGGATATATCTCATTATATCAGACATTGTGATCAGTGTCAAAGAATGGGGAGGCCTACAAGATCAAAAAAGATGCCATTACAAAAAAAAGTGCCACTTAAACCATTTGAAAAATGGGATATTGATTTCATTGGCCCAATAGATCATCCATGAAAGGGAAATCATTACATACTCGTATGTACTGACTATGTTACAAAATGGATTTAATTCAAAGCATTGCTAGCTACGAAGGAGGAGAAAGTTGCAGATTTCATATATAAGAAAATTCTACAAAGATATGGATCACCTAAAGCACTTGTTTTAGATCATGGGCCTCAATTCATGTCTTTGATGCTTCAGGCGTTCTTACCTAGATATCAAGTTCAACACAACAAATCATCACCCTACCATCCTCAAGCTAATGGACAGGTAGAGGTGACTGATAAAGAACTAGAAAAAATTCTCACAAAAATAGTCTCATCTACAAAGAATGACTGGTCTAATAGGTTAACCAAAGTTGTATGGGCATATAATACAACATGGAAGACAACTACTGGATTTTCACCATATGAACTATTTTATGGAAAAAATCCTATCTTTCCTATTGATTTTGAGTTAGAAACACTTAGAACAACTGTAAATGTGGGGATAAATCTTACTGAAGCACAAAAGAATAGAATAATGCAACTGAATAAGTTGGATAAAATGAGAACTGAAGCTTTATACCAAACTGAAATCATTCAAGGCTAGAGGAAATAATGGCATGATAAAAATATCTGCAACAAGCAATTTACTGTAGGTGATTGGGCTTTGGTGTTTGATTCAAGGTTTTAGGAATTTAAAGGGAAACTACACACCAGATGGCTTAGGCCATATGAGATTGCACAAGTATTTGATAATAGATTTGTTCAATTAATACCTATAGATGGATAAAGAAAAACAATGCTGGTAAATGGGAATACACTCAAGCTTTAGCATAAGCCAACATCCAAGGAGGATTTTTTCATAGACCTTCAAGCAAGAATTGACCATTTTACTAAGGAATATGTTTCTTCTTTAGGTGAAATGATCAGTCCTTAGATCCATTATATATATGGCCATAAATAAATAGAGTAAATTGAAAACCAAAAATGTCGGTTTACTTTGCAAAAAAATAAAAATAAAAATTCTCCTCTCTTAGGAATAAATATGAATAGTTCTGATATAGCCCAATTAGGCATGATAGCTCATAATAGATCCTGATCATGCTTGATCAAAATGAAAAATAAAGTATTAGTTCTCAATAGTTCATAAATAACTTATGATAATGCTTGATCGGACAAAAATTTAAATGATGAAAATTTTGATCATCTTCCCATCATTCTTGATCAAAATAAAAATGGAATAGACTCAAGTTTATAATAGCTCCTGATCACGTCTGATCGAAAGAAAGTCCAAATAATTAAAGTTTTTAAAATAACTCTCGATTGCTCCTGATCTCTTCTGATTGGTTGTTCTTGATGAATCAGAGAAATTTTTCTTTTTGAATGATGATTGCAATAATTCATGATAATCAAGAGCACGAAGAAATGATCATGTGTTGTCAGAAGCTTCCAACTTCATTTATTACTAATTCATTTGTGTAAATGTGTAGGTACAGGGCTAGTTGAATTTTGAGATTAATGAAATAACACATGGAAACAAGTGGGCTCCCACAAGGGTTGAGCTCAGCATGTCTTGCATTAATTATTGCTAATTTTAATAAGATCAAGTTCTTGTTGCGGATCACACAAATTAAGTGGGAATTTACTATCATTATTCGCCATCATTTGAATTTTTCATCATTGATAGGTAAACATTTATATTGCCATGCATTTTTCAAATTTTTAAGTACATCAATTGTAGTTTATAAAGTTTTCTTAAGGGATTAAATTATGACTATTTGATAAGCCAAATATATATATTTTTAAACATAGAATTGGATGCATCATTACTTAATTAAGTAATAAATATGACAAGATGGTTTTTAAGGTGAAGTGATATGCAATAAGGTTGAGACGTACATGACACACTGGTGACAGTACATTGATGAGACAAAATAGGCATGCAAGTACATGAAGTTAATATTGTGTTTATTATTATACATTTTCATTCATTTAGAAGGGAATTTAACTCTTCCATCTCAAAAAAAAAAGATAATTACGATTTTGGAAATTAGTTTCCGACATTGCTAGGAAATCTCTAAGCTTCTGAAGTTCCATAGTCTTTCAAAAAAATGGGAAACAAAAGAATGGTAGAACCAAAGGGAATCACATTAGATGTCGAGTTAAGGAAATATTTGTAGTAGGTAGGATGGTTTGATTTCATCCTTAAATATGAGGTTTACAAATGAGATATAGTGTTATAGTTTATCATAAATTTCCGTATAATTTTCACTACGGTCAGAGGAGAACCCATTGAAGTATCTACCACTGTAATCAGTGCATTATTCGGCATTCTAGAAAAAGGTGATATAATTCAACCTCAGATATCTAACTTGCAAGAGTTGCTGGAAAATTTCCTTGTTCCACCAAAACCTTTGCCAGTCTTTCATATACACAAAGGAAAGAATAAGGGCATTGAGGGAGGAAGTCTACAAGAACCCTTGGCATCCATTGCACTTTGCATTATGAATTTTTTCACCTACGAGTGTCAATTTGCCACCATTTTAGGGCCGCCACTCAAGTTGTTGAATCATGTTCAACATGGTGCAACTAAACCAAAAGTAAGGGTTAATCTACCTACTTTCCTTTTCCCTCAACTTACTGAAATGGCTGTGAAATGGAAAGAAAAAGAAAATAGAGTAGCTCATCATGGATTAATGCATTTGATAGTTAAACCTCATTTTATGTAAAAACCTAATTCAGAAGAAGAATGGAGAAAATTCTTGTTAAATACTGAGAAGAAAGAGGAAAAACATAGAATTTCCGAGAGTAAAAAACCTAGTCAAACTAGTAGGGAGACCTAAAAAGAAAAAAATAAAAAATAAAGGTTTTCACATAAAACCTAGTCAAACCAATAGGGAGAACTAGGAAGCAAAAATCAGAAAGTTCTGCTTCAGTAAAGAAAAGAAAAACAAAGGAAAAGAAAGCCTCAAAGGGTTTTGAGACTAAGAGAAAAAGCTCCAAAAAGCATAAAATTGCAAAGATTGAAAGACCTAAAATAAAAACAAGGTAAAAAACACAAAGTTTTGAGCAAGAAAAGGTAGAACCTAAAAGGACTCCTCCCACCATCAATATTGATGAATCTAGGGGAGAAGAACTTGAAAAAGATGAGCTTGAAAAAGAAGAGCCTAAAAAGGAGGTATTCCAAGAAAAGGAAGAATCGAGAAAAGAAGGAGGGTCACAACCTCCAATGCAAAGCCCAAAATTTACTCCAAATATCATTTGTCAACTCCTAATTCCCATTTTTTGGAAGTTAATTTGTGAGCTCCTAGTTCCCCTTTTCAAGAGGATGATATTCAAAATATGGAAGTTGAACAAGAAGTTAATATTCCAAATATGGAAATTTAACACAAATCTAATATTTCAAATATGGAAGTTGAATGGGAATTTGATATTTCAACTATGGGAATTGAACAGTAAGAGATAGCCCAACACAATGAAGAAATCTTAAGAACACTTTCAAAACCACTAAAAAGAAGGGAGCCAATAACACCAAACAATATTAGTTGGAGCCTAGAATAGGTAAGACATGTGATAAATTTAATTCACCAAAAACAAGAATTTTGGATTGGGATGAGATTTAGAATGCCTATGATCATCATGCCTGCACCAAAGATAAATGCATCTACACAAATACCAGCTAAACTCATAAAAGCCTGGTATGATATGCTATAAAAGAATAATGGTTTTTCTCTATCTAAAATAACTGCTATGGAATATAGAGTAGGTGTTTTTGAATATGCCATCTAGATGGAAACACTCAATAGGGGTATTCCTAGTCCATCTACTTTGTAACCATGAGGGCATGGTTAAAAACGGGAGGGGGAGAATGATGAGGCCAGTAAAGACCTCATAATTAATAAGTTTATAACTTTTAATACTTTATATTTTGGCTTTAGAACTCATAATGTTTTCCTTTATGTAACTATTTATAAATCCAATGAGGTATAAAGACTTAGAATTTGAATGGTCAATATGAATGTTTATTTTTTTTAATTGCATGATTGATGTGGCTATCAACCTATGGATGTTTCATATTAAGTGCACCTTTATGATGTAACTAGACTAATATTTATTTCTCAGTTGAATCTTAATTGTTTTATGTTTAAAAGTGATGAATGGCTGACTTATGTGTGACTCATCCTCAAGTGAGTTATCTGTTAGCAAGATATCTCTTCGACTAGGATTAAATTAATTTCTTGATTATATTTTATTTTGAAATAAGAGTTTGATATTTATATCCAGCCCCAACTTAGTTGAATGTTAGATTGTATCAAGTTTCTGAACTTTCTCATGTAATTTATTTTTCTATTTTAAGCTAGAATCATTTTCTTTATACTTCATCCCTATCATAGCACATTTTGAGGAAATAAAAAGAAGTTGATTTCAAATTTGCTCTTAATTTTTCCAGAAGTAGAACAATCCACTTTTGGAAGGAAGGTGATCCTTTAGTTGTTAAGTTTATTTTTCACTACTCTGTTTTGTTTTATGTTCTATCTTGTTAGATTAGAATCATTTCATTTGTTGTGTGTTATAAAGAATCTTAAATCCGAGTTACATTTTACTATTTATTTTTTCTATGGTTTGATTCTTAGTCAAAAGTTATTATAGTTCTGAAATAGTCTATATCATCATTTTAATGGATTATGTGCAAAGAGGAACAATTAATAGTCAATTTAATAAAGTGATTAATGGAATAGTTTATTTCTAGAGAAATTAATTAAGTTTTAAATAGATTTCAAGATTTACTAGAGTAGATAAAGTTAATCTTTCATTCTTCCATAAATCTAAATTGTCATGAAACAAAAGCTCTTTTTTTAAATTCCATTTTGAAAGTTATTTAGAGTAAATCGAGGAATAGAAGGATAGTATAATAATCACTTCCGCTTAAATAGGTATAGCACAAAAATGCTCTCAATAGAGAAAAATAACTCCAAAATTCTCCTAATCGATCCAAAGCCAGCAACCCCCCGCCCCAAAACCAATCTGACTCTTCCCGCAAATAGTTTTAGACACCTCTAGGTTGACATTAAAGAAATGAAATGAGTAGGAATTGTGACAACAATGACATCCTACCATCACCAAGATCGACAGATGAGAATGAATGAGATGGAGATTATGAAATGGATGGTTGAGATCGAGCCTCCAAAAAGATGCCAAGATCAATGGTCTAGAATTGATGCACCAAGAATATGTCATTTTTGGAGGAATTAAGACAAGTATGATTGTAGGAGTTGAGAAAATACAACACCACAAACCCCAAAGATCACCTGCATGCAAATAACTTGTCACAAAAGAAGAGATGTAGACAAACTAGCAAGGGTTCTCTAAAAATTGAAAATGTATATATCAAAGAGAATGAGAGAATAAATTGATATGAAATACAATGGGATCAATCCTTATAAAAAGGAGATCATGCAAACCCTAATAAAACCCTAATAGGAAAAACACTAATAGAAGCCCTAATTGGATAACATTTAATAATTAATATAATTATTAAATGTCACTTTATGCAAACTAACGTAAAATCTTAAGAAGGGAATAAAGGTAACTTAATCAACATAATTAAGTTAAAACCTTTACATTAACACCCCCCTTAAGATGAGCAACAATGCAGCTACAAACAAATGCAAGAAAGCAAAGGTAACTACAATGCAAGAAGGAAAACATGGGTCCTGACAACAAGGCCAGATCAGGTACCCAAATACAACCAAATCTCTATAAAGTGGAGAAATAGAGAAAACCTCATGGGAAAAAGCTCTATTCCAAAAAGAGATGCAGAAGGCCAAAAAAAAAAAAAGAACATCACTGAAGCAGAAGAAGCTGCAAACAACTGTCAAAAGATGATTGTTATGGTGTTGAAGAACCTCCGCTGAAGATAGGATGATCAGGAACAAGAAGACAACAATTTACATAAGTACCCATATGACACTACTCGAATCAGATGGAAAACAAAGGCAAACACCTGGAATGAAGATATAGATGGCATAAGAACCAATAGTCTGAAACACTGATCAACTGAGAATGGAAGATCCCTTCCAAGGAAAAACCAAAGAAGAATTAGCATGAACAATATAATACCCCCCATAATGTTGAACTGGGAGAGCCTGATAGATCCACTGAAATGGTGTGTACCACCCTGTAGTGCATGAGGAAGAAGAAACAACATCTGAAAGTGCACAAGAAAGCACCTGCAATTAAAAAAGTGGTGTGCAAAATAAAGCACACATGCATGAGGCTGGAATCATATGGATCCATGGTCATCGTGGAGAGACACTCACCAGACAAAGGTGTGATGGAAAACAAAGGAAAACTACACAACCCCTCATGGTATGGATTCACTGTCATCATGGAGGGATACTCACTAGACAAAGATGTGATGGCAAAACAAAAGAAAACTACACAACCCCTCATGGCACTTTATAATAACAGTGCGAGTACAAAATATGGCACAACCTTATGTGCAAAATCCCCAAAGAATGCATGTACAATAGTGTGGCACTTTATCTCAGTGCATTTACATAAAAGATATTGCTTACAAATGATGCTCAAAATGTCCAAAATGGACAAAAGCAGGAAATACATGAAGAATAGCCAAAAAATTAACTATAGAATGCACCAACAGAAGAATGAAGTGATGAAACCCACACCAATGGAAAGATGAGAAAACCAGCTTTTCGACGATATCTCATTTGCAAAAAAACGATATCGTATGCCCAAGTTGTGACCTCTGGAAAAAAATAGATCTAAAGAGGAAAAAAACCAGCACTGGGTTAAATTTGACGGTCATATGGCCGTCGTAGCAAAATATGGGCTTAAATTTGATGGCCAAACGGCCGTCACCGCAAATGTATAACTGGATTTATTCAGAAAAAAATGTTTTTTTAATAATAAAAAAATAAATAAAAAAAACAATTTGATTTTTTTTTTTTAAATCATAAAAAAAACATTGTGTTTTTTTATTTGGAGAAAAAAAAAACTATAAAAAATTGAGGAGCAGGGGCCGCCACCACCTGCGGTTGGCAGTGTGCGATACTGTCAATCCACCAATTGGCGGTAAACCCGCCGGTGGCTGGTAGTATGCCGACGGCGTACCTAAGGGCCCACAAGTACGCAGGTACCTGTGGATACCCTCATACAGGCCGGCAAGCCTTTAAATTGCAAAATTTTGCTTTTTATTTATTTTTTTTGATTTTCTTTTTTTTTAAATCAAAACAAAAATTTACAAATGTTTTTTTTATAGAAAAAAAAATTCTGATGAAATTTGCAGAATAAAAAAAAATTTACCAGAATTTTTTTACGGATCCACGCGCAGACGACGACCGTATCCTAAAAAAAATTTGCCCCAAATTTTGAGTTTGTCCAAAATGGACAAATGAACAATCGATTTAGGGGTTTTGGACCCCTGCGGACGCAATGGCGAGGTCTATTTGAGCTGAAAATGCTTCAAAATTGCAGGTATGCCCTAGATAAAAAAAAACAAACTCCAAACCCTTGAAGCTCCAAGAATCTTCAAAACAAGAACAAGAAGCAACAGGTGTGGAACTCTAATACCATGTAGGAGTTGAGAAAATACAACACCACAAACCCCAAAGATCACCTGCATGCAAATAACCTGTCACAAAAGAAGAGATGGAGACAAACTAGCAAGGGTTCTCTGAAAACTGAAAATGTATATATTAGAGAGAATGAGAGAATGAATTGATATGAAATACAATGGGATCAATCCTTATAAAAAGGAGATCATCCAAACCCTAATAAAACCCTAATAGGAAAAACCCTAATAGAAGCCCTAATAGGATAACATTTAATAATTAATATAATTATTAAATGTCACTTTATTCAAACTAACGTGAAATCTTAAGAAGGGAATAAAGGTAACTTAATCAACATAATTAAGTTAAAACCTTTACACTAACAATGATGTCGATGGCTATGTCACTCGACAGCTATGACAACAATGAAGGAAATGAAAGGGATTAGTGATAAGTAATATTTGACTAGAGGAGTTGCATAAGTAATTTGTTTTAAATTATTTATTCGAAAATGGAGGAGAGTGACAAGTGACAAATAAATAATTTATTTGAAATTATTTAATTTTTGGAAATGAAAAAGGAGATTTAATTAAAATCACAAATTTAATTAGAGGACGAGATAGAAATTAGATATGGATAATTAAATTATTTAATTATTTATTCAAAAGGGAGGAATGACACATAATTAAATAATTTCCTCAATTATTTAATTATAGAGGAATAAAGGGTCAAATAATTATTATCTAACTATGGATGCAAGACAAATAATCAAATAAATAATTTATTTCATTATTGGAGAAAGTGATATATTAGCGACACAATTAAATAATTCTAATTGATCAAGATAGAAATGAGAAGGTGAATCAATTAAATAATTTAAAATTATTTAATTAATAGAGGAATACAATCAAACATTATTCAATTATCGAATGATGATGACCAGGAAAAATGACACTCGCAGACTTAGGACATTTTTCAATGTCTACAATAAATTATAATGAAAGGATCATAATGTACTTTAAATGATAAGTAATAACTTTAATCACAAAAATAAAATTGTTGTATTATAAATATTATACTTATAATTCTAAATTGAAAAATTAAAAAACTTATGTTCAAAATTTTGCATATGGATGAGAGAGAGAGAGGGGGGGTGGATGAGTTGAAAAGAATGTGAAAGTACTTGTTACAAGGTTTTCTTCTTCACATTGGGTTCATCAAAATATGTACATAATATTTATAACTCATTATTACTTTTTTTGAATTTCAATTAAATGCACATGCATTGATTGTGAATGTAGTATAGGAAATTCTATATCCTTTACAATTTCATAATTTGTTTGGGCCCTTTAATTTATTGGACTTAATTAAGCTTCTGATTTTATAAATTACGCATTCCAAAGCCTTATTATTCTCATTTTCCGAAAGGGAAACCAACATTTAATTAATATAATAAATATTTTAATCACATTGGAGAATGAGTGTACTATATTTATGGGCCACAACCCATTCTATCAAGGGTGAATTGGTCTCTTTCAAGTCCTAGGAGCCATTTTTAAATACATTCTTGGTGGTATTATGATGATTCAAATTCAATATACAATTCTTGGATTTTAGAATCTAGTTTTTAGGAAATTAGATAAACACTTTTAAATATAGTCCTTTTATCAATTCAAATATAAGAAAGAGATTCTAGCAAGAGGTGAATACTCAAGAGAAAATATCATTGTCAAGAGAATTCAAGAGTAGATTTACTAGTTATTTGTTTTAGTATTCAAGGTCCTAACATCATGTTCAGGCTTATGTGTGTTCATGTCATCATATGAAGGCTAATATGGATTGTTGATCCTAAACGAATCCAAGCATTTTCAAGTGTCCAAATCCATTAATAAAATAAAAATAAAGTCGTTAGAGTGAAGTTTTTCTTAAGTCCTCTAATGGGAAGCCATTGAAGGTTTGGTGAGTTGTAGCAAGAAATTTTCCATTCAACATTTCCTTCTCCATTTTCATTATTCTTCTGTCAAGGTTTATTTACCAAACATTGGGTTTTGACTATGGAAAACCCCCATTCAAACAAAACAATTTTTCCCTCTCTGTTTCTATAGATAACAGGTTGAAGAAGGATTGAAGATCATGAAGAGAAATTTAATATTTTTAGATTTGTTGCATTCATTGTTGTCAAGTCACAAAAACTCATATGTAAAAAAAAAATTCAACTTTCTAATAGTGTAACCTGTACAAAAAAGAAGCTAAGATCCTACCTTAGAGGACTACAAAAGGAATTTTTAGAATCCCTAACCAAAACCCATTCACCACAGGATGAACTTGTTCCTTATTAGAGCTCAAAATAAAAATTTGGTGACTAGTACATGTGTTCTTACCCTTCTAAAATTTTCTTGTAAACTGTGGTTTCCATTTCTATGCTTTCTTGAATTTTTATTTCATGTTCTAGGTCTTAGAGTTCATTTACTTTAAGCATTGCATCTCATTTCAATTTGGTTTCAAATCTATCCTATTTTATTAAGGGTTGAGATCCAAGTTTGATTGACTCACCTTTTAGGTTGAAAGTCAATCTCTACTCCTTATGATCTCTTTCTTAATGAAATACCTTTGGGAGAGGGATAAATAGAGAAAATATCCCCTTATTCATTAAGGAACCCCTTTTCCCCACATTTCAGTGCACACAATTTGATAGTTGTTATATCACTTATGCTCACATGGGGAAATTAAATGAAATAGACTAAGAGTCTAGATGAAAACCTTCCTCACAAGGAAGAAGCGCATGATGGGTTTGCAATGATAGTAGTTTCAACCTTTTATTTTTCCATAGTATTGATTACTTAAATATTTAATGTTGCACTATTTTCTCGCATTGTCTTTTGAGTTACAAATTGCAGATTCTATTCTTAGGAGGAGTCAAGTTGGAAAGTTTAATTTAAAGGTGGAGTTGTGCATGAAGGAATTTTCTATTTCTATGTTGACTTTTCATGCAATGTTATTTTTAGAGGTGTAGTTATTATTTGGCAAGTGTAGGTTTAGTGACAATTGGAAACTTATTGTTATGCTTTGGCACTTTCCATGTTGCATCCTCATCCTTTGGTTATCAATTTAGAAATGTCTAATTTATGCATTGTAAGATCTTATATATTGAACACTTATGTTTTTGGAGTTGTATGATGGTGTTGTGTAGAGATACTATTATGCTATTTGATTTAATCTAGAATTGTAACATAGACAAACTCATGTAGAAGCTTGCACTGCAAGTGTATTTTAACTATTTTTTTATAGATAACACATTATTTAGGCTTTTGGAGTGTGAGGTTTTTTTTTTTCCTGAAAGGTTTTTCCTCACATATATTTGGTGTTTTTTTTTTTTTGTATCTCCAATGTTGTTTATTTTTACCTATTATGTGCATCTTTTTTATTGTAATTGAATAAGGGTTGAAAAATGTAGAAATTTTCAGATTCTTTCCTCTAATAGATTGGTGTTGGAAATTTTTCCATGTACTTGGCTTCCTTTCAATTGGTATCAAATTTTGATCACTTATGCTTCCTATTGTGGTTTAAAGGGTTTTTTGTACTAATCTTATTTTGAGTGGGAGATTATTGCGGAATTTTTTTGTTGACTCTATTGTAGGAAGGAGATTGTAAGAAAATTTTGGAGAATTGAGATAAAGAAGTTTAATAGAGGAAATTTTGAGTTGTGGAAGCTCATGATGGAAGACATTCTTGAAAAATATGATTTATGGACATCTATTTCTAGAACTATGCCAACACACATAAAATAAGAAGATTGGGATTTGATATATTAGAAGGCTAATGGTCTGATAAGACTCTTCTTATATAATTCAATACTCCTAAATGTTCATGAAGGGAAGACTTTTTTAGTTCTTTAGAATAAACTTGTTCAATGTTATTAGGAAAATTGCTAGTTGTAGTTTCAAAAAATATCATCGATGACATTTTCACATGGGTTCATCTCCTTGTTAAATTAAGCTTAAAATTTTGCTTGATTTAGGTCCTTGGCCCTTGGAAAACAAATAAAATACATTTAAATTGTGACTTATAAAGGTGTTGTAAAGTGTTGTAACCCACCTTCACACTTTTTTGGGATTTTATTAATTATTTAAGCCTCATGAACCTCTTTTTAACCAAAATGTGCTTAATTAATTCCTTTTCTTGGGTGTTGTAAAGTGTTGTAACACACTTTCACACTTCATTAAGGGTTTCATTTAATAATTATGATTTATTATGCTTTAATTGTCCTTAAATTGCATCAACAAGCCTTAATTAATGTTTAATTTTGAGGATAATACTGATATTAATCAACACATAATCATAATTTAGGTGTTTTAGGCTTGTGTGGCCTAGATTTAGTGATTTGGGATTCATTTTCCGCCTTGGGAGAATGATTCCCACCTAGATTTTTGGGTCTCAAACCTAATTTCACACCTTTCAAAGTACTTTTGAATTTTGGCCCCATCCATTATGCCTAATGGGACTCATTTTCTACCTTGAGCGAATTAGTCCTATGTGGCCCAAAATTAAAATTAATTCAAATTCTTGGTGGGATTTTATCCTTGTAGATCTGATGTCAGCTTGTAGTGTTGTAATTTTGAGAATTCTTACATAATTAAGTATAAATACTATAAGATTGGGTAAAACAGTTTTAGCCTAGATAAAGTGATAGCCAACATCTCTAAGATTTTAAACTCATCCAAAACAAGAGAATACAAACAAGAAAAGAAAAAAAATTCAAGCAAATGAAATATAACACTCCCCATTGAAGTTGATTCCTTCTCTTGTCTCTCCTATTTCTCCTTTTGCAAATTTTTCACTCAGATTTGTTATTTTACTTGTGCAAATACCTACAAATTGTAAATAGAAAGCTAGAGACAAAATGGCTATTAAGGTAAAAATGAAGGAGGAAGGCTTATTCTATAGAAAACCATTCAAACAAACATACGAGATTGATCTTCCAGAAAGATTCTAAGATCAACAAAGGAGGATTCATGAGAGGGAGGTTACAAAATATATGGTCAAGGTTGAGTTTCTAGAAAGATGCCAAGATGAATGGTGGAGGATTGATGCACCAAAAAGAGGTGGAAAATTTATTGCTATCACATTGATGACTAAGGTAGAGATGGCTATGAAAGACAATTGTGACAAATATTAATGAGCAAGTGAAGGAAAATGGAATGAATTAGAAATTGACAAATGCTTAATTCATGAGAAGGAATATTTTCCCATGTGGAAAATAAATAATTCATTTGAATCATTTATTTGATGAAAAATTGAAAATGGGCATTTAATTAATTTTGTAAGCTTTGCAACATGAGCATGAAGTATGAATGGTTGTGCTGGTTGTTCCTATATTGTCACTGATGTAAACATGGTAATAACTACATGATGATAATATACGAGAATTTTTCTTGGTTTATCAAAATTTGTTCTATACTGGTAATAGTCCTCTATGATGGATCAATGTGTTGGTATTTGTGTCTAGAACTCACCGTAAGATCTAATATGACTAATCTCTTAACCATATTTTATTGACTCATTAAGAATGCTATTTTCTGGATCTTGAGACATCTTTTGATGTGAATAGAAATTTATCTCTAATAGTGTTTAACTTTGTACCCTACTATTGTTTGTGTGAGGTTTAGTGTGTGGGAGACTCCACATTCTACTAAACTGAAGATTCTTAACCTATGATTTTTCTGATAGTATCTTGACTGGTAGTATGCTGGGAAATTAATGTGTTCTCAGATCTGAAAGGTGTTTGATTTGAGGATTATTTGTTGGTTTGGAGAAAATTTTGGTCTAGTATTAGTTGACTAAACAAATGCAATATATTATGAAGACTGATATCCAACTTAGAATAATTCACTACATGGATAAAAATTTCAAATCTTATTGGTGCCGATGAAGAAAGGTTTTGATTATTTTGTGTTCATCCAATTAGGTTGACCTCATTGATGAATAAGATATATACTTATATATATATATATATATATATATATAAGATAGAAGCAAGAGAAAAAGTATGTAGATGTGTGGGTGTATGTGTGTGCTCAAGAAAGTGAATAAAGAAGAAGATTAGAGCCTAATGCTTTATCGATAGTATAGATTTGTTGAGCAATGCAATACTTATATTTTGAGCTTTAGCTACACATTGAAGGTGTATTCCATTATTTCATTATTTTGGCAGTGAGCCATATTTTGTACTCAAGCTATGAGCCTTTTAAGGACAGTGCATCTTGGAAGTGAGCCTCATAATATTTTTTATTCAGATATAATATATTATGAGTTAACCCTCACCATGTGTTTTTTCATTTTGGGTTTTCCACATAAAAATCCTAGTGTTCATGTGTATGATTGCATCGACTTGTTCCTATGTTTTCTCTTATTGATTTAGTCAAAATTGTGATAATGGTTGAGTGGAATTTATTATCAATTTTTGGAATAATGATTCACCCCCCTCTTAGTATTCCAAATGTCTAATATTTGGTGTCAAAGCTTGGGTCCTCGGAAGAATCCTAACAACTTGAGGAAGGTCTCAAAATTTTAACATGAGAATTTTTTTCCTTCGAAATTAGTCCTTGCCAAAATTTTAGAAGAGATGAAAAATTTGAAGGAAAAGTTGATAAAATAAAATGAGCATATTGAAAAGCTACAAAGTACAAGTATGGATGCATGTGATTTTTTGACTGAAGGAGAAGAAATCATCACTAGCCTGTTGGAACAATGGGATGAGAAGAAAAGAATTGAAGAATGTTAGGAAATTGAAATTCAAAAGAAGATGGATGAATGCAGAAAACTTGAATTAGAAGCAGAAATGCTGAGATCTAATCTGGAAAGGGAAAAGGGTGAGTGCAAGAAGTTGGGTCCACATTCAAGGGAAGTATCATTTTTTAGCTCTAGAAGAGGCACCCATTCATTTTTTAGAATAGGTACCCATTTTAAAGTGGGTACTCGTTCCAAAAGGTTTGAAACTCACAACACATATTTTATTTGGATTTAGGCTTAGGAAAGGCATGGTAACCCAATACTTAGCCTTGAAATTGCAAGTACAAGGTCATGGAAATTTCAAGAGAAAACACTTTAGCAATATAGCTGATGAAGTTTCTTTAAAAATTGTTTTATGAAATTAAATACCATTATAGATGGAAATGTCTAGTTTTTAAATATATATATTTTTTTAATGATTGGATTAATTTTATATTTTCTAATTAATTTATGAGGAAAATTGTCCATAAACTTGAAATGTTAGGTTTTTCGTATATTTTTAATAACTTTTTATTTATTAATTTAATTGTTAAAAATATTATATGGCATCACTCTATAAAAAATTATTTACGAAATAAAAAAATGATAAGTTTAGATCAAGTTATAGTGTTTGTACACAAGGGTTTTAAAACCCAACAATTTGGGCCGATAGAGAATTAATAAATAAATAAATATTGAGAAAAAAATTATACAAAAATAATCCTCATCAATCTTCATTATAATATACATCTTTTTGTAAAAGGAATTAGAAAAATACTTTCATTTAGGTCAAATTATGGTGTCCATACACATGCATGGTATGGTCCTAAAATAGTGATTTTTAGAAAGTGATTTTTATACATGAGTATTAATTTTTTTTGTATCATCTAGCTTTTAGAATAAGTTAAATATTTGAAAACTAGACTCAAAATACTAAATTTCATATTGCTGATTTTTTTTAAGATTCAATGTGTCAGTGCTTCAAATTTTAAGTTCAACAGTGAATTTTTTTGAAAATCAGAAAAAATACTTCCACTTTTCGAACATTTTGTGGACCCAACTTCTTCAACCTACCCCAAAGAGTTTTGTGAAGACAAATTTAAGATAAGCTCGAAGATGCTTGATGAATTAAAGACTATAACTATATAAGAGTGGTTTAGGGTTTGAAAAAGGTCAGAGTTCTAAAGAAAAGCAATTCACTGGTAAGAAGACACAATACAAAGATAGAAAAATCAAGGAGCAAAGAAGCAATTTCAAAAAAAATTCATGTCAAATGACATGATGCAAAAAGGTATTTATACTTCAATGGTGTTTTTCATCCTTGCAAGAAATTTGGTCATAAAGCAAAGGACTGCAAAAGTAATGTGAATGATTCTAAGAGAAAGAAGAATGGATATAAAGATAGTTTGTTGGCTAAAAGAAAAAAATGGAAAGAAGAATGTTACTTGGTGAAAGTGTAGAGAACCAAAACATCCTGGTAGTAAGAACAAAAGAAAGAATAATATATATCTGACAAATAAGAATGATCAAACCTTTGATTCAATAATGACAAGAAAAGAAATAGAAAATATTTGGAGAAAGGAATCATCAATCCTCTCTATGCTAACCTCTCATACAAATACTCTAGTCAATCTCTAGGTAAAAGCAATGGCGGAGGGGGAACAATCATCATAAAATCTAATAAACCCCCTCACTGGTACTTATGTCATATCATGAAAAAATTATATTTAATGTGGTAACAAGGTTAAGGTATTTTATTAGTCACGTGTGTGAAGAATGAGGTTTGCAGAATTTGGAAGAATAAAGATGTACACAATTTTCAAGGAAATCTACCTGCAAGTTGAAACATTTATTGTAAAATCATTCAAAATGGAAGGAATGAGTTTAGATAAAATTAAAGTCCTATGTATTATTAGAGAATCCTGCAAAAGAAGTTTAGAATGGAATTCAGAGTTTTAGAATTTGAAGAAGCCAATAGACAAATTCGAAGTGAGATCCAAAAATAGGATGTCTATACATTTCTTGGTTGAAATTTTCAGAGGTATTCCTCTTTCCACAATATTTCACTTTTATTGATGGATAATTCAAATATTGTGAATTGTGTGGATAAAGCTAGATTGAAGAGATATATGAGGAATGTCAAATAAATCTATTGGTGCATTCTCTTGCATCCCTCTAAGAGTGTTTCGTACATAAGATATCAATGCATTTGTTTACAATAAGATTGAAAAAAATTCGTTAGTTTAGTTGAATGTGCTTTGGGAAAATGAATTGAAAGAGAATCATGATGCCTATAAAGTATTGGTTGAGAAAAACTTGGATGTTTGGAAGAAATTTCTTTTTTTTTGAATTTTAGAAGAAGTATATTCAAATTATATTGAGTAAATTCATGATGAATCTTTGTGGATTGATGAGGCACATCTGGTCAACACAGAAGCAATTAAAGATGTAACTTGTCCATATTCCTCCAGACCGGTTCCTAAACTGAAGACTATGAATGAGAAAGAAATAATTGAGGTTACATGTGTGATTTCTAAAGGAAAATATTTTTTTTTGAGATATATGGTTGATTTGGTAATAAGGTATACTACTATAGTCATCAGTCATAAAGTTTGTATCCCTAACAATGACTTTTCATTTTCTATTGATGTGGTGAATATTGTTGTTGATATTGTAATAAGAGGTATGGAATATGAATTTTGTGAACTACTTCACATACATATTTTTAAGAATTTAAAGGAGATCAAGAAGAGAAAAAATAATACTTTTCAGTATGGAAATTTGGTTTTTTGTCTACTCTTTTACTTTTTGAAAAAGTTACCAATAATAGGAAGGTTAGAATGGTCAAGTTCAAGCTTATTGTCTATAAAATTAGGAACTTCATGATAAATCCTGGTAGTTTTGGATGCACAAGAAGCTATCCTTGCTACATTCTTTGGAACATTTCATATGAGGATGAAAAAAAGGTCTAGGATTCCAATAATTTTTATGGAAAGATACTCCAGAAGCATAAATTTTCTTGTGTCTAGAGATTTTTGTCACATGGAAGCAATTGAATCAAGGCTAGTTTGGATATATGAATTGGATTATGAAGTATCAAAGGCTGAAATTCTCTTGGAAATCCTTAAGCATCTCAATGAAGAAAGTACCTCTGATAGCATGACTGGAACAGGGAAGAAATGGAAGAGTGTAGTGAAGCTAGAAGGTGTAGAAGAAAGTAAGCTTGAACATGAGCATGAAAGAATGAATATTCAGAGAGCTTTGAAATATTTGTAGAAGGTTATTCCCGATGCTAATTTTGATTCATATATTTTTGTTGTGGATAATCTCCATGGAATGATTAATTCTTTGAAAGTCTACATATCCAGACTTGAAATGTCTACTGGAATTAGGTCTGATGAAGAAGATTTGAATGATATCAAAGGAAAATGTGTAAATGCACACAATTGAGAAATGAAGGAATTGGATATTGTACAAGGTTGTCAAAAATAGGCATATGAGCTACTTTCCTTTTTTCTAGATTGGTTTGGAAATACATTGAATATGATGAATGAGATAAGGATGAGTGAGTCTCCATTGAGCGCTTAGGAATATACATACATATTAGCAGAAGATAAAGATAATCAGCGGTGGTCCTACATTGTGCAACTTTAGGATTTTTTTTTTATCTTTACAGGATCGAAGGATAGATGTTATCAAGAAGTTTGTGGCACTCAGAGACATGATTAAACTCATACATACTTTTATTTCTAGTGATCTTGGTTGTATTGGTGAATTATCAAAGATCAATCTCAGTCCATATACTTTAAAAAATGGTATAGTCTCTAACTAAACTTGAGCTATTTTACAAGACTCTAGTCAGTGCAAAGGGTTCATGGGAAGAAGGTAAAGCATCATGGAAGGCTATCCTGAAGAGTCTCTGAAGTTCTTCTGGTTAATTCAATGTTCATATCTTTTGTATTACTTTTTGATGCATATGTACATTTATACCAGACCCCTTCCTTTATCATTGATGTCAAAGAGGGAGAGACAAAGAGATGGAGATATAAAGAGTCAAAGGAAAAACATTTTGTGAAGAATAGTTTTGATAGGGGGAGTAGTCAGAACATTCAGTGTGGTATAATTGAAAAGTTTTTGTCATGAAAGTTGTCATCAATTCCACAATGGGATATTGTTGGAAGGTTTGCAACATGAGTATGAAGTATGGATGGTTGCATTGGTTTTTCCTATGTTGTCATTGATGTCAACATGGTAATAAATACATGATGATAACTATATGGGAAGTTTTCTAAGTTTACTGGAAATTGTTCTCTATTAGTAATACTCCTTTGTGATGGATCACTATGTTGCTATTTGAGTCTGAGACTCACTGCAAGATATGATATAACTCTAATCTCTTAACCGTGTTTTATTGACTCATTCAAACTTCTATTTTCTAGATCCTCAAACATATTTTTATATGAATAGAAATCTATCTTTGACATAGTTTAACTTTGTATCCTACTATTGTTCTATGTGAAGTTTACTATATGGGAGACTCTACATTCTAGTAAAGTGAACATTCTTATATTGTGGTTTTTCTGATAATCTCTTGACTGGTAGTATGATGGGAAATTATTGTGTTCTTAGATCTAAAATGCGTTTTCTTTGAGGATTATTTTTTGGTTTGGAGAATGGTGGTTTAGTCTTGGCCAACTCAGCGAATGCAATAAATTATGGAGACTAATAGCTGACTTGGCATAATGCACTTCATGGATAAGATGTTTAAATCTTATATGGTGCCGATGAAGAAATGTTTTGATTATTTTGTGTTCATCCAATTAGGCTGACCTAATTGATGAATAAGATATAGTTCTATATATATAAGATAGAAGCAAGAGAAAAAGTATGTATATGTGTGTGTGCAAGAAATTGAACAAAGGAGAAGATCAGAGCCTAAATGTTTTATCGATAGTACAAATTTGTTGAGTGATGTAGTACCTATATTCCAATCTTTAGTGGAACTAAACTAGGCTGGGTGATCCCACAATATTGGTTTACAATGTTTGGCCAAAGTAGAAATTAAACTAATTTTTTTTAACTAAATCTTCACTTTCAGGCACCTATAGTGGCTAGACCATGAGGAATTTGAAGATGATGCAAACTAGTGATTTGTGAAATTTTTTATTTAGATTCTAAATATATATATTTAAAAAATTGTGGAATCATATTATGCTTCTTTTTCCATCTCCTTCAAAAATTAGCTTTTAACAATACACACCATTTTTAAAGAGTGATGTTACTGGCTAACACATAAATTTTTTTTGTGAAGGATAAAATTCCTTTTTTTTTTAATTTATATTTATAACTATGATACCTAGTGCATGGAATTGGTTTCATAGCATTTCATTGTATATTTTTTCATAATTAAGTTTCAAAGTCAAACCAGTTATAATTTAGACATGATTTACTTGCTGAAACATAATTTTTTTTGTATATATTAAAAATTCAATTTTATTTCTTTTGTTGGATCAAGGACATCAATATCTAGTATATAAATTTTTTTTAGATTTTTTTTGATAAACTTCTATTTTTCCACATGTGAAGAATAGAGAGCTTGATTTTTGGTGAGAAACCTACATTCACAAGAAATAAAAAATAAATATAATAATAAAATTAAATCTATTTAAAATTAAACTTTTTCGGGAAGCTTATAATAAGGAATACATACTTACAAAAAATAAGTATTAAATGAATTCATTTGATCCCCTAAAAGGTAAATCAAAAGAGGTTTTTATTAGCATTTTGATAGGTGTAAAGGATACTCTATGATAGGTATGGTTTAAAACTAGTGGGGTTCAATCCAAGGGGGTTTGATTTAAGGTGGTTTGATCAAACCCTCTGTAATTTTTATCCTTTAAATGGAACATTTCAAAGCTTAAGTCATGATGTTTTCTAAAAATATATGATTTCACCAATAAACAAGATCTCCTAGAAAGTGTAAACCACTATTGTGGGATCACCCCCTACACATTGAAGGTGTATTCCATCAGTTCATTATTTTGGTAGTGAGACAATATCATTGTATCTTGGAAGTGAGCCATATTTTTTACTCATGTTGTGAGCCTTTTAAGGACAGTGAGTCCTAGCAGTGATCCCCCTAATATTTTGTATCCAAATATAATAAATTGCGAGTTAACCCTCAGCACGGTTTTTCTTATTTTGGGTTTTCCACATAAAAATGTTGGTGTTCATAATTATGATTGCATTGAATTGTTTCTATGTTCTCTCTTGTTGATTCAATAAAAATTGTCATAATGGTTAAGTGGATTTTATTATTGGTTTGTGGAATACTGATTCATCCCCCTCTCAGTATTTGAGATGTTCAAATTTTAAATCAATTTATAAAATCAGTTTAATTAAATGGGGAGAGATGGAAATTAGACACTAAATAATTAATTTGAATTAGTCACTTAATGGAGAGAGAGATGAAACATAATTAAATAATCTTGACAATTAGTTAATTATAGAAGAATGAAAAGTTCAATTGCATAAACAAATAATAATAATAATTATTTTACTATAGGTAAATGATAAAAGATAAATAATTAAATAACTAATGATTTATTTAATTATTGAAGAAAGGATGTGTTAGTGATGCAATTAATTTATTTTAATTTATCAGGATAGAATAGAGATTATAAAGTGAATTAATTAATATAAAAAAATTTAATTAATACAAGAATATGATCAACGATAATCAAATAATTAAAATTATTTAGCTATTGGAGGACAATGACCAAGAAAAATGGTGCTCGCAAAGTTGGGATATTTTTTAGTGTCTATATTTTTCCCCTCTTTGACATAATCTAGTTCATCACATTATGTCAAATAAATTTAGTCGAAGGATTCCCTAGTGAAGCCAGGGTATAGGTATACCCCCTCGATAAAATAAAAAAATTCAAAAAATTTGGACAATTATCCCAATAAGATGAGTTGATGGCCAACAATCAAACAAAAAAGATGAAATTGAATTTCGAGATCAATAAAGTGGTAAAATTTAGGATCAAAGTTAGCAAAAGGCGTGCCCAATAGACAGGGTGGGTCAAAACCCTAATTTTGAACCTATAATTAGGAATTTGAGTGAGAAAAGGTTCATTTGCACATTACCCAATTTAGAAATTCCTAGAGCTCAGAGTGATTTTGCAGAAAATATGTCATGTTCTCGAGGCTATCCACTGTGAATACTACATCCGGAGATACCACTGACTTGAGGGAGTGCCCCCAAGTACATACTACTAGCCCACTCTTTTAAAAAAAAAATCGTGCATTTAGATAGGAAACAAATTAGTAGGAAATTGCGTTGTATAATTTTGTGACATGATTCCATGTGCATTTGAAATAGGTGATAAGTGGCTCATCACAATAATCTCATCATGACACAATTGCACTAGGGTTAGGGTAGAAGTGTTTACAGTGTGACACACAAAATTGTGTGACACAAGTGACTTGTCGAGCCAAATTTGTAGATGTGAATGGTGCAAGTGAAAGGATTTGATGCAAGTGTTGTACGATATGATGCATATGAGAGGTGAGCGACACAATCACATTTTTTGAGTTGATGAAAATTGGATGTGACATAATTGATAAAATTGTAATGCAATTGCCTAGTTAAAGATTTGCCTCAGACTAGGAATTTTTGACTTGGTTAATTCAGGTCTGATAGGCCAACTAAAGGTCTTGGATTGAAATAATGGTTTTCTTGATCATTTCAGGAGCGACTACCACCTATTTATACATGGGAGTTGAGACCAGATGTTTTCAGACTATGAGGCCAGTTGGGCAAGGAGGAGAGGTAGGAATTACTAGACCTAGGTTTATTTGATTCCACAAATATTCCCATGATTAGGGAAAATAGAGGGATGTTGATAGCATTGGTGGAGCGGTGGTGCTCTGAGATGAGCAACTTCCATTTTCCAACATGGGAGGTGACAATCATCTTAGAGAATGTATATAGGATCTTGCGGCTATTGATTTGCTGAGAGAGGGTACGATATGACCATACTTTTGACTACAGGCCTTGTATGAGTATTATGAGTGTGATTATTATGTTGAGATTGAGATCAAGGGTTATAAGATCCAATGAGAGACCCTGGTAGAGACATATGAGAGATATGATTGTTTTATATGAGCATTGATAGCAGTAGTGATGATTCCCAATCACAAGGGGTATGGTTTCTTATGGCACAATATATGCATAGGGGGCATGTCTATTGATGATGCTCTATTTATAGCTCCATGACATCGCATATAGGGTAGGAAACAGTTTGAGTTATGGGGTGACTTTGCTAATAGTTTGGGCTTGGGAGAATATAGCAATGTTTTGACCTTTGACAATACAACAATTAGCGGCCAATGTACCATCTGTATATTTATATCAAATATCTTCGATATAGACACATGTTGGTGATGTGGGGTATTGAAGGCATGGACTAGATACATTGTTTAGTTTCAATTGGAGGTCATACAAGACATGTGAGTTATGGATTGATGAGGAAAACCATATGCCATGGTGCCAATAGCCCATATATCTGATCAATTGTACAGTAAAAATATAACATATCATAGAGATGTATCTCATAGACAAGGTGCAAAGATAGTTCGAGCAGAGGCAGGGGGTTCATATTGGCATTGTAGAGTATGGATGGTCCTCTCCAGAGGTGCATCCTTGGAGACCTTATATTGTGATCACCATCACCAAGCAAGAGATAGATGCCATGCAGGTATTGGATTAGGAGTGGAGAGGAAAGGATGTCGATGCAGGTATGACACTAGAGTATGATGCTTATTGGTTGATACATAGACCCATTCCACTTACATATCCATAGCAACTAGTGCTAGTAAAGCAAAGAGGCAACAAGCCAAGAGGCCAACGAGGTGATAGGGGTCGAAGGGGTGGAGGCCAAGGAGATGGAGCATGGGGGGATGGAGGAGGAGGAGGGGATGATGGAGCATATGGACATGGAGGATGGGAAGGAGGCAACATGCACAAGAGGAGGGATGGGGTATGACAATTGGTGGGGTAGTTACTGTTGATCAAAGAGGAGGCAAAGATGCAAGAGGACCAACCTGTGGTGAGAGTAGTGGAAGAGGTGGAATAGCCAAAGGCTATGGAGGTTGAGGAAGTGGGACAGAGTTGATACGAGAAGGAATAGGATCATGTAGAGGTGGAAAAGATGGATGAGGTTGAGAGAGTTCTCTAGGAGTGCATAATCATGGGGATAGAGGAGGTGAGGGTTGGAGGAGATGATGGGTTTGTAGATCAGAGGATAACCACATTATAGGCTTAGGTGCAGGCATTAGAGGAAGAGTTGAGGACTGTGATTATTGAGAGGGATGCCTTCCAAATGGAGGACCTAGAAGTTATCAGTTGGTAGTAGAGGGATCAATAAATGATCGGTTTTACAACTACATGCAGTGGGTTTTTTTTGGATGTTTCTTGTGAGTATGCTCTGACCAGTAGGGCCATGCAACATTATAGGGATCTGTATGAGAGAGTGTTACCACTAGAGAGGAGGGAACCCTCATTTTCAAAGATGGAGAGTGGCTCATGGAGTAGGTCTCAGAGTAGGACACACAGTAGACCTGGTCCCATAGCAGGTCAATGGGTGAGACTTCAAATGCTAGATGAACCACCCCATATGACAGGCCTCCTTCTACAGAGCATAGGTCCAGGGAGTCACCGCATCAAGAGTATGGTTGTCCCAAAGTCGGGGATTAGGGTAGCTCAAGACAAGGCCTCTTGATATTTATGTTGTTATATGTATTTGACACTATTAACGAGCCTACGAGCTCCACTATTATTACATATGACACATTTTGACATTGTACCCATGACACTTATTTTTTGAGGGATATTAGTGATATGATTTTGGTGGAAGTTGATGATATTCATTTATGTTTATGATGATCTAACATGTTATGATGTTTATTGATGCATTCTATATGGTTATGTGATGGTTTAATATGCCTTATGATTTATGTATTTATGATTATGTTATGAATGCTTATGCATTGTATGATATGTGTGAATGGTAAATATAGTTAATCTGATATATTGTATAATGTGATGTACTTATGATTATAAATTTTTATTGTATTATGATATGTATGGATGATGAATGCAATAGAAATGACCCAATGTGATACAATATGGATATACAATTAATTATAATGAAATTGTATGACAATGCAAAATGTCATGATTGATTTCATTTAATATGACTATAAAAATGTGAGGTCATTAATGTGATGTAATATTTATGGAATGCAATGTGATGTGAAATGCAATGTAATGTAGTATTAAATATAATGCAATGCGATATGAAAAGCAATGTTATGGAAAATTCAGTAAAAGGTACTAATATGATGATAAGATGTTAATTCTTTATGGATGATCTCTATGTTGTTTTTGTATTTTCTTATGCAAATATATGTATGTGACTTAATATGATAATGTCATCTATGATGAAAATTCTTTCTATGATGCATTCTAATGTGATTATGCATGAAAGCTATTTTCATTTGTCATACAACTCTATCAAGATGCAAACAAAAGAAATGTTAGCATGAAAGAGGGGAAAGGAGAATGAAAATGGAAAGTTAGATAGGAAATCATAAGGGACCAACTTTCATGAGTTTATATTTATCATCATTGGGCATCAAAATTGTCACAAATAGAGCACAAACACCATGGTATGACATAGACCAAGGTGTGCAATGTGAGCATCTGTGAGAGACAAGAATCCAAAAGACAAAGTCAATAGACAAGGAATTCGCTAGCTCATACTAAGGATCCAATTATTCTAGTCGTTTTTCCAAGAAAAATCATAGATAGCAAGCAAAGAAGAGAGGCCATGATCCATCACCATTCCTATAGATGCCTTAATAAGACATCTTGAGGTAACTAGTAACACGACCCAAAACCAATTAAAAGGAGGATAATACAAATCCAGACCAACAAAAGTGTTTGCCAAAGAGACAATGTTTGTTGATAATGATACTGATAAGATTGCTTGATATGATTGATTAGGTTTGTAGACACTAAAAAATGTCCTAGGATTTCTAACACCATTTTTCCATTACCGAGGGTTATACTTCTACTATTAATTAAATAATCCTTAATTATTTTAATAGTTCATTTAATTCATTTCTCAATTAATCATGATTAATTAAATAAATTATATTTATTCAATTTCGTCACTAATTTCTTTCCTCTGGGTATGTGTAGGATCATGATGGGCCAAAAAGTGGAGATATCTAAGTGATATGATAGCCCATGTGGCTGACGACTTTTTTTTTACCCAAAATTGATGAAACGAAAAAGATTTTTAAAGGATATTCTCAATTTTCCACCAATATAAATTATTCTTTACTTTGAATTTAATAAATAATTATTATTCATTTTCTATTTGAATTACGACTAAAATCTTGATTGATAGGCTGATTGAAAAAAATCTATAGCTTTCAAACGGTATCACATTTTTTGAATCCAAAACATGTGTCACATTCTATACTTCACATATTGTAGGATAAAAAAATAAAATTTGAATTTCATGAAGATTTGACCAAGTTAAGGTGGTCAGACATATGAGTTTTTATATTTTTTAAAATTTGTAGTAAAAAATTTATAATTAATTATTTACTTAGAAAAAAATACAAAAAAATATGCATCACATCGAGACATGAGTCCCCTACTTATATCTAAAATATTAAAAAAAAAAATTAACACCTACTTCTTATTTTTTTCCTAAAATTTAAGTACTACTGCATTGAAATTTCAAATTTTCACTAAATAGGTTTAAAAAAAAAAAAACACCCTAGTAGTTTAGAAACTACATTCAATTTTTTAAACATTCTATTAGTACATATTTTTGAAATAATATAAATAACTTATTCAAATTTTTACGTCAAGTTACCTAACTCTGATTTTCTGAATTTTATTGCCACTTAAGGGCCTATTTTTTCCATGATGATCCTCCACATACCCCTCTATAATTAAATAAACTTTATTTATTTAATTATTTCCACTTTCCACTATAATTAAATGATTATATTAATTATTTAATTATCCACTATTAGTTTTTCTATCACAAGTTAATTAAATTTTATTTAATTAAATGAATTATATCCTTTCTCGCTTTTTGAATTATATTTCTATTTAATCAAAAAAAAAAATCGCCTTTTTCTATTCTAATTAAATAATATCTATTATTTAATTGTGCTTTCTTTCCCTCTTCAAACCACTAGATTTTGTCAAAAAATCATTCAATTTCCTCTTTCTCGCCCACTTTCGATCTTATCATGTCTTGTCTCAATTAATTGCAGCCATTGATCAAAATAAAAAAATTTCAATCTCAATCATCCATTTTCCACTTGTCTCTCTATAAGTACCATCCTCATTTATCATTTTGATCATCTAGAATTTGCATACTATTGTATTAGTGACATTGAAACTTCAATATTTTGGTCTGTCTTTGTCATAGGCTAATTAAAAGCATACAAATAATTATGAGGGCATTGATTATTTAGTAGAAAATGGAGAAGGATGATGGAGGTCATTCAATGAAAGCATGAAGATTATTGTGAAATCATTCTATATTTCTTCCTTTCATGCACTTCTTTTTTAGAACTATCATTAGTAGGAATTTCAAGTTTATTTATTGTTTTGAATAATCTTAATTCTGATTTTCCTAAGCTACATATGGTGAACCCAATGTGAACATCATTTCCTTTCATGTTTGACACGGGATGGGTGGTTTTGGTTTTATATTTATTTTGAATCAGTATTCAACAATTATTAAGTAAAATCAAAATTAATACTGTTTGCAAATATAGAGATCAATTGCATAGAGAGTTTGAATTTTTCATTTTAATTTTCATCCTATTATTTGATTATTCTAGAATAACAATGCTACTACTCTATATAACCGTCACTTTTTCTTTCATAGTAGTACCATATCGATCATACCCCATTCATTTCCATATCCATTCTGTGCATAATGATCAGATATCTAGCGTTCACTACCATATTGATCACGGCTACTATATCTTTCCCCACTATCAACACACTCGATCTCCTTCGCCATATCGACCACTACTTTAATGATCACCTTAGTGGTCTCCATAATGATCAAGTATTGATCTCTCCATACCCCCAGGCACTCAGAAACTCCTATCATCTCATGTGCATTTGTCAATATCATACTGCTAAGGAATGTGACCTACTACTGATAAGCGCAGTCCTCTCTCTTCCGATGCAACCTTTTATTTAGAAACCTTGATTTAGAAAGCCAAAATCCTTCTATTTGTTGAAGCGAGAGGTCGGATCTCTGAATCCATCCCACACTTTCGTGGTTCATTGTAGAGATGGAAAATTTCCTTAGATCCTTGTGGTCATAGGAAATTTGGAACTTGGCATGCCCGAGAAGTAAGTACCACAGAGTGGAGCCAATGCTACCAAGTTCCTAAGCTATTTTCTCTGAATAGGCATGGTTGGAGAAATCTAGGTGGGAGCCCAACAAATATTGTCTCTACTAGCCTAGGATTTTTGTTTGTATTACAAAATCAAACAATATTTTTTCTATTGTGTCTTGCATGTGTGTTAAAAATAAATCTCAAACAAACACCACACCCAAAACTTATGACATTCAAACCTTGACACAAATTAGGCCAACACATCTTGTACAAGATTGAAATTTAAGTCTATTTAGACCGAGAAATTTCTCATTCATTCATCCATCACGTCATATTTTTTCATTAAGAATTCCCTATAGGTCAAAACTTTAGGTCATTTTTTTAGCTTGCATTAATCTCTTTCATAAATCTCTTGATTAGGAGGCTCGTTGAACATAGACTAGACTATAGCTTCAAATATGTATTCTCTTGACCTCATCATTTGAACAACATTCATCCTATTATTTCTTCATTTAGGTTGGTTCCTTAGCTCATCGGTCCAGTTTGAGACCACCTTGTCAACACATCAGTCTTTACTTCACCCAAGGTCATTGATAATCTGATCAATTGCTATACTTATCTTAGTTCGATTAGTAACTATATCTTAGGTTTTAGCCTTCATCCTAGGTCATATTTTTTCATCCCTTCATTCGACATTTTGCATACCTTAGTCATAGACTATCGTCAACTTGAATCTCAATCTGGGCATTGTTATTAGTCATCCCTAGATATTCAAAAATACAAAAAAAATAGTTGCATTACATTTAGGCATACATTATTTCAAAAATTTCACAAACATAGTCTTAGTATCATACTTTCCACCTTCATTTTGAGAAAAGCCTTCTATGGTTGAAACTAGATTGCAAAAGAAATGTTCAGCAATGGATCTCTTTCATGATGATGATGATGATCCTTTTAACCACACAAGAAAATTAATCTTTAGTACCTTGTCTAGTGAGCCACCCAAGGCATCTACCAATCCTTTTGAAAAATTCCTCATAAGAGACCCACATGGACAAGTAGTTATAGAGGAAGTTCAAGTAGCTACCCAAGACCCAGAGGTTGCATCACTTGTTAACTCTATTTGGAGCATAAAATGCCACAAACACCACATTGTTTACTCCATTTGGAACATCTAAGGCCTTGAAAACCACACTATAAAATATTTTTGGCAGAAATAAAAGACTAGAGCTCATATTCATGGAACCAACACAAACTTCATTGTGCCCAAAGGTCCTAGCATAAAGGTTTTCCAACAAGTAAATAAACAAGGTTCCTTCCAAGTCAATAGTGAATACACACAAGGTCCAAAAATTTCCAATCCTCTCCCAATGCAATCCAATACCAACACCTCATACATTCCAACACATACTACACAGATCCCTCAAATACAAGTTCCAAATCCAACTAAAACATTGAAAACATAAATCTAAATTCCAAACACAACACAAAAATCCATACCTCATATCAACACCAACATACCATCCCACACAAACATTGGATCGTGAAACAAGAGTCTAGGACCTTACCAAAATGCAGTTGTAAATGTCCTAGGTACAACCCTCACACCATATGATGTCCTAGCCAATTAAATATTGGCCTTGCAAAAGAAAGTGGAAACCATGACACTGTCAAACAAGAAGAATTAATCTATGAAAGAGTTATGTCCTTAACCATTTCATAGGACATTATACCTGCCTCCTCTTCCTCCAAATTATGTCATGCAAAATTTACCTAAATATAAAGGAAGAGGAAACCCCATTGAACATGTGAGGTAATTTTGCACGAGTATGATTGAAATTATTTAGAAAAAACATACTTAATGCGATTATTTCCTAGGAGTCTCATAGGAAATTCTTTATACTAGTTCGCCCATTTACCTATAGGCATACGATCATGGGACAAATTTTTTGTCACATTTCTCACCCACTTTTCCTTTGATATCGAAAATGACATACTATTGCAACTTTATGTCAAACTAAACAATAAGAAGGTGAAGCTTTCATAAAATTCTTCTAGAGATGGAGAAATTTAGCCAATTTTTATCTTGTTGAAATTCTTGAAAATAAAAAAAATATCATGTTTGTGCAAAACCTAAACACAAACTTAAAATATGCATTGGAGGTTCATTGTTGTTCCACATTTTTTGACCTTATTGAAAAAGGGGCCATCCTGGAGAAAACCTTTATCGCTAAAGGGGAAATTAAAACTTATACCAAAACACAAAATTCCCAAGGAACATCAAATGATAAAAATAAGTTTTGGTCCCATAAGAAGAATGTAAAACACGATAGTATTGTAGATGCAAAAGTTGTAAACAAAACAAGTCCCACATTTAATCTCAAAGCAACCAACACGAATAATAACACACCATATGTTTCCAACCATGTAGCTAATATGATACAAAATAATCAAGGATGGGGACCCCCAAGATAAACAAGGAAATACACACCAAGACAATACAGTCCTTTACCAAAACCAATTGAATTTGTCCTAAAGAAACTAGTACAATCAAATGTCATAAAACTCGTAGAGCCCAAACCATACGACCGAGGACATTTCAAACCATCTTGGTGGGATGACAATTCCTTTTGTGATTATCATCATATCAAAGGACATAATACCTCATCATGTTGTCAATTGAGGAATATTATTCAAGACCTAATTGAAAATGGTACGATAGAGGTCGAGGGACAACAACAAACTTCCAATAAAGACTATACAATTTTTAAGAATCCATTGCAAGACCATGGTTCTAGAAATCCCTTTAGTTTGGGTCAAAGGACCAAAAACCACACCAATTATTCCAATGTCTCTATGGATTACAAAATTATTAACCATGTATGAGTTTCTAATGATCATGCTAATACAATCACCATTAAGAAGAAACCTGAATGCACCATTGCTACTCGTAGGGAAAATATTACCATATCCGTCCCTCCTCCAAAAAAGCCACAATCCAAAGCCCAATACAATTTTGTCAACTAATTGGTTAAGACACCAACACACATTTCCATCCTTGAGTTATTATGTATATCACTTGAACACAAAGCTATCCTCAATAAATCTCTAAAATTAGCCTCCGTCCTTATCGACCTGGATGTCAACTGATTTGAAGTCATGGTTGTATATTTGGCTAACTCCCACCATGTCTCTTTTTCTGACAAAGATTACTCGACACCCAAGTCAAGCCATAACAAACCATTACACCTTAAGGACTTCATCCATGAAAACATGATCATATGAGTCCTAGTAGATGGTGGAGCTGAATTGAACATTTTCACTTTAAAACTAGTGAAGGCATTGGGCCTCTCTAGAACATGTGTCGACACAACTAAGAGCATTTTCATCAAAGGCTATGATGACAAATAACATTCTTCTGAGGGTTTTATCACACTACCTATCAAAGTGGGACTGACATTACTAGATACCACTTTCCAAGTCTTAGATCTTGAACTAAAATACAGTTTCATGAATCCTTGGCCGACCATGGATTCACACCATGAAAGTTGTTCCATCCGCATACCATCAATGTCTGAAGTTTCCTTATAATAGCATTGAAATCACAATCATTGGTGATCCTGGTCCCTTTCAATATTGTACCAACTTGAGGGGGCTCCATGAACACCAATTACTCATAAATTGTGAAGCTACAACATCAACTTCATCCAATCACATTGATCCATCCACTATGATGTCTTCCATTCCATTCAAAAATCCCAAGATTCAGATCTATGACAAGGGTTGTTAGGAGTATCATATGAATGCTTCCTAGTGTGCATCACTAAGATACCAAAGTCTCCATAGTCATATTGCAGGCCAATTTATAAGATGGAACCTAAAGTTTTCTTTAAAGTTCCCCACACCACCACCTTCAAAAAATTAGGGGAGGTATTAAACAAAGAAGACACTAATGATATTTCATCTTGGATTTACAAAGACAAGGAAGATATGCCATCGCTACCAACAAAATAATATGGTAAAGGTTTTGAGCTCATGAAATCAAAAGGTTATGATGGAATTAGTGGACTTGGTATACATAAAAATGGAAGTGGAGAACCCTTGATGCCTCTTAAACAACCACAGAACTTGGGACTAGGGTTTGTACCAACTAGGATTGGATCTTCAAGTACTAAGATTATTTCAAATAAGGATGTGAGTGATTCAAAATATGTTGAGACATCTAAAAATCATATCGACGTCTATTATAGCATCACCGACTCTAATAAATATGAGTGGGATTCTTGTACCACCAGTGACTATGAACTCGACTATGTCTTTCATGAGTCTAATACACCCCATCCATCCTTTACCAACCTCACGGATATTAATATCCACATCGATTCCTTTTGGGACCCTAATAATAAATCTATCTTTACCATATTTGTTGCTTCCCCATCCTTTAGTAACACTGATGATGACATTTCCCTCGTTTACCCATAATTAGTTGATTGGTACTAGCAAGACCCACCCACCTTGGACATATTTGAAAATGATGAATCCATCAGTGAATTCATGGGACTATGAGAAGGTATACCAAAGGGGGACCATAAGGTTGGTTTCACTATAGATCTTGATACTACAACATATTTCAGCGAGACTATCCCACCCTCTAGTTGCAAAAATTAAAAATTAAAAAAAGGTCTTTAGGTGAAAACCACAAGGCGCCTTCTAACCAAGAAAACGTAAAAAGAAAGGACATATCCAAGGTCAAAAACCTCTCTAAGGCACCCGAGGATGGAGGGTTTGAATTTATCCCTATTAATCAAGGGAGATCCTCGATGCTGATCGAAGAAGTAGTGGAAGTCAATATAAGTACAACAGAGAATCCTAAGCTTGTTCTCTTTGCAGAATCCTTGACAGAAGAAGAAAAACCATAATTTCAAGACTTTTTGAGAGAATTTCAAATCAATTTTGCATGGTCTTCTATTGATATGCCTGGATTAAACCTATTATTGGTCCTACATCATTTACCATTGCTTCCAAATGAAAATCATGTCAAACAAAAGCTTAGAATATTGCATCCTCAGATAGCTCTACTAGGCAAAGCTAAACTCAAGAAATTATTAGATGTTGTTTTCATAAGACATATTAACTATGCAGACTAGATCTCATACCTTGTACCAATGACAAAACCAAATGGAAAAATATGTATCTATACAGATTGTTGTAACTTAAACAAAGCATGTATGAAGGATGAATTCCCACTTCCTAATATATACATCATAGTAGATCTAATGGTAGGCTATGATATGTTGTCCCTTATGGATGGATTCCTGGGTTATAACTAGATCCATATTGCCCCTGAAGATCAACATAAGATGAAATTCAATTTCCCATGGGGTGCATACTATTGGAATGCCATGCCCATTGGACTTAAAAATTCAAGCACAACCTATCAGAGAGCTATGAACACCATATTTCATGATCGCATGCACATATTGATGGAAGATTATGTTGATGACCTTTTGGTGAAATCATTGACATGTGGTGATCATTAGAGAGTCCTAGACAAAATTTTCAAAAGTCTTGAAGAATATAAAGTCTGCCTAAATCCAAAGAAATGTGTCTTCGGCATAACATCATTAAATCTATTAGGATACATAGTTTCCCATAGAGGCATTGAAGTGGACTTGGTAAAAGTTAAATCTATATTAGGCATGCCTCCCCCAATAGGAATCAACCAACCCCAAACATTGCAAGGATGAATTCAGTCCATTAGATGCTTCATTGCACAACTTTTAGATAAATGTCAACCTTTTCAACATTTTTTATGCAAGAGAGTTCCTTTTGTATGGATAAAGAAGAGTGAGGCAACATTTCAATAGAGTAAAGAGTAACTCTTGACACCTCCTATTTTGATGCCACCAATAGATGGTAAGCCCCTGATCCTTTATATATTAGCTACCACTTCCTCACTAGGGGAATTACTCACAAAATGATTATGCTGAGAAAGAATGAGTAATATATTACATTAGACACACATTGGTTGGGTATGAAATCAACTATATTCATATTTAATTTTTTTTGTCTTGTCGTGGTTTTAGTTGTTTAGAAACTAATACATTACATGCTAAATCATCAGGAAAGTCTAGTGGCTAAGATAGATCCTCTCAAATACCTACTCGTCAGGGCAACATGGACACAATGGCTAGCTAAGTGGTTTGTGGTACTCAGTGAGTATGACATAAAACATGTGGAACAAAAATCAATAAAAGGACATGTTATCATAGACCAGCTTGTTGATGCACCCACAAAAGTTGACCACCCTTTGATTTCCTAAATGAATCAATATTTTCACTAGACACTTGAACAACATGGAAGTTATACTTTTATGACTCATACACTAGTCATGGGTTAGGTACAATAATACTATTCATCACCCCTCAAGGTGATACTATCCCCAAATCATTCAGAGTAGCCTTCCCATGTAAAAACAACATTGAAGAGTATGAGGCCTTACTAACAAGATTATGCATGGCTATAAAATGGAAAATTACAAGTCTGCAAGTCTTTGGTGATTCCCAATTGGTCATTCGACAAGTCAACAATGACTATGACACCAAAGATGAGAAACTGACCCCATACAAAAGAATGCTTGACAATTTAAAGTTGTATTTTGTAGACATTACTTTTTGCCAGATCCCACAGATTCAGAACTAAGTATTTGATATCATGGCCACCATTGGATATCTTTTGGACATTCCCAACATAATGTCATAGTATGAGTTCCTAGTGGAATAGTTGTTGGTCCTTGCCTTTGATGTCCCTGAATCGAAAATGGTGTGTCTAATTGTTGGTCTCGATTCCCCATGGTATTAGCATATTTATAAATATTTTCATTCCCATACATTACCACCTAATCTATCTAGTAACCAACGTAAATCTTTCATTTGTAGAGCCACTCACTACAACATCATCAGTGATACCCTATATAGACATAGCCTAGATAATACCTTACTCAGATGTCTCGACACTATCAAAGCACAAACTACCTTACATGAAGTACATGAAGGTATATGAGGATCCCATTCTAGTGGTACAAATATAGTTAAAAAGATCATACAACTAGAATATTACTTTCCCACAATGGAACAAAATATTTAACACACTAGATGTAGACACCGAAAATTGGTCTAGGCTTGTGAACACCACTTTCGACATAATTATCTAATGTCCATGGTCATTTTTAAATAATGTTTATTATTTAATTACCTTTCTAACACATATTTCCTCTATTAATTAAATACCCCTTTTAATTAATTCATTAATTCATAATAAACTCTATTCAACTTGATTAATTAAATAAATCATAATTATTTAATTATGTTGCTAACTAATTAATTATTCCTTCTTAATTAAATAATTTATTATTTAATTTACCCCTTTGTCATATTTAAACTATAATTAAATATTTATTATTTAATTATTCATTCAACCCCCTTTATCTATAATTAAATAATTATTATTTAATTTATTCAATTCTACCTTTACAATATTCAAATTAAATAAATTATCTTTATTTATTTAATTAAATCTTTCATTTTTCGAATGTTGAATAAAATTAACATTTAATTCATTTATTAATTATGTATGCCACATTCTTCTATCGTTTAGTTATCTAAGTCATTCACTCACCTTCTAACTCAAGATCTATTTTTAAATCCCCCAGTTATCTTAGGGTTCGGTATCTGATTGTTTCTACGACAGGACTCTTTGTCACAACTAGTCAGTTAACTAGTTCTAACTCATATGCATGAATGTGTTTATGAAATAAATATATTTATTTAGTTAATTAATTTATGTATGAATTCAAATTCTTCATCTTCGAGTTCTAACTTTGTCTTTGACATTCAAAGTCTATTTCTTCTATTTTTGAAGACTCTTAACTCAAGATTAAATTGTTTATTTAATAAGAACTATTGTTCTTTCTATTTTCGAACAGTCTTGACACAATATTAAGTTATCATTCTAATTTATTCTTTATCTTGCAGTCTTTTCTAACTCACGTTCTATCTGACACAAAACTCACATTGCATGACATTCATCAATCTCATCTGTCAATCTCTCTTTGAATATGAGTTGATCATTTGAAAACCTAAAATCTATAAAATGGCCTATCATTATCATTATTCCTCCTCCCAAAATCATACACTTTTGAGAAGAAACTTATCTTTGATATTTTTCTTAGACATTCAACAAGGTTATGCTTGCATCAATATTGACAAGAATATTGAAACAACAAAATGGAGAAGGGCAATCGAGATAATTCAAAGGAGTAGACGCATATTCGGTGAGATCTTTCCAACTAATTTATTTAGTTTTAATTATGTTTACTTTCTTCATTCTTTGTTGTTTTGATTTAGATTATTTGTTAGTCTAGAATTGACCATTGTAATCACTGCAACATTTAGCATTAATCTCCAAAAAATCTAGGTCATACATTTGGTGAACCCAATGTGAACACGCTTAAAATTCATGCAACATATTTCTATTTTTTTGTCTTTCATTTTACAGGTTATCGTACAACACACTGCATCCGATCGAAAAAATGATGCATTTTTCTTCACGAACTGCATTTTCTATATTCTGAGATGCATATGTTATTCTGCACCGCATACATGGTACTTTGCAATGCATCTGCCTGTCAAAAATTTGCACCATGTCCGAATGTCAACATGAATCGCATCCACCTATCAAAAATCATGCTGCATCTATTGCTTTAAAAGCCACATCTTCTTGGTAATCAATTTTTCACTGTTTATTCACTTCTGTACATTCGTGTTTTCATTCTCATTTTTATGTTATTTCGTTTTTCGCTAATGTTTTTTTATAGCTGTGTTAAGGTGGATGAACTTATTTTTTGCAAGATGAAGCATAGAAGACCACATAAAACCAAAAACCATTGTTTTCTATAGGACAAAAGTCGAAGACATGAAAAAAAAAAACTACTAATCATTTTGCATGCAAGACCTAATGACTTTGTTTTATTTAAAAATATTTTATGTTTGGTAGATAGATCATTGTCATTTGGATTAAAAATAATCAGTGTCTACTTTGTTTGGTGGGAAAGCATGCTTATGTCACCCTTTACAGTTCGTTATATCAAAGTATCCTCTCCCCTTGCATAGTCATGCAATCTTGGGTGTAAGAGAAACAGTTACTAACTCTAGAATTTGGGCTTGTCTTGGTAGGAAAAAGTACTCACCCCAAGACGACTCAGACCTATAACACGCTAAAGCCAAGAGACTTCCACTCGGTATATAAAGATGAATTTTTGGAGAAACCCCAAAAATCACGTTCACTATTCCGACGAGAAGGGTATAAATGGTCTCTCGCCGTGTTGAACAGTGCCCCACAAACATAATGCCCTTACTAAACAATATGTTGTAGTTTTTCCAAAATCCTACCTATTTGCTGGTGCAGCAGGTTCAGACCTGTGAAGCTGTCTTACATTCTTACAGTTCATGTGTGGAGATGAGATGTATGCCATGGGAGTTTCATGGGTACAGTAGTTTGGCTACCCCGTATAAGTGAGTGTCATGGAGGGGAGTGAGTGGGGTCAAGCTACTAGTCATTAGCCTTGAATATGCATAGCTGGAGAAACCCAAGTAAGAACTCAACAAGTATTATCCACAAATCCTAGGTTATAAATTTTTTTTGATCTTAATAGTTCTATCATCAGAAATTGAAACTAAATTGATTTTTGTGGTTTTTTTTTCTATATTTGTCAAAAAACTTCATCAACAAATGAAGCCAGTCAGAAAACAATCTTTAGAAAAACAAAACTATCATTTTTAACACCACATCTATCCTAGAGAGTCGTAATTGTTAGGGGAAACGTTGCATGTGTCTGTCAACAAAGTCCACTTTTACACAGTCCAAGTATTATGAGTCACAACTATCAAACTATGAGTCGCATGTGTATATTCAAGTCGCATCTGTAAAAGGGAAAAATTGCATGTGTCTATCAACAAGTTTAGGTTTACAGAGTCATTATTCTGAGTCACAAATTTTTACCATGAGCCGCATCTGTCACAAGTTCAAATTACCAATCGAAATTTGAAACCTCTTTTTGGTCAAATAACCGAATATGCATATTAAACCACATCTGTCAAAATTAGAACCCCAACTGATAGGTGAACTGCATTTTACTGTCAACAGAAAACTTAGCAAACTATAAATTGAGTCCAAAACATAACTATCATTTTCACTTTTGTTTCTTAAGATCAACCTTGGACAGAAACTAAAGATTTTGCTCAAAAAACCTTGCATCATTAGGTGTGATATACGTCTTAGTCACAGTCAATGTCTTAGTCATAGTCATCCTAAGCTGTATGCATATAGATACTTCCTAAGAAATTGCATATCATAGAATAGATAACTTTCTTCATCATTTGATACGTTCACGTTCCGATTTCTCACAAATCATTGAACCTAGTCACTATATTCCTATTTGTGAATTTTTCTAGCTCAATAGTCTCTAGAGTTTAGAAAATTCATCTTGTCAACCATCTTTGTCCTACAATCAGTTTCCTTGGTCAAATTCAAATCCTTGCATGCATTTATTCCATAGGTGGTACGTTATACCCATTTTATAATCATTTACCATCATACTCTACTCGAGATTTTTCATATTGTTCATCCTACCATATGTCATATTAGTATATGTCATTTTAAAATCCTGTTAGCAACATCCTTTATTGTCAAAAAATCCAAAAACATAGACATAGGGCATATCAATTTTTAGACTTAGTTTGCATTCCCCCATTTTGAGCATCTTTTCATGGTCAAAACAAGGTCTCAAAAGAAACAAAAAGAAATGTCGGACCCTAACGAATTTGTCAATCCTTTCACAAATCAGCCATCAGGGAACAAAAGACCACACAAACCTTTGCTTGAAAAACACATCACTAGGGACACACATGGACAAATTTACATTGTAGACATAGACACAGTAGTACAAGATCCTGAATTCGCATCCTTTATGGATGAGTGGTTGGCAAATGATCCCCAATGATATCTAGCAAAGTTGCTAGTAGAAGGTGCCACACTGCCAATAGGATTTGATATTCGTACTTAGCAAACACCACCTATTCAACCAAGACAAACTGTGATGTCAAGTGTTTCTATTC
This sequence comes from Sequoiadendron giganteum, assembly GCA_007115665.2. Lineage (NCBI taxonomy): Eukaryota > Viridiplantae > Streptophyta > Pinopsida > Cupressales > Cupressaceae > Sequoiadendron > Sequoiadendron giganteum. The sequence continues at coordinate 750,765,250 of CM021102.1, read as the reverse complement.
CCCAAATCACCACAACAATACCATCTAGCATACCGACTCAAACATCGTCAATTGTGAATCCAACCCCTTTCAACATAACACAAGGTTTACAATTTACTGCAGGAGCAACTTCATCAAACCCATTTGGCACCAACACAACTGGTAAAAGATCCAAAGTTGGCATGAATATTCCTATACCAAATTAGAACATGCAGACAAGAAATATTCCCAATCCAAATCAGAACATGCATACATGAAATATTCCCAATCCAGATGAGAACATGCAGACAGGAAATATTCCCAATCCAAATCAAAACATGCAGACAGGAAATATTCTCAATCCAAATCAGAACATTCGGACAGGGAAGATTCCTACACCAAATTAGAATATTCAAACAAGAAATATCCCCAATCCGAATCAGAACATTATAACAGGATATATTCCCTCGCCAAATCACAACCCATCATAGAACATGGCATTTCAAAATATTTGCATTGATCCAACCAATTCCAACAACATGTCCTTGACACAAGTAGATGTCCTCCAAAACCAAATGCAAACTCTTCAACAATAGATGGAAAACATGTCTATGTCAGGGAAACGAACTATCTCAACACAAGATCTATGTCCATGTCCATTCAACAAAGCGGTTTATATGACACCTTTCCCCCCATGGATATATTATACCAAATTTGACTAAGTATAATGGGAGGAAGAATACTTTGGAACACATTAGAGAATTCTCAACGGCATGCATGGACATATCACATGACCCCACATACTTGATGCGACTATTTATGTGAACCCTTATAGGGATATCACTGGAATGGTTTTCTAAATTACCATATGGCATACGATCCTAGGGTGAATTAGCTGAGAATTTTGTTGAATACTTTGATTTTAACATAGACAATGAAGTAACAATAGCAACCTTGTGCCACATGACACAAGAATATGGAGAAACTTTCACCACTTTCTTCCAAAGATGGCGAAGTCTAGCTAGTAGATGTCCAGTTGAAATACCCAAAAAATAGAAGGTCACGATATTCCTTGAATACATCAATCCAAAACTAAGAGGTGACTTACAGGTACATTGTTGTACTTCATTCCTAGACTTGGTACAAAAGGAAATCATCCTTGGAAAAGGCCTTATTGACAAAGGAGAAATAAAAGTACCAAATAGAAACCCAATTGTCCAACATCAAAATGCACCAAACAATAGAAATAAATTATGGTCTAGAAACAAAATTCTTACGAATGACAGAATTTTTGATGCTAAAACCATACATACGGGACCAGTTATCACACTTAGAGGTTACAACCCAAATCCAAACATGATGAATAGTCTAGATCAAACAACTAATTATTTCCAAAATTCACAACAACAATGACCACAAAGGAGATTTCCTACACATAAATTTACCCCTTTAGGGCAACCAATTGAGACAATTTTCAAAGAGTTGATTAAACATAATCTCATTAAACCTTTGGAACCACAAGAATATGATCATGGATAGTTTAAACCTTCATGATGGGATGACAATGCCTATTGTGACTATCATTGCACAAAAGGACACAACCTACAACAATATCGACAACTAAGGAATATTATACAAGACTTTGTTGAGAATATAACCATAGGGGTGAATGGGTAGAAAAATACCAAGAACAATGATCATAAAGTCTTCATAGACACATTACATGACCACACGAAAGGAAAACCCTCTAGTTCGAGAACCAAGAATAATCCATCAGCCAACTATACCAATACCAAGTATGACTATGGTAAAGGAACGATCATAAATCACCTCCGAGTTGCAAATGACAACGTCAACACTATCATCATCAAGAAGAATCGAGAATGTTCTATAAACACACACAAAATTAAGATTATTATTCCAGGTCCTTTTTTTGAGCCACCTGTGTAGACTTCCAAGTTTAGGTACAATCTCCTTGATCAATTGAGAAAACCCCCTACGCAGATATCCATTTTGGAACTACTGACTTTATCACCTAAGCATCGATAAATTCTTGACAAAGATTTGTAGAAAATGATTGTTCCTTCAGACTTACATGTCAATCATTTCAAGGAAATGGTGGGATATTTAACCAACTCACATCATGCCACATTTTCCCAACAAGATTACTCAATCGAAAAGTCTGATCATAATGACCCATTAAATCTAGAAGTCCTAGTCCATCAAACCAAAGTCAAATGAGTCTTGGTAGACGGAGGAGCAAGTTTGAACCCATGTACCCTAAAATTGGTTAAGGCATTAGGATTCTCATAAGAATGTGTAGACACATCTAAGAGTATAGTCATCAAGGCTTATGATGATGAGGAAATATCATTCAAAGGAGTTGTCACACTCCCTATCAAAATTGGCCAAGAAATTATCAACACCAGCTTCCAAGTCTTGGATCTCACCATTATGTACAACCTATTATTAGGTAGACCTTGGATACATGCAATGAAATTTGTGCCTTCAACATATCACCAATGTCTTAGATTCCCGTATAATGGCACCGAAATCATGATTGATGGTGATCTAGATCCTTTCCAATATTGTACAAGCCTAAGGGAAATTCCACAATGACAGGTACCAGTTAATGAAGAAGCTTCATCATCCACTTTAACCATATACGTTGACCCATCGTGTCGTACTAAGTCCATTTCATTCAAACCACCGTCATCCACTCCTAAGGTCGAGATCCAAGACAAGGGCTATGACAAATATTACATGAAGGCATCATACTATGTTAGTCAACTAGTTCCACCTAAGGCTTATAGTCTACCCATGTCAAATAGAAGACAATGAGTAGTCACATTGCATGTTCCCCCTACAATGACATTGACCAAATGGGGAGAATTAAGTGAAGAAATTGCAGAAGAAGGTGATATTACCTCTTGGTTCTATCAAGAAGACAATGAATACCCCTCGTCATCTATTTAAATAGCTATGAACCAATATGGAAAGGGATTTAAGATAACACAAAATGAAGGCTATGACAGGCACAGTGGGTTAGGACTACATCAAAATGGAAGGAGGGAACCGATCATTGTCTCACCATGACCGAAATACCTAGGGCTAGTGTTTCAACTGCTTAGAATTGGGTTTCCTAGTACTTCGTCACCATTTCAAGAGGAAGTAAGTGCTTGTGTAGACATCGAGATATATCACGAACCATTTCCCCCAATTTATGATGAGTCTCATGAACCACTTCCCCCAGTTTACGATGAGTCACATGAATCACTTCCCCCAGTTTACAATGAATCTCTTGACTCAAGCAATTATGAATGGAATTCCTTTTCCTCGACCAGTACCATGAACATAGATGATCTCTTTGGGGAATTGGACCCAAAGATAAAAATTATACCAAAACCATCTAGTCCCCATCATAGGAAGCACTTGTCTAAAGAAGAATGGCATAAGCACTATTATTGGGAAACCCTTCATCGTGCATGTTGGGCACCTGACAAACCATCTTCTGATGACTCAAACCTTGCAATAGTCCCACAACAGAGTATACCTACCTATAGGAAAAAGAACAAGAAGGAGTTAATCCAAAACTTCTGTGATCATTTCAGCCACTCTATATTCACTTTGTTAGCTTCTACCTTTAATAATTCTGATGATGAAATGCCTCTCATATATCCTGAACTTATCAACTAGGATCAACAAGGTACACCCATCATAGATACATTCAAGAATGACAAAGAAATTGATGAGTTCATGAGCCTTACAGAAGGCATACCAAGAGGGGATCATAAAGCTGGTTTTACTATATACTTGGATGACAAAGCATATTTTGGGGAGTCTATTTACACCTCTAGTCGCAAAAATGAAAATAAAAAGAAAAATGATGAGTCCTTAGGTGAAAATCAAAAGGCGCCTTTGGACGAAGAAAAAGTCAAAATAAAGGATGTATCCAAGGGCGAAAACCTCTCTGAGGTACCCAAGGATAGAGGTTTAAATATCCTCCCTGTCAAATAGGAAAATTCACCAATGCTAGTAGAAGAGTTTATTGTAGTCAACATTAATATAGAAGAAAAGCCTCGACACATATACTTTGTAGCATTATTGACAGAGGCAGAACAACCTGAGTTTAAGGAATTCTTCACAAAAAGACAAATAAACTTTGCATGGTCATACGTTGGCATGCCTAGGATGGATCTAGACCTTATATTGCACCATCTACCATTACAACCAAGTATTAAGATAGTCAAATAGAAGTTAAGAAAAATGCATCCATAGATTACTCTACTTGTCAAAGTAGAACTTAAGAAACTGTTGGATGTTGGATTTATAAGAACTATAGACTAGGTAGACTAGATTTTTAATCTTGTGCCAGTGACTAAATCAATTGGGGGCATCCACATTTGCATAGACTTTAAAGACATCAAAAAGGAATGTCCTAAGGATGACTTCCCTTTGTCAAACATAGACATGATAGTAGATCTTACATCAGGATACGAGATGCTATCCCTCATGGATGATTTCTCTAGATATAACCAAATCAAAATCATGGTTGAAGACCAACACAATATAGCTTTCACATGTCCATGGGGCACATACTGTTGGAATGTTATACCTTTCGGGCTTAAGAATGTAGGAGCTACCTATCAACGAGAAATGGCTACAATTTTTGATGACTTTGTACACACTCTCATGGAAGATTATGTAGATGACATTATATAAAAATCAGAAACAAGGGAAAATCATTTGAAGCTTCTAGACAAGATATTCCAGAGGCTAGAGAATTATAACATCGGGCTAAATCCAAAGAAGTGTGTCTTTGGAGTGAAATCAGGGAAACATCTAGGGTATATCATTTCCAGAAGAGGCATTGAAGTAGATCCAGAGAAAGTAAGAGCTATCATAGAAATGCCTCCTATCAACCTTGGTCAACTAAGAACACTACAGGAAAGACTATAGTCCATTAGGCATTTCATTATAGAACTGGCAGACAAAATACACCCATTTCAACATTTGCTCAAGAAAGGAGTACATTTATGTGGACACCTAAAAATTAGGAAGTTTTTAAATAGATCAAGGATTAGTTGCTCACTCCACCTATTTTAATGCCACCTACAGATGGAAAACCATTGATACTATACATTTCAGCAACTCAATCAACATTAGGAGCTCTTCTCGCAAAACACGATGATCAAGGTCATGAGAGAGCAGTCTACTACATCATTCATACCTTGGTAGGATATGAGTTAAACTACAGAAATATAGAATGTGTCTATCTTGTGGTAGTCTTTGCTACTCAAAAACTTTGACACTATATGCTTAATCGCCAAACAATGTTGGTCACAAAAATTGATCTCCTTAAATATCTCCTAAGTAAGGCAACATTAACAAGTTGATTGGCTAAATGGATTATGATACTTAGCAAGTATGACATCCAATATGTGGAGAGGAAGGCTATAAAAGGACAAGTTATTACAGATCAGTTAGCAGATGCATCCATGAAGGCAAACCATCCTTTAGTGGTGGATTTTCCTGACAAATTTCTCTATGACATTGACACTAGAACCGATGGAAATTATACTTTCATGGGTCACATACACAATCAGGAGTAGGTGTTCTATTTATTACACCTCAAGGTGATACCATTCCTAAATCATTTAGGATTTCTTTCCCTTGTACCAAAAAAATAGCAGAGTATGAAGCCTTAGTGACAGGATTAAAAATGGTAGCCCAGTGGAAGATTAGGATTCTACATGTTTTTGGTGATCCTTAGCTAGTAGTCCGGCAAGTAAATGATGATTATGAGACTAAGGATGAGAAATTTGTCCCCTACAAGCGCATGACTGATAGTTTCAAGAATTAATTTGATCATATTTCCTTTCAATAAATACCCCATATTCAGAACAAGGTTGCAAATGCTATGGCAACCATGGGTTCCTTATTGGATATTTCGAGTATCATGCCTAAGTTTGAGTTTTTGGTTGAATAGTTGTTGGTCCCCACTTATGATGTCCCCAATTCTATGATGGTGTGTGCAATTTTTGGTCCTACTTCCCCTTGGTATAAAGAAATATTTGACTATCTAACTGACCAAACCTTACCTCTAGACCTGTCAAATAACCAACACCGAACCTTTATCCATAAGTTAGCCAAATACACCATTATTGGAGATACTCTGTATAGACGTACCTTAGATAATGCCTTAATGAGATGTCTTGATGTTGAAGAAGCACAAACAACTTTGTGAGTGGTGCACGAGGGTATATGCGGATCCCATTTTAGTGGTCCTACTTTAGCCCATAAGATTATGATATTAGGTTATTATTGGCCTAAAATGGAGAAAGACTCATATATCTTTGTAGATAAATGTAGACAGTGTCAGATACATGGAGATTTGATAAGAGCACCAGCATAGGAGCTTCATCTGATTACATCACCATGGCCTTTTTCCTAATGGGGAATTGACCTCAAAGGTAAGACACACCCTCCATCATCAAATGACCATAAATTCATGATAACCACCACCGAATACTTCACTAAATGGATCGAAGCTATTCCCATGACCTACATCACCAACACGCAAATATCCAAGTTTATCTTAAACTATATCATTTTTCAGTATGGTGTACCCCAATCCATTATCATAGAAAATGACCACCCATTCAAAAACCAAGAAGTACACCATCTATGTGAAGAGTTCCATATTAAACATCATTTTTCCACCCCATATTACCCACAAGATAACGGGAAAGACGAGGCACCTAATAAAACCATTGTTAGAATCCTAAAGAAGATTGTCAATGACGTTGGTTGTGACTAGAACCTACAGCTAAATCCTTCCTTATGGGCTTACTGCACAAGCATCCATACTCCCACTGGCGCCACTCCATACTCCCTAGTATTTGAATCCGAAGCTATCTTACCTATTGAGGTTGAAATTCCTTCCGAGAGGGTATCCTTGAAAGGTCACATTAATGATGAAGAATACCATGTATCCAGATTAAAAGAGCTAGAATTACAAGATGAGTGAAGATAAAAAGGACTAGACCATTTGCAAGCATATCAGAATTGTCTTTGTCGAAGCTATAATAGGAAAGTTCTAAATAGACACTTTGACATTGGTGACCTAGTTTTAATGGAGAATCCCAAGAATCAAGCTAAACGGGAAAAACCAGGAAAGTTTGAATCTAACTAGTTAGAGCCTTATATTGTCACATAAGCTTTTGGATTAGGAGCATACCAACTCTCTACTCCTAAAGTAGAGCCACTTTTGTCACCAATCAACAACCTTCATCTGAAAAGGTTCTATACGTAGCTTCTGAGAGTATTTTTTCTTAACCAAAAAAATACCACCTATAGTCCACCTATTTTAATGCCACCTATAGATGGAAAACCATTGATATTATACATTTCAGCAACTCAGTCAACATTAGGAGCTCTTCTCGCACAACACAATGATCAGGGTCATGAGAGAGCAGTCATACCTTGGTAGGATATGAATTAAACTACAACAACATAGAATGTGCCTATCTTGCGGTAGTCTTTGCTACTCAAAAAATTCAACACTATATACTTAATTGCCAAACAATGTTGGTCACAAAGACTGATCCCCTCAAATATCTCCTAAGGCAGCATTAACAGTGTCAATTTGCTAAATGGGTTATGATACTTAGTGATTATGACATCCAATATGTGGAGAGGAAGGCTATAAAAGGACAAATGATTATAGATCAGTTAGCATATGCACCCATGAAGGAAGACCATCCTTTAGTGGTGGATTTTCATGATGAATTTATCTTTAACATTGACACTAGAACCAAATGGAAATTATACTTTGATGAGTCACATACACAACGTGGTTCAAGAGAAGGTATTTTATTTGTTATACCTCAAGGTGATACCATTCCTAAATCATTCAGGATTTCTTTCCCTTGCACCAACAACATAATAGAGTATGAAGCCTTAGTGACAGGATTAAAATGGCAGCCCAGTGGAAGATTAAGAGTCTACATGTTTTTGGTGATTCTCAGCTATTAGTTTGGCAAGTAAATGATGATTATGAGACTAAGGATGAGCAACTTTCCGCCTACAAGCACATGGCTGACAGTTTCAAGAAGTACTTTGATGATATTTCCTTTCAACAAATACACCGTATTTAGAACAGGGCTACAGATGCTATGGCAACCATGGGTTCCTTATTGGATATTCCGAGTAACGTGCCTAAGTTTGAGTTTTTGGTTGAACACTTGTTGGTCCCTACCTATGATGTCCCCGATTCTGCGATGGCGTGTACAATTGTTGGTCCTACTTCCCCTTGGTATAAAGACATATTCGACTATCTAACTGACCAAACCTTACCTCTAGACCTGTCAAATAACCAATGTCAAACCTTTATTTGTAAGTCAGCTAAATACACCATCATCAGAGATACCTTCTATAGATGTACCTTAGAAAACACCGTAATGAGATGTCTCGATGTTGTGGAAGAACAAACAACTTTGTGAGCGGTGCACGAGAGTATATGTGGATCCCCTTCAAGTGGTCCTACTTTAGTCCATAAGATTATAAGATTAGGTTATTATT
>CM021102.1:750339449-750756609 GCA_007115665.2 Sequoiadendron giganteum | reverse complement strand
TCTTTCATCTACCATCATTCCAGTCATACTTTTTCACCATCCCTCATAATAAATGGTTGTCCCATCCATTGCTTGGGACGATTGAAATCTAACATCCATTCCGACATATTCCCCACTCCATCCCATATGTCTTATTCCCGACTGGGGGAAAATCCTTGTTTTGTGTCATGAAGACCCTGTACATAGCATTAAACCATCGAAAAATTTCCTAAAAAATCCAAAAAACATTAGACAGCTTCAAAAACACAAAAAAAATCAAAACATGTCAAAACAATCCCAAAAATAGTGTCAAGTCAATCATGTTAAGTCAGTTGTAGACATAGTTGAATTACATTGCCTCTATGACTACACGTAGGCAAGGGCATCAGTCGATGTGCCCTCAAGGCATTAGGTCTGTCTATCTAGGTTTTTCATGTATCACACAAATTAAAATCATGACTCTTTGTACATTCAAAGTCATTGGTCATGTCAAACTACGAGGTCTCTTTGTGTACAATATAGGCAAGGCTAATCAATTGATGAGCCCCTGAGACTGGACTAGGTCGATCCAATAGGGTTCATTCACATTCGTATTCACTATCACACACATTCCATATCATCAGCTTAAGTACATATCTTTAGTTATTTATGTCAATTAAATTTGGTCAAACTATGAGGTCTCTGCATGTACAATGTAGGCAAGGCTAATCAATCAATGAGCCCCCAAGGCTGCATTAGGTCAATACTTTAGGGTATCATCTCAAGTCATACATGGTCAATACACACACACTTTTAATTAGTCAATGAATTAAAACAAGTCATGTACCAATAAGGCAACATCTCAAACAGTCATCATGTCAATATGAAACAAATTATCAAAGTGATCAACTTATGTCATAGCAAGATATGTCTTTCTTGCCAACAGACATTATCAAATTGTCATAACCTCATGTAGCTTGTTGTATCAACATCATCAGGCTCTAATGTCTTATATGGCACATTTCTTTCTAAAACTAGGCTTTGTCATGCCTTATACAAATAGTTGCCACGTCAAAACTAGACTCAACATCTTATTGCAGTATGTGTCATCCCTCACATTACGCTATGTCAAACATCAAACAATCAAACAATCCCACAAGAAAAAGTTTTGGTGAATACTTTATTTGGCTTTGTGGCTTTATATCTTATTTTTTCTTATCTTTTTATCGACTTGTGATTTTAGTCTGGTTACTAGCTTTCTCAAGGATGTCCCTTGAAGGATTTAGAGAAGCAAGGATGTCTTGGGACTCGTTTTCTTTGGTTGTTGTTTGTCAACTATCTTTCTAACACTAGTTTTTGAGTCATGTTACTAGTTTCCTCAAGGATTTAGAGGAGCAATGACATCTCATGGCCCATCTTTTATTTTTTTGTTTTCTGTTGTTTGTCAAGATGAAACGATTGGGGAAATTTTGTCCTTAGTATGAGTACAACACTCCTTGTCTATGACTTCCTATTCTTCACAGATGGATGACTATGTACACTACGGTCTATCTCATATCATGGTGTGTACTATCAATTTGTGTCATGTCCTGCCCAATGATGATAAAAAGAAAGCATAGCATATTTGGAAAAATATCGAAGATCATATGTTTTTCAATCAATCAACCTTTGTTATTTCTTACCAATATTCTAAATTCATTCTTGATAACATTTCTTCTCTGAAATAATGATAAAGTCCTGTGACACAAAAAAAAAGAAGATAATCTACATTTGCATACATTCTATAAATATTTCATATAGCTACATTGCATTTCAAACATATAGGAACATATTTACAAAATCATTGCATAATAGGCATCACCATCATCATACATAATGGAAACATTACATGTACATTTCACCATCACATATACATAACATCATATACATTCATTACATCCATTATCATAAATAAATAAGGACATCCATAAACATCATAGACTGCATAAACTCATCACATGTAGAAGCATTCATTCATAACACATATATATCATCTAGGAAAAATAATCATATAGAAGAAATGCAACCCCATAAAATAGAACTGCATATCATACAGAAGCCGCCAAAATCATATATATATATTGCTCAAAATAACATGTCACAGTACAATGTCAGAATGTATCCATAAATAAAATGAGCTCGCAGGCTTTCTGATCAAAATACAATGTCTACATGTATAATAGTATCAACATGTCCCACTCCCACTACTATCACATGGTGAAGTTGGTAGAAACTACCTCAGAGGTACTCTCTGTGAGGTGGAAGGCCTATCATATAGACCTATCCCCGGTGGTCCTACCACACCCTCTATACTTTGTGTCCTCGTATGACTCCTTGTCTATGATCTCTAGCTGCGAACCTCTGAGAAGCTAGGAGCTCATCTCTCTGCTGGTACCACTAACTCATATAAATCCCTGTAATATGATGCTCTCTCAACTGATCTAACTAGCTCATGAGAAAAACCATCAGATGAGGTTCCACTGCAAAGGCACTGAACTTTGTAAACAACTTCTCTATCTCCTGTCGTCGGGCTATGTCTTGATCCCTCTCCATAAGTTCATTGTCTCTCTCTGCATGGGCATTGTCTCTCTCTGCACGAGTACTATCTCTCTATCCACATGGCATCAAGCTCTACTGTCATCAGTCTTAGTCTCTCCTCCATAGTCTCCCTATCACCATCCCTAGGGGCATCATCCTCTTGTCTCCCCTCCACAATCCGATCTCTGAGCTCTCTCTACTTCTCCTCCATAAGTGCCTCCTCAACATCGTCCTCCCCATACCCTTCCAGAATACCTAGAGGATCTATATCCATATCCATATCCTCATCCTCTCCGACATCCTCTCCCCCAATATCCACATCAACTAACTCCTCTACAAGTGCCTCCTCGACAACATGTTCATCTCCAACCTGTGCATCAGCTCCACCTCCAATTTCCAACATTGGTACATCCTATAGCACTGCCTCTCGGATAGGTGAAATTCCACCTACTTGACCCACTCTCCACCCTCTCCATCATCACCACCCCCTCCTCTACCATCATCCCCACCACCTCTCCCTCCAACTCTACCACCTCTACCTCTTCGTCGTCCTCTCAACCCTGTGCCTCATCTCTCAATTGGTGTCGGCTGATCTAGATCTGTGTAGGGAATCGCTCGATGCTTAGCCCACCATGTGTCATATGCAGCTATAGTCCCAAGATCTACTACTCCATCTCTCCATCCTCACTCTAATGTTTGTAAAGCTTGTATCTTTTCCTCTACGATAGCAACAAGAATCATGGTCCTACAATACGGAACCTCTCTAGAAAAATGAGAAAAATCTGCTCTACCTCGAGGCTCATCCTAAACCTCTCTAAACTATCTCAAAACTCGCTCTAGCAAGTGTTTCTCTATGATGTGCACACTCGAAATAGTCCTCCCAATCAGGTACTATGTTTGCTTGCAATATGGAAAATGTCTATCCTCATTAGACCACTGCTCACAGTCCATGTAAGGTCTCCAAGTGAACTGATCTAAGATGTTGAGTGCATGTCTCCAATATCTAGTATCTCCCACAAGGCTCTGAGTGATGTTTCCCATGTATCGGAAAACATAGAGAGATCTATCCCGTTGCTCTATAGTAACTGGAGGATGCAAAACAACTATCCTCTCCCATGCCTAAACCATTAGAAGAGTGGTCCCACAACTCATCGACTGTGCATCTCTATATGCAATATCATGTAAATGGAAATATAGCATCCCTAATAGATGTGGACCCCAGGCATACATGGTCTCTCTCTCTAACATCCCCACCAACATCTCTCCCCATCCAACAAGAAAACCATGACCCCGACGATCTGGTAAGACTATCCCACCTATCAGTGTATATAGTATACAGTCAATTCTCTCATATCTGTTTTCCAAAATTGACCATTTGATCTCGTAATACTCAATGTTGAGCCTACCAATATTGTCAACCTGATAAAATCTGGCTAGTTCAGTCAATCCACATTGGGTATCATACATCACCTGCTCTCCTCTGATCAAAATTCTAAGTATCTTGTACACATCCTCCAATGTTACAGTTGCCTCCCCAGTCGGCATATGAAATGATGATGTCTTGGAGTTCCATCGCTCGCACAACGCGGTGAGCATCCCCCTATTTTCCTGAATAGTGGCCATTGAAAGACAATGACGAAGACCAATTCTCCACAAAAGTCATATCTCTGCACTACTCAAATGATCTCTTAGATCGAAAGTGTCCAGACTTGTCTCCCACGTGTAAATAGGATCTAATACAACCTGCATTTCAACCATGCTATCAAGTTTTTCAAGTTTTTCCTTAGAATTGTTTATCAAAAATTTTTCTAGCCACATGCGGCTCACTTTACCAGATGTGGTGCATTCATACAAATTTGTTTCAAGACAAAGAATTTGTGTTGCATTTTCCATATGCATTTCACATTACCAATCCAATTTCTACCTACTGCAAATGCGATGCATAAAAGAAAATGCGGTGCATTTCCTATACCTGTCTACCCGCTACGTATGTGTTTCACTAATGTAAATGTGGTTAACTAACTTACATGCGTACATACTAAATGCAGATGCATTCCATACATACATATGCGGTGCATTTCAATACAAATGTGTTTAATGCCTAAAATGCCTATCCTAGCCTAGGCCTGTTTTAGCATATGCATTGTTCCGCAAGCAAATGTGGTGCATACGACGACATATGTGTCGATCCCGAAAGATCGCATATGATTATTAAGTTTTCGAGGCTTGACACTATGTGCAAAAATAACTTTCAAGAGTTTTTTTTCTGGTACATACCGATGGTCCTACGTCGGCAAGCCGCCTGAAAGTTTGGATCCAATATCCTCGATGCACAACATATGGAATGGGAGCCATCTTCATCCAATAGTCAGAGAAAAATATTAGTTCTTCAAACTCTTCTAGGTGCAAATGAATTGGTTTTCAACCTAATTCTTATTTATAACTAGGGTTTGGGTGGAATTTCTTCCAACCTTCTCTATTGGCCACTTAACCTTTCAACTTCTACTGACCCGTACACATCCATATCACATCCAAATTCAATTTTTTCAACTCCATAGCATTTTTGACTATCAAATTGACTTATCGGGAATATTTCCTGATTTTAAAAAAAAAAATTCAAAAAATTGTCAATTTTCCTGAGGGGGCATACCCTAACCTATTTCATGTTGGGGCATGATCGGGGCATATTTTCTTTGACACAACACCGAAACAACATTGTATCAAAGAGGGGCAAACTGTAGACACTGAAATTTGGTCTAGGCCTGTGAACACCACTTTCAACATAATTTTCTAATATCCATGGTCGTGATTAAATAATGTTTATTATTTAATTACCTTTTTAACACATATTTCCTCTACTAATTAAATACCCCTTTTAATTAATTCATTAATTCATAATAATATTTATTCAACTTGATTAATTAAATAAATCATAATTATTTAATTATGTCACTAACTAATTAATTCTTCCTTCCTAATTAAATAATTTATTATTTAACTACCCCCTTTGTCATATTTCAATTATAAATAAATATTTATTATTTAATTATTCATTCAACCCCCTTTATCTATAATTAAATATTTATTGTTTAATTTATTCAATTCCACTTTTATGAGAGTCAAATTAAATAAACTATCTTTATTTATTTAATTAAATCTTTCATTTTTCGAATGTTGAATTGAATTAACATTTAATTCATTTATTAACTATGTATGTCACATTCTTCTATCATTCAGTTATCTAAGTCATTCACTCACCTTCTGACTCAAGATCTATTTTTAAATCCCCCAGTTATCTCAGGGTTCAGTATCTAATCATTTCTGCGAGAGGACTCTCTGTCACAACTAGTCAGTTAACTAGTTCTAACTCATGTGCATGAATGTGTTTATTAATTAAATATATTTATTTAATTAATTATTTTATGTATGCATTTGAATTCTTCATATTCGAGTTCTAACTTTGTATTTGACATTCAAAGTCTATTTCTTCTATTTTCAAAGACTCTTAACTCAGGATTAAATTGTTTATTTAATCAAGAACTCTTGTTCTTTCTATTTTCAAACAGTCTTGACACAAGATTAAGTTATCATTCTAATTTAGTCTTTATCTTGCAGTCTTTTCTAACTCACGTTCTATCTAACATAGAACTCACATTGCATGACATTCATCAATCTCGTCCGTTGATCTCTCTTTGAATCTAAGTCGATCATTCGAAAACCCAAAATCTATAAAATGGCCTGTCATTATAATTATTCCTCCCGATATCATACACTTTTGAGAAGAAAATTATCTTCTATATTTTTCTTATACATTCAACAAGGTTATGCTTGCATCAATACTAAAAATCTAAGGGCAAGAATACTGAAGCAACAAAATGGAGAAGGGAAATCGAGATAATTTGAAGGAGTAGATGCATGTTCGATGAGAGCTTCCCAATTAATTTGTTTAGTTTTAATTATGTTTACTTTCTTTGTTCTTTGTTGTTTTTATTTAGATTATTTGTTAGTTTACAATTGATCATTGTAATTTCTACAGAATTTAACATTAATCTCCAGAAAATCTAGGTCATACACTAGCAAACACTTATTGGCAAATAATTTGAATGACTCTTGATCTTGTTG
The DNA here is from genome assembly GCA_007115665.2 of Sequoiadendron giganteum. Classification (NCBI taxonomy): domain Eukaryota; kingdom Viridiplantae; phylum Streptophyta; class Pinopsida; order Cupressales; family Cupressaceae; genus Sequoiadendron; species Sequoiadendron giganteum. The sequence goes on along the minus strand of CM021102.1, from coordinate 750,749,952 downwards.
GTCTATTTTTTCTTATCTTTTAGATTTTCTTTGGTCATGTTACTATCCCCCTTGAGGATGTACCATGAAGGATTTAGAGGACCGATGATGTCTCATGACTTGTATATTGTTGTCTGTAGTTTGTCTTGACAAAAAGACTGGGGAAACATGACCCTAAGTATGAGTTTAGACATTCCTTATCTATGACTATTGTTTTTACAGATGGATGACCCTGCAAACCTTGGTCTATGTCATACCATGGTGTTTGTTTTCCATTTGTCATATTTTCCCACCTAATGATGATTAAATGCAAATCCTTGCATAGCAAAATATATATCTACAAATTATCTCAACTAGCACTATCTTAACATCCATGTCTTCCATGCTAAAATTCATATTTTTCTTGCTAACATTCATCTTTTTCGCATCTTTGTTACCCTTCTCTATTTTCCTCTATCTTATTTTTCCTTCATCTTCTAGTATTCTTATACATTTTGAGAGAACACTCGTGTTCTTTGAACCCGCCTATCCTCTCAAGGGGGAATACCATCTACCTCCTCGTCATTCTTCCTTACACTGGGTCATATATTTTACTTTGGCACAATGTGATAAACTACATTGTATCAAAGAGGGGAAAATGTAGACACTAAAAGCTTCTCTAGGCTTGCTAACACTATTTTTTTGTTATCTCTTCTGATATTAATTAAATAATCCTTAATTATTTAATTAGCTCATTTAATTAATTCTCCATTAATCTTGATTAATTAAATAAATTATATTTATTCAATTACATCACTAATATCTTTCATATATAAATATATAAACTTTATTTATTTAATTATTTTCACTTTACACAATAATTAAATAATTATATTAGTTATTTAATTATTCACTGTTAGATTTTCTGTCACAAATTAATTAAATTTTATTTAATTAAATTAATTATCTCCTTCCTCTATTTTTTAATTATATTTCTCTTATTTAATTATGCTTTCTTTCCCTCTTCAAACTAGCGGATTTTGTCAAACAATCATTCAGTTTCCTCTTTCTCCTCCACTTCTGATCTTATCCCATCTCATCTCGATTAATTGCAACCATCGACCAAAATTAAAAAAATTCAATCTCGATCATTCATTTTCCATTTGTCTCTCCATAAGTACCAACGTCATTTATCATTTTGATCATCTATAATTTGCATACTATTGTTTTGGTGAGGCTGAAACTTTGATATTTTTCTTTGTCTTTGTCATAGGCCAATTAAGTGCATATATATAATTCTAAGGGCATTGATTATTTTGTAACAAAATGGAGAAGGATGATGGAGATCATTCAATGAAGGTGTGAATATTATGATGAAATAATTATTTATTTCTTCCTTTCATGCACTTTTTTTTTCTCTATCATTAGATTAGGAATTTCAAGTCTATTTATTATCTTGAGGAATCTTAATTCTAATTTTCCTAAGCTACAAAGTTGACCAAGATGACTGATTTTGATGGATAGGTTGACAAGGATCGATCGATAAGTTTGAAAAGGATTGATGATAGTTTAACTAAAGCTGACCAGTTGATTTTATTTGATAGGTTGACAAGGATGGGAAAATTGATCTGACTGATAGGATGACAAGAGTTGACAAATTGATTTGATTCACTATGCCTAGTTTCAGGAAGGACACATCCTGATTAATGAAAGATTAATTGACCAAGATGACAAGATCGATTGATTTTTTGACAAATATTGATTCATAAGGTTGATCAAGTTATGTGACAATACCTAGTTTCAGGAAAGACATATCTTGTTTAAGGCAAGGAACACATATGATAAATTTGACCAAGTGACAAGTGTTGACAAGACACCTACCTACAAGAAAGACACACCCTGCTTAAGGTATGTAACATAGAATAAAATCTGGATTATGATCTACAACTAGAATAAATGATGTTAATCTTAATCTAACCAATATTAATATAAATCAAACAACAAAGAAAAAATAAGTAAACATAATGAATAACTAAACAAATGAATTGAAAAGATCTCACCGAATATACATTCACTTCTTTGAATTATCTTGATTGCTCTTCTCCATTTTGTTATTTTAGTATTCCTACCCTCAAATTTTTAGTATTTATGCAAGCATAACTTCGTCAAGTGTCTAAGAAAAATATCAAAGATAAGTTTCTTCTCAAAAGTGTATGATTTCAAGAGGAGGAATAATGATTATGATAGGCCATGTTATAGATTTTTGGTTTTCGAACGATCGGCTCAGATTGAAAGAGAGATCGAAGGATGAGATTGATAAATTCCATGCGATGTGGGTTCTGTGTCAGATAGAACATGAGTTAGAAAAGAATGCAAGATAAAGATTAAGTTAGAACGTGAGTTAGAACATGAGTTCAAGATTTTAATCTCTAGTTAAGATTCTATAAAAATAGAAGAACAAGACTTTGAATGTCAAAGACAAAGTTAGAAGTTGAAGAATAATGCATTCAAATGCAAACATGAGTTAACTAATTAAATAAAGATATTTAATTAATAAATAGATCATGCATATGAGTTAGAACTAGTTAACCGACTAGTTGTGACAAAGAGTCCTCTCACAGAGATAATCAGATGTTGAATCCGAAGATAACTTGAGAATAAAAATAGATCTTGAGTTAGAAGGTGAGTGAATGATTATTCAACTGAATGATAGAAGAATATGACATAAATAAATAAATATGAATTAAATGTTAATTTAATTCAACATTCAAAAATGAGAGATTTAATTAAATAAATAAAGATATTTAATTATAGTTGAAATATGACAAAGGGGGGACTTAAATAATAAATTAGTTAATTAAGAAGGAAGAATTAATTAGTTAGCAACATAATTAAACAAATACGATTTATTTAATTAATCAAGTTGAATAAATGAATTAGTGAATTAATGAATTAATGAAAAGGGGGTTTTTTATTAATAGAGGAAATATGTGTTAGAAAGGGTAATTATATAATTAACATTATTTAATCATGACCATGGATAATAGAAAATTATGTTGAAAGTGGTGTTTGCAAGCCTAGACCAATTTTTGGTGTCTACAGTTTGCCCTCTTTCATACAATGTTGTTTCAGCATTGTGTCAAATAAAATATGCCCCAATCGTGCCCCAACATGAAATAGGTTAGGGTATGCCCCCTCAGGAAAATTGACAATTTTTGAAAAAAAATCAAAAAAATCAGGAAAAGTTCCCGATAAGTCAATTTGACAGGTAGAAATGCTATGGATTTCACGGAATTGAAATTGGAGGTGATACAGACGTGTACGGGTCATTTGAAGTTGAAAGGTTAAGTGGCCAATAGATAAGGGTAGAATATATGCAACCCAACCCTTAGTTATAAATAACAATTAGGTTGAAAACTAATTCATTTGCACCCGGAAGAGTTTGGAAAACTGAGAATTTGCTCTGATTAGCGGACGAAAATGGCACCCATTCCCTATGTTGCACATTGAGGATATCGGATCCAAGCCTTCAGGTGGCTAGTCAACGCAGGAACACCATTATGTACCTAAAAATGAACGCTTGATATTTATGTTTTGCATGTAGTTTTAGGCCTTTAAAAATTGATTAGCATATGCGGTCTTTCAGGATCAACACATATGTTGTCGTATTCACCACATTTGACTATGAAATGACGCATGTGCTAAAAACACGCCTAGTCTAGGTTAGGAATATTAGGGAATCAATGCATTTTCATTATTATGCACCGTATATGTAGCTATGGAACACATCTGCATTAGGGATAAATGCATGTGAGGTAGTGAACCGCATGTGCATTAGTGAAATGCATTTTCATGAAGTAGATAGGCTTAGAAAATGTGCCGCATCTGATTGTTTGCACCACATTTGGTCTTTTTGCACCACATTTGCAGTAGGTAGAAATAGGTGTGGGAAATGTGCAATGCATATGTAATATGCGACAAAAATGAGTTGTCATGCAACGCATTTGTAAGAATGCACCACATCTATTAAAGTGAGCCGCATTTGGCTAGTAAAATTTTCTGAAAAAAAAATCTGAGCAAAATGTTTGAAAATAATGACATCATGGTTGAAATGCAGGTTGTATTGGATCCTATATATATGCAAGAGACACGTCCTGACACATTCGATCTGAGAGATCGTTTAAGTAGTGTGGAGATATGGTTCTTGTTGAGACTTGGTCTATGTCACTGTCTTTCGATGCCCACCATTCAGGCGAACAGGGGGATGCTCACCATGTTGTGTGAGTGATGGCACTCTGAGACATCACCATTTCATTTTCCAACCAGGGACGCGACTGTCACATTGGAGGATGTGTACAGGATACTTAGACTGTCGACTAGAGGAGCGAGTGATGTATGATACCCAACACGAATTGACCAAGCTAGCGAGATTTTATCAGGTGGACGATATCAGTAGGCTCGACATAGAGCATTATCAGATCAGGTTGTCAGTGTTGGCAGATCAATATGAGAGGATTGACTGCATATTATGTACACTTATTGGGGGATAGTTTTACCAGATTGATGAGGTCATGGTTTTCTTGTTGGATGGGGTGAGATGTTGGCTGGTATGCTAGAGAGAGAGACCATGTATGCTTGGGGTCCATGTATATTAGGGATGTTCTATTTCCATTTACATGATATTTCATACAAAGATGCATAGTCACTGAGTTATGGGACCACTCTGTTGATGGTGTGGGCCTGGGAGAGGATAGTTGTCTTTCATCCTCCGATTACTATAGAGTGACGGGAGAGAGCTCCATATAATTTCCGTACACGGGGCACATCATTCAGAGCGATGTCGAGGATACTGGATATTGGAGAAATGCACTTGACATTCTAGATCATTTCACTTGGAGACCATACATAGACTGTGAGGAGTGGTCTGATGAGGATAGACATTTTTTGTTTTGCAGACAGAGACAGTACCTGATTGGGAGGATTGTTTTGAGTGTGCATATCATAGAGAGACACTTACTAGATAGAGCTATGAGATAGTTCAGTGAGGTTCGGGATGAGCCTCAAAGTAGAGCAGAGTTTGCTTGTTCCTCGAGAGAGGTTCCATATTGGGGGCCCATGATTCTTGTTTCTACTGTAGAGGCAGAGATATAGGCATTACAACTAGTATAGTGGGGATGAAGAGATGGAGCAGCAGACCCAGGGAAGACAACTACATATGATGCATGGTGGGTGGAGCATCGTCCGATTTCATACACATATCTGGATCAGCTGACACTAGTGGAGAGACGAGGCACAGGACCGAGAGGATGGCAGAGAGGTGGAGGTGCCAGAGTTGGTAGAGTTGGAGGGATAGGTGATGATGGCAGAGGTGGTAGGCAAGGATGGAGAGGACAAAGAGGGGGTCAGGTAGGTGGAATTTCACCTATCCAAGAGGCAGTGGTAGAGGACATACCGACATTGGACATCGGAGGTGGAGCTGATGTACAGGGCAGAGATGAGCATGCTACAGGGGTGGCGATTGTAGAGGAGTTAGCCGAGGTGGATATTAGGGGAGAGGATGCCACAGATGATGTGGATATGGATATGGATATAGAACCTCTAGTTATTATGGCAAGATATGGGGAGGATGATGTTGAGGAGGAGGCACCGATGGAGGAGAAAGAGAGAGCTCAGGGATCGGATTGTGGAGGGGAGACGGGAGGATAATGCTCCTAGGGATGGTGATAGGGAGGCCATGGAGGAGAGACTAGGACTAATGACAATAGATCTTGATGCTATGTGAATAGAGAGAGATATTTCTTATGCAGAGAGGGTGATGGTACTCTCAAATTTTGCAAATTTGAGATGCCCATTTCAAAATTTTGCTTCTACACTTTCAAAAGTGCACCTGATGAATCAGTCCTGATTGACCCATTTTGGAGGCTTATGATTTAAACACTGTTGATTTTCATGGAAAACCCATTTGCAAAAATACACAATAGACATATGTGAGTAGGCATGTCAAATTTTACCTTCCCACAATAAGTTTTGATAGGGTTTCGAAAAGTGAAGTTGGAGGGTTTTCACACTGTTCTACTGTTTGCAGACGTTTAGTTCTTCAAAGTTGCTTCCTGTTTGAACTTGGATTTTGTAGCCAGTTGACCATCATGTCATAATGAATGATGTTCCATATTCCCCATACCTAAATGATCTCGGGTGTCAGTTTTCAGAACCTCATGATCTGATTTGCTATTTTTATCAGATCGAAACCAAATGTAGTTTGTTCTTTTTTGCATATGCATTCCTGATAGCCTTTCTGAGAGGCCAACTTTGATCATTAATAACTTTTGGTCAATGATGTTTCAAATAATTTCCTTTTGCACACATGCTCAGCATATCTTAATGTTCCACTATGTCTAATGGAAGATTGTCAGGATTTGATTTTCTATCTTTACAAATGGGTAGTTGGATCAGTTTTAATTGGTGTAGAACAACTGTTGTTTCAGGAAGGTTCAGTTTGGAAACTTTGACAGTTAATATTTTCCACCTCGTAATACATTTTTCTCAGCCATCTTTTTCATTATACTTTTGGGTCAAATGACTATGTTCTTGCAAGTTTTTATGGATTCACAAGGTCATTTGCCCAATTTTCAAGATTGATTCTTGAGGCAACTTGACCTGTTTTGACTATTTTGCAAAAAGTGCTAGAAAATAGTTTCTGACGAAGACCCAGTTCGTTTTTCAACTTCAAAGGTATTCAAAAGGAAGTGTCAGATCGTTTGAATGTAAAACTTGTTTGAAAATGAAAAAAACCTTTAGTCGGACCCGCATGGGGCCTGACGTGTTTTACATAATTGTGAAATTGGAATTGTTGCAATATGACAATCACTTCAAGAATGTTGCTCACTTGAAGGGTTAGGAAAAAGCTCTACTAGTTGTCTTGTAGTGAGAATTATCTAGTTGATATGTTGGTAATTATTGTTCAAGTTGTTTACATGGGAGGGGACAGTGATATCCATTTGAGTTACCGTGAGGAAGGTCACACCTCTATTTAATCTCGTTGAGTTGTTTGATTAGTTACATAACACTGATGGGACAATTTTTGTATATAAGCCAATATTGTTCAGACTCTATAACTAGCTAGAGGTTTCTAGTGGTAAAATACAATGCAAAATGCCAAAGCCTAATGGATATAATATCTCTTCTCAAATGAGGAACAAATCATGAAATTGGGGATCCAAAGATTCATTGTTGAGATTTTGGAATCATTACCAGATAGAACAAAGTATGCAAATGAATCAAAAAAGGATTTGTGTAGAGCATAGGAGAGCATTAGGGCCATCGCACATATAACACATATACTATGGGAGTTGTTTGGTTTACAACATTATGTTGCTCCAAGAATGATCTAATGTGGAAATGGTCACCACTCTTATGATGTTGTGGATATGCGAGAGCTAAGAACATGAAATGTTGTTGTTCCTCCTTTGCAACTATACGAGGCACATTTTGATAAAAGAATCTAGGCTATGCTCAGAGTTGGAGGGTTGTCATGCTAGGGGTATCCACAAGCATTGAGGAAAAAAGGCTTCTATTGAAATGATTCACACAAACTAGGAGAATGCGCTGCTCATGGCTTATGAATTGTTTGACAGATTACCCAAACACTATGATGTTATGGGATACCATATTGCAAAGTACACACAAAATAAATATGTTGAAAAGGCATTAGAAACTTTCAAGCAATGTTGTTGAGGCACACACATTGCAAGGAGGAGGCATGGATATGCATTGCTGCAAAGGAAGGACCCTGCTAAGTGAAAGGAATACCATGTGGAGGGCAGCATATGGAGAGACCCATGGGCTGTTGGAGGAAGCTAGGTGTGGGTGTGGAAAATGCAAAAGGAGGCATGGTAAAAGCTACAGGGAGTCTTAGGGAGGCCCACACTAGTGAAAGGAAGGCCCATGCAAATGAGGATGGCACCTTGGGTGCTAGGAGCAACAAAGAGTGGTGCGGCCAAGAGGCAAAGGTAGGAGGAACGCACATTGGAGTCCAGTTTGTTGTTTGGAGCACGTGACCACCAAAGTAGACCTGCAACCAACAAAGGCATGACTAGTAGCTGAGGGAGGTGCACACATTGCAGCTGGGTATGGTACTCCATCAAAGCATAAAGCGATGTAGCCCATGTACCAGATAGGGCGCAACCACCAAAGGGAAACCCACACCATGAATAGAAGACGCTCGAGCATGGGAGAAGCGTAAAACATTTAAAATTTAAATATTTTCCCCAAGGTTCGGTCAAATAAATTTTAAATGGTGGGCCCCATGATCTTTCAACAAAGCCTCAATGAAATGGAGGAGCCCAAAATTTGAAAGGGGGTAATAAATTAATTATTTTGGCAGGTTTATATCAAATAATTTTCAAATAGGGGTGGGGCCCGTTTCATTTTATTTTCTCATGTGAGGTTTTTGAATTTTAAATGAAGTAGGGGTGAATTAATTTCAATGTAAACACGGTAAAGGGCTAGGAAAATATTTTAACGATATTTTTACCTGGAGAGCTAAATGTGAAGAAAAATTAAATCACCCGAGTTTGTCTTATCCATGAAGTGTGGGGGAATTTTTTTAATTGAAAAGTGCAAAATGGGTAAAATATTTTATGAAAGTGAAGTGTGAATACTTTGTGCTGCTAGGTAAAGTATTTAAAATACTTTGCATAGAAGTAAAATGTAATATTTTATTTAATGTTGGTAGATAAAATAAATACAGCAGTGAGTAAATATACTAAGTAAAATGTAGCAAAGAGGGAAAATAAAGGAAAATGATTTTTCATGGGAATGGAGTTTTCTTTCAGCTGCAAGTAAAGAGTGAAGAATGGACACATGGGCATGTTTTCTGCTGTTGGGCAATGATGAGCAAAGGCAGTTTTAAGAGGTAAAGTTTGTTATAGGAAGAGAGATGAGAGATTCCTTTGCAGATTTGTTGATCAATGGTAAATGGAGCTTCCAAATGGCAATTCCAGATCGAATTTCGGGTTTCTCCTGCTTGCCTCTCTTCTTCTATATCTTCTATTATTATCTCTTTGGAAAGGGTTCTGAGTTTTGTATTTGGTTGGGTAGATAGAAATTTGTATTTTTCTGAGTCATTGTTTGAGTCTGTAAGCTGTAATTTTATGAATTCAATAGTAAATACAACCAGTTTATGCAATTAATATCATGAAGGTGTTTCCACATTCATGAATGTCATCAGATTGTCTCAATTTTCGTATACTTTTAGTTATGTAAATTCAATAATACAAAGTGTCTTTGAGTTTATCAACTCAAGTTTTATGAGATTTTTTTGTCTATTCATTATTTTGTTTCAAGAAAATGGTTAAAATGCTTTGAGCAAGTGATTGTGATTTTAGGTGAGATGGGATTTGATAAGAAGAATATGATTGATATCAAGAGAAGGATTGTTGGTGCAAGGCACTAATAGTTAATGCAAAGCATTAGCAAGTTAAATCCACTGGTTGAAGACTATTTGCTAGAGAATTCATTTTATATCATGTTTGACTCCATGGCCCAGAACTGGCATTGATCTATTATGTAGTTTTGTGCATCTCAGAAACATAATTAATTGAAAAATCATTTTTAATCTTACTGTTTAGTTGGTTGTGTGTTCTGCTTTCCAATGGCTGAGAGAAGGTTGAGCTATTGATAATTTAGCCAAATTTAAAGTTGGCAATGCTTCCCTTAGTGTTGTTTCATTGGGAATTATCTGCTTTGTAATACAATGTCAGTGTATGAGTGAATTAAGTTTTGAGCATTGTTTAGGTTTACCCACCTTGGTCCTATAGAGCCAGAAGTGTAGGAGATGTCATTCTTTGACTGAATCTTGTTAGTTGGACACTAGTCTTTGTTGTTCTTTAATATAGAGGTTGGATACCTCTTAGAGAATTTCAAGGTCTAGCTGGGTTGTTATTTTAAACACCAACATAATGGTGATCCCACTGGGGATGAACTCAAAAGTTTTGGTAGCAGACGGTGTTGTTATAGAGTCATTAAAGTGTTGAATTATTTTTGTAACCAGAGGTTGCACATTATTGAACTATTTTCCCATCCGAGTCACCAAAAGAATGGCGACTCTACTGGGGAAGATTCTAAATCTCTAGTTGTAGATGGTTATAGAGTCAAATTATTTGTCATTCTGAATTTGTTCAAAGTTTGAAGAATTTCAACCTTGGAGAAGAAGTTGTTGCAGTGACCTGAATAGTTTTGTAATCTATGGTGCTTTGCTAGTGGAAAGAAACTCAAAAAGAAGTTTAACTATCAAATAACTTCATACTACTTCAAGTTCAATCCTCTATGAAAAGAGGTGGCGACTCTGTTAATAGAACCTGTTGAAAATTTAAAGAAAATTCCAGATCTACAAATATTACTAGTCAAGAAGACAATTTGCAGCAGTTTAAAAGTTTTCAGGTATTCTTCACTTTTGGTTTTCAAGAACTTGTGTATGAAGACCATATTTGAAATTCATAGAAGAAACTTTGTTTCCCTATTGAGAGAGTTAGCACTAACAAAGGGAAAAAATAATAAAATAAGTTTGCACACTTTTATTTGTTGGATCTATTGAATGTAATTGCAATTCCATTGAAATATTATGTTTAGTGCTCAAATATCTGCTAGTTTGGATGGTTAGAATGCATTTGTGTATTTTAGGGGTTTCCATCCATTTGTATTGTCGTAATTTTCAAGCCCAGGTTGTAATTATGTCAGTAATTATCTGTGTTGTCCATCATGTGGTCAGGCTTGTAATTATGCACAATTAGTGATCCTTAATTTGTAATATCCATGGATCACCAACATAAAGTAGCTATACCAGTGAATACTTTGATTCAACTTGTTAAGAAGTGTCAAGAGTATAATAATTTTCAAGCATCTAATACCCCAAAGTGTAAGAACCCAAGAGTTAATAAGCCTAGGTTCGGTCCTGAATGGAATGATGTATTTGAAGGAGGACTTAAAGAAATGGATGAAAGACACCAAATGTTTCAACAAGCCCATTCAAGAGACCATCAAACTGTGTCTACTTGTGAAGTCATTGCACCCGTTGTCAATTCCTTTGACCCATTGTATGCTTAGTTAGATTTGTCATGGGTTGATTATGAAACTGAAAGTATGTCAGCTCAATTTTATAAGGAGATGCCTGCATTTGATGGGTATATCATATGTGAAGGAGATGCACATGTTCAAATTTTGTCTTGCTTCATGGAGAAACATTCATTTGGAGATCAGGATATGTGGATGAGATTTTTTGTTAGATCTCTTGAAGCACAAGCTCGGGATTGCTATCTAAGTTTTCCTGAGAAGTCATTTCCTTGTTGGGATGAATTACTGACTGCTTATAGAGAAGAATTTGAAAGAGATCCCTCAGACCTTGTCATGAGGTTAAAGAAGATCTAGAAACAAAATGAAGAGTCGAGTGTTGATTTCAGTCATAGATTTGTTGTTGCTATTTCACTAATACCAAAAAATTTTAGACCTAGTACTCTAGACTATATCCATATGTATTTTGAAGCTTACGAAGAAGGCTCTAGTGCATTGTTAAAAGATTTTGAAATATTGAGTATGCAGATGGGATACACAATGTTCGATAATTTGGAGAAATAGAGGAATGAATATGTTCAAAGTTTGTTGTCTTTAGTTATGGGTGAACTTGCTGATGAAAGCAGTAGTGTTGTGAATGAGAATGATCAGATGTTTCCAAACAAGTGCATACTTGAGAAGGTAGAAGATGAGAAGAATGCATCATCAGATGATGAGGAAGTTGTTAATGAACAACTTATAGAAGAAATGTACCCAACTGATTTGATTCTTTTGAGCCAAGAACCTAAAGAAGAATATGAGTTGGATTTACTTTTTGAAGAAGAGATATGTGATCAGCAATATGATGATACAAGTGATTATGTCAAGCTTACATATGTTGAGTGTAGCTTTGACACAAGTTTGCATAATGAGACAAGTGGGTTTGCTGATTTAGATAATACTCTTGAGAACATTAGTGTGTCAATTGCTAGTGATAGAGTGTGTGATGAATTTTAGTTGGACAAACAAGCCACAAGCAGTTGTAATGAGAAAACCATTGATGGTTTTCAATGTGATAGTGAAGATATTTGTGTTAATCCTCAAGAGGATGCAAGTGACAAGTTCAGTGATGATACCCAATCTGATGTTGAGATGCAAAGTGATGTGGATTGCTATTATGACAGCCCAAAAGAAAGTAAGAAGGGATAATTGGACATTTTATTCACTGGGAGTGGTTATTACTTTTCTTGTGATAATGTTGTCAGCAATTCTACCTCCTCTGATTGGGGAGATCCAGTTTATGATCAGCCCATTGAATTCTTAGAGTTTGAAGATGAGAATCCTTTGATATGCCCTAATTTGCAATTTGATATTGTGTCCAATTCAAGTGAAGGTAAAGAAGAGGAAGTGGTTGAAACAATAGACCAAAACAATGATCTATTGACTTGTGAACAAATTTCAGATCTGTTGACCACAGGATATCAAAAATGTGCACATGAGGACAACTCTCAGTTGTTGTGTGTGACCCCTATTGAATTTGATAGTGGTGATGACCTTCAAGATGCAAGGTATGATGCAAGTGAATCTGATTCTCTTTCCAATGATGAACTAATTGATCATGATGATGATGATATGGATGAAGGCAAACAAAAAATTGATTGTGATGATGCATTGTATGATGAGTATGAAGATATGGAAACTGATGTAAGTCCAAAAATTTATTTTGATGAGTTTGAAGCAGCAAAAAACCATGAGGTTTACATATCAAATGAGTCAAATCTTGAGGATTGTAATGCAGATTTGGATAAGTCTTTGTTTGATGACTTGAATGAGCCTAGTCATGAGTCTTTGAGTTAGAATGAAGATGTTGATTTCGATGAGAAATCAGATTGTTCTTTTGAACAAGAATTGCTCATTGTTGAGCAAGCTTGTGATATTGAAGAGGTTGATACCTTATGTTCAAAGGATGACTATATGATTATAGATGATGATGAGTTAGAAATCTCTGATGTCTCTCAATACCAACATGATGAAGAACAGTTACAAAGTGTGCTAATGCATGAGTGTATTTGTTTGCATACACTTGGAGATGGTTTGCACGATGAGCAAGATCTTTTGGTAAGTTCTTGTGATAGTTTTAATTTTGATATGCAAACTAGTAATCAGTTTGAGTTTAATAGTTCTAGCCACAAGGCAGAATGTGAGTGCTATTTTTGTCAACTGGAAGAGGTTTTCATAGAATGTGGTGATGTGAACAACACTAAGACAAGTTGTTTTCAGCTTGAGAATGATTTAAATGATGAATATAATCAGTTGTTGCCACATGATAATCAAAATTTTGAGAGTATGTCTGAATTTCAGATGCATAGTGATTGTGAACATGTTGATGATGTTGTGAATGATTGTCTATTAGGAGATACCAACATGTTTTATTAGGCGGATGGTTGTGATCAAGCCATGCTTTCAAATGGTCTTGATCCCCATTTTCAAATACTACCACTTAATACTAAATCAGAGAATGAAGAGAGTAACAGTGATATGACTTATCTAATCTGGTTGCCACTTGGTGATAGAGTTGAACAGGGAACACGTTTTCTTTTGCATAAGGGCAGTTTGGTAATACTGTTTGAATAGATGTAGCCACCTATGTTGTTGTGGCTTGATAAATACAAGCATGAGTTGAGGGAGATCAACTCTTTCTACAAAATTGTATTTGAAAAAGGTAAATGTTGATCCCTATTTTTCATTTGGTGGACCTAGGGTCATCAAATGAAGTTGAAAAACAAGGTTGAATAAAGGAGCAGTTTGAGGACACCTGATGGACTCAGCTTTTGGTCTACTCTCCAGAGATTTGGAATCTTGCTATGCCCATAGGGGGCATACATCCCCAATCAGAGCCACTGATGGCACTCTCAAATTTTGCAAACTTGAGATGCCCATTTCAAAAGTTTGCTTCTGCACTTTCAGAAGTGCACCTAATGAATCAGTCTTGACTGGCCCATTTTGGAGGCTTATGATTTAAATCTTGTTGATTTTCTTGCAAAAACAATTTGTAGAAATATTGAGTAGACATATGTGAGCAGGCATGTCAAATTTTAGCTTCCCACGATAAGTTTTGATAGGGTTTCAAAAAGTGAAGCTGGAGGGTTTTCACACTATTCTATTGTTTGCAGACTTTTAGTTCTGCAAAGTTGCTTCCTGTTTGTACTTGGATTTCGCAACCAGTTGACCGTCATGTCAGAATGAATGTTGTTCCAAATTCCTCATACCTAAATGATCTCAGGTGTCAGTATTCAGAACCTCGTGATCTGATTTTCTATTTTTAGCAAATCGAAACCAAATGCAGTTTGTTCTATTTTGCATTTGCATTCTTGGTAGCATTTCTGAGAGGCCAACTTTGATCGTTAATAACTTTTGTTCAATGATGTTTCAAAGAAGCTCCTTTTTCACACATGCTTAGGGTATCTTAATGTTCCACTGTGTCTGATGGAAGATTGTCAGGAGTTGATTTGCTATCTTTACAAATGGGCAGTTAGATCAGTTTTAATTGGTGTAGAACAACTATTGTTTTAGGAAGGCTCATTGGGCAACTTTGATGGTTAATATTTTCTAGCTCATGATACATTTTTCTGAGCCATCTTTTGCACTATAATTTTGGGTCAAATGAATATGTGCTTGCAATTTTTTAAGGTTTCACAAGGTCGTTTGCCCAATTTTCAAGATTGATTCTCGAGGCTTGACCTGTTTTGACTATTTTGCAAAAAGTGCTAGAAAACAGTTTCTGATGAAGACCCAGTTCGTTTTTCAACTTTAGAGGTATTCAAAAGGAAGTGTCAGATTTTTTGAGTGTAAAACTTGTTTTAAAATGAAATTGTTTTTAGTCGAACCCACATGGGGCCCGACGTGTTTTACATAATTGTGAAACTGGAATTGTTGCAGTACGACAATCACTCCAAGAATGTTTCTGACTTGAAGGGGTAGGACAAAGATCTACTAGTTGTCTTGTAGTGAGAATTATCTAGTTGATATGTTGGTAATTATTGTTCAATTTGTTTACATGGGAGGGGACAGTGATATCCATTTGAGTTACCGTGAGGAAGGTCACACCTCTGTTTAATCTTGCTGAGTTGTTTGATTAGTTACATAACACTGATGGGACAATTTTTGTATATGAGCCAATATTGTTCAAACTCTATAACTAGCTAGAAGTTTCTAATGGTAAAATACAATGAAAAATGTCAAAGCCTAATGGATATAAAATCTCTTCTCAAATGAGGAAGAAATCATGAAATTGGGGATCCAAAGATTCATTGTTGAGATTTTGGAATCATTACCAAATAGAAAAAAGTATGCAAATGAATCAAAAAAGGATTTGTGTAGAGCATAGGAGAGCATTAGGGCCATCATACATATAACACATATACTGTGAGAGTTTTTTGGTTTACAACATTGTGCTACTCCAAGAATGATCTAATGTGGAAATTCTCACCACTCTTATGATTTTGTGGATATTCGAGAGCCAAGAACATGAAATGTTGTTGTTTCTCCTTTGCAACTATATGAGGCACATTCTAATAAAAGAATCCGGGCTATGCTCAGAGTTCAAGGGTTGTCATCCTAGGGGTATCCACAAGCATTGAGGAAAGAAGGCTTCTATTGAAATGATTCACACAAACTAGGAGAATGCGCTGCTCATGGCATATGAATTGTTTGACAGATTACCCAAACACTGTGATCTTATGGGATACCATATTGCAAAGTATGTAGCAAATAAATATGTTGAAAAGGCATTAGAAACTTTCAAGCAATATTGTTGGGGTGCACACATTGCAAGGAGGAGGTGTGGATATTCGTTGCTGCAAAGGAAGGTCCATGCTAAGTGAAAGGAATACCATGTGGAGGGCAACATATGGGGAGACCCACGGGCTGTTGGAGGAAGCTAGATGTAGGTGCGAAAAATGTAGAAGGAGGCATGGTCAATGCTGCAAGGAGTCTTAGGGAGGCCTGCACTAGGGAAAGGAAGGCCCACACGAAGAAGGATTGCACCTTGGGTGCCGGGAGCAACAAAGAGTGGTGCGGCCAAGAGGCAAAGGTAGGAGGAGCGCACATTGGAGGCCAGTGTGCTATTTGGAGCACGTGACCACTAAAGTAAAGCCACAACCAATAGAGGCATGACCAGTAGCTTAGGGAGGCGCACACATTGCAGCTGGGTATGGCGCTCCATCAAAGCATAAAGCAATGTAGCCCATGTACTAGATAGGGCACAGCCACCAAAGGGAAACCCACGCCATGAATAGAAGATGCTCAAGCACAAGAACACACCAGAAAAGAAAGTCAGGGCAATTTCAACCATTCTCGTGGACCTCGCAGAACTTGGGTGACTATGCCAAAAAAGCCCACGAGGTGTGCGAGATTGCATGGGAGAAGCGTAAAACATTTAAAATTAAAATGTTTTCCCCAAGGTTCGGTCAAATAAATTTTAAATGGTGGGCCCCAATGAAGGCTCGGTGAAATGGAGGAGCCCAAAATTTGAAAGGGGGTAATAAATTAATTATTTTGGCAGGCTTATATCAAATAATTTTCAAATGGGGGTGGGGTCCATTTCATTTTATTTCTCGGGTGAGGTTTTTGAATTTTAAATGAAGTAGGGGTGAATTAATTTCAATGTAAACAGGGTAAAGGGCTAGGAACATATTTTAACGATATTTTTACCTAGAGAGCTAAATGTGAGGAAAAAATAAATTACCCAAGTTTGTCTTATTCGTGAAGTGTGGGGGAATTTTTTAAATTGAAAAGTGCAAAATGGGTAAAATATTTTATGAAAGTGAAGTGTGAATACTTTGTGTTGCTGGGTAAAGTAGTTAAAATACTTTGCATAGAAGTAAAATGTAATATTTTATTTACTGTTGGTAGATAAAATAAATATAGCAGTGAGTAAACATACTAAGTAAAATGCAGCAAAGAGGGAAAATAGAGGAAAATGATTTTTCACGGGAATGGAGTTCTCTTTCAACTGCAAGTAAAGAGTGAAGAATGGACACATGGGCATGTTTTATGTTGTTAGGCAATGATGAGCAAAGGCAGTTTTAAGAGGTAAAGTTTGTTATAGGAATAGAGATGAGAGATTCCTTTATAGATTTGTTGATCAACGATAAATGGAGCTTCCAGATGGCAATTCTAGATCGAATTTAGGGTTGCTCCTACTTGCCTCTCTTCATTTATATCTTCTATTATTCTCTCTTTGTAAAGGGTTTTGAGTTTTGTATTCGACTGGGTAGATAGAGATTTGTATTTTTCTGAGTCATTATTTTAGTCTGTAAGTTGTAATTTTATGAATTCAAGAGTAAATACAACTAGTTTATGCAATTAATATCATGAAGGTGTTTCCACATTCATGAATGTCATTAGATTGTCTCAATTTTTGTACACTTTCAGTTATATAAATTCAATAATACAAAGTGTCTTTGAGTTTATCATCTCAATTTTGATGAGATTGTTTTGTCTATTCATTGTTCTGTTTCAAGGAAATGGTTAAAATGCTTTGAGCAGGTGATTGTGATTTTAGGTGTGCAGATGGGATTTTATGAGAAGAATCTGATTAATATCAAGAGAAGGATTGTTGGTGCAAGGCACTAATAGTTAATGCAAAGCATTAGCAAGTTAAATCCACTAGTTGAATACTGTTTGCTGGAGAATTCATTTTATATGTTTGACTCCATGGCCCAGAACTGGTACTAGTCTATTATGTAGTTTTGTGCATCTTAGAAACAAAATTAATTGAAAAATCATTTTTAATCTTACTATTTAGTTGGTTGTGTTTTATGCTTTCCAATGGCTGAGAGAGGGTTGAGCTGCTGAGAATTTAGCCAAATTTAAAGTTGTCAATGCTTCCCTTAGTGTTGTTTCATTGGGAATTATCTACTTTATAAAACAATGTTAGTGTATGAGTGGATTGAGTTTTGAGCATTGTTTAGGTTTACCCACCCTAGTCCTGCGGAGCCAAAAGTGTAGGAGATGTCAGTCTTTGATCGAATCTTGTCAGTTGGCCACTAGTCTTTGTTGTTCTTTAATATAGAGGTTGGCTACCTCTTAGAGAATTTCAAGGTCTAGCTGGGTTGTTATTTTAAACACCAACAAAGAGATAGTGTCCATGCAGAGAGAGACAGTGCACTCATGGAGAGGGATTAGGCCATAGCTCGGAGACAAGAGACTGAGCAACATTTTATAGAGGTCAGACACCTTTGCAGTGGGTCCTCATCTGATGTTATGGTATGGGAGTTAGTCAAAGTCATAGAGTGGGCTACATATTACAGGGATTTATACGAGTCTTTGGTACCAGCAGAGAGATGAGCTCCTCGCTTCTCAGAGGTTCATGACCATAGATCACAGAGCAGGAGTCATACCAAGACACAAAGTATTGAGGGTGTGGTAGGACCATCGATGACAGGTCCGTATGACAGGCCTTCCACCTCACATATAGCACCTCTGAGGTAGTTTCCACCACCTTCACCACGTGATAGTAGTGTTAGTGGGACACGATGACAGTTTCTATACATGTAGACACTGTATTTTGATTGGAGAGCCTGCGAGCTCATTTTATTTATGGATACATTTTGACATTGTACTGTGACACATTATTTTGAGTGATATATATATATGATTTTTGTGGCATAAGAAATGATGTAAGTAAGAAATAACAAAGGTTGATTGATTGAAAAACATGTGATCTTCGATATTTTTCCAAGTATGCTATGCTTTCTTGTTATCATCATTGGGTGGGACATGACACAAATGGATAGTACATACCATGATATGAGATAGACCATAGTGTAAAAAGTCATCCATCTATGAAAATAGACAGTTGTAGACAAGGAGTGTCTTAACTCATACTAAGGACAAGATTGCCCCGGTCGTGTTGTCTTAACAAACCACAAATAGAAAACAAATAAAGGATGGGTCATGAGACATCATTGCTCCTCTAAATCCTTTTAGGAAATCCTTGAGGAAACTAGTAACATGACTCAAAAACCAATGCTAAAAATATAGTTGACAAACAACAGCCAAATAAAAAGAGTCCTAAGATAGCCTTGCTTCTCTAAATCCTTGAAGAGACATCCTTGAGAAATCTAGTAACGGGACTAAATTCAGAAATTGATAAAAAAAAAAGAAAAAATAAGATATAAAGTCATAAAACCAAATAAAATTATTCACCAAAACGTGATCTTGTGGGATTTTTTGATTATTGATGTTTGACATAGCATAATGTGAGGGATGACACATGCCACAATAAGATGTTGAGTCTAGTTTCAACTTGGTGACTATCTATATAAGGCATGACAAAGCCTGGTTTCAGAAAGACACATATCATATAAGACGTTGGAGCTTGATAATGTTGATGTGACAAGATACATGAGGGTATGACAATTTGAAGATGTCCGTTGACAAGAATGACATATCTTGCAAAGACATAAGTTGATCGTTTTGACAATGTGTTTGATATTGACTTTATGACTATTTGAGATGTTTCCTTGTTGGTGCATGAATTGTTTTGATTCCTTGACTGGTTAAAAATGTGTGTGTGTGTTCACAATGTATGACATGAGATGATACCCTAAAGTACTAACCTAATGCGGCTAAAGACATGCATCTAAGTGAATGATATGCAATGTGTGTGATAGTGAATTGAATGTGAATGAACCCTATTGGACTAACCTAGTGTGGTCTCAGGAACTCATCAATTGATTACCTTGCCTATGTTGTACACGTAGATACCTCATAGTTCGACATGACCAATGACTTTGAATTTACAAAGAGTCATTATTTTAATGTGTGTGATACATGAAAAACCTAGAAAAATAAACCTAATGCCTCGGGGGCACATCGACTGATGGCCTTGCCTACGTCCTAGTCAGAGAGGCAATGTAGTTCGACTATGCCTATGACTGACTTAACATGACTGACGTCTTTTTTGGTATTTTCTAACATGTTTTGATTTTTTTGTTTTCGAATTTTTCTAATGTTTTTGGATTTTTTAGGACATTTTTTGATGGTGTAATGCTATGTACAAGGTCTTCATGGAACAAAACAAGGATTTTCCCCCAGTCAGGAATAAGACATGTGAGATGGAGTGGGTAGTATGACAAAATAGAAATTACATGTCAATTGTTCCAAGCAATGGATAGGACAACCATTTATTATGAGGAATAGTGCAAAGTCTGATTGGAATGATGGTAGACAAAAGTGCGAGTTTGACTACACATGGCACCTATTTTCTAGGTTTTCACCATGGTACTTATCCATAGCGCCACCGAAGCGGTTTTCACTATTGGATAGATTATTTCTCTTTACTTTTTTGTTATTTTTGGTGTTACAAAGATGCTTTTTTGCTAGGTTTTCATCAAGGTAACCATTTTTTTTGTTTCTTGTTTTTTTTTTGTATTTTTTTGGTTAAGACAAAGACTCTCAAAAGCTACGCATAGAATCTTTTCTGATGGAGGTTGTTGATTGGTGAAAAAAGTGGCTCTCCTTCAGGAGTAGAGAGTTGGTATGCTCCTAATCCAGAGGATTTTGTGACAATATAAGGCCCTAACAAGTTAGGTTCAAAATTTCCTAGCTTTTCCCATTCAACTTGATTCTTGGGATTCTCCATTAAAACTAGGTCACCAATGTCAAAGTGTCTACTTAGAACTTTCTTATTATAGCTTCAATGAAGATGATTATAATATGCTTGCAAGTGGTCTAGTGCTTTCTATATTTGTTCATCTAGTAATTCTAGCTCTTGTAATCTGGATACATGGTATTCTTCATCATCAATGTGACCTTTCAAGGACACCCTCAGAGAAGGAATTTCAACCTGAATAGGAAAGATAGCTTTGGATCCAAGTACTAGGGAATATGGAGTGGCACGAGTGAGAGTACAAATGCTTGTATAGTAAGCTCATAAGGCAGGATTTAGCTGTAGGTTCCAGTCACGACCAATGTCATTGACAGTCTTCTTTAGGATTCTAGCAATGTTTTTATTAGATTCCTTAGCTTGGCCATTACCTTGTGGGTAATATGGGGTGGAAAAATGATGTTTGATATGGAACTCTTTCATAGATGGCGTACTTTCTGGGTTTTGAATGGGTAGCCATTGTCTGTGATTATGGATTGGGGTACACCATACTGACAAATGATATAGTTTAAGATAAACTTGGATATTTGTGTGTCGGTGATGTAGGTCATGGGAATAGCTTTGATCCATTTGGTGAAGTATTCAGTGGCGGTTATGATGAATTTATGGTTGTTGGATGATGGAGGGTGCATCTTACCTATGAGGTCAAGTCCCCATTGCGAAAAAGGCCATGGTGATGTAATTGGATGAAGCTCCTATGTTGGTGCTCTTATCAAATCTCCATGTATCTGACACTGTCTACATTTCTTTACAAAGATATACGAGTCTTTTTCCATTGTAGGCCAATAATAACCTAATCTCATAGTCTTATGGCCTAAAGTAGGACCACTCAAATGGGATCCACATATACCCTCATGCACTGCTCACAAATTTGTTTGTGCTTCTTCAAGATCGAGACATGTCATTAGGGTGTTATCTAAGGTATATCTATATAGGGTATCTTCGATGATGGTGTATTTAGCTGACTTACGGATAAAGGTGCAGCGTTGGTTATTTGATAGGTGTAGAGGTAAGGTTTGGTAGGTTACGTAGTCGAATATGTCTTTATACGAAGGGGAAGTATGACCAAAAATTGTACACACCATCATAGAATTGGGGACATCATAGGCGAGAACCAACAACTGTTCAACCAAACACTCAAACTTAGGCATGTTACTCAGAATATCCAATAAGGAACCCATGGTTGCTATAACATCTCCAACCCTGTTCTGAATACGGGGTATTTGTTGAAAGGAAATATGATCAAAGTACTACTTGAAACTGTCAACCATGCACTTGTAGGGGGAAAGTTTCTCATC
The DNA here is from genome assembly GCA_007115665.2 of Sequoiadendron giganteum. Classification (NCBI taxonomy): domain Eukaryota; kingdom Viridiplantae; phylum Streptophyta; class Pinopsida; order Cupressales; family Cupressaceae; genus Sequoiadendron; species Sequoiadendron giganteum. Next base: position 750,727,977 of record CM021102.1, on the reverse strand, counting down.
CTTAGTCTCATAATCATCATCTACTTGCTGGACTACTAGCTAAGAATCGCCAAAAACATGTAGACTCTTAATTTTCCATTGTGCTACCATTTTTAATCATGTCACTAAGGCTTCATACTCTGCTATGTTGTTGGTGCAAGGGAAAGAAATCCTGAATGATTAAGGAATGGTGTTACCTTGAGGTGTAACAAATAGAATACCTGCTCCTGAACCACATTGTGTATGTCACCCATCAAAGTATAATTTCTAGTTTGTTCTAGTGTCAATGTTAAAGATAAATTCGTCAGGAAAATCTACCACTAAAGGATGGTCTACCTTCATGGGTGCATCTGTTAACTAATCTGCAATCACTTGTTTTTTTATAGCCTTCCTCTCCACATATTGGATGTCATACTCGCTAAGTATCATAACCCATTTAGCCAAGCAACCCATTAATGTTGACTTACATAGGAGATATTTGAGGGGATCAATCGTTGCGACCAACATTATTTAGCAATTAAGCATATAGTGTCATAATTTTTGAGTAGCAAAGACTACTGTAAGATAGACATGTTCTATGTTGCTATAGTTTAATTCATATCCTACCAAGGTATGATTGATGTAGTAGACTGCTCTCTCATGACCTTGACCCTCGTGTTGTGCGAGAAGAGCTCCTAATGCTGATTGAGTTGCTTAAATGTATAGTATTAATGGTTTTCCATCTGCAGGTGGGATGAGAACAGGTGTAGTGAGAAAGTAATCCTTGATTTGTTGGAAAGCTTCCTGACATTTAGGTGTCCACACAAATGGTACTCCTTTCTTGAGAAAATGTTGAAATGGGTGTATTTTGTTTGCTAGTTGTATAATGAAATGCCTGATGGACTGTAATCTTCCTTGTAGTGTTCTTAGTTGACCAATGCTGACAGGAGGTGGAATTTCTATGATACCTCTTACCTTCTCTAGATCTACTTCAATGCCTCCTCTGGAAATGATATACCCTAATTGTTTCCCTAATTTTACTCTAAAGACACACTTCTTCGGATTTAGCCTGACGTTGTAATTCTCTAGCCTCTAGAATATCTTGTCTAGAACCTTCAAATGATCTTCCCTTGTTTTAGATTTAGCTATAATGTCATCTACATAATCTTCCATGAGATTTTTTACAAAATCATGGAAAATCATAGTCATTGCCCATTGATAGGTAGGTCCTGCATTCTTAAGCCCAAATGGCATAACATTCCAATAGTATGTGCGCCATGGACATGTGAAAGTTGTCTTGTGTTGGTCTTCAGGCACGATTTTGATTTGGTTATATCCAAAGAAACCATCCATGAGGCATATCATCTCGTATGCTACTATAAGATCTACTATCATGTCTATGTTCGGTAAAGGGAAGTCTTCCTTAGGACATGCCTTGTTGATGTCTCTAAATTCTGTGCAAATGCGGATGCTCCTAGTTGGTTTAGTCACTAGCACAAGATTCAAAATCCAATCTGCATAGTTTATAGTTCTTATAAATCCAACATCCAAGAGTTTCTTAAGTTCTTCCTTGACAAGTAGAGAAATCTATGGATGCATTTTCCTTAACTTTTGTTTGATTGGCTTAATATGTCGCTATAATGGTAGATGGTGCAATATAAGTTCTAGATCTAGCCCAGGCATGTCAGCGTATGACCATGCAAAGTTTATTTGTTTTTTTCTGAAGAATTCCTTAAACTCAGGTTGTTCTACCTCTATCAATGATGCTGCAAAGTATATGTCCTGAGGGTTTTCTTATGTATTTATGTTGACTGTAGTAGAATCTTCTACTAGCATTGGTGAATTTTCTTTTTCAATGGCGAGAATATTTAAACCTCTATCCTTGGGTGCCTTGGAGATGTTTTCACCCTCGGATACATCCTTTATTTTGACTATTTCTTTGTCCAAAGGCGCCTTTCAGTTTTCAACTATGGACTCATCATTTTTCTCATTTTCATCATTTTTCTTTTTATTTTCATTTTTGCAACTAGAGGTGTAAATAGACTCCCCAAAATAGGCTTTGTCATCCAAGTCTATGGTAGAACTAGCTTTATGATCCCCTCTTGGTATTCCTTCTCGAAGTCCCATGAACTCAACAATTGCTTCGTCATTCTCGAATGTATCTATGATGGGTGTACCTTGTTGATCCCAGTCGATAAGTTTGGGATATATGAGAGGCATGTCATCATCAGAGTTATTAAAGGTAGTAGCTGACAAGGTGAATATAGAGTGGTTGACATGATCACAAAAGTTATGGACTAATTCCTTTTTCTTCTTCTTATCGGTAGGTATACTCTTTTGTAGGACTATTGTAAGGGCCGAGTCATCAAAAAATGGTTCGGTAGGTGCCCAAGATGCATGATCAAGGGTTTCCCAATAATAGTGTTTATGCCATTCTTATTTAGACAAGTGCTTACTATGACGGGGACTAGCTAGTTTTGGTAAAGTTTTTACCTTTAGATCCAATTCTCGAAAGAGATCATCTATGTTCATGGTACTAGTAGAGGAAAAAGAATCCCATTCACAATCACTTGAGTCAAGAGACTCATCGTAAACTGGGGGAAGTGATTCTTGAGACTCACCATAGACTGGGGGAATTGGTTCATGAGAATCATCGTAGACTACAGGAAGTGGTTCGTGAGATGTCTTGATGCCGGCATAAGCACAATCTTCCTCCTGAAATGGTAATGAAGTATTAGGAGACCCAATTCTAAGTGGCTGAAACCCTAGCACTAGGTATTTCGGTCGTGGTGAGATAGTGATCGGTTTCATCCTTCCATTTTGTAGTCCTAACCCATTGTGCTTGTCATAGCCTTCATTTTGCATAATCTTAAAGCCTTTTCCATATTAGTCCTTAGCTATTTGAATAAACGACAAGGGGTATTCATTATCTTCTTGATACAACCAGGAGGTAATATCACCTTGATCCATAATTTCCTCACTTAACTCTGCCCATTTAGTCAATGTCATTGTAGGGGTAACACGGAATGTGACTATTGACTGCCTTCTATCTACCATGGGTAAGCCATATGCCTTAGGTGGAATCACCTTACTAACATAGTATGATGCCTTTATGTAATATTCGCCACAACCCTTGTCTTGGATCTTGACTTTAGGAGTTTTTGATGGTTGTTTGAATGAAATGGACTTGGCAAGATGCGATGGGTCAACGTATAGGGATAAAGTGGATGATGAATCTTCTTGGTTTACTAGTACTTGTCATTGTGGAATTTCCCTTAGGCTTGTACAATATTGAAAAGGATCTAGATCACCATCAATCGTGATCTCGGTGACATTATAAGGGAATTTGAGACATTGGTGATATGTTGAAGGAAAAGCTTTCATTGCTTGTATCCAAGGTCTACCTAACAACGAGTTGTATGGAAGGATGAGATCCTAGACTTGGAAGCTAGTGTTCATAATTGTTGGGCCAATTTTGATAGGGAGTGTGACAGTTCCTTTGGATGATCTTTCCTCATCATCGTAAGCCCTGATGACTATACTCTTAGAGGTGTCTACATAGTCTTCTAAGAATCCTAATGCCTTAACCAATTTTACGGTACATAGGTTCAAACCTACTCCTCCATCTACCAAGACTCGTCTGACTTTGGTTTGATGGACTAGCACTTCAAGATGTAATGGGTCATTATGATCAAAATTTTTGGTTGAGTAATCTTGTTGGGAAAATGTGGCATGATGCGATTTGGTCAAATATCTCACCATTTCTTCAAAATGATTGACATCTAAGTCTGTAGGAATAGTCGTGTTCTACAAAGCTTTGTCAAGAATGGCTCGATGTTTAGGTGACAAAGTCAATAGTTCCAAGATAGATATCTATGCGGGGGTTTTGCTTAATTAAGTGAGGAGATTGTATCTAAACTTGGACGTCTGCATAGGTGGCTCACAAGAAAGACCTGGAATAGTTATCTTAGTTCTACGTGTGTTCACAGCACATTCTGAGTGCTTAATGATGATGGTGTTGACGTTTTCAGTTACAACGTAGAGGTGATTTACGATTGATCCTTTACCATAGTCATACTTGGTATTCGTATAATTAGCAGATGGATTGTTCTTGGTTCCTGAACTGGAGGCTTTTCCTTTCATGTGGTCATCTAATGGGTCTGTAAAGACCTTATAATCACTATTCTTAGTATTTTTTTCTCATTGACCTCAACCCTAAAATGCAAACCTACTGCATGCAAACAAAAAAAGAGTGCATGCACAAACCAATGTGTACATATGTCTCCACGATGAAAAATAACCTCAAATTTGTGTAGATGACCAAATCTGAAAAAATGGCCTACAACACTATGAAGTGCTCAAAACAAGCTTTCCGTTAATATCTCATTTGCCAAAAACAGACACCATGGCCAAAAGTTATGAATTTTTCAAAAACTGAATTTAGCTTGCAAGAAACAAATTTTCTAGCAAAAAACGTTTATTTCTAACTTGATTTTTGGAAAATCTACTCACTGTTTGTAAAAAAAAACATAAAAACCCATAAATCTTTTTTTGATCCAACAAGCATAAGATGAAAAAATGATTTTTTTAACCTTCAATTAGGAGAAAAATGATGCCTGACGTTTTTTAAACTGCGATTTTCTCCAAATCCATGTAATTTATGCAAAATCTAAAAGATATGCAGTTCAAATTTTGACCCTAGCTACAAAACCCATAAATCATTTTTCCTGCAAATGAGTGAAAACTAGATTTTTCAAGCAAAAAAGATGACGGCTCCAATAAAAAATGACATGCAACAAACCCTTGTAGCTCCAAATAGCTCCAAACTCTTTAAACAAGAACAGGCATGTAGTAGGAAAGCTCTGATACTATGTTGGAGTTGAGAAGATACAACACCACAGGAGCCCAGGGACCTCTGGAAGCAAATAACTTGTTATAAGGAGAAGCAAAGAGAAGCAACAAAGAGAATGCTCAAGAATGTGGAGCAATGTATTCACTCAAAATATAAAATGAATAATGATACAAAAGATAGTTTTCAACCATATATAGATGAAAACCCTAAAAAGGAAAACCCTAGGCTTGCACAATAATAATTAATAAAGTAATTAATTATTATGTACCTAATGTTAGCTTAAGTGAAAAAGAGGTAAAAGGGAACTTTACGTAATTAAACAAATATTGTTTAATTAATAAAGTAAATACCCAATTACTCTAACAGCGTTGTCATCCCACCATGAAGGTTTAAACTATCCAGGATCATATTCTCATAGTTCCAAAGGTTTAATGAGATTATGTTTAATCAATTCTTTGAAAACCATCTCAATTGGTTGTCCTAAAGGTTTAAATTCACTTGTAGGAAATATCCTTTGTGGCATTTGTTGTTGTGAATTTTGGACATAATTAGCCTCTTGATCTAGGCTATTCATCATGTCTACATTTTGGTTGTATCCTCTAAGTGTGACAACTAGTCCCGTATGTATGTTTTTAGCATCAACAATGTTGTCATTCATAACATTTTTGTTCCTAGACCAGAATTTGTTTCTATCATTCGGTGCGTTTTGATGTTGGATAATTGGGCTTCTGCCTAGTACTTTTATTTCGCCTTTGTGAATAAGGCCCTTTTCAAGGATGATTTCCTTTTGTACCAAGTCTAGGAATAAAGTGCAACAATGTACTTGTAAGTCACCTCTCAGTTTCAGATTGATGTTTTCGAGGAATATCATGACCTTCTATTTTTTGGGTATTTCTACTGGACATCTGCTAGCTAGACTCCTCCATCTTTGGAAGAAAGTGGTGAAAGTTTCATCATCTTCTTGTGTCATGTGGCACAAGGTTGCTATTGTTACTTCATTGTCTATGTTAAATGCAAAATGTTTGACAAAATTCTCAGCTAATTCACCCCAAGATCATATACCATATGGTAATTTAGAAAACCATTCCAATGCTATCCCTATGAGGGTTCATGGAAATAGTCACATCAAGTATGTGGGGTCATATGATATGTCCATGCATGTCATTGAGAATTCTCTAATTTTTTTCATAGGATTCTTCCTCTCATTATACTTTGGAAAATTCAGTATAATGTATCCATGAGGGAAAGGTGTCATATAAAGCGCTTTGTCGAATGGACATGGACATAGATCTTGCGATAAGATAGTTCATTTACCTGACATAGACATGTTGTCCATCTATTGTTGAAGAGTTTGCATTTGGTTTAGGAGGACATCTACTTGTGTCAAGGATATGTTGTTGGTGTTATTTGGACTAATGTAGATATTTTGAAATGCCATGTTCTGTGATGGGTTGTGATTTGGCGAGGGAATGTATCCCATTCGAATGTTCTAATTCAGATTGGGGATATTTCCTATTTGAATATTTTGATTTGGATTGGGAATATATCTTGTCTATGTGTTCTAATTTGGTATAGGAATATATCCTGTCTATGTGTTCTAATTTAGTATAGGCATATATCCTGTCTACGTGTTCTGATTTGGTATAGGAATATTTCCAGTTAGTGTGTTTTGATTTGGTATAGGAATATATCCTATCTGCATGTTCTGATTTGGTATAGGAATATTTCTAGTTTGCATGTTCTAATTTGGTATAGGTATATTCATGCCAACTTTGGATCTCTTACCAGTCGTGTTGGTGCCAAAGGGGTTTGATGAATTTTCTCCCGCAATAAATTGTAAACCTTGTGTTATGTTGAAAGGGGTTGTTTTTACAATTGATGATGTTTGAGTTGGTATGTTGGTTGGTATTGCTGCGGTGATTTGGGGAATTGAAACACTTGACATCACAATTTGTGTTGGTTGAGTAGGCTATGTTTTCAAAGTATGAATATCAAATCCTGGTGGTAGTGTGACAACTTCTACTAGCAACTTTGCTAGATAGCATTGGGGATCATTTTCCAAACACTCATCCATAATTGATGAAAACTCAAGATCTTGTACGACGGTGTCTATGTCTTCTATATAAACTCATCCATGTGTGTCTCTAGTGATGTGTTTTTCAAGCAAAGGTTTGTGTGGTCTTTCTTTCCCTGATGGTTGATTTACGAAAGGATTGACAAATTCGCTAGGATCCAACATTGTTTTTTGCTTCTTTTGAGACCTTGTTTCGACCATGAAAAGTTGCTCAAAATGGGGTAATGTAGACTATGTCTAAAAAGTGATATGTCCTATGTCTATTTTTTTGGATTTTCTGACAATAAAGGATGTTGCTAAAATGACTTCTAAAATGACGTATACTAAGATGACGTATGGTAGGACAAATAATATATAAAATTTCAAGTAGACTATGACAGTAAATGATTCTAAAATAGGTATAACCTACCACCTATGGAAGAAATGCATGCAAGGATTTGAATTTGACCAAGGAAACTAATTGTAGGACAAAGACAGTTGACAAGATGAATTTCCCAAACTAGACTGTTGAGCTGAAAAGATTTATAAATAGGACTAAGTGACTAGGTTCAATGACTTTTGACAAATCGAAACATGAACGTATCCAATGACAAGGAAAGTTACCTATTTCTAAGATATGCAATTTCCTAGGAAGTTTCTATATGCATGCAGCTTAGGATGACTATGACTAAGACATTTAACTATGACTAAGACGTATATGAAACCTAATAATGTAAGGTTTTTGAGAAATTTTTTCCAGTTTCTATCCAAGGTTGATCTTAAGAAACAAAAGCGAAAATGATTGTTATGTTTTGGACTCGATTTGCAATTTACTAGCTTTTTTGTTGACAGTCAAATGTGGTTCACCTATTAGATGAAATTCTAAATTTTACAGATGTGGTTTACCAATATGCATATGGTGATTTGACCAAAACCAAATTTCGAATGTTGACAGGAATTTTTGACTTTTGATGGATGTGGTTTATGTTTTCACAAATGCGGCTCAGGGTAACAGTTGTAGCTCAGAATAACGATTATGTGAATGTGACTTGGTTGATAGACACATGCAGTTTTCCTTTTGATAGATGTGGCTTGCATGCACACATGTGACTCAACGTTTGATAGTTGCGGCTCGTAATAGCAAAGGACTTTTGTGATAGGCACATGCGGTGTTTTCTATGATAGATGTGGCTTGCATGCACACATGCGACTCAAAAGTTGACAGTTGCGGCTCGTAACATACAGGCTGTTAAAATGAAGTTTTTTGACAGACACATGTGGCTTTTCCCCCAACAGATGTGACTTGCTAAATCAGATGTGGTTTAAAAATTGATAGTTACGACTCACTTTTTGACAGGTGAAGTTTTTCAGAAGTTTTTTTGACTGACTCCATGTGTTGATCAAGATTTCTAATGAATACAAAAAAAAAAGGCACATAAATCAATGTATTTTCAGTTTGTGATGATAGGACTGTTAAGACCAAAAACATTTACAACCTAGACTTTGTGGACAATACTTGTTGAGTTCTTACTGGGATTTCTCTAGCTACGCATATTTATGGTGAATGACTAGTAGTTTGACCCCACTAGCTCCTCTCCATGACACTCATACGAGGCAACCAAGTTACTACACCCATGAAACTCCCATGGCATACATCTCATCTCCACACATAAATAGTAAGAATGTAAGATGACTTCACAAGGCTGACCCTGCTACGCTAGCAAATAGATGGGATTTTGGAAAATCTACAACAAGGTGTTTAGCAAGCGAATTCCATTCATGGGGCACTATTCAACTTCAGCGAGAGTCCCTTTTTGTCCATATCATTGGAATAGTGAGCGTGATTCTTGGGCTTTCCCCAAGAATCCACTTTTATATATCGGTTGGAAGTCGCTTGGCATCTAGCGTGCTACTAGTCTGAGTCATCTTGGGGTGAGTACTTTTTCCCACCAAGACAGACCCAAGTCCTAGAGTTAATAACTGTTTCTCTTACACCCAGGATCGCATGACTACACAAGGGGAGAGGATACTTTGATATACTGAATCATAAAGGGTGACAAATATGTGCAATGCACCAGACAAAGTAGACAGTGATTATTTTTATTCCAAATGACAATTAATTATCTACGAAACAAAAAGCTTGCTAAATATATAAAAACAAAGGCATTAGGTCCTGCATGCAAATTGATTAGTAGTTCATTTTTGGTGTCTTCGACTTTCATCCTGTAGAAAAAAATGGTTTGTGTTTTTATGGTCTTCTATGCTTCATCCTGTAAACACTAGGTTAATCCACCTTAACACAACTATAAACAAACATTGGAAAAAATCAAAACAACCTAAACAATGAAAATGAATAAACAAATGTATGCAAATGACCAAAACTTTTAAAAAATGATTACCAGGAAGATGCGGTGTTTTGAGCCACAGATACGGCTCGATGTGATTCACAAATTGTTGATAGGCAGACATGGTTCAAGAATTTATTGACAGGTGGATGCGGTTCATGAATTTGTTGATAGGCGGATATGGTTCACGAATTTGTTGATAGGTGGATATGGTGCACAGGTTCACGAGTGCAATGTAGAATGTTAGATGTGTCACAAAAGCACAAGGACAGATGCGGTGCATCATACGATAACCTGCAAAAAAAAGAAAAATAGAAAAATGAAAAGATGATAGGATGTGCGAATTTGAAGCGTGTTCACGTCGGGTTCACCAAATGTAACATAGAATAAAATTTGGATTATGATCTACAACTAGAATAAATGATGTTAATATTAATCTAACCAGTATTAATCTAAATCAAACAACAAAGAATGAATAAGTAAACATAATGAATAAATAAAAAAATCAATTGAAAAGATCTCACTGAATATACGTTCACTTCTTCGAGTTATCTTGATTGCTCTTCTCCATTTTTAACTGTTTCAGTATTCTTTCCCTCATATTTTCAATATTGATGCAAGCATAACTTCATCGAGCATCTAAGAAAAATATCAAAGATAAGTTTCCTCTCAAAAGTGTATGATTTCAGGAGGAGGAATACTGATTATGACACGATATTTTATAGATTTTGGGTTTTCAAACAATCGGCTCAGATTGAAAGAGAGATCAATGGATGGGATTGATGAATGCGATGCGATGTGAGTTTTGTGTCATATAGAACATGAGTTAGAACATTAGTCAGAGAATATTACAAGATAAAGATTAAGTTAGAACGTGAGTTAGAACACGAGTTCAAGATTTTAATCTCCAATTAAGAGTCTTCAAAAATAGAAGAACAAGACTTTGAATGTCAAAGACAAAGTTAGAAGTTGAAGAATAATGCATTCAAATGCAAACATGAGTTAATTAATTAAATAAAGATATTTAATTAATAAACAAATCATGCATATGAATTAGAACTAGTTAACTGACTAGTTCTGACAAAGAGTCCTCTTGCAAAGATAATCAGATGTTGAATCCAATGATAACTGGACAACTAAAAATAGATCTTGAGTTAAAAGGTGAGTGAATGATTAGTCAGCTGAATTATAGAAGAATATGACATAAATAAATAAATATGAATTAAATGTCAATTTAATTCAACATTCGAAAATGAGAGATTTAATTAAATAAATAAAAATCTATTTAATTTGACTATTGAAAAGGATAAATTGAATAATTAAATAATAAATATCTAATTATAGATAAAGGGGGTTAAATGAATAATTAAATAAAGATATTTAATTATAGTTGAAATATGACAAAGGGGGTAATTAAATAATAAATTATTTAATTAAGAAGGAAGTATTAATTAGTTAGCAACATAATTAAACAAATATGATTTATTTAATTAATCAAATTGAATAAATGAACTAGTGAATTAATGAATTAATGAAAAAGCAGTATTTAATTAATAGAGGAAATATGTGTTAGAAATTGTAATTAAATAATTAACATTATTTAATCATGACCATGGATAATAGAAAATTATGTCGAAAGTGGTGTTCATAGGCCTAGACCAATTTTCGGTGTTTACAAGGTGAATGACTAAATTGAAAAATTATAATCTTAAGAAGGATGAATCTTCATGAAAATACAAGTGATAAGGTCGAATGAGATAAATGACATAATGCCCCATTCCAGTATAAGACCAATGACTTGATTGATTGGTTAATGAAATGATGATTAATTGATTTGAAAATTGATTGATTGATTGAAGGTTGAAATATTTGTTGGTTATTTTTTTTGTTGATTCGGGATTTGGTTTAAATGATGATTGCTCGTGGACCAAGAACAAGACCAAATTCAAAAAACCCTAAAGGACTGACCTAGGTGGCCTTGGGGGCTCATCGCTTGATGAAATTGCCTACATTACACACACAAAGACCTCATAGTTTGACACAACTGGACTCTATTTTATTTTAAAAAGGATCTAGTCATGATTTTATTTGGACAACCTAGAGGATTGACCTAATTTCTCGAGGGGCCATTTAAGATGAGCCTTGACTATGTAGAAAATGTGTAGAGACAATGTACTTCAACCAATCTAACAAAGACTAACCTAGACCTGGATTGAAACTATGACTCTATTTCTAAAATTTTTTATGTTTTATGATGTTTTTGGATTTTGAGATTTTATAATTTTTTTAGATTTTGATGGTTGTAAGATTTTTTTAGATTTTGATGTCTTTTTTTTCTTTTTGGATTTTGATGGTTTTTTTATTTTCTTTGGATTTTAATGATTTAAAAAGGGTGATGCCATGTGTTATTTCCCATGAAGACATAATTATGTCAAGGAATTTTCCCTAGTCAATAATAGGACCAATTTATTATGCACGAGGGAAGTGGATGAATGTGAAGGATGATTAGGAAGGAAAATGATACTAAATTTTGGTGGTTCCTAGGCCATGGAAAGGATGACGAAGCTTTATTATGGATGATACAATTGAATGGATGAGCGGTAGATGAAGGACCAAGTAGAGTGACAGTAGACAGAGGAGCATACATTGACTACACATGGTGCATGTTTGTCAAGTTTTCACCATGGTACTTATCCAAAGCATCAACAAAGTTTTTTTTCACTTTTGGACAAATTAGTTTTTACTATTTTTTTTTATTTTTTTATTTTTTTATTCTTTTGTTGTCACCAAGATTCATGTTTGCTAGATTTTAATCAAGGTGTGTTTTTTTTTAGTTTTTTTTTTTTTTTTCTGGTATTTTTGACTTTTTAAGGGATACTTTGAGAATAAATTGTAGAATTTGTGAAGATGCATGCTATTGATATCTTGGAGAAATGGTTCTCCTTTAGGAGTATAAATATGATAAGCACCAGATCCATATGTTGCTATGACAATATATAGGCCCAACCAATTAGGCTTGAACTTTCCAGGTTTTTCTCATTCTACTTGATTCTTCAGATTTTACTTCATGATTAAATCACCAATGTCAAAACTTCTAGGATGAACCTTCTTATTGTAACAGTGTCGAAGGTGATTTTGACATGCTTGAAAATATGTCAGCCCATCTTGTCTCTTTCCATCTAATAACTCTAGCTCATATAGGTGGGATACATAGTATTCTTCTTGATCAATCAAGCCTTGTATAAAGACTCATAAGGATGGTAACTCGACCTCTATAGGAAGTATTTCTTCAAATCCATAGATAAGGAAATATGGTGTGGCTCTTGTAGGGGTGTGAATACTAGTGTGATAGGCCCATAAGGCATGATTAAGTTGTAAGTGTCAGTCACAACCAATGCCATTGATAGTCTTCTTTAAGATTTTTAGGATAGTCTTATTAGATGCCTCAGCTTGACCATTTCCTTTGGGGTAATATGGAGTATAAAATGGATGTTGGATATGAAACCTTTCATAAATCTCATGGACATCCTCCTTTCTAAAAGGGCGACCATTATCTATGATGATGGACTGTGGAATACCATAATGACAAGTGATGTAATTCAAGATGAATCTGGCTATCTAGTTTCCAATAATGTAAGTTAGTGGGAGGGATTCAATCCATTTTGTAATGTACTCAATAGCGACAAGGATAAACTTATGTCCATTTGCAAAGGTGGGATGGATCTTTCCTATGAGGTTGAGTCCTCATTGAGAAAATGGCAACAGTAAAGTAAATGGCTGTAATTCCTGGGCTGGTGCATGTATAAGATCTCCATGAATCTGAAATTGGTGACATTTCTTCACAAAGTGATGTTGATGGTGAAAATGACACAAACAACAATTAAACGGAATATTTATACTCCATTTCTCCTGAAAAAGAAAGACAACATATAGTAGCCTACTCCCAAGGTCCCAGTAGTTGGTTCTCAAATGTCTAGTGTCACTCAATCGGTCCATGGAACTGTAATATTCAAGGGGCCTTTACTAGTAATAAGGAATGCAAGCAATAACTTATTCATCAAATTTTCCTTAATGGAAAGGGGATTTTAAATAAAAGAAAAAGATAGATCAAGGCGTACATCAGTAAAACATGAATAAAACTTATCTACTATCCAGACATATATCTTCAACAATGAATGTTCTTCCAACAAATCAAAAACCATAGCATGATGCAATTTACAAAATAGTCCATATTATTTCATGTATCTAAGGTACTTAATTTAACATCACAATCACACATCATAAATATTTCAAAGATAAAAGAACACACTCTCATTCATTGCCAAGACCATAGATCAACAAACTTTTAATAAATTCAATTCACAGATAATCTAATGAAATAATCCTTAAATATGGTTCCTTCTAATGATTTTCATCACATAAGAAACACTCATGCTTTAGCACAATCACTGGCATACAGATAGACTATAATTCATCAACCTTATCCAATAAAACTTAATTCCAACACCATATTGCGTAAAAACATGTAATTATATTCAACTGTAAACAAAATAACAAAGTATCTCTGTAAAAATTATGATTAATTCTATCTCCTACTATCAGGTGGCTAATATTATTCTCATCAGTCAACCCTTACAATATGATACCCCAAAGGTATTTATAGATGTACAAAAATCTAAAGTCCTTTCTATCTTAAGTCGATCCACCATTTTAGGAATTCAAGTCTTCTTGGAAACTCAAATCAATTTGATCTCTAGTTCCCACCTTGATCATTTAGTTCAACTAGAGAGAATAAGATAAAGGAGAAAAGAAATCCATGCATGCATGAGACTATCAATTATGCATGTGAAGTTTTCTCTGTAGTGTACTCATCGTAACTGGAGAAGACTTGTTGAAGCATATCTAAATCCAGCCCATCAACCCAACTATCTTCAAACTTGATCCTTTCTAATTCCAAAACAATGAATCATCTCATGTATTTTAGCTTTGTTAACTCCCTTTTAGCAACCCTTAATTCTTATTTAATATCCATCAACCGATCTAACAGGAGATCCTCTCCATCATCTCCCTTTTGCATGACCTCTTTAAGCCTATCATCCCATTTCTCTTTTATTTGGCTCAAAGGTAGGCCCTCCTTTACTAGTATATCAACATTTATTATAATAGCAATAATTGCTTCTAACTCCTCAAACTGTTCATTCAGATCCTTGATAGAATATTGAACTTCATTTTTATGCTTGTATACAAAGTTAGATCTAAACCAGACTATGTTGGAGGTCTTTTCCAAGAAATCTTTGTTGTCCTCTTCAAGTATTGATTGTTCTAGAAGAGTGGACTTCAGAAATTTATTAACCTCTTTTAACTTCTGGCTATATCCTCTGTACTCCTCCTCATATTCTATAAATACTTTTACATACTGATTCATCTCTTCTATGAACTCCTTTGTCATCTTGTAAACCTCAAAACTATTTTCCAGCACCTCACCTATTTCCTTATTTAGTTTATCAGTCCATCTATCCAACATCTATGCCTTACTCCTTACCTGCACCAAATCATCCACCTCTTTCTTGCTAAGAAAAATTGGTGTCTCAATGGTGGAAATTTTTTGTGACCTCAGAGAAGAAACACTCTTCAATAAAGTATTCAATTGATCTAATTGAGCCTAAATCTCATCCTTTCTCTGATTATCCTTCATCATTTGATTTAGTGAATGATACTACCACATATATCAAGTTCATCTATTGATCTCTTGTGGGTCTCCCCAAGTTAACTATGCCCAACTGATAATCAACTAGTTGCATGTCCCCTACATCCTTGTCCACCATCGGTATTGCAAATTCAACAACAATCTCCCCTGCTCTAGTAAGTCTAGTGGAATGCAAGATTTTAGCCTTTTTTTTGGGCCTTTCTTTTTCAATCTCCTTCATCATGTCATCCCAATTGAGAGGTTTTGAGGGTGTCAGTAATTTCTTTTGAAGATCCAATTTCAACCAAGTGGGAGAACTTGGAGTAGTGGTCATTATAATTGAAGAAGAAGCAACAATAGTAGAGGGTTATTGCACATTTACTTTAGGTTGAGAATCAACCCCTTGTACCTCTTGTTGTTCTTGCTCTACACTTGTCTGTGCAAGATTTTCAGCTTCTTCCCTGTCCTTTTGTTGTTGTATCCTCTTGTCTTCTTCTTCCTTCAATTTATATTCTTCTAATATTTTCTCCTCAAGTTCCTGATTTCTCTCTTCTTCTGACACCTTAAGTCTATCTGCATCTTCCTTTTCCTTTTGCAGCTGCTTGATCAACTCCTTGGCATCTTTCTCTTTTTGCATATGTTATGCTTCCTCTTTCTTTTTATAGGCCTCTTCAACAAGCTTCAATTTGGCTACAAGGACTTCTCTTTCCCTTCGTTGCTTTTCCTTTTCCTCCTCTAGATCATGAATTTTCTATACTAACTCAAACTTATAATTCTCTTCTTTGATCTTGAGCTCCTGCTCCTTTTTCCTTTGTTGTTTTTCTATTTCATCAGCTCTTTGTTTGGCCTCTACTTCTTGTTGTTGAAATAAGGCATCAACTTGTGCCTTAGAATCTATTTCCTTTTGCTTCTCCATAGCTTTTGCATGTGTTTGAGCATATGAAGCCTTCTTTTCTTCCTCAAAGAGTGTCTATTGATCTTCCTTTGTTAAAATATGTCCAATTTCCTCCTATAAAGGCATATTTTCTTGTGAGTCTGTCTCTGATAAGGTCTCATCAGAGTCTGTTTCAACCTCACGAATCTCCAACTCTACTCCTTTTACCTTTAATGCTTCAGCTATACCATGAAGAGTTCCTTCAGGCATCTCTCTACTTGGTTTCTCTATAAGAGGGACTTGAGCAGATGACTCACCTATTGCTGGTGTTGAAACCACCGGTTCTATTTGGGCATCCTCCTCTTGTACTCCAGGTAAATCTTGAGTAGAAGCTTCGATCTTGATCTCTTCAATTTCAAGAGGGAAGAACTCTGAAGGCTCCTTGGAGGGAAATTTCCTCTTGATTCTTTTATATCCCTTCCCCTTCTTAGGAGCTGGTCCCTGAGGAGTTTTGATTCTTAGAATAGCCTAGTGGATACTCCTATCCAAGACTGGTCTCCCTATTTGCTTGATGTCGATGGTCTCCTCACCATCCCAATCTACTGAATCCAAAATTTTGGTGCCAATATTCAATGCTTCATATGATGGATCCAACACAACTCCATCATCTACTAATGTATTAGGGATTTCATCTTTGATCCTGAATTCTACCATAAGTGAAATGGGAAACCTCTCATAATTCCTTTTCCTGGGGTCATACTCATCTTGAAGATCACTCCAAAAGTCCTCTCATAGATTGAAATGTTTTTGTCAAAAAATGAAGGCAACAAAGCATACATTTTCTTCTTTGGATCAAAGTGCTTTCGAGCAGTATACAAACCCAACTTCAAATGTATCAGTTCACTACAAACTACCTTACCTCCCACAAGGTGTGGCCAGCTATATTCACCCAATTGCATGGGGAACTTGTGACAACCTATCTTGTGTTTTAATCCAAATCAGGCATTGACCCCTAGAGCTTGATAGAAAAACTCCATCAGAACCATCCTATTGCTGCAACACCTTTGAAGTAAGTGGAAATGACCTTCAAATCTAGCCAACTTGATATAAGTGAACTTGGGGTATTGGATATACCAACATACCCATTCTATGATAAAGGCCATGGATTCTTTGCTCAATCTGTATCCTGCATCTCCATTAAGCTGGTTAATGACTACATATAAGAAGGCATCATTAACTCTTCTAAATTGTGTTTCAGAAACTTGTAGAGATAGTTGATCATAATGATCCCATACTTTCCTTTGTTCATCAACTTCTCCCAATATTCCTTCTTTGTTCAAACCTGGAAAGATACCTCCTCTAGCTGCTTCATAGACAACATAAGAAGTCATGAAAAATCTCTTGGTTTCCCTTATTCTATTTAACTGGTCATGAATGGTATCTGAGACAATCATCGGCTAATCAAAACTATTTCTTGCCATTAAAGTTTGTTTGAATGAAGGGAAACATCCATTCCTTAAAATGAAATGCATCCCTCTTTCCAAAGGCTCTAGACAACATCATTATCAGGTCCGATACTTGCTTGTAAAATTTTGTCCTCTTTGGTTGATCATGGAGCTTGGTCAGAGATTTATTCTCTGTTCTCAACCACTTCTTGTTCAAGTGATCCTTGTTGGCCTCCTTGTATTTTCTATATATATCTAAAGCATTTTCCTCATTTAATTGTACCAGGTTCTTTGGATCAAGGACACTAAACATGTGTTCAAACATTTGAGGAGTTTGATCTATAATCACATTGTTCTTTGAATCCATACATTGCCTAGTGGCCGGATTGTAAGCTCCTGTTGCTTGCATAATCAACTTCAAGCACTGGATAGATAATGGAAATACACTGATGTGAGCCAAGCTAGACTCAAATATTCTTCTAGTTATTCTTGTGAAATCCTCAGTGAATGTTTCTGAATATAACTCCTCAAAATTGAATGGGCCTAGATTGGTGTCAATTATATCAAACCAATCAAATTCTACTTTGTTTGCAGTGATAGTAGGACCCCTATGGTTATACCTCAATGTATAAGGTAGCTTCTCCAGCTTAATCTTCTTAGGCTTAGTTTTTACCTTTGAAGTTTCTGTAGGCCGATTCCTTTTGGAAGCTTCTCTTGATACTCTTGACATTCTTTAGCTTCCTCCAAAAAAACCTCTAATTAGATCCTTGAATAAATATCACCAAATATGCTTTAAAATATTATCCTTCATATATATATTGGAGATGGAACCAAGCAGAAAACATTCTAAATAGTCTCTTTTAAAAAATTGTCGGGCTTGGAGCCAAAACCTTTATTGAGTTTATAGTAAAATAGGCAGGACCAGAGCTAGAATTGTAATGGTAACTAGAATCAGGATCAGAACGAAAAATATTTTGGTTTCATGAAGATTTTCTAATTTCACATTCAGTTCCAGTTCCACTTCTGGCCATGTCACTTTTATTTGGGAGCCTGCTTCTAATGATAAGTAGAGTCGGAGATGAGATGGAAATGGAATCAAAACTTACTACAAAAACATGGTTCAAAGTCTAAACCGATTCTAATCCTGCTTCCACCTAAAATGAATATGACGTCATAAGTGATTTTAACAATTCGGTAAATAACTTCATAATTGAAGGACTAGGTCATACCAAAATGAAAGGGGATTAAAACTAACCTAATAGGACCATCCTCATATGAATGAGAGGCGACTATACTATTTAGGGCATCATATTTAGATTAAAAACATGAACACATCAAAACCCTAAACTAAAACCCTCGATTTCATATAACTAGGGCACAAATTTAACCCCATTTAAATTAACTAGATCGATGCGCAACAAGATTCCTAAGTAAAAATGAAAATTTACCAAACTCTACTCACTGTAAAACAGTAACTAACCTATGCATTTTTAAAACTAGGGTACCACAATGCAGTCATGATTAAAACATGAAAATGACTGTATTTAAAACAAACATACAAGAAACAAAATTAGAAAAATAAAAATGAAAACAAGAAAAAGAAAACAAAAACAAAACACACGAACTCACTGAGAAACATGAATTCACGAAACCCAAAAAATATGAAATGAACAGAAATGGAAAACATGAAATAAAATGAAAAAGGAGAATAGAAAACCCTACCTCAAATGCAAATAAATAGGTTAATTCCCTAAAGCAATCTATGTGTAATTGTTTCCCTTTCAATCAAATCACTAGCACAAATTCTCCACTACAACTCTCGTTCACTCTTCGATCTCTTAAACAATAAAGATGATAACTACCTATTAATCCCTAATTAAGGTAAAAAATTGAGAGTTTCATGTGTGTATGGCACCTGTAATTAATACCATAAATGTGGTAGAGCGGAGTCAGAACTACAAAAGGAACTGGCACATTACTGTTGTGCGACTTTAGTAAAGCCAATGACCACAGCAGGAGTGGAATCGTAGCAAAAATATATTTAGAAGCTTATTCAATTTTCCAACTTGTTTCCCTTTTCGGGTTTGCTTCCACCAAAAAAGAAGAAAGTGAAACAAAACAACAAAATAAAACAAAAAGATCAAAATGACAAAAACTAAACACAAAAAAACCTAAGTTAAAATGAAAGACCAAAAAGCGGAGGCAAAAGTGGGACGAAATTTGATTTTGAAACTTGAAATAAATTCGGACTTAACTTCCTCTCTAGCTCTGTCTCTGACAAAGACAAAAAAAAAGGAAAAAAGAAGACTGTCAAGATGGGATCGAAATCAGACCTTAAAACAAGATTCAAAACCCGATTCAATTCCAGTTCCGGCTTTGATAGAAGAAAACAAAGAAAAACAAAGTGTTGAAAAAGAAAGACTCCAAACTTTGTTTGAAAATAAAAAAAGGACAAAAGCATAAAGAGGGACCCATTTTGACCAAGGAGAAAGATGGGGTGGTTATGTAAGGTATAAAAAGTGATAGGCATCATGCTCCATTTTAGGCCAATAATATCTTGTCCTCATGAGCTTTTTGGCTAAGGTCAAACCAGTAGAGTGAGGTCCACATATACTATGGTGTACCTCTTGTAAAGATGTTTTTCCTCCATTTGAGTTGAGATTTTCAAATATAGGTTACTATCTATGCTACAACATAAAGAGTATCTCTAATGATGGTATATTTGGATGCTTTTCAGATAAAGGTTTCTCATTGGTTGAGGGATAATTTGGTCATGTAAGTAAGCATAGATGTCTTTATACTAGGGTGAGTTGATACCAACAAGTTCACACACAAGCTTGGTTTTGGAGACATTGAACACGGGGACCAACATTTGTTCTACAAAGAACTCATATTGCAATGCATTGTTAGGAATGTCAAAGAGAGATCCAATTGTAGCCACTACATCAGTTTGTTTGTTCTGGAGTCTCGAGATCTATTCAAGAGAGATCACATTAAAGTAAAATCTAAAAATATCCACCACACACTTGTAGGGAATCAATTTCTCATCCTTGGTGTCGTAGTCATCATTAAATTGCTTAATCACTAATTGAGAATCACTATAGACTTGAAGATCCTTGATTTTCCATTTTATTGCTATCTAGAGTCTTGTCAACAATCTGCATACTTTGGTATGTTATTAGTGCATGGGACTTTTATTCAAAATGACTTGGGAATGGAATCTCCTTGAGGTGTGATGAATAAAATTTTGGATATTGAACCATGACTTGTGTAAGATCCATTAAATTATTATTTCCATGTTGCCGGTGTGTGTATAACAAAGATTGGTTCATCTAGAAAATCAGCTATCAAAGGATGATCTACCTTTACTTGTTCATATGATAGTTGATCTGCTATCACTTTTTCTTTTTGGTCAACATAATCAATGTCATATTCACTCAAGATCATAACCCACTTAGTTATTCTTCTTGTTACAGCTACTTTACTGAGGAGATATTTCAGAGGATCAATTTTGACAATCAGTTGTGTCTTGTGATTCAACATGTAATATCTCAACTTTTTTGTTGCAAATACCACTTCTAGGCATGCTCATTCAATAGGGCTATAGTTCAAATCATATCCAACTAGGGTGTGACTGATGTAATACATTGCTAGTTCTTTTCCATCATTGTCATTCTGGGCTAGTAATGCCCCCAATGTTGATGTAGTTGTTATCACATATAATATAAAATGTTTTCCATCAATTGGAGGCATAATAACTAGTGGGGTTAGTAGGTAATTCTTGAAACTTTTCTTTCCAATTAAAGGTAATTAATCTCCTTAGAATATGTTGAAATGGATGGATCTTGTTGGCTAGCTGAGCAATGAACCTATGAATTGATTGTAGTCTTCCTTGTAATGTCCTTAACTGATTGATATTGGTTGGTGGTGGAATTTATAAAATATCTTTGAATTTTATGGGATTGACTTCTATTCCTCTATGTGGGACAACATATCCAAGAAGCTTGCTTGATTGGACCCTGAAAACACATCTCTTTGGATTTAGTCTGAGTTGGTACTTTTCTAGTTGTGTAAAAATCTTGTCCAATACTACTAATTCTCCACTTCATTGCAAATATTTAGAGAGAAGGTCATCAACATAGTCTTCCATAAGAACATGCATGTAGTCATGAAAAATTATAGTCATGGCTCTCTAATATGTAGCTCCAGCATTTTTTAGTCCAAATGGCATCAGGGTATGTGCAAGATCATGATGGGCCAAAAAGTGGCGATATGTAAGCCATATGATGGCCCATGTGGCTGACGATTTTTTCTTTACCCAAAATTGATGAAATGAAAAGGGTTTTTAGAGGATATTCTCAAATTTCCACCAATATAAATTATGCTTTACTTTGAATTTAATAAATAATTATTATTCATTTTCTATTAGAATTAAGAATAAAGTCCTAATTGATAGGCTGATTGAAAAACATCTATAACTTTCAAACGACATCACATATTTTGAATCTGAAACATGTGTCACATTCTATGCTTCACATAATATAGGATTTTTAAAAAAAAATTGAATTTCATGAATTTTTGAGCAAGTTAAGGTGGTTAGACAGATGAGATTTTATATTTTTTAAAAGTTGTAATAAAAAATCATAATTAATTATTTACTTGGAAAAAATTATAAAAAAATATGCATCAATTGGGAAATGAGTCCTCTACTTATATATAAAACATTATAAAAAAATATTATCATTTTATTGTGGTTAGGGTGGTCAGACAGACACCTACTTCTTATTTTTACCCTGAAATTTAAATACTACTACATTGAAATTTCAAATTTTCACCAAATAGATTTAAAAAAATAAAATAAAGGTCTAGTAGTTTAGAAACTACATTCAGTTTTCTACAGATTCTATTTTTTCATTTTTTTGAAATAATATAGATAACTTATTCAATTTTTTACTTCAAGTTGTCTAGCTCTGAATTTTTGTCTTTTTATTGCCACTTAAAGGCCTATTTTTTCCATGATGATCCTACACATACCCATCACATTCCAACAAAAATCTCCCTAGGTGCACTTTAAAGCTATTTTTGATTGATCTTCAATAGAAATTCTTATTTGATTATATCCCGAGAATTTTTTCATAAGTGATAAAATTTTGTATCTAGCTGTGAGATATAATATGATGTCAATTTTTGGTAGAGGAAAATAGTCTTTAGGACAAGATTTATTGAGATCTCTAAAATCTATGCAGACTATGATTTGACCATTTGGTTTTGTGAAAGGAATAAGGTTTGGTATCCAATCTATGTAATCAATAGAATGAATGCATCTAACATCTAGGAGTTATTCAATTCCACCTTGATAAGGAATGCAATCTTTGGATGCATTTTCCTTAGCTTTTTTTTGTACGGTTTGTAATTTGATAGTAGTGGTAAGTCATGTAGAACTAGTTCAGGATCCAATCTAGGCATATCAATATACGACCAAGCAAAATTGACATGTCTTTCTAAAAATAATGATGTGATCTTAGGTTTTTCCTTGGTGGTTAAATATGTTGCTAACTGTATGAATATAGAATTGTCTTGTGTTCCAATATTCACTTCTTTCATTTCCTCTATTAGAAATGGTGATCTCTCTCAGTCTATAGGGAGAATTTCTAGTCCTCAATACTTGGCTTCCTCAAAGAGGTTTTCATCTTTGGATATGTCCTTTATTTGTACTTTTTCATGGTGAGCAGGTACCTTTTAGTTTTCACTTGAAGACCTACTATTTTTTTATTTTACTTTTTTCTTCACCTTTGTGACTAGAGGACAAGATGAACTCACCAAAGTATGTTGCATAATCGAGTTTTATGAAAAATCTAGACTTATGATTATGACTTGGTATTCCTTCATGAAGTCCCATGAATTGAAAAATTGCTTCGTCATTCTCGAAAGTGTCTAAAATTGGTGGTTCTTGTTGATCTGAATCTATGAGTTATGGATAGACAAGGGGTAAACCATCATCAATATTATCAAGAGTAATGGTGTAGGAAAATAGGGAAAATATGAAGGTAGAGTCATCAATTTCCCAAGATTTAGTATCAATGGTTTCCCAAAAGTGCTTGATCCATTCTTCTATATCCAAAGATATTTTTGGATGAGGACTGGGTAGGTTTGGTGGGGCATTAATGGTAATAATTTGACTGAATTAATTTTCAAGGGGAGGCTCATTGAATATTCCAAACATTTTATCAATTTCCATGAAGGTAGTGGAGGATAGGGAATCCCATTCATATCCATTGGAATCAATATCATAATCCCAAGGTTTCTCATATGTCTCAATCTCATTTGAAGTAGTAGAAACCACACTCGAAAATAACCCAATACCCCAGATAGTCACTTTTACTAGTAGAAACCCTAGCCCTTGGTGTTTTATTATCTTAGGAGGTTGCAAGGGTTCCATCATTCCTTGTTTATTTTGGCCAAGACCATTGTTTTCATCATATCATTGTCACTTCATTATTTGGAACCCTTTTGGATACTATTTAATTAGAAATTTCTTAGTTTAAATGCCCTCCTCTTCTTTGTACAACCATGTGATAATGTGGTCATCTAGATCTTCTTTAGCAAGTTCCCCCCATCTAGTGAATGTGGTAGGGGTATTATTGATGATAACCTTAGGTTTTACGAGATGTAGTTTTCTATATGACTTTGGTGATTTAGGTAAATTTCAAATGAAAAAGAGAATCTTCATGTTATATTCTCCAAATCATTTGTCTTGGATCTGGATCTTGGGTGTGGAAGGTGTGATGAATGAGGTTGATGATTTGACAATATTAGATGGATTGATGTAGTGATATGGAGTTGAGGATGAAGTGGAATGTGAAGCATCTTGATTGATGGGAACTTGTGTTGGAAACAAGCTACACTAAGATGGGAGGGTGAATTGGTGTTGTACAAAAATTAAGTTTATTAACCTTTATCTTCAAAGCATTAAAAACATTCAACCATAATGCATAAATATGAATAAAATGAACACAACACCATAACACAAGGATTTTTATGTGGAAACCTTGTTAGGGTAAAACAATAGTGGATGGCCAATCCACAATTTAATCTAAGTATACTCAAATGGAGTTTACAATAAGGGGAATGCACTTGCATTCAGACACACTTCCTAGAGATCACTTCCTTACAAATAAAATTAGAACTAAACCATATGAGAGTTTTAACTAAGAAAAATAGCATTTGCACATACCTGATTATAGTTCCGATTAGGCACAATATTCAATCTTCTGTCCTACAAACTGATTCTGCACTTCTGCTTTGTTCTGCTCACACTCGCAACACAAATTCTCTATGTTCAAGTGAAACTGTGCATTATCACTCTTTTGCTCTACTCTAACTCACAATTCACATCAACACACACTTCATACTACATCCAAAATGATACAGACGATCTTATATATATATATCTGCAACATGGAATTCAATTACACTTTTTTGGCTTCAGTAGAACACAAACATAATTACAAGTGTCAGCTCAAATCATGAATAATATGCATGCACATAGACGACAGTCAGCCACAACTTGGCTAGGACCCCAAAAAAGATGTACAAACATAAAAATACTTAACCAATTACTTCTCATACATCCACGACATAATACATTCATGAGGTCAGATTCAATACTGGTAAAACTAAGAATTAATCAACCAGACCTTCTAACTTCCACACGAATCGATATGAGCCACTGCACTTCAATATTAATAAAGATAAACTACCAAAAAAATAATCCTAAGATGCCAAACACAAAACAATAACATGAAATCTTCATACAGATTGATGAACACTGTGTTATCGGATACTCTATTCTTCCTTGTCAATCTCCAATTTGTCTATCGGTATGATCGAATGATGATGTGTGTATCTGATCATTGATTAGAGTTTTCATCAATGAGAATACCAAGTGATATTGTAGTGTCTCTTGCCAACAGTATCCCCCTTTGGCATTTATGGCAACACTTAGTGAAAAATGACTAAATGTCCAATTAGTACCAAGATAAACTACACTGCCATTCCCAAAATTCCAAAAGTATAATTCTCCCCCTAAGACGATTCAGAATTTTTCACTCCAATCTTCTCCCCCTTTGACATCAATGGAAAAGGCAGGGATCACATACCAAAAATGGATCAATCAAAACTATTATAAAAAATGCTTGTTTAACTTACATAAACTGAAAAATGTCTACAAAATTTGTCTTCACCTGGGTCAGATTAGCATCCCAAACTCTTTTGAGACTCTCCATGATTGTTGTGTGACTGTGAATATTTATTCACACTCCACTTTTTCCTTCGTCATTTCTTTTTCTTGCATGAATTCTCCTTTGTATTATGTATTGCTCGCAGCTTTTCAGTAGCCACCACATGGTGTCCTATTGGAGCTTTCTTTTGGGGTGTCTCTTTTCCTTTTTCTGAGCTCTATTTGCTTGACATGTCACCTTTGTTTGTTTTCTTTCTGATTGGGGCCCACACTATAGATTCCTTTTCTGGGAGCTCTCAGTGTGGCACTCATTCGTGCTTCTGTTATTTTAGGTTTGATGTTTGCTATAATGGTCCCTGATTTGATGTTGTGTATTCTCTCCTCCTACTGATGCGCGGACCATATCTTCTCGGGACATGCTTGTTGGCATGCTGCTGGAACATCTTTTTGTTGGTTCCGGCATGAGGAAATATTGATCATTGATGGCTTCGTGGAAGCATCTTTCTTGTTGGGGTCTTCAGGTGGTGGGTTGGCTTACTTAAGTATCCTTTTCTTCATTTTATGCTGGTTGTTAGATGGATGAAATTTTCCCGAGCACTGGGAATTAGCCTCTGTAGTGTTTTCTATTAAATTTGAACTCACACAATTTGCCATACTATTCAGCCTTTTTTTTCATGTATTTGACAAAACATTAAACTATGCTTGTATTTTCTAAAGCATTTGAGCATCTATTCCTAGCTTTTGTAAATTTTATGCAGCTTAGTGTAATATAGATCATGTTGCTACTCTTTTGTGTTAGTTTATGTTGTATGAGTTATATTATGCAAATGGTTTGATGTTCTTACATTTGCAATGTTGGGAGTTATCTATTTGATATATGCTAGTTATTACTCGAGCCTTTGTTTCAGCATTGTGCTTACTCATTTGATTTATGATCTGGCACATCACCTTAGCTTAGGTTTGTTTAGTCAATTTTATATCCTTCCCCTTTTTATCCCCCACTAGAAAAATGAAGAGCCGACTTTGATAGAATCTTAGAGGTTACCTAGCTATGCACACAAGTCCCCTAATAGCTAAGTTTCCCATAAGGATGATGCCTGCAAAATTTTGCATCAACAGTTCTGTTTTTGGTATTCCTGGTGGGATGCAAACTAACACGTTCACCTAATCAATAGGAGTGTATGAGCCATAGGCCCATCACTGCGTCTCAAATTGCAAGAATTCATGGCTTGCTTGTACCACCATTGGTTTCAATTTAGGTGAGAAATCGGCAAGCTAATACTTGACCTCCTTCTACTTCATCCCTTGTGCCAATGGCTAGAAATTATATGGCCTGGGATGCTAGTAGTCCTTTCATAGCACATGTGTCTCCTGCACTGTGGGATCCAATACCAACTTCCACTTTAAAGGTTGTCCCTAAGTTCTTCGAGGATGATTCAAAAACTCCAGTGGAGCACTTGCAAGATGTGGATGATGTATGTCTAGTTCATGGCATTACCAATGAGAATGTGGCTTTGCAATTGCTCACCTTCTCTTTTAGAGGGAAGCCATTGGATTGGTATCGTACTCTTCCGACTAATATAGTTGCCACTTGGGATCATGTCAGAGATCCTTTCTACGAGGGCTTCTCAAATAATGGCGACAAATCTTTTCTATATCACTAGTTGGCTCATATAAAGTGAGCTCCCCATGAAGCTTTGACCGATTTCAATGATCAGTTTCATTTGACTTGGAAGAGAGTTCCTATCGGTAGTTGACCACCTCCAGATCTAGTATCCATGTTCTATTTAAAGTATATAAATATTGATATTTATATGATGCCTCAAGCTCTTGGTGGGAATACCTTACCCAATGCATACAACCTTGCCATCATTGCGGAGAACAATCTTATTATTGTCAAAAAATTGGCATCAAGACCTGTCATGCCATTATTTCCATAATCAACCATAGTAGAACCAAAGGTAGCTTCAACTAGTGTTCCTACACTTCCCTAGTCTATGTATGTGTACTCACAAATGACGTCGAGCTTGGCTCTAGTGCTTAATTCCCTGGCGGCTGCAGTGAATGACATGAAGGAGCAAATGTGAACCATGAAAAATTAATTAACTAGTATGAAGTGACAATAGTATAGCTACTAGAAGCTTTCTTACAAAAACTACCAAGGTTGGAAGGCTCATTTCCAGTTGAGCCAGTGGTAGGATAGATCATGTAGCAATACCCAATCTCAACAGAAAAATTAGGTCCTCCCCATGACTATGTCGATGTAGACCCTCTATCCTAGTTCAAGTAAGGAGCTAGTAGCAGGACAAAATAATCTTGCCAAGGAGACTAATCCATGGTACTTCCCTTGCAATGATGCATACATGCCCTAGAATTGTCTACGAGAGAATTTTCAATAGAAGATAGTAGAGCAACGTAGTCGAGGCATCATGCCTAATCCCGAAGGCCATACATATGCCTCTCAACAAATGGAGAAAGAAATTCTCACTGCTCAAATGCAAGGAATGTCTATAGAGCAGAAGCTAGAAATATTCCCAGACCAGGCACTCTTTTCTTGGATGGAAGGAGAGGATTCAAAATTCCCAAATGATATTTCGGTGACCCAAGTTTCGCAAGTATAGTTGGATTACAATACTCATTCCAAGTTGAGGCTCACTCGAGAATTCACATCTTTGCAGACTAAAGGGTCACCTAATTCAACACCCAGTCGATCAACAACTATGTCATTAGTTCTGTAACAGTCTAAGGTGGTTGTTCCTAGTCCCAAGAATCCACCTCCTTCGAAAGAAAGAGCTCTTGTGGCCACCCCGATTATTGCCAATTATAGCCAAAGATCGTTGAGGCTTATGAGGATCAAGTATTTCAAATTAAATCGAACAAACTCCCCAGGGGTCTAGTTACTCTAGAGTGTCTTTTTTATTCTGATGATGCAAGGAAATACAAGAGAAAAAATGTAGCTGACAAAGGTGACTATGCCAATTTGCACATCAGAGAAGATAAAAAGTTTAAAGTTAGAAAAGGAGTCTCACAGAAGAATAAAGAAAGGTTGAAACATTTTGATGAGAAGTACCCGAGTGTGGTGGCATGGTCATATGATGATCTTAAGGGATATAATCCCAAGATTATCAAACACACCATTGAACTACTAGAAGGAGAAAAACTTGTGCGTCAAAGGCAGAGGCCAGTAAATCCAAAGATCGAGTCGCTAATGTCACAAGAATTAAAGAATTTGATTGCATCTCGGATAGTGTTCCTGATCAAACACAACACTTGGGTGTATAATGTGGTGCCATTTTGGAAGAAGAACAGTGATATACGACTATGTGTTGACTTTCAAGAACTGAATAGAGAATCCATGAAGGACCACTACCCCCTGCCTTCCATGGAGGTAATTCTGCAAACAATTGTTGGCTTTGATATTTTTTTACTGTTGGATGGTTTCTCTGGCTATAATCAGATTCATGTGAAAGAGGAGGACAAAAAAAAAATTACATTTACTACCGAGTGGGGGACATACGCTTATGCTAAAATTCCCTTCATACTTTCAAATTCCAGAGCCACTTTCCAACGAGCTATGGATATTGCTTTTAGGGATTTGATACATAAGATTATTCTTATTTATCTAGATGACCTTACTGTGTTTTCAAAATCTGTTGAGGATCATTTTGATCATCTTGAGCTTGTCTTCTAGAAATGTCAAGAGTTTGGTATTTCTTTGAACTCGAAGAAATGTGTGTTTGGGGTCCCACAAGGGAAGTTGTTGGGTTATGTCGTGTTCAAGGAAGGTATTGCCATTGATCTGGAAAGGGTTAAAGCGATCAAGGAATTCCCTCTACCCGTCAAAAAAATGGAGTTCAATCTTTTTTGGACAAGGTTAACTTCATCAACAGGTTCATAGCGGACTTCATAAGGATCGTTCGGACCATCACCTTGATGTTGAAAAAAGACCATATTTTCAAATGGATAGCGGAAGCTAGAAAAGCTTTCAAACAGATTAAAGAGGTCATCTCTTCTGCTCTCATATTGGTTAATCTAGATTTATCGAAATAATTCCTTATGTACATATTTGGTGGTAGCATGAGTATCGCTACCACCTTGATGTAGAAGGATGATGAAGATAAAATAGAATTACCTATTGCCTTCTATTCATGCAGTCTAAAATATTATGAGGTGAAGTACAACTTTGTCGAGAAGCAAAATTTTTATATTGTAAAGGGGCTGAAGAAGTTTCAACACCTCATATCATGCAACAAGGTGATTGTTTATTTGTTGCACCCTAGTGTGCGAGAATATATTATGGAAGGTGAAATCACTAAGAAGCGGGCTAACTAGATAACAAAGATTCTTGAGTATTACATCAACATCAAGCCAATCAAGATTGTTAAAGGGAAGGGGTTGTGCGAATATTTAGCTGAAAACAATAAAGAAATTACTAAGTTTGAAGTCCTGAAACCCATGTTGCTAAATGAAGAGAGTTCCAGAGATGACTGGTTGGACGCTAGAATTAATTTCATGCAAATAGGAAGGTATCCACCCAACCTCCCCTCATTTAAAAGGAATTTTTATTGACTGCAAAATAATGGTTATTTACTCTTGGAGGGAGTGCTTTAAAAGAGAAATTTCAATGGTGTCTTGTTAAGATGTGTAACAAAAGAGCAATCAAAAAGGATATTGGATTAGTACCACAGTGGCCTAGCTGGAGGAATTTTTTTAGAAAAAAACTATTGCAATCAAGATTATATGTGCTGGTTATTTCTGGCCAACACTATTTAGGGACTTGTATTCATTGGTAAAGTCTTGTAATGAGTGCCATTTTTTTGCCATGCCACTAAAACCAATTGTAGTGGAAGAGCCATTCACTCAATGGGGTCTTGACTTCATTGGCATGATCAATCCATTTTCATCTGTCGAACATAGGTCGATTCTAATGGCAACTAACTATTTCACTAGATGGACCGAGGCTATACCTTTGAAGAATGCAACAAAGGAAGAAATCATGAACTTCTTGGAAGAACTGGTAGCCAGGTTTGGCCCACCCAAGAAAATAATGTCAGATAATTCCAAAGCTTTTCTCAACTCTAAAATTAGTCAATTTGAACTAAAATATGGACTCTTCCTAAAGACATCCTCCAACTACTACCCACAAGGAAATGGCCTTGTCGAATCTACAAACAAGAATCTTCTCCGACTGATCAAGAGAATAGGTTTAGAAGACCAAAGGGAGTGGCATAAACACCTATGGATGACACTTTGGGAAAACTATATCATGCCCAATAAAATATTGAAAACATCTCCTTACAAGATAGTATACGGGAAGGAGGTGCTATTGACAATTTCTATGAAAATCCCTGCAATCCAACTACTCAAGTCTCTTGAGATTGAGCAAATTGGAGCAATGGAGGTGTGATTTTCAGAATTACATGAAGTTCAATAGAAAAAAGAGCACACTCTTGAGCCAATGACCAATCACTAGTAGGTGGTAAAGAAATGGTTCAATAAGAAAATGTCTAACTAGAGTCTACAATGTGGAGAGTTGGTGCTCAAGTTTAACAAGTGCAAAGCAAAGCCCAATCAACATGGCAAGTGTGATAGTCTCAAGGAGGGACCATTCAAAATCACACAGTGCAAGCAACACAACTTTTTTGAGTTGGAAACAATAAGGGTGAGGCCTTGGGTATTCCATTTAGTGGAATACACCATACACCTCAAAAAATTCAATAAGGTTGACTCTTGCAGTAAGTGTGTAAATATGTGTATATTTTCCCTGCTTTGTTAGTTTTGGTCATTCTTAGTGATTTCTTAAGATCAACAACCATATTGATGCAATGCATTGAAATAAAATGAAGATAGGAGCCAAAATATAGAAAGATACATATATTGTATTAATCATGGAGATATTTACATCTCTATACATGCTAATTTAACGGGGCCCTTAGCCATGTTCCAAAATACATATATATTGTCATAGACAAAGTGTTGAAGAGAAGGTTTCAAATTCAAAAGCAAAAAGAGGAAGGATCTTCTTAAGGTCTCTCAAGCATTCAAAGGTCCGACGATGGCAGCAAGTGGTGCATGATGAGGAAAAACCATCCTCTCAAAATTCTCATACCATTGCACCTCGCGAAAAGGTTCGATGTTGTGCATCCTCGTCAGAAAATGGCAGGTGACATGGACTTTGTGGCGATGTTCCGCATGAGTTTCAAGCTCAAAGCCATGCAGAAATGACCAAGTTGGAATAGGTCCTCCTTCCTTGATTAGTCAGCGCAAGTTGTGAACAAATGGAATTCGACGGTCGATCTTAGCATCTCTCACAATGTTCTCCAACCCCTCCAAGTAGCATTTGGGGAAAACCTTTTTTATTAGCTTCAAAATATTCTTCTTAGAAATGCCAATGTCTAACAAAGAAGCTTAAAAGTGGGAACTGATACTGGTATTCACTCTATACTGGTCCTCATATTCTATCTTTGCCTAGTACCCACTTTATGGCTTTCACATACAAAATTTTCTTCACGTTAGTCATGTTTTTTAGATGCCTACACCTATTTTTTCCTAAGAAGGTGGCTTGAGTCTTCTTGCATATAAGCCTAATTAGTGTTTCCATGACTACCACTACTCTCACTAAATAATGAAACTACCGACAATGTCTTAGGCCCAATTGCTAAGAAAAGGTAAGTGCAAATATGAATTGCCAAAGTGCCAAGGGTCCTTTTTATAGATGGGAAAATGCCTCCCCTAATTGAGAAAGGTATATTTACATAAGAGGAAAATGGTATGAGGAGCCTAATAGATAGTGTTCCAGCATATGAATATTGAAGATAATCAAATGCAATTTCAACTTGTTCAAACTGGGCCTTTGTTTAAAAGGATGAGAGGAAGCCAGTTTTTGCCATATATAATGTTTCCATCCTGGTTAAATCAAAGAAAAAATTTCAAGATGAAGTTGTTGGTTGATGTGCCCGATTACAATCAAGTAATCATTAAATTAAAAATCTCACAAAAAGATATGGCGATGCTGATTTAGTAATTTTTTCAAGAAAAAAATTAAGATTCATCATATGTGAGGTCATATCTCTTAATGTTTGTAATATTTTGGCAAGTGGGCGGTATCTTCGCATGTACGAAAGGGTTAGTGGTGCACATCTATAAATAATGTGAAAAGATAATGTGTACCCTTGTGAATATGATATTATCAAAAATAAACAAGATAGATAGGAGCATCATGCGGAGGGCATTAATTTTACAAGTTTGGAAAAGCGCGTAACCACTTGAGTCATTGGTAGAGATAGATAAAAAAATTCAAAAAACTAAGTTGTAGAGATCTTTGAAGACACAAGTAAAATGGGTGAAATTGTAGAGAGCTTGAATTAGGCTATCACCACCGAAAGTATTGAAGAATGAAGGATGCAGGCACCTTACATGAATATCTACGCCCAAGATTCTTATGCAACTCTGGGAATTCCAGCTAAGCCTTCATGGCCCTACACTAAGCTAGTAGACTAGAAAGTGTTAAACATGGTTTCTTCTAGAAACCAAGCTTTGGTTTTACAAGATTGGGACAACATTCGAGATCCAGAGTTATCTTAGAACCCCAAAATTTTAAGAGAGGTTAAATGTGAAAAGATAAAAAATATCAATGATCCTTTTCATAGCCAATTGTGGAATTGTGGGATTCCTCAGTATATGGTTCCTTTCGTACACCCTTGTCCAAAAATTTGTGTTGCCTATGCTAAAAAATTCAATGCTCGGACAAGAATTATAAATGGTCATAATTTCAGGGTGGTAATCTATCACTAGGCTCTCCAAGATATGTTGTGTATTCCTCTTAATGCTCTTGAGGATTTTGATATTTCTAGACTACAAAATTACTGGAGAATGCTTAGGTTAGCGTAATTTTCTTTAATGCCAAAATGGGTAAACCATCTGATAACTCTATCGTTCCTAGGTTCCCTCTTAGTCTAGCTTCTTTTAAAATAGGCTCAGTTTTTGTCTTCTCTATGTTGGTGTTGGTGTGTGGATTGGATACAGATAAAGAAGTCTAAGACTTCTAGATGAGTCTAGGATTTATGCTGAAAACTAATAGCAAGGCTCCATTGATGGACTTTGTGAAGGTAATTGTGGAAGGGATGTGTTGATAGCTAAGGGAGTTTGAGCCTAGTTCCAAGTTTAGGTATTCTTCTTTCTTGACCTAAATGATTTTACATTAGAATCCTGATTATTTCTTACAATCTCTTCCCTTGATAGTATTTGACGAGAATGGTGCTAGAAATCCTATTTCAACCTGGAATCTCCTCCTCTCCAAAAATTTTGATTATTATGCGTTTTGAGACACATTCCTAGTTTTGTCTTTAAGAGTTTTGGATCATAATGGAGGGGGGATGTTTGGTCGCTTGACACAAATTTAGATATCTTGGATAAGAGGCCTTGTACCGCTTTGCGATTGGTTTTTCGGTTTCGATTTTACAATGCTCCAAACGTAGTGTTTTGTTTGGGAGCCATTTCGGCTCTCATGTTTTGTGTTAGATAGGGTATTGGCCTTGTAGGCTTATAGGCAGTTGTGTGATATTAGGAATGATTACTAGGAAGGAAAGCATTTGAATTCCTATTTGACACTGCCAATCATGTTTGGCTCTGTATCATTGGTCAAGAGGAAGAATCTGAGGGTAAATAGTTTTGAAGTTTTATACTCTAAGTTGGGTCACCTTGGATTGGTGGTTATCTATGATACATGGTGTCATAATCCAGAGGGTAATTTTGTAGAGATAGGCATTAAGATCTCTCACCAACCTCAGTCATTTTGGGACCCTTGGATAAATATAGATGAGGGAAATGAGAGATTATACGTCGGTCTCGAGTACATCTCTTCTAGCTTGGGTCAACCACCTTGGCTGAATTTTTATCATATAATGGCGAAGCCTAATGCTGACCACAAAATAAATCAATTCCTCTTCAACCAGTTAAAAAGGATTTGTTGGAAGCCTAAAATAATTAAAGATTTCTTGATTTATAGGTAGGAGATAAAGAAGACTAATGGGATCTCCCAAGAGGTGGATTCAAACAACTAGTTTGATGATATTTGGTGCCATGAAAATTCAGACAGTGATGACTCTCCTAATCCTTCGGGTTTTAAGAGGGTTGGCGAGGCAGAAAGTGTAGTTCTAGAGCATGAGGAAGACGTAGCCCAAAAGGATCCCATTATTGAAGAAGATCTTGTGCAAAGAGAGACAATCAATGGATGGAAGTTGTAGCATGAAGACTCCTCAAATACATAGTTGTCGTAGCCTACTAGCTCCTCTAGATTAGGGACAAAGAGGTTGAGATATTTCAAATGCAACTGAAGGGTTATTTTGGACCTTGACAATTGTCCAGAAGAGAAGAAACCACAAACGAACGAAGCAAGAAGGAGAGAAGAGGAGCAACATGAAGAGGTATTTATATCTGATACAAATCTTCAAGAAACTCAGGTATATTTTTCCCCTTCTTCTCTCTCTTCTATGTATTTAGTTTCCTTTGCATCTTCTTTTGTCGTGTCACTCACGCATGTTTTTCCTATCACTGGTCACCTAGGCCAGGTCAACATTATTTCCCCTAGGGGTCCCCTTTCATCTCCTCCTATGTCTACTACCCATGAGGCACAAGTAATGGTAACATATCCTGACCGTCCTAGTCAGGAGTTTGTATCCCCTAGACCCATCATGTTGATAGGTGCTTCCCCAACCTTTCTTCCTACCATGTTTTCACCATCTTGGAGTAGCCAGTTTATCCCACCTTTTTCCCTGGCAACTGTTACTAGACCTAGCAAGTTCGCTAGTACATTGAACACACTGTCATTCCCATTAGCAGTTCCCCAGGAGTTCCCTTTTGCTAGTGGACTGGGTATTTCATCGTAGGAGTATTTCTCATAGGTGGATGCAAACAAAAGTTCCTGAGCTAGGTGAATATAGAAGACAAGGGAAAAGGAAGCAAATAGACAAGTGGAGCCCCTTTTGTAGGTTGTGTTCAACGAAAGCCAAAATTCGTTGATGTTTGCAAATATAACATGCAATTTCATCAAGTTGGTTAGAGAAATGTAGCCAAATGATTATTCTATTAATATTGTAGGGCTTGATTTGCAACAAGCTCATCCATAGGATAAGGTTGAGTTAATGGAGGAAACCCAAAGGGTGGTGAAAACCGATTTCCTCAAGCTCAATTGCCAGATGAAGAAGGAGGATGAACAAATAAAAGAGATGGAAGGAAAAGTGGAGATCTGGTCTAATAACCATAGGGCCCAAGAGGTTGTAATCAATCGACTTCGGAGTGAGAGGAATTCATTTGAGGGAAAATTTGTTGAACTTCACGCTTTGGGTGTGAAGGTTGTTTAGTCCCTATGGAGAGAAATTGAGTAATTTTGGATGACAGAGGTGATCCTCCATGATGAGTATAGATAGGCGAGTGATGGTTTGAAACAACTCTGATAGAGTACCAGTGATGAGGTAAATGAAATGATTGTTGCATTGGAGCAGGAAACAAAAAGGAAAAAATAAGCCAAGTTAGCCTTGAGGGAGATGTAGAAGGAAATTACTACTTTGAGGAATCAATTTTCGGCCCTGGAGGGAAGCGTTGTGGAGTTGAAGGCAGATTAGAGCAGCAAGCCTGCAAAATTAGACCTTTTGAGATCTCAACCTCCTGCATACCAAATGAACTCGCTAGAGATAGCCAAGGAGCTACATGCATCATATTGGGATAACATTAAGACACTATGCCTTACCTTGCAACCCACTCTCAAATTTATGGAACATGCTACCAATCTATGTAGGATGGTTAGGGAAACAATGCAAAGGGTGTAGGAAGTGACTTCTTATAGAGTTTCAAAGGCTAGGAAGTTGTTAGGTAAATTTTATACAGCTTTCGATTATGTGTTGAGTGGTGTGGGGATCAAGGACCGAACAACGACAACTATTAGCATGAATTCTCTCAAATCTATGCATTAGGCCAACCAGTATGTCGGTGAGTGCAAAGTAAAGTTGGCTTAGATTACTTGTGATATGCGGGAAAAATTTTCCCACCTAACTCAATGATGGATTCCATCACCCTTCATGATTGATCAAATAGTGGTAGAAATAAAACATATCATTGAAAATATTGAGGAGAAGAAGAAAGATTTATCAATTTTCCAATCCTCCAATCAATCTTCGACTGTCATAAATATTGAAAACATGGTGCATCAGTTGGCGTAGCTCTTCTTCTAGCTTGAGTCTGAGGAAAATTTATTTGGTGGATTACCTTTTAAGGAAATTATTGATCTAAACATGGTGCATGAAAATCTGTGCACTCTCTTAGCACCATCAAATGAAGTTTGGACGTCCCTTTAGTCTACCCTCTCTAAGTTGTGAGCGAGTTATCTAGGGGGTTGAATTGTTGTGCAAGACCATGATTTGGAGTTCTTCATTTTGTGAACGAATGTCCCTATGAGTCGCCAAACTATGAATATTTATTCACACACCACTTTTTCCTTCGTGGTTTCTTTTTCTTGCACGGCTTCCCCTTTGTATTTTGTATAGCTCGTAGCTTTTCGGCAGCCGCCATATGGCATCCTATCAGAGCTTTATTTTGAGGCATCTATTTTCCTTATGTCAGGCTTTATTTTATTTACATGTCACCTTCACTAGTTTTCTTTCTGATTGGGGCCCACACCATAGATTCCTTTGCAAGGAGTTTTTTGTGTGGGGCTCATTCATGCTTCTGTTATCTCAGGTTTGACATTTGTTGCAATGATCCCCAATTCAATGTCATGTGTTCTCTCCTCCTATTGTTGTGTGGCCCATATCTTCTTAGGACCTACTAGTGTGTTGTTGGAACATCTTTCTATTGGTGCTGACTCAAGGAAATCTTGATTATTGATGGATTTGTGGAAGCATCTTTCTTGTTGGGGTCTTCAAGCAATGGGTTGGCTTATTTAAGCAACCTTTTCTTCATTTTTATGTTGTATATTAGATGGATAAAATTTTCCCAAGCACTGGGAATTAGCCTCTATAGTTTTTTCTATTAAATTTGAGCTCACAGATTGTGCCATTCTATTTGGCCTTTATTTTTTCATGTATTTGATAAAACATTAAACTGTGCTTGTATTTTCTAAAGCATTTGAGCATCTATTCCTATCTTTTGTGTTAGCTTATGCTATATGAGTTATATTATGCAAATGGTTTGATATTCTTATGTTTTTAGTGTTGTGAATTATCTATTTGATATATGTTAGTTATTACTCGATCCTTTGTTTCAACATTGTGCTTACTCATTTCATTTCTGATCTAGTGGATCACCTTAGCTTAGGTTTCTTTATTTCAATTTTATCTCTTTCCCCTTTTTCTCCCCCATTAGAAAAATGAAGATTTGAATTCGATAAAATCCCAGAGGTTACTTAGCTATGTGCACAAGTCCCCTAATAGCTAAGTTTCCCATAAGGTTGTTGCCTACAAAATTTTGTGTCAACAATGACAATAGATCAGGTAGGACTGTGTCTCCATAGATTCCAAGTTGGTTGGATCACCAACTGGCATAATGTCCTCTCCTTCCTTTAAAGCGCTTGAAATTACTCAATTTTTAGACCAATTATGCCTATGAGCTCACATGCTCTCACAATAATTTTATCATTCTCATGCTTCAAGACTTTTATTTTGTTAAGCAAAGACATCGCTTCACCTTTTTTCTTTCCAACACCACCAGTTAGGGGATCAAATGCTTCAAAAATAGTACTTAACTATTTTTCCAGATCTTTAACCTTTTTATCATTAGGTTTAGTAAATTTTGAAAAAGACAAACATGATTTGTAGATCTTACCACCTTCTGACAAAGCATTCTATACATTTTTCACACATGTGGCTAAAACAGTTTTATCTTTAGCAATCAATACTTTCAATCCACTAAACCTTTTGACATAAAACTATTTTTGCCCTTTCACCATGGCTGATTTTTTGAGTGACTCAAAGTGAGTACTCACAATGTTGATAATCTTTTTCAATTCACTGGAGGAGGAACCAGTCGACTCTTTCACATAAGAAGGCATTATCTTCTCCAATACTCTAGATGCAAGATTTATCATTTCACTATCTTCAATGTGCGACTTTAGTAGATCTTCTTTGGCCTGTTCTTGAGAAAATGAAGCTCCTTTCATCTTTTGGATTGGACTTAAAGTAGACAGGTCAATGGGACCTTCAATCAGTTTTGGATCTAATTCTTCTTTTTGTTGAACAAAAGATTTCTTCACTGCCTCAGCAGTGTCTCTTACCTCTACTAGGGTTGGCTTTACATCATCTATCTTTTCTTCAATTGTACTTCCACAGTTGTACGGTCTAGTTTACCTTCAGTGATTTCTATTTCCTCAACTGATACATTTTCAGGTATCTCAACTTCTATAGGAATTGTTATGTTGACCTCTATAGGAGGAATCTATGAATCCTCGGCTCTATCAAAATTTTCTTTTTGGAGCTTCCTTTTAAGGACAAGATGGGATATCATCAACATGTGTTTCCTCATATACAACATCAATTATGTCATGTAATAGTATCTCCCTCAAGATTTGCTCAGTTTATTTTGTAACTTCATCAGTTAGACTAATCATTAGCTTGTTCACCCTTGTTTTTATTTTAATTTTCCTTTTAGCTTTGTTCAAGAATGTCTTCATGTCATCCATACACATCAGGGTATGTGTAGGATCATCATGGAAAAATAGGCCCTTAAGTGGCAATAAAATTCAAAAAATCAGAGTTAGGAAACTTGACGTAAGAATTTGAATAAGTTATCTAGATTATTTTAAAAATATGTAAGAATAGAATCTTTAGAAAATTGAATATAGTTTCTAAACTACTAATTTATTTAAAAAAAAAAAAAAAACTATTTGGTGAAAATCTGAAATTTCAATGCAATAGTACTTAAATTTTTGGGAAAAAATAATAAGTAGGTGTATGTCTGATCACCCTAACCAAAATAAATGATAATATTTTTTTATAATATTTTAGATATAAGTAGAGGACTCATGTCCCGATGTGATGCATTTTTTTTGTAATTTATTTCCATGTAAATAATTAATTATGATTTTTTTATTCTAAATTTTTAAAAATATAAAAACTCGTATGTCTAACCACCTCAACTTGGTCAAAACTTCATGAAATTCAATTTTTTTTTTTAATCCTATAGTATGCAAATCATATAATGTGACGCATGTTTCAGATTCAAAAAATGTGATATTGTTTGAAAGTTATAGATGTTTCTCAATCAGCCTATCAATCAAGACTTTAGTCATAATTCAAATATAAAATCAATAATAATTATTTATTAAATTCAAAGTAAAGAATAATTTATATTGTTGGAAAGATTAGAATATCCTTTAAAAACCATTTTTGTTTCATCAATTTTGGGTAAATAAAAGGTCATCAGCCACATGGACCATCATATCACTTAGATATCACCAATTTTTGGCCCATCATGATCTTGCATATACCCATCATCAAACATAATTATGCAAGAATCCTCTCTCTCATTTGTTCTTCTTTTGTTCTGGCATTAAGTCTGCTCATTTCCAAAATATCATATAGACTTTTAGGCAGATTAGGCATTATTTCTATCAAAAATTTATTGAAAAATATTCATATATTTTATTGTCTCTTCTTCAAGAATTATTCTATTAGAATCATCAAAAGACTCATACCATATAAAGAGAGGCTTGAGATTTTCATCCTTGACTAAATCCTTTAAAATTTCTCCTACTAACATACTTGAATTGTCAGTCTTTGTCTTCTTCTTCACTTGAACATCTTCACGAGAGGGTTTTCCTTTTGTGACTGCCACTGCCTTGGTGCCTTGATGTTTGATTTATCTGACTTCTTCACCGAAATTTTCCATTTCATCCTTAGAAACAACCATATACATTATTTTTCTCTTATCTTTCTTTCTCTTACCTTATTTTTTGGATCCCCTGGATTCAGTTTTTGTAGGGATGGACTTTGTTGTAGGAATTGAATAGGATGCAAAGCTTCTAGTTCTTCTAGCTTAGGCAGATGGTGTTGTCAGGCCAACTGATTGAGTTTTTTCTACCTCCTTTGTTTCTTTTTTTGCCGCTTCAGGGTATGTACAACATCATCATGGAAAAAATAGGCCCTTAAGTGGTGACGAAAATTTAGAAAATCAGAGTTAGGAAACTTGACGTAAAAATTTGAATAAGTTATCTATATTATTTCAAAAATATGTAAGAATAGAATCTATAGAAAATTGAATGTAGTTTCTATACTAGGTCTATTTTATTTATTTTAAATCTATTTGGTGAAAATTTGAAATTTCAATGCACTAGTACTTCAGTTTTAGGGAAAAAATAAGAAGTATGTGTTTGTCTAACCACCCTAACCACAATAAAATGATAATATTTTTTTATTAAATTTTAGATATAAGTACATGACTCATGTCTTGGTGTGATGCATATGTTTTTGTAAATAAAATTCAAATAAATAATTAATTATGTATTTTTTATTACAAATTTTAAAAAATATAAAAACTCATATGTCTGACCACCTTAACTTGGTAAAAAATTCATGAAATTCAATTTTGTTTTTTTAATCCTATAGTATGTGAAGCATAGTATGTGAAGCTATATATGATTTCCAATCAACCTATCAATCAAGACCTTAGTCGTAATTCAAATAGAAAATGAATAATAATTATTTATTAAATTCAAAGTAGAGCACAATTTATATTGGGTGAGAGTTGAGAATATCCTTTAAAAACCCTTTTTGTTTCATCAATTTTGGGTTAAAAAAAATTTCCAGCCACATGGGCCATCATATCACCTACATATTACCACTTTTTAGCCCACCATGATCT
Organism: Sequoiadendron giganteum; assembly: GCA_007115665.2. Lineage (NCBI taxonomy): Eukaryota > Viridiplantae > Streptophyta > Pinopsida > Cupressales > Cupressaceae > Sequoiadendron > Sequoiadendron giganteum. Next base: position 750,686,676 of record CM021102.1, on the reverse strand, counting down.
TTCACATACCCTTCAGCTTCTTCCCTTTTCTTTCTAGCTTCTTTTAGTTTCTCTGTAGACATGCACAAAACTTCTGCAAGAACTTCTACCTCTTTTCTAACTCTTTTAGTTATGACAGGTTTTTTGAGCTCATTGTGAACCTATATGTCCTTCTCAGCATATGTACCAAACCTTTCTTCTGTCGGATCCAGAGGTTTAATTAGCAAGTGTTGTGCATACATGTCCAAAATTTTCTCTTCAACTTCATACCCCATAGGCATGATCCAGATTGTAATGGGATCAACAACTTCCATCATACATTGATCAACATCCACCATGAAGAAAATTGAATCCTTGTACTTCTCTACAATTGAGTTTGGAATCCTCTCTCTCGCTTGCATCATAGTCTAAAATTTTTTAAAGTATCCCTGGATAGTTGCATTCTTTGTTTTGGCATCTACAAAATTGTGTAAAAGATCTTCAATTTGTGTGGCTACCAACTTGTCCTTTTTCCAATGAATCTTTCCAACTCCCAAAACTTCACGAAATAACAAAATAACCACAAAATCAAGTGAACATACTTAAAAGAGTTTTTCTTATTTTCTTGATCTTTGAAATATTTTTCATTAGCTAACTTCTTAGCAGTTCACAGAGATCATAATCTGGATTATCCTTCACCATTTGATAGGTGGCATAAATTGTTGTGTCGGACACAAATTTGTCTCGACTAGAATGATAAATCTTGTATCCAATAACCATAGATGCAAATTTAACATCTATATCAACAATTTTATCAATATCCATTGCCCTTATGTCTTATGTAGAGCTTGTAGCATCAGTGACTATTTGATTTTTCACAGACTTTAGAATTGGTAGTCCACCTGAAGAGTTTAGACTGGTTACTACATTGGTAGCTTCCTTTATAATTTTGAATGGAATTCTTAGCCACATAAATTTATCATGGACTTGAATCAAAACATAACGAACCCATTTTGACTCTTCAAACGCAGGAAATTTGACAATTTGTATAAATTTCTTTGCTTCAAGGATTTTATGTTCTGGCTTTACACAATAATCTTCACCAATGATATGATTATTGTACAAATTTAGCAGTTGAAAACTTCCTAGTTCTTCAATATTGGCATGAATATAAACCCTAATGTCTTTTGTGTGTAATACTTCATATGGAATGAATGAAAATGCTCCTAATGGATCGATCTTGAGAGACTTGTAAGGATAGCATTTAAATTTAGGACTAGGTTTGTCTTTCACTTCAACTACCAGAGGAGTATTCATTTTGACTAGATCACAAAGTCATGAGGCTTTTTGAAATATACCTTTTTCACCGGATCAAAATTTGATTGTTGAATCACTTCCATGCTTGAATTTTTCCTCAATTCGCTAAAGTTTGCCTTAGGGATCTCCAAACTTATTTTCTTCCAAATGCAAAGTGAAAAGTGAAGAATAGAAATGACCTTTTATCACTTACATACCCAACCCTTTTGTTGTAATAAATTCTTTAACCCTAATACATCTGTTTACCCTATTTATGTGCACTGTGATGGGTAAATCTTCTGCAAACCTCCAATATGACATACCAGTTCCTCCAATGAGTTCAAAAAAATCCATTGAGAATCTATCCACCTCCTATACACATCCAAATCTGGTTTTACTTACCGATTATGGGTTTATATGATTTTCTTGACAACTCCCCCTAGGCCAAAGGCCTGAAACTAATTCTTGGAGGAATTACCAGAAACAGTTTCTGGTGCTGGCACATTTTCTTCAATAGAGGGATCTTTCTTCACCCATTCTTCTACATTTGTTGTTTGATCACATTTGTAGTGACTTTTCCTTTTCCTTTGATATCATTTTGCATGTTCTTCCTTTGATTTACCAAACCTTTCTTGTTCCAATAGAATGTAGCAATGCCACCAATTTTGTTTCACTTATAGCATACAACATTTCTCTTTCCAAACCATTTATTCCCTTGATTTCCTCTTGATTTGCACTGGTTAGCAATATGGCCAATTCTATTGCATGTGTAGCATCTTATATTTCTATGAAAAGGATTTATCACATTTTTGCATTCATTTGACTTATGACCAACCTTATGACAATTAAAACACTGACTTGAGAATGATGGACCACTTTGATTCATTCTACTTCTATATTGAGCAGCCATGTGTCAACCATAAATCTTTGAGCATTAGGTTTCCTTATTAGATAACTTCCATATTTTTTCATTTGATTTCCTTGTCTAAATATCCTTTGTTTGTATCTAGAACTTTCTCCTTCTTCATATCCAAGGCCTTTCTTGTCACCGTGAGTCCTTTGACTACTAATTAGTTCATCAAGCATGGAAGAGCTAGCTTTGAACTTCTCCTTATACTCATTTGCAGCAGAAAGTTCATTTCTAAGATCATCCATCTACTTTTCAAGTGCCTCTTCATTGTTTTTATATTGTTCCAATTCATCATCCAATCAGCTACATACTTCAGATTTTTCTTTTAGGGATTGTGCTAGGCTCTCTTCATTCTTCTTTTTGTCTTCAACCTCTTTAGTCATCGTCATCATGATAGATTCCATCTCATGCTTTAACATTCTTATGTCTTTTATTTTAGGGCTTGATTGGGTTATTCTTCTTCAATGCTCTTACTACCACTTTTCTTAATCCGATCACAAAGTTCCTTTCTCTTCTCTCTAGACTTATTGTTTTTTTTCTTTCAAAGACTCAATGAATTTTTCAACATTTGAGAGGTTTTCTTGTATTTTTTGAACTTTAGTCTTTGATGGATCAAGACCATCTAGGGCCAACAATAGTTGTTGTTGAAGACTTATTGAATCTATTGAACCACCTTCCAATATCTCCCCAAGTTGTTAGACTTCTTTAGAGGAACTATATATGATACCAATTGTTGGAAACAAGCTACATTTAGAGGGGGGGTGAATCAATGTTGTGCAAAAATTAACTTTATTAACCTTTATCTTCAAAGAATTAACAAAATTCAACCATAATTCATAAACATGAAGCAAATGAACACAACACCAAAAAACAAGGATTTTTACATGGAAACCCTCTTAGGGGAAGAACCATAGTGGATGGCTAATCCACAATTTAATCTGAGTATACTCAAATGAATTTTACAATAAGGGGAATGTACTTGCATTTAGGCACACTACCTAGATCTCATTGCTCAAAGGGAAGGCTCACTGCCTTCAGAGAAAATCAGATTAAAACCATCTGAGAGTTTGAAATGAGAAAAATAGCATCTACATATGCCTGATTATAGTTACGATTAGGCACAATATTCAATCTTCTATCCTGCAGACTAATTCTACACTTCTTCTCTATTCTGCTCACACTCGCAATAAAAATTCTCTATGCGCAAGTGAAACTACACATTATCGCTCATGTAATCTTCTCTCATGCACAATTTGCATCAACACACACTTCATACTACATCCATAATGATATGGATGATCTTGTATATATTTGTAACATAGGATTCAATTACACTTTGTCAGCTTCAATAGAATAAAAAAAAATTACAACTATCGGCTCAAATCATGAATAATCTACAATGTGCATACACAAAGGTCGACCACAACTTGGTTAGGACCCAAACAAATATTTACGAACACAAAAATACTTAACCAATTACTTCTCATACATCTGCAACATAATACATTCTTGAGGTCATCTTTAGTACTGGTAAAACTGAGAATTAGTGAACCGAACCTTCTACCTTCCACACAAATTGATACAAGCCATTGTGCTTTAGTAGTAATAGTGATAATGTACCAAAAAAAAATTCCTAAGATGCATAAACAAAACAATAACATGAAATCTTCATATAGTTCGATGAACATTGTGTTACCAGATACTCTGTTCTTCATTGTCAATTTCCAATCCATTTGTTGGTATGATCAAATGATGATGTGCATATTTGATCATTGATTAGAGTTAACACCAATGACAACAAAAAGTGATATTGTAGTGTCTCTTTCCAACAACTTTATGTCCAATACTTCCTTTTAGGTTAGAACAATACTGAAATGGATGTGGGTTTCTTGAAATAGTAATTCCAGTGCCATTATGTGGGAACTTGAGGCATTGATGGTAGGTGAATGGGATGGACCTCATAGCATCAATCCATGGGTGGCCAAGGAGAAGATTCTAATACAAATAAAGATCCAAGACATGAAATATTGTGTCATGTATTGCTAGGCCAACTCTTATGGGAAGTGAAATTATGCCTTTAGATGAGCATTCAACATCATCATAAGCTTTGATAGTGATTTTATTTGTTTGGTCTATAAAAATTCTTAGACTATCCCAATTCTTTCACAAATTTTAGTGAGAAATTTTTTAGACCTGCTCCATCGTGTACTAGGACTCATCTGATCTTCTATTTTTTAATGCAAACTTCAAGGTGTACGAGGTGATTATGATAAAATTTTGGTGTAGAAAAGTCTTGCTTGGAGAAAGTGACATGATGTGGCATAGCTAGTTATCCAACCATGGCCTTAAATTAATTGACATCTAGGTTGGAAGAAACAAATTCCTCTTGTAATTCTTTATCAATGATAGCTTTGTTCTATGGGGATATGTGAAGGAGCTCCAAGATAGAAATTCATGCGAGGCTTTTTCCCAAATGATCTAGGAGATTCTATTGAATTGTTGGTCATGAATTAGATAATGGTTTTGGAATAGTTATCTTGGTTCAGTGGCTAGTAAAAACACATTCTTAACATGGCTTGTTTATGGTAATAGTGTCAATGTGTTCATCAAAGGGTATCACATTAAGGATGATAGTGGTGTAATCATGTTTAACTATGACATAATTAACATTATTGTCATTCCTTCAAGTAGAGGCTTTTCCTTTATCATGGTATTGCAAGGGAGTCTTGAATATGGTATGACTAGCATTGGTTTTTCCTTTTGAATATCTTATCGATGTGGTTCCATTTTCAATGAGGTGTTGAATAATGTTCTTGAGTGTCCAATATCTAGTTGTTTTGTGTCCTTTTCCATGATGATATTCATAGTATTTTTCATCTCTCCACCAGTCAGGTTTGATCAATTAAGGTTCATAGTTTTTTGTGTTTGGAAGTGTGATGGCACTAGATTGCACATTTTTTTTGAGGATTGATTCAATGGGTTCACCCGAAGGGGTTTATTTTATTTTAGTGTAGAGAGGTCCTCATCATTATTGATTGTTTTGGAAAACATTTAGTGTTTGGATTTGACCTTGTATTTGGTATATTGGACATATTTTATGAGGAAGGACCTTTAAGTTGAATGGTTGGAACTGTGGTTATCAGTTTGGCATCAACAACTCCATCATTTGTGACATTTTTGTTCTGGGACCAGTATTTTCTCGTCATTGTTGGGTTTGGGATTTTCTTTGTGTACCTTGATTAGTCCTTTCACAATAAGTGCTTTCTCAAGGTTCTCTTCAAAGGTTTTCAAACATTATATTTGAATTTGAATCATCATCTCTCTATTAAGGTTTTCTAAAAAACATTGTGAACAATTATTTTTCAAGAATGTGGGGTGATCCCACAATAGTGGTTTACAATTTTTGGCCAAACTAGACACTGAAATTATTATTTTTAACTAAATCTTCACATTCGGGCACCTATAATGGCTAAGCCATGAGGAATTTGAAGATGATGCAAACTAGAGTCTCATCACATTTATTTTTTAGATTCTAAAAATATTTTTTTGATTTTTTTGGAATCATATTGCACTTCTTTTTCCATCTCCCACAAAAACTAGTTTTTTTCAGAAAATCACATTTTTAAAAAGTGACACACCGTATAATGCATAACGCTTTTTCCATGAAGGATAAAATTCTAATTCTTTCAAATTTAGATTTTTATCTCTGATATCTAGTGATTCCACTTGGTTACATAGATTTGTTTTTTTTTAATCAAGTTTCAAAGTCAAACCAATTACAATTCAAACATAGTGCGACCGTATAATGCGTAACTTTTTTTGTATATATCGAAATTCAATTTTTTTTTATTCTATTTGATCAAGGACTTCAATATCTGGTGCACTCAATTTTTTCAAAAAAAAAATTGATAATGTTCTATTTTTCCACATGTGCAAAACATAGACATTCATTTTCGATGAAAAACTTATGTTTAATAAAATTAAAAAAACAAATACATAATAAAACTAAAACATATTAAAATTGTATTTGTTGGATAGATCGTTCCAAGGACTACCATAATCATTTGAAATAAATTTTAAATGAATTCATTTGATCCCCCAAAAGGTAAATCAAAAGTGATATTTTATCAGCATTTTGATAGGTGTAAAGGAGACTCATTTATAGGTATGGTTTAAAACTAACAAGGTTATATCCAAGGGGGTTTGATCGAAGGTGGTTTGATCAAACCCTCTTCAATTGAAATCCTTAAAATGGAACTTTTTAAGTCTTAAATCATTATATTTTCTAAAATTATGTGATTTCACAAAAAATCAGTTCCTCTTAGAAATAGTAAACTAATTTTGTGGGATCACCCTGTGACAAGGGAATTTTCCCTCACCATATTTGGTAAAATGAGGTGAGTGATTCCTCTTCTTCTTGATTGGTTGTTCTCAATGTTGCAAGGGTGACATCATTTTTAATGTTGAAGGTAAATTTATTAATTAATTTGCCAGCTAGTTCACCCCATGTTCTTATTCCTGGAGGATGGTGTGTAAACCAATATAGAGCTAGTCCTATAAGGCTTCATGTGAATAGTCTCATAAAATAGGTACAATCATATGAGACTTCCATACTATTAGCAACACAAGAGAAGAAAATTGAGAGGGGGGTGAATCAACTGTCACATAATTTCAAATTTATTCACTTATTAATCATTATTCTTAGATCTGATTAATAACCATGAAAGCATGAATTAGCAATACATAAGAAACACAAATAACACCAAGATTTTTGCATGGAAAAACTATTAGGGGAAAAACCACGGTGGAGGTTAATCCACAATTTATACCCTCTTAAAAGTATAAGAAAATAAAATGAGGAATGTGCATGAATTCAGGCTCACTGCCTAGAGCTCACTGCTCAAAGGAAGACTCATAGTCTTACATAAAACATTTAGATTAAATCCATCTAAAGAATTTGAACTAAGAAATTAGAATATGCTAATTCCTGAGTACAGTTTTAGTTAAGCACATGAACACTTCTTCACTCTTCTTCACACTCTTCTCTTCTTTCGAATGATCTGAACCTTATTCACACATATTACTCACACTCTTTGCATTACACACCCACACACACACTCTTACACACTTCTACCCTTCACAAATGAAGAAAAAATCACTTATATATATCTGCAACAAGAAATTGCATTGCTTCATGTTGGCTTCAATAAAATAATAGAATAAATGCAAATTGCCAGCCCAAAACAATAAATATTATTAATGTGCATCAACCAAGGTTAGCCACAACATAATAGAGACCCAACAAATTTTCCTCGAGCACAAAAAACATTCAAAGCTTCTTCCTTGGAGATCCACAACATGCTTCAATCAGCTTGTTGGCCATGAACATGAAAAACATGAATACAAAAGAGAAAATCCTGGATCACAAGCACAATGATCAATGTGAACATGCAACACAAATAGAATATGATCTAGAAACATCCAAAAACACTTCATGAACATATGTAACACCTCAGATTACCAAAAAAACATTATCTTCTTCTGTGAATACTAGTTACAAAAACAAAATAGCTATCGGAACACAAAAACTTATAACTGGCTCAAATCTTCATGCACAACTCTAAAACTTATGGAGTAGAAAATAGATAGTTTTTCGAACAAACCCTTTAAAAAGAAACATCTTATCATAAAAGTACTTAACTTTCAAAAAAACTGATCTTCACTGCTTCATAGACAACCTGTAACATATTTTATTACAATTTTCTCAATATCCTTGACATACAATCATAAAGACATCAATGATAATAGTGTTGACATCAATGAAAACCACATATCAGCAATACAACCACAACATCCAACAATATATCCCTTTGGCATTGATGGAAACACATGATGTGAAAAATACCATCAACACAACCAACAATCTCCCCTTGCTCTTCTCTCCCTTAGTTCTTTCCAAAGTTTTTCATATGGTTCTTCTCCCCCGATGGATTTTCACATCACTCTTCTCCCCCTTTGACATGAATGGAAATGGTACACAAGCTCTAAATCACATATCTGAATTCTTTGAATACTCCCCCTGAGTAGCAACCATCACAGCATCAATTTGAATCAAGATATGACTATGAAGTGCACAGAATGATGCAATGTCTTGCATCTTAGTTTTGAATAGGAGGGGTAATCACCCCAAATGTCCCTCTGAGATAATCAAAAGTATCATTGGTAAAAGGCTTAATAAAGATGTTTGCAATCTATTCCTTAGTAGGCTTATACTCCAATCTGACTTCCTTATCACTCACTTTGTCTCTCAAAAAGTGGTACTTGATAGATATACGCTTGGTCTTTGAATACAACACCAAATTTTTAGAAATGTTTATCACACTTGAATTATCACAGAATATGTCTATAGGTTCATCATACACAATTCTGATATCTTTCAACATCTGATTCATCCACAATACTTGAGTATAATTGTTAGCGACAACAATATATTCTGCCTCTGGAGTAGATAAATAAATGACATTCTACTTTTTAATTAACCATGAAATAAACTTCTTTCCCAAGAAAAACATGCCACGACTAGTACTTTTCCTATCATTCACATCTCCTCCCAATCAACATCAGTAAAGGCACTCAAAGTAAGATCATTATCTTTAGGATACCATAGGCCAAAATCAACTGTTCCTTTCAAGTATCTAAAAATTATCTTCACAGCAATCACATGAGATTCCTTAGGATCAACATTAAATCTAGAAACAATGCATATATCATTCATGATGTCTAGTCTAGTTTGAGTCAAATAAATCAATCCACCAATCATTGATTTGTATCTAGTCTGATTTTCCTTTAAAGAATCATTATCTTGTGTCAACTTCCATCCAGTCACGGTGGGTGTACTGATTGGCTTTGAATCTTCCATACCAAATTTATTTAGCAGTTCTCTCACATACTTGGACTAAGATATAAATATTCCTTTATCTAATTGAGTAATCTGCAATCCCAAAAATTATTTCATCTCTCCAATCATTGACATCTCAAACTCATTTTTCATCTCATTAGAAAACTTCATGCACAAACCATCATCTCCTCCAAAAATGATATCATCAACAAAGAATTACACAATAAGTCTTTATCATTGTCAATCTTGAAATAAAAATTACTATCAGGAGTACTTATGTTGAATTCAAGCTTCAAAAAATATTTATCCAATCTAGCATACCAACCTCTAGGGGCTTGTTTGAGTCTATACAATTCTTTCTTCAACCAACATACCATATCTCCCTAACTAGTCAATTGAAATCCATCAGGTTGTTCAATATACACCTCTTCTTCTAATTCACCATTTAGAAATGCTAACTTGACATCCATATGATAAAATTTGTAATTTTGTAAGCAGCATAGGCAAGAAACAGTCTCACAACTTTAATTCTATCAATACGAGAAATTTTTTCTTCAAAGTCAATTCCTTCCATCTAAGAGTATCCTTTGCACACTAGTCTTTCTTTGTTTATGATAACTTCACCTTGTTCATTCGGTTTGTTTCTAAAGACCCATTTAGTTCCAATTACATTTTTGTCTTTAGGTCTAGGAACAAGAATCCATGTATTATTCTTCTCAATTTTCTGTAGTTCTTCTTTCATTGCTTCAATCCAATGTTCATTTTTGCATGCTTCATTGACATTACTTGGCTTGGTATTTGAAATTAAATTGTATTCTTCTGTAATTTTTCTCCTAGTTTGGACACCTTTGTTCTTATCTCCTATAATCTAATTTTTTGAATGATTTAATCTCACATACCTCAGAATTTTAGAGTGTTCTTGAATTTTAGGCTCTTGTGATATCTCTTTTTTTCTTTCACTAGTCTCTCCTTCTTCTTGATCTTCTTGATTCACTAGAAAAAATTGAACTTGATTTGATGTCCAACTCTTTTAGTATTATCATTCTGATCATGAGAAGCATATCCACAAGTTCTGGAGGATCCAACAATATCTTCATCAACCTTAAAATTTTCACTTTCAACCATTTTCTTCAATCTCTTGTTGTAGCATCGATAGGCCTTACTCTTAGTAGAATAAACAAGAAAGATTCCTTCATTACTTCTAGTATCAAAATTTACTAGATCTTCATCTCTTCTAATATAGCATTTACTCCCAAAGATTTTGAAATATTTAACAATAGGCTTGTGACCAAACCATAGCTCAAAAGGAGTCTTACCAGTATTACCTTTGATTTGTACCCGGTTGAGGATATAAATAGTAGTATCAGATAGCTTCTCTCCAATAGACATGAGGGAAATTTGCTTCCAACATTATAGTCCTAGCAACATCTAGAACTATCTTATTCTTCCTTTCCACAACTCCAATTTTTTGAGGGGTCTGTGGTGCATATAGTTGTCTCTTTATCCCATGTTCTTCACAAAAAGAATCAAACTCATGGGAAGTGAATTCACCACCTCTATCTGATCTCAAACACTTAATCTTTAGACTTGTCTCTATCTCAACCATAACCTTAAAGATCTTGAACTTCTCTAGAGCTCCAGATTTATCCCTTAATAAAGTAACCCACATCATCCTAGAGTAATCATCCATAAGCAACATGAAATACTTGTAACCTTGGAGACTTCTAATTCTAGCATGACCACACAAGTTAGTATGCACAAGCTCCAACAATTAATTTGAACAATGTTATTTTCCCCAAAATTGAATTCTATTTTGTTTCCCTAACTGACATTCCTTGCATATGACATTAGTAGGCTTCACCAACTTAGGAAGATCTCTCACAGCCTGTGAGGAACTTATCTTGATAATATTGTCAAATTTTACATGACACATTCTTCTATGCCACAACCAACCTTCATCAATTTGAGCAATTAGAAAAATTTTACGAGCAACATTTAGATGAAAGATGTTACCTTTTGTTTTAGTACTTGAAGCAATCAAATTTCTATAACTTCATAATATGCTACACTTTGCGTCTTTGAATTGAAGATTCTATCCCTTATCAACCATCTGTCCAATGCTTAGAAGATTATGCTTCAAACCTTCAACATAAAGAACATCATTAGTATTATGTTTACCATCAAAATAAATACATCCTCTACCACAAATTCTACCACCATTGTTATCACCAAATATTACAACACTACCATCATACTTTTCTAGTCTTAAATTTTTTCTCTTATCACCTGTCATGTGATGTGAACATCCATTGTTAATTACCCATTCATCTTTTTCTTCAACTCGAGCAGCTAGAGCTTTCTCCACTTTTGTACAACTAGCAGATTCAGTAGACACATAATGATTTTACTTGATAGGAATAAACACAAAATCATCTTCACTTGCATTCCCTTTGTTAGATTCATCATCTATCTCACCTTCATCAACAACATAATAACACTTCTTTTTAAGTTTAGGCTTGTAATTTCTTGGCTTAAGAACTCTTTTTGGACACCTTGATGCAAAATGACCTATCTTATTGCAAGAAAAACATTTTATAGGAAACTTTAATTTATACTTACCTTCTCCTTTGGCTTCCCTTTTGACAATAATTGCTTCAAGCTCATTCAGTTCTCTTTCTTCTACTTCAATCTGTCTCATTTCTTCCTCATATCTAAATATCCTTCTAGAAGAACTTTCGCTTGGATCATATGTTTGTTTGTCTCTCCCAGAAGTAATAGCTTTAAATGAAGATTTTGTCTTGAGAATGGCATCACCGAATTCACTCAACTCAAAAGTAGTAAGTTTCCCAACCAACATATTGTTGGTTATATTTTTCATAGTCTGGAGCTCATCAATAGCTATAGCTTTAACTTTGTATGTAGTAGGCAAGGATCTAAGCACTTTAGCAACAATCTTTGATTCATCTAACTATCCACAAGCACATTTGATGCCACACAGAAGTTAATTCACACTTTTCATGAAAGTAGCAATATTTTCATCATAACCCATTTTCAACATTTCATATTTCCCTTTCAGACTTTGTATCTTAGCAATCTTTACATTTGCATCATCTTCATACAAGGTTTCCAACTTTTTCCAGATATCATAAGCAGTCTTCATCTCCATAACATTCATCATCTCAGAATCAGTCAAAGCACTCAATAATGCTTCCTTAGCTCTAATATATTCAACATCCCTAATCTCAACAATAGAGACCAAAAACAATTTCCTTGAGCACAAAATACCTTCAAAGATTCTTCCTCAGAGATCCACAACACGCTTCAATCACCTTGCCAACCATGAACATGAAAAACATGAACACACAAGAGAAAATATTGAATCACAAGCACAATGATCAATGCAGATGTGCAACATAGATAAAATATGATCTAGAAACACCCACAAACAATTTAGGAACATATGCAACACCTCAAATTACCAAAAACACATTATCTTCTTCTGTGAATACTAGCTATAGTAGAAAAATAGTTGTCGGTCTCAAATCTTCATGCACAACTCTGAAACTTATGGAGTACAAACTAGACATTTTTACAACCAAACTCTTTAATCCGAAACATCTTACCATCAACATACCAAAATTTCAAGCACACTGATCTTCACTGCTTCACAGACAACCTATAACATATTTTATTACAATTTTCTTAATATCCTTGACATTTACAATCTTAAAGACATTAATACTAATAGTGTTGACATCAATGACAACCACATATAATCAATACAACCACAACATCTAACACATACATGGTGTGTTGAATTCTTGAATATGCTTTAATGGATCCCATGTCGCCTTGTACTTATGCAAAGGTGGTATTGTGAAATGAGGGGGAAAGGGTGGCATGTACAATTGTTTTTAAATAGAAAGGGGAAAAATTCCTCCATGAAGCAAGTCTTCTTGTTGGTCACCAATTACATTTTTTTCCATCTGTTGTTGGAGGGTTGACACTTGTTGTATCAAAATTTCCATAACAAATGGTGTTTCATTTTTTTTATTTAGTTTCATGATGTTGGTATTAAGGTCATATGCTGGATTTGAATTAGGATTGATGTTTTGTGATATGGAATCTTGGTTGGATATGTGTAGGATCATGATGGGCCAAAAAGTGGTGATATGTAAGTGATATGATGGCCCATATGGCTGATGACTTTTTTTTAACCAAAATTGATGAAATGAAAAGGATTTTTAAAGAAGATTCTCAAATTTCTACCAATATAAATTATTCTTTACTTTGAATTTAATAAATAATTATTATTCAATTTCTATTTTAATTATGACTAAAGTCCTGATTGAAAAAATCTATAGCTTTCAAATGGTATCACATTTTTTGAATCTAAAATAAAACATTCATCACATTCTATGCTTCACATATTATAGGATTAAAAAAAATGAATTTCATGAAGTTTTGATGAAGTTAGGGTGGCTAGACATACGAGTTTTTATATTTTTAAAATTTGTAATAAAAAATTCATAATTAATTATTTACTTGGAAAACAAAAACAAAAAAAAATGCATCACATCCGGACATAAGTCCTCTAATTATATCTAAAATAATATAAACAATTATTAGCATTTTATTGTGGTAAGGGTGGTCAGACAGACATCTACTTATTTTTTCCCTGAAATTTCAGTACTACTGCATTGAAATTTCAAATTTTCACAAAATAGATTTTTAAAAAAAAAAAAACCTAGTAGTTTAGAAACTACATTCAATTTGCTACAGATTCTATTCTTAAATATTTTGTAAATAATATAAATAATTTATTCAAATTTTTACGTCAAGTTTCCTAACTCTATTTTTCCTAAATTTTATCTCCACTTAAGGGCTTGTTCTTTCCATGATGATCCTGCACATACCCAATTGCCATATGTTAGAGTAAAGGTCTTAACTTAATTATGTTGATTAAGTTACCTTTATTCCCTTCTTAAGATTTCACATTAGTTTGCATAATGTGACATTTAATAATTATATTAATTATTAAATGTTATCCTATTAGGGCTTCTATTAGGGTTTTTCCTATTAGGGATTGCATGATCTCCTTTTTATAAGGATTGATCCCATTGTATTTCATATCAATTCATTCTCTCATTCTCTCTGATATATACATTTTCAGTTTTCAGAGAACCCTTTCTTGTTTGTTTCCATCTCTTCTTTTGTGATAGGTTATTTGCATGCAGGTGATCTTCGAGGTTTGTGATGTTGTATTTTCTCAACTCCTACATGGTACCAGAGCTCCACACCTACTGCTTCCTATTCTTGTTTTGAAGATTTTTGGAGCTTCAAGGGTTTGGGGTTTGTTTTCTTGATCTAGGGTACACCTACAATTTTGAAGCATTTTTAGCTCAAATGGACATCGCCATTGCGTCTGCAGCGGTCCAAAACCCCTAAATAAACTGTTCATTCATCCATTTTGGACAAAGTCAAAATTTGAAGCAAATTTTTCTTACAACTACAACCGTACGACCGTCTTCTACACGTGGATCCGTACGAAATTACTAGTAAAAAAAAATATTTTTTCTCGGATTTTATTTTCCGCCTATTTTCAGAAATTTTCGTTAAAAAATCATTTATGCCGAAACATTCATTGTAAATTTTAAATTTTTTTTTTTAAATTAAAAAAAAAAAGCAAAAAAAAGGAGGCAGTTTTATGGCTTGCAGGCCAAGTCCTCCGCTGGCCAGTACTTGCGCAGGGTACTGCACAAGTCCATACTTGTGCAGACCTGCACCTGCACCCACATGGGTTGCGGCGGGGGTGGGCCCACATGCCTCCCCCACCCAAAAATTTTTTTAAATTTTTTTTGCATTATACTTTTTTTTATGATTTTTTTTTTTTTTAAATCAAATTTTTTTTTATATAAAAAACAATTTTTTTCTATAATAGACCAATAGCACTTTTACGGTGACGGTCATTTGGCCATCAAATTTAACACAATGTTTTTGCTGCGATGGTCGTATGACCGTCAAATTTAACCCAACACTAGTTTTTTCCCTCTTTGGAACTGATTTATTCCGGAGGCCGTAACCTGGGCATACAATATCGTTTTTTGGCAAACAAGATATCAACGAAAAGCTGGTTTTCTCATCTTTCCAATGGTGTGGGTCTCATCACATCTTTTTTCTGTTGGTGCATTCTATAGATAGTTGAAGACAAAGGGGCTTCTTTCAGTCTCAAGCTCATAACTTTTGATCAGTTTCTCAATTTTTCACAATCTCAGTGGCGTTGGAACCGTATTTTATAGATCTTTAGTTTCATCCATGCTATTTTTCTAGATTTCACTCTAGGTATATTTTATTCAGTTATTTGTGTTTTCACACTTTGGTGGATTACCTGAACATATTTTCTCTTGGAAACTTTTTATTCGCATGTGATGCTTTGTTCTTGGTTGTTCTTCATCTATTTCTGGCATTTTGTCTTTTGAGGACATTTTGAGCATCATTTGTAAGCTATCTTTTATGTAAAAGCACTGAGATAAAGTGCCACACTATTGTACATGCATCTTTTGGAATTTTGCACATAAAGTTGTGCCATATTTTGTACTCGCACTGATTTTATAAAGTGCCATGAGGGGTTGTGTAGTTTGCCTATGTTTTTTCATCACATCTTTGTCTGGTGAGTGTCCCTCTATGATGACAGTGAATCCATATTATTCCAGCCTCATGCATGTGTGTTTTGTTTTGCACACCACTTTTTTAGTTGCAGGTGCTTTCTTGTGCACTTTTAGATGTTGTATCTTCTTCATGCACTACAGGGTGTTGCACACCATTTCAATTGATCTATCAGGCACCCAGTTCAGCATTATGGGGGGGTATTATACTGTTCATGCTAATGCTTCCTTGGTCTCACCTTGGAAGGAATCTTCCATTCTTAGTTGATCAGTGTTTCAGACTATTGGTTCTTGTACCATTTGTATCTTCGTTCCAGGTGTTTTCCTTTGTTTGCCATCTAATTCCAGTAGTGTCATTTGGGGCACTCATGTAGATTGTTGTCTTCTTGACAGACTATTGGTACTTATTCCATTTGTATCTTCATTCAAGGTGTTTTCCTTTGTTTGCCATCTGATTCGAGTAGTGTCGTTTGGGGCACTCATGCAAATTTTGTATCTTCATTCCAGGTGTTTTTCCTTTGTTTTCCATCTGATTCGAGTAGTGTCATATGGGACACTCATACAGATTGTTGTCTTCTTGTTCCTGATCATCCTATCTTCAGCGGAGGTTCTTCAGCACCATAGCAGTCATCTTTCGACAGTTGTTTGCAGCTTCTTCTGCTTCAGTGATGTTCTTCTTCTTGGCTTTCTTCTTCTCTTTTTGGAGTAGAGCTTTTTCCCGTGAGGTTTTCTCTATTTCTCCATTTTATAGAGATTTGGCTGTATTTGGGTACCTGATCTAGCCTAGTTGTCGGGACCCATGTTTGTCTTCTTGCATTGTAGTTACCTTTGCTTTTCTGCATCTATTTGTAGCTGCACTATTGCTCATCTTAAGGGGGGTTGTTAGAGTAAAGGTCTTAACTTAATTATGTTGATTAAGTTACCTTTATTCCCTTCTTAAGATTTCACGTTAGTTTGCATAATGTGACATTGAATAATTATATTAATTATTAAATGTTATCCTATTAGGGCTTTTATTAGGGTTTTTCCTATCAGGGTTTTATTAGGGTTTGTATGATCTCCTTTTTATAAGGATTGATCCCATTGTATTTCATATAAATTCATTCTCTCATTTTCTCTAATATATACATTTTTTAGTTTTCAGAGAACCCTTGCTTGTTTGTCTCCATCTCTTCTTTTGTGACAGGTTATTTGCATGCAGGTGATCTTCGGGGTTTGTGGTGTTGTATTTTCTCAACTCCTACACCATATTGATTTGTATTGTTTTGATTTGGGATGAAATTGGCATTTAGGTTTCTTCCAAATGTAATCTTTTCATGTGGTATGGTGTTTTGAAGTTGAGGTGTAGACCCTTGATTTGTGCCTTGATTTTGAAAATTAGGTCCTCAATTTGCAAATGGAGGTGTAGGTCCTTGGTTGATGTTTTGACATGAAGTTGTAGGTCCTTGATTGATGTTCTGATATGAAGGAAAGGTCCCTTGATTGAAATTTTAGCATGAAGGTGTACGTCCTTGATTGATATTTTTTGATGAAGATGTAGGTCCTTGATTATAATTTTGTAATGATGGAAGGGACCTTTTATTAGTGTTTTGGAGTGATGGGATAGATCTTTGACTAGTTTTTTGGTTTGGGATCCTTTGTAAGATAATGTGAACCTTTCTAGGTTTATTTGGTAGAGGTTGAATTGATGAAGGTATTCTTTGAAATTGGAATAAGGATCCTTGGTTTTCATTTTGAATCAAGGGTGTGGGACCTTGTGATGTGGAACCTTTATTTATGTTTTGGAGTGTGGGTATAGGACCTTCGTTTGCATTTTGGATCAAAGTTGTAGGACCTTGTGACGTAGAACCTTGATTTTTATTTTGGAAAAGGTAGTTTTTAAAGGTCTTACCAATGTAATTAGAGGAACTTCATAGTGTGAAATTATGTCCTTGTATAATGGTATGGGTTATCTTCTTTCCAAATGTTGGGATGCTTGGGATATGTGTGGTAGTGGTAGGCATGGGTGTAGTTGTCCCAAGGGATATGCTCAATGTTTCTTGTGATGAGGGCATTCCAAGTGAAAATGGATTTTTGGTTTCTTCTTCTACAATAGTTGAGACATCAAAGCCTTGAGGTAGTCTGAAACCCTTTTTAGAGTGAGCCCATAACATTGGTTTACAATTTTTGGGAGATTATGATTTTTTCTGAAATCACATATTTTTAGAAAATATAATGATTTAAGCTTTAAAATGTTCCATTTTAATGATTCCAATTGAAGAGGGTTTAATAAAACCACCTTAGATCAAACCCCCTTGGATATATCCCCTCTATTTTTCAACCATATCTATAACGGAGTCTCCTTTACACCTATCAAAATGCTGATAAAAAATCACTTTTGATTTACCTTTTAGGGGATCAAACAAATTAATTTAAAATTTATTTAAAATGATTATGGTAGTCCTTAGAATGAGCTATCCAATGAATATAATTTTAATATTTTTTTGGTTTTATTATGTATTTGATTTTTTAGTTTTATAAAACATAGGTTTTTCACCAAAAATCAAGCTCTTTGTTCTGCACATGTGGGAAAATAGAAGATTATCAAAACAAAAATGAAACATATGAGTGCACCACATATTGAAGTCCTTGATCCAAGAAAAAAAAAATCATTTCGATACATACAAAAAAGGCTATGTTTTATAAGGTTTGCCTATGTCTTAATTGTAATTGGTTTGACTTCGAAACTTGATTAAGGAAAAAATATTCAATAAAACACTATGAAACCGATTGGAAGCACTAGATATTGTACTTACAAATCTAAATTAAAAAAAATTATGTTTTATATGGTGAGTGTCACTCCTTAAAAATGGTATTTACTGAAGAAAAAAAAAAATCGAAAGAGACAGAAAAAGAAGTGCAATCTGATTCCAATTTTTTTGAAAAAAAAAATTTAGAATCTACAGAAAAAATTTCACAAATCACTAGTTTGCATCATCTTCAAATTCCTCATGGTTTAGCCATTGTAGGTGTTTCAAGGTGAATATTTAGTTAGAAAAAGTTATCTCAATGTCCAGTTTGGCCAAAAATTGTAAACCAGTATTGTGGGATCACCCTTTAGCTAGTGCATAGAAGAATATTTTAGGGTTAGAAATAACAAGTTGATCAACCATTCTTAAAAATTTTGGGTCTTGATAAGCTCTTTCAATTTCTTGAGGAGTCAATTGTTTTTTGAATTCTTCTAGGCTTAGGTCTTCCCATGTGTTGGTTTGGTTCCCTTGTGATCTGTCTCTTATAGTTGTAGAATGATTTTAATCTATTCCAAAGGTGTCATGAAAAGGATCAGTTGGAAAGTCCATTTCCTTTATTTTGGTTTTTGACCTTGTTTCAACCATGTGAGACTTTTGCAAGTTGAGGGATAATGCAATATGGTGATGAAACTAAACTATGTCTTTTTAAGATTTTCTTGAATAGAAGGATGCAAGGATAATGAGACTAATGGAAGGTTGATAATGAAACTAAGCTATATATTTTCTAGATTTTCTCAAATATAAGGATACAATGATAATGAGACTAATGGATGCCAAAGGATATGAAAGGTTGACTAATTGACCAACTTAGGAAAGATGATATGATGCAAATGCAAAGGTAAAAGGAACTATTTTTTGTATTTTTGGGATAAAGGTGCAAAGTGAAATCTAGGTTAAATACCAAGATGATGATAAAAGTTATGATCAAAGGGATGATAAAAGTTATGATCAAAGGGATGTAATATGGATCTAAATGAGGTCAAACTAATGCAAACGAATCCTAAAATCTTAAATAATGGATGGAAATCAAGCTAATGTGAACCTAAGGTAACAATTCCAAGTATCATTAACCTTTGTGGTAATCAAGATGATAATTTTTTGACAAGGTTAAGTCAAGGCTAGGACACAATCTTAAGACTCAAATTTGATAAGGGTGATAATGAAAAATGTCGATAATACGAAGGATTAAGGTCAATGAAAAATATAATATGAAACCAAATATTTTTCAAAAGCGTAATGGTCTTCGTATGTTCAAAATCTAAAGGTCTAAATGCAACTTAAGGATTAAAGTTTAATTTAAGGAATACAAAGGATGAAGGAAGCTGACCTTAAATGCAATGTTTCCCTAAATGGAAATGTTGGAAAAGTTTGCAAGTCTTTGGTTTAATAGTAAAAGGTTACTAGAAAAATGAGTTGATTAGATTTTGGAAATAGATTTTGAATTTTTTTGGTTATCAGACAATTGTGGCACTGGTTTTTGTAAATGAGTTATATTAGTTGCGACTTTTCTATAACTCAAATGTGGTGCAAGTTATCAATTATGGCTCTATATTTATCAGTTGCAGTTTAGGCAGACAATTATGGTTTTTTAGTTTTCAATTGTGGTGCATAGTATCATTTGCGCCTCTATTCTTGATATTTACAGTTCATAGATTGTTTCTTTTGATGGTTTGATGGTTTCTGATCTAGTTTTGAATGAATTTTGATTGGTTTTTGATAAAATATGATTGGAAAATACAACATACAATATTAAGCACTTGTTTTTGGTCTAGTTTTTGATGTGAAAATGTTTAATTTTAAAGTAAAATAAACATAAAAAACAATGCACAAGCCCTATGGTTGGCAAGGAAACCACTAGCTGATATCCCCAAGTGGATTTCTCCAACCACTTAAACAAGGCATAGAGCTAGAGACTTGGTGGCACTGCCTCTCCTCCATGACACTCACTTCTCAAGCTCACCAAGTCTCAATTCCCCCAATGGAGGAATTCCTATCTCTAAACAAGCTTAGTGAACATGTGGGGCACCTTCAGAGGTCCAACCTCCTATGATCAACGAGCGTATAAAAAGGGATTTTTGGAAACTAATAAAAATTGGCTATTAGTAAGGGCATCCATTCAAAGTGGCCATACATGTGACACGATTATCTCAAAACTATGGTGAGTCAAGTGGCTTCCTAGTCCTTTCCCAAAGGAAGGATTTTCATGTAGCTCATGGGGCTATTGAGGGAAACACTTTTTGGTATGATGCATTAACACCTATTGCTAAATAACTTTCATCAGGAATCACATTTATTAATACTATCTTGGAAGATATTTTCCTTAGCTTTCTTACCACTTAAGTCATTCCCACCTTTCTAAGCAGGGTAGTAGGCCCTTTAATAAAATGTTACACAATAGAAAAGAAGTACACTTATGTTTTGATCATCCCAGATCACATGAAGGACAAAGTAGAGAACATATTTTCATGCCTTTTCCTCACACTCACATGGGGTTCATTTTAAGCACCAAATACATGTATGTGGTGTGATTATACAAATTCCAAAGAGGTTCTTTAAGTCACTCAAGATTACCTAACGATGTGAGAGGAGAGCATACACACTTTATAGGACACTTGCAAACCACCAAGCACAAAGGACATTGATTAATTTTCAGCATTGCTTATTATTACTTTGTAAATTTTAAACCAATGATATGAAATAATTTTACTTTTTTTATACCCATGAGTGTAAAATGTAGATTGTTGTTCTTTTTAAGCCTTATGAGTGAAAATGCAGATTCTTTTTAACCTTATGATCCTGATGCAATTTGTAGTTGTGAAAAATAAACAAACAAAAATAGAATGCCTAAACTAATGTGAAGCTCTATATTTTTGTTGTTTCAAAAGAAATATTTTTTTGGGAGCTCCAATCCAAAGCCACACACTACAAATAGAAGGTTAGCAACCAGAAAACACTACTCTACTTCAAAAAACCCAAAAGAAAAATCGAAAAGACACCAAAACTGGAAATTTATACCAAGTATACAAATGCATCATTATTTTCATAAAATGCATTATTTATCATCAAGTGCATCACTAATTTGATCAGTTGCATCATTTTGTACATGAAATCTACAAAAAAACACAAAAACCATACAAAATCTTATGCTTCATGTCAGGTTCACCAATGTAAGGTGAAGTAAACTTGTTCAGTCCTAGATAAAGTAACAACCAACACCTATAAGATATTAACCTCATCCAAAACAAGATAATACAATCAAGGAGAGATATAAAAATGCAGGAAAATGAAATAAAACACTCCCCATTGAAGTTGATTCCTTCTCTTGTCTCTCCTATTTTTCCTTTTGCAAACTTTTCCCTTAGATTTGTTGTTTTACTTGTGAAAATACCTAAAAATTATAAGTAGAAAGTTGGAGACAAAATGGTTGTTAAGGAAAAAATGGAGGAGGAAGGATTATTTTATAGACAACCATTTGAATGGACAGGCAAGATTTATCTTCTAGAAATATTCTAGCATCAATGGATGAGGATTCATGAGAGGGAGGTTATGAAATGGATGGTCAAGATCACGTTTCTAGAAAGATGCCAAGATCAATGGTGGATCTTTGCCAATTGGCGAATATTTGAAGCCAGGACCTCCAAAAATGGTGAATAATACAAGTTAGAAAGGATGTTGAATCACTAGGTTTTTACAAGAAAATAAATTTGTCTCGATTAATTCGCCAATGAATTATTTTTTAAATGGTGCATCATTGGAACCGATTTGCCAGTATTTTATACTGTAATTATAGATATTCACTATATTCGCCATTAATTTTATATTCCTACAATTAATTTTTGGGAAATATTGCTTCTAATAATAATTTACCTTTTCATTTTAGGGATATTTTAACCTTGAATAGGTTTTTTATTTATTTCCATCACTTATATTTTTAATCGAATGACTGCAAGTCAATTTTGTGACTTTATATGCAGGTTCCTTTTAAAAAGGTTGTTGAGGCCCAAAATTTAATCTCCATCGTTCACTGTTTCGAATAGTTCATGACATACATCATCATTGTTGTATCGACGGGACATCCCTAAGTGTCCCACTGATGATGTTCACTCACGCCGATAAGGCTTCAATTATCCACTTGAGGTCCACCAAGGCATAGGTACACCACTTGTGTAATTCTAGAGAATCATGAAGGGAATCTACAATATTTGTGCCAAGCTCCCAGAAAGACATCCGATCAACTTTGTTTGATCTCCATTGTTCACTATTGCCAATAGTTCATGGCATACATCATCATCGGTGTATCAAAGGGACATCCATAAGTGTCCCACTGATGATGTTCACTCATGCCGATATTCACTCACGAAATGAACTTGCAACCATTCGATTTAAAAGTTAATCGATGGTAAAATTTTAAAGTTTCATTTAGTCTTACTTTTCAATTGATATTTTTTAAAAACACTTCATTCATGTGTGCTCCAATGCATTTTCAATATTGAATTTATGCTTGGTAGTGATGGGCTCTACCCCTCAACCCCTCCACTATCCCCAAATAATTAATCATTTTAGTGATTATTCACTAGGATTCACCACTGTGATTATTATTTTTTACCAATTATTCATTAAGATTCGCCAATATTTTACACCTTCACTGAGGGGGGTTTTCTTAAAGTTATCCCTGGAGATGACTATGATAGAGATTAATGATCAAGTAGAGGAAAATGGAATGAATAAAAAAATGAAAAATATGTAATTTATGAGAAGGAATATTTGGCCATGTGGAAAATAAATAATTCATTTGAATTATTTATTTGAGGAAAAATGGAAAATGGGAATTTAATTAAATCAATTTAATTAAATAGGGAGAGATGGAAATTAGACACTAAATAATTGATTTGAATTAATTACTTAATTGAGATAGAAATGAGACATAATTAAATAATCTCAACAATTATTTAATTATAGAAGAATGAAAACGTCAATTGCACAGACAATTAATTATTATTATTATCTGACTATAGGTGAAGGATAAAAGATAAATAATTATCTTTATTTAATTATTGAAGAAAGGACATGTTAGTGACACAATTAATTTATTTTAATTGATTAGGATAGAATAAATATTAGAAAGTGAATTAATTAAATTAAAATTATTTAATTATCGGAAGATAATGACCAAGAAAAATGGTGCTCATGGACTTAGGACATTTTTTAGTGTTTGAAAATACAAGGTTCTTTCACTCAATTTCACCTAAGACTTTTGTGAGAGTATTCATAATAGCAAGTTTGAGTTCACATGATCGTTTAGATAGCACTCAAGATCATTTCTAAGGCATTCAAGGGAAGAAATATTCATAAATTGTTGCACCAACTCAAGATACCTCATAATTTCAAGATTATCAATCATCAATCATGTTATTGAGATAGTGTTGTGATGTTGCATTCAATATCCAAGGTTAAGCATTGTTCTACACTTATCTCAAGATCTAGATCTATATCCTTCATGGCCATTTCATGTTAGATTGTTGATTTTTACTATGAGACATCATTCAAGGTATCATTTTTCATGATTCATGTCCTATGTTTCATGTTCCATGTTCATCTTTCATTATTTCATCATTTGATTTAATCACCTAAAAGGGGTTTGACCAAGGAAAACCTGTATTCACTAACAATCAACAAGTTTTTCTCCTCTTTACATGTGTGATTACAGATCTACATGTCTTAGAGCATGAAGAATCATTGGAAATTAGGTTACAAGATTGGAGAAATTTGTTGGAGTTGTCTCCTTAATTGCAAGGTTATCATCTTCACTAAAAGGTCACATACAACCCTGAAATCAGAGTTTCAAATCCGAAAACTTGGAGAAGTAGATTGAGCAAAGTGATAAGAAAAAAATCAAACCTTTAAGTTCTATAAAATCCAAACTAGACTCATTCACCACAAGCGGCGAAGAGTCCCACTATAGGTGTTTTTCAAAAAAAAAAGATTCAGATACCCTTTTTTCTAAAACCTGCTCTTGTGCAAAAACCCAAAATTAGGACTGGTTCACCCAAAATGGCCAATGAGTCCTACTAGGTCAAGAATTAATAATTTACAACATTTTAATTCTCCTTCCAATCATATTCAATTTTTTAGGTGCACACATTTCATCTTATAGTTTATTATTTTATTTTATATGCATTTATAGGTCATTTAATTCAAGTTTGCATCATATTGGGTTTTTGCATTTTATCTTATATTTCATTATCTTTTCCAAGTATTAACTTGGTGGTGAACCTATAAATAGTCATTAATTAGACCCTAGGACAATCCCTTAGTAGATCTCTTACCTTTATTCCACTCTTGGGAATCCTTGAATGTTAGTTGGAGAAAAGTGGTGTTCTATGTCCTAAACCATAAAGCATCCATTTTCAACTAATCACTAGTAAATAAGTTGTTCCTATGAAATAATATGTATTATTTGTGGATGGAAGAAGCAAGACCTCTCGTAAATCACTTGAAAACATTCAACATGAATGTTGCCAAGATGAACTTTGTTGGTGTGAAAATGGTTGAGGAGGAGGATCATTGCATGACTTTGTAATGCTCATTATCAGATTCATGGGACCACCTTTTCATAGCCATTGGAAGTAACACTACCACCTCTAAGATTGATGAAGTGGTTATTTTATTTCTATTTGAAGAGATCAAGAGAAAATATTTTGAAATGATTAACGAGGCTTTGGTGTTTCAAGGAAGAATGAAAGAAAAAGGCAAAAGGAAGAACATGAAGAAAGAAAATTCAAAATCCAAATCATGTAGGAAATGTTAGAATCACAGAAAATCTGGTTACTTCCACAAAGATTGTAAGGAGGAGATGTAGTGTAGAAAGTTCTACGCTCTTGAAAGTGGTGCAATTTCACACTTATTTGGACCTATTTTGGAACCCTTGCATGAAATAACCTTTAAACTCATCATTTATAGGCCCCAAAGACCCAATATTTTGGATCTTAACGCTTATTCCACCTAAAAATCCCATAAAATCACTTTAAACATTGAAAACATCAAAAACCTGCCTCAAAAAGCTAGGGTGGGACTCATTCGCCACCTTGGGCGAACAAGTTCCCCTAGGTCGGACCCATTCGCCAAGGGTGGAAAATGAGTCCCATTTGGAGTCTTTTTCAAATTTGAGTGGGAAATTCACCATTTTAATTCAAATTTTTGGTGGAGGTCATCCTTTGAGGTCAAAATAATGGTCAATTAGGTATTGATGCTTATATAAGCAAGTTGTCATTTTTATCATCTATCTAATCTATGCAAATATTCCTAAGAGAAATTTTCAAGATCTAGGCTTTCAAGAGTCTTCACAAGAGAATTCAAGAGCAAGTAATCAACAATTTTGAAGCTTTGTAGCAGCATTAAAATGTTTTTGTGGGTCTTCAAGCTCACTTTCATTCAAGATCTAACATTGTCAAGGGTTGATCATGGTTGGCTATAGTGAATCATTATGGATTCTAGGTTTGGAAGATGCAACTAGCCATCAAGCCAAGCCTAACGACTTGTCTCCTAAGTGATTCCATCTTTCATCATCACTCTAAATTTATCCTAAGGAAGGTAGAAGCATCATTAGGTATTATTTGTGGTGATTAGAAATCTCCCCAAGTGAGTCATTCATCTTCATATTTTCATTCTTACATATTAGAATAGGATTGCATTGTGTTTCAGATTTCCTATTCTTTGAAACACTTAAGGCTAGAGTTTACATTCCTATTTACATGCACATTTCATCATTTCCATCAAGGTTTAATTACCAAAATAGGGGTTTGACCAAGGCAAAACCCCCATTAGCAAATCAATTTTATATTCGGTTTCTTAGGTATTTTCGCATGTTTAGATATAGGATTCAAGTTGGAAGGAAAGGGCATGTGTTGAAGTGCAAATCAAAACTTTGAATTCCCATAAATGTGGAATGCGATTGAATCACCAAGAGTATGGAATGAGTCCCACTATTGGATTTTTGTAGATTTGTTTACAGATTGAGATACCCTTTTCCCCAAAACAGACTCCTATGCAAAAATGCAGATCTTGGATTGACTCCCCTAGATTGATGAATGAGTCCCAATATATTAAAAAGTCAAGTTTTCCAATGTTTCAGAGTTAAAATCAATCATTTCGAAATTTCCAGGTGCACAGTATTCATTTTATTGTTTTTTTGTTATTTTTTTATTGAATTTTTTAGGTCATTTGGTGGGTCATTGCATTAAGTTAGGGTTTTGTATTGCATCTTTCATTTCATTATCTTTTCCAAGTCTAAACTTCATGCTAAACCCCTTATTAGATCACATTCATCCCCTAGAACAACCCTCTTGAAATATCTCTTTCTCTTTTGCATTGAGATCTCAAGGGTTTGTTCTTGAGTGAAAGTAAAAATTTCCCTTCTAGGTCCTAAACCCTAAAGAGGAAAAGAAAAAAAAATTCCACCTTTCATTTTTGTGAACTTGCATTTAGAACATCATAATTCTAATTTGAAGCGCATTGTCATCCTAGATTTGGCTTGCATTAAGATTGCATTAGGATTTGCATTAGTTAATTTGCATTTTAGGCTTTCAAATTTTGCATTAGTGAAAGCTCATATAACTTGCATTTTTACATTTAATTTCATTGAAAATCATACAAAATCTCCATTTGCATCTAAGCTATAGATCATAAAACATAAAATGAATAAAAATCAACTAAAAAAAATCCCTACTAGGACTCATTCGCCAAATTAGGCGAATCAGTCCTAGTGCACATTTTGAACTACATTTTAAAGGGTTAAATCTCCTATTTCTAAGCTATTTTTTGTTGTTATACCTTTTATGTTTAATTTTACCTACTTTCGATTACATTCAAATCATTAGAGGTAGCATAATTTACATTCATTGCAATTGTGGATAGAATTAGATTTTTGCACTTTTCATTTTCAACATTTAGATTAGTTTACATTATACATAGATTATAAAAAAAAAAAACAAAGACAAGACCCAACACCTAAGCCACTTGGATAAATTATATTTATTTGAATATGTCAAATCTCTCTTTCCAAGTTAAGCTAATGTAAGTCTCTTAGTAGTGATGACTTTGACATGCTACATGAAGCCCTTGAGGATTTTATCTCACCAGGCTCATCCACTAAGGCTTGTCATGAAGAACCAAAATCAAGAGAATTTAACATGATTCAACCTCAACTCATCCTTTACCCACCCCCACACAAACCCTAACCTAAAAACAAGCTTGAATTTACTCTTTACCCACCTAAGAACAATGTTTTGCAGCAACCAAATAATAATACCATTGTTCATACATACAACACTCGAAATAATTTGCAACCAAGGAAACCAATTCTATAAGCCTTACCATTTCCTAATCCCATTTTTCCTATTTCTCCTCATTTAACTTTGCATAATGGGAAGGAGTATGATCTTGTTGAACAACTTAAAAATACTCTTACAAAGATATCCCTATGGGACTTAATTAAGAATTCACCTAATTAGAACACCATGCTTCAAACATCCTTACAACAAGTAGTGGTTCCTCTTGGCACAAATGCAAATGATGTGGTAACTCTAATTCAATAAAATATGAATAAAAATTACACTTCTTGATAATGTCTCAGCCCTCATTATAAGAGATAAATTCAATAAAACATGAATAAAAAGGACCCTTCTTGATAATGTCTCAGTTCTTAATATGTGGAGTGTGAAAATTTTAGATAGATTGTGAATGGATAAATAAAAAATGTAACTTGAGTCCTTATCGATTTGAGGATTTAATAGAATAGGAAAGCAACTGCTCGGTGTGATTACTTTACCTATTAAGGTTTGAAAGGAGACCTTACATACCCACATTCATGTAATGCTTGATAATATTTCATATGATCTTCTTTTGGAAAGACCATGTATTCATGAGATACATGTGGTGCCTTCAACTATTCATCGTATCATGAAATATGTCTACAAAATCAAGATATACCAAGTTGAAATAGACCTAGAGCCTAAGAATTGTTTACAAGTTCACAAAGGAATGATAAATCCTCTAAGCACATTGATATCAACATCAAACATAGAACCTAGAGGAGAAGAAAAAAAAGAAATAAAAATAATGTCAAAGTAATTATAAGATGATTGAGGTTCCTTGGAGTTCACACCCTCGTTTATGGGAGAATACATAATCACAAGAAAAGAAGATGAAAAAAAAAACCAATGGTCATGAAAACTCAGAACTCAAAAGAAAATTCACAAGCATCTACATCATCCTCTCTTGAAGAAGATACCAGCTATATACAACAAACTTTGATGAGATAGATTATCAACAAACACCAAACCTAAAGGAAATGGAAATAATTTATGGGAGAGGCTATGAACTTATGAAACAATTAGGCTATAATGGTAAAGGATGTGGAAAGAAAGAACAAGGCATTCATGTTCCTATAAAACCTAACATGCAAGAAACAAAAAATGGTAAATGGGATATTTCCCTTCTAAGATTACACAAGCAACAAAGAGAACATCATCAAACATCAACACCATCATGTCTAAACCTAAAATCAATCTCACCTTGAAACATCTTGAATTTCTTGATATTAATTTCAAACCATCATGGGAATATTTTGAGGATGATGAAGCCTTGAAGAAAATGCTAGGAGTTTATGATAAACCATACACTACTCTTGAAAATAGAAAGGTTACATGCACTATGATTAGCACCAAATAAAAATATGTAGAAGAGGAAAGTATTGAGACATATGTGAGTAAAGAGGAATATAATCCTGTATTTTCAAAGCCAAGTGCACTTCCTCTAGGAGATATAATTGAAATACAAATAGACATCAATGATAATGAAAAATTCATTAATATAGGAAATTTTTTTGATGATGAAGAATAAGAAGATCACACAATGTTAATCCATGACTTTTCTCAAACTTTTTGTTTGCAAATATTTGGACATGCCAGGAATTAATACTAAGATAATGACATAGAATATAGTCCTTGCTGAAAATTCTAAGCTAATTAGAAAAAAGATATGGAAGGTGAATCCTAAGATAGTCTTTCTAGTTAAAGGAGAAACTGAAAAACTCCTTAAGACTAGTTTCATAAGACCTATAGATTATTCTCCTTGGATCTCAAACATTGTTGCGGTCACAAAACCTAATAATTGTATTAGGATGTGTATGGATTTTCATGATTTGAATAAAGCATCTTTAAAATATTATTTTCCCCTTCCTAATATTTACATGATAGTAGACTCAACTACGAGACATGTTTTTTTGTCAGTCATGGATGGATTTTCTAGATATAATCAAATCTTTATCAACCCTCAAGAGTAGTACAAAATAGCATTTACAACTGTTTGTGGAAAATTTTACTAGGCCATGATGCCTTTTGGATTAAATAATGTGGGCACAACATATCAACAGGATATGACATTAATATTTCACAATTACACACATAAGATTTTGGAAGACTATGTTTATGATATTCTAGCTAAATCCTTAACAGGACAAGACAATGTGAGTTTTCTTTGGAAAATATTTGAGTGAATGCAAAAATATAACATAAGATTGAATCTGAAAAAGTGTGTCTCTGGTATGGATAGTGGAAGACTACTAGGTTTTATCTTATATCATAGAGGAATTAAGGTGAACATGAAGAAAATTGATGCTATAGTTAATATGCCACCTCCTAAAAACATATCTCAATTATGCACATTACAAGGAATAATTCAAGCTAGTCGTCACTTTGTAGCATCTTTGGCCATTCGAACATTACCATTTACACATCTCCTCAGGAAATATGTTCACTTTGATTTGAACGAGGATTGGAAATAGGCTTTTGAGATTTTGAAGGAGTACCTTGCAACTCCACATGTTTTACAACCCTCTATGAAAAAAAAAATTGTTCATCCTTTATACAACCACATTAGCCCATTCTCTCATAGAATTGTTGGCTCAACAAGTTGAAAATGGTAAAGAGCATCTTGTTTATTACATTAGTTGAACTTGATTGACTATGAGAAATAATACACAACAATAGAAAAACAATTTTTGGCTCTTGCATTCGCTACAAGTAAACTAAGACATTACTTATTGAATAAGAAAATACATGTGATGAAAATTTTTGATCCTCTAAAACATCTTTTCAATAAAACAATTTTATCAAGATTATTGGCTAAATGGGTTATGTTGTTAACATAGTTTGACCTTAAAAAATATTTGCAAAAGGAAATTAAAGTACAAGCCTTAACCGACCAGTTAGCATATGCTCCCTCAACCCTTACATTACTAATGTCGAAATGTTTCCTGATGAGAATGTGTGGAATATTCAAAAAGATGATGAGGTATGGGAATTATCCTTTGATGGATCTAAGTGTAGAAAAGGCTTCAAAAAAAAAATTTATAATATTTATTCCTGAAGGAAAGCCTATTCCCTTATCATACTGCATAAACATCCTATGCACCAACAACATGACAGAATATGAAGCATTAATTGCTAGTTTGCACACTATTTTAGCTTTGGGAGTTCAAAATATCAAGATATTTGGTGATTCGCAATTAGTCATTAAGAAAAAATATGGGACATATCAAACAAATCAAGATAAATTATCGAAATGCAATAATCTCAAAATGAAATTGTTAGAGAAGTTTGAATCATTTACCATTAACAACATACCATGAAAGGAAAATCGACATAAAAAATCAATGGAAATTTGCAAATTATCTTATATCGCCTCAAGATCCTTCAAAGGAGTTCACATTTACCACTCATCCAATCATGAAACCATCAATTAAGTCCAAAATTGAAGAATTATTAACAAAAACTGTGAAAGGCTCTAGTGAATGCTTTTCACAAATATTTAATTATTTAAAAGAAGGTACCTTTCTTGAGCTGACAACTAAAAATACTCGAGATTGTCTTTACAAACTTGTAACTAAGTATATCATTCTTGCCAACATATTATACAAAATATCTCTAATGTATTTTTACTTATATGCCCTAAAGAATCTAAAATACTCATAGCACTCAAAGAGGCTCATGCAGGTGCCTATGGAGGTCATTTTGGAGGAAGATCATTAGTTCAAAAACTCATTCCCATGGGATATTACTATATAGACATATGGAAAAATATTGCTTTGAATATGTTAAGAGATGTCACAAATTTCAAGAACATAGCAATTTGATTCATGTTGTTGCTTCTGAGCTTCAGACCCAAATTCCTATTTGGTCATTCTTAGTATGGGGATTGGATTTGATGGGAGAAATATCACCACCTTCCTCTACTGGACATACCTTTATAATCACCGTGAAAATTATTTCACAAAATGGGTAGAAGTTATTCTTCTTCAATCAACAACTGTTGATGTAATATTCCATTTCATATTGGGACACATTATTTCTCACTTTGGACTTCCTTCCACATTGATTTCAAACAATGGGACAAAATTTAAGAATAATAATGTGAAGAAATTCCAAGAAACATTTAATATCCAACATCACTTTTCAACACCTTATTACTCATAATCTAATGGTCAACCTAAATCAACTAATAAAACTATGAAACAAATCCTAAGGAATACAATAAACAAACACAACAAGTATTAGAGCACACAATTGACATATGCATTATGGGCTTATCATACTAGTATCAAAAAATCCATCG
This sequence comes from Sequoiadendron giganteum, assembly GCA_007115665.2. Classification (NCBI taxonomy): domain Eukaryota; kingdom Viridiplantae; phylum Streptophyta; class Pinopsida; order Cupressales; family Cupressaceae; genus Sequoiadendron; species Sequoiadendron giganteum. The sequence continues at coordinate 750,654,489 of CM021102.1, read as the reverse complement.
GGACTACTCCCTATAACCTTGTCTATGGAACTAAGGTGATAATGCCCATGGAGTTAGAATACCTACATTAAGGATTACTCTTCAAGGACTTATTGATGAAAAAACTTATAAAGAACAATGATTGCACCAACTTGAGATGCTTGACGAACAACACATTAATGCTCTTGAGCATCTCCAAGCTTATGCTATAAAATTGAAACATAGCTATAATTATCATGTCATCCCTCATGTATTTAAAAAAGGTGATTTTATCTTATTCAAAAATTAACATAACATTAATGCCAATCCAACTAAAAAATGTAAATTAAATCCTAATTGGTTAGGACCTTATATAATTAACAAAACTTATGGGTTTGGTGCATACATGCTAACAAAAATGGATGGTGTACCTCTCAAAGACCCTATTAATGTCACACATATATGAAAGTATTATGTTTAATCCTCTCAAATAGTATGAATTATAAAGAAGTGATGTTAGAATTAGTAAATGATAATCTATATGTTATCATATTTCTTCACTCTTGACAAATAATTATTTGAGTGTCTTGAATACTAAAGTGATTACTTTATGTTTCATGCTAGTCAAGTTAATGTTGTGTGTTATGTTAGATTACATCCTTATATGCATTCAGTGTTATTTGAATTATATCATAAGTGTATTTAATTTAGCATAACATACTTAATCACAATGTTGCATCTAAGAGAAACTAGAATGATTTTTAATTCGATCATATAAAGCATGTTAAATCATGGAGACATTCATTAAATAGTCTAAACAATATTATTTAATAAATCACATTGTAATTTAACATTAAACACATAAATAAAATAAACATCAAATGATCATATATATATATATATCAAAGTTTTATGTGCATGTCATCAATAAATACAATGCTACTAAGGTTTGTGACTGCTAGATCTCTCGAGACTTGGTGCTCGCATATGTCGAGTGGAAGTCTATTGGGAGATGGTGGTATGTGATCTTCATTGTGATCCACTGAGTGTAATAAGAGAAAACTATAAACCCCACAAGGGCCTCTTGACACTCCCATACTATTTTATCTCTCTCCACCTATAGTCTTGCTACCTCAGACTATAGTCTCTCGAAATCTACTAGAGTTTAAGGTGACTGCACATCCTATGAAGCATCGACTTGGTGGATGTGCCTCCTAAGACTCTTATACATTCCCCACAGTCTAAAATATGGGTCAAAAAACTGTAGGTCCTGCTCCATGATGGGTGAGGGCACATAGTCTGAATAAATTTCCTCCTCATTGATTGATGCGGGAATTATCTTCACAACCACCTGACGATAGAGATCACAAAGATCTCTCACAACTCCTACAAGATAGAATCCATGATGTGAGTATTCCAAGGTTTGCTTGCACTGCAACTAAGAGACTTAGCTTGTCTCTTCTAGGAACCTAGTCTCCTCTAGGTCCTGATTGGCTTAGATAATTAACTAAGTCCAATTCTAACTCTTCTCTAAGAGTTCTATCCTTTGTGCTTCACCTTGGAGGACTAACACCTTATGATTAGTTCAATTTCTCCTTCCTCACCTACAAAGCTCTAAGTGCCATCTTCACACAAACTTTGTTCTTCATTGCAGGGGTGTCCATCCTTATGAAAACAGCCATAAACTTGCCAATTTGAACCCTCTTAAAAGGTTCTTCCACCCTATCCTTACCGGGTTCAAGGATTCACCATTTGAGACCTTAAATAGGCCTATTTCTTATAGCCTTTACCAATCCTATTTTGTTAATTCTTGCAAAACTTTCCCAAAGACCCTAAAAATATAAACACAAATTCGGACACCCATTTGGAAGTTTTAAAAGTTCCAATGGGGCTTTGGGTCTGACAACCTCCGTACACTAGTTTCCTACAACTTAGGACAATAGGGCTAATAGGCCTAATTTCTAGGACTGACTGTAATCTTGTTTGTAACCTGCTCAAACCATAGCCTAAGTGATTTAGTATGACCTCAATCCACCTAGTATGTTGAGCTATGATGAAACCCTACTTGAACCTGTACCTGTTCTGTACAGTACCCCTCTACCCTGCAAGAAATCTTCAGTGACATTCCTAGACCTCTAACCAGGCTCTGTTTGCTCACCTAGAGACTAGTGATAAAAAGATCTCTCCACTCTTTCATGCTTCCTAATCCTAAACCTATATACACTAATGACTCCCCTAACATTTCCACCTGTCCTTAGGTGTTTTCCCAAGGCTAGATTTCATGGGGGAGCCATGAAAGCACCGACTGGTCAAGACTGGACCAGTAAGAACTTAAAACCAAAACAATTTACCTAACACCAAATATCCTACTCTAAAAAACTTGCTTATCAAATGAAAAAGACTAATATAATCCTATAGAACACTAAAAAAATACTAAACTCAATCTCTCAATCCATTAAGCATCTTTTTCATCACAAAAGTTTGGGTTGTTCTTAAAAAAACACTGTTGCAGAGCTCTCTATTCCACTTCAAAAACTAAATACAAACTACATAACTCCTTCCTACATGAGATTCAAGTCTTGGGTCATAATATATGCCATCCCCATGATTCTAGGGCCTATTGGCCGATCTCCCACTTCCTATTCTTAAGGGAATCCAAAGGTAACTGAGTTGCATGCCCATGTTAACTTCTTTAGAACGTTTGACATATTTCTCTATGCCTTGATCCTATTTCTTAGGACCACCATTCTCTCTAGATTCCAAGGAACCAAATCATTTAATGGCCTTAAAGCATCTTTACAACAACCACTAAGTGTTTAGAACATCTTTAAGACTCTAATCTCCCATAGACAACTAACATTAAGAAAACATAAACTACTAACAATGGCTAATTGTGTGACCTTATTCCTAATGACTAACTCACCTAGCCCACAAAAGCAATGACCTTCTAAGGTCTGAAAGCAAACAAACTTCCTGACTTGGCTAGAGTCAACTACGAGCCAAACTAACAAAAAAGGAGGTTAGCCAAGGTGTGCTCCTGGACCATCCTCCCCAAAACAGAAATTTCAATCCACATCTTCTTGAACTCTGCTTCCTTTATCCATACTGCATCAACATCAACTTGACCTTGTTTCTTGATCAAGTGTTCCTTATAGGCTTTGGTTCTAGTTTGTTTGTAGACCCTTGTGTCCAATGTGTTGTTAGCTCTTGTGACTGTAGCAATAAGTAAGTGTAGATCTTCCACATCTCTGATTACTTCATGAAGGTTTTGATCCATGTCTTGTTGTGGTCCTTTGTAATGGACTAAGTCTGCAATGTTGAAGACAGGGGACAGTCCACTATCATCCGGTAGCTCAATTTTGAATGAATTATTTCCATACTTAGCCAAGATAGGACAGGGACCTATCCTCCTCATCTGCAACTTGTGAGGGACTCCCTTTTGAAGTCTTGATTTGTTAAGATGCACCATAACCAAGTCACCCACATTGAACTGTATTGTTCTTCTATGGTCATCCACCTTGGTTCTATGTTTTATGGTGTTCTCTGTCAAGGTCTTCCTCACTGTATCATGCATCTCTTGCATAGCATATGCAAAATCATCAACATATCCACTTCCCCTCACTCCATCCTTAAAATATCTCAACTCATAAACTCCTCTAGGATGTAGTCCATAGACTACTTCAAAGGGACTCTTCCTTGTGGATCTGTTTATAGTATCATTGTAGGCATATTTAGCTTGCCCATTCAACTGATCCCATTGTTGCCCATACTCCTTGGTCAAGCACCTCAGTAGGTTTCCAAGGCTTCTATTAACAACCTCGATCTGACCATCAATTTGGGGATGGTAGGCCGATCCAAAGGACAAGTTAGTGCCTAACCTTTGCCAAAGAGTCTTCCAAAAATGACTCATGAATTTAGTATCTCTATCTGATACAATGCTAATAGGTAACCCATGGATTCTTACTATCTCTTTGAAGAAGAGAGAGGCTATTTGACTAGCATCATTAGTGGTCTTACATGGTATAAAGTGAGCCATCTTGCTGAATCTATCCACCACCACATAAACACTATCCATGCCTTGCCTTGTCTTGGGTAACCCAATTAAAAAATCCATACTCAAACATTCCCATGGCCTAGTAGGAATAGGTAGTGGTTGATAAAGGCCTACATTTGAAGAAGTGCCCTTGGCCTTTTGACATACTACACAACTTTCCACATACCTCCTAACATCAAGATTCATCTTAGGCCAATAATAGAACCTTTGAACAAGTTCTTGAGTCTTAGTGATCCCAAAGTGACCACTCAAAGCACCATTATGCTTTTCTTGTATCAAATTCTCTCTATTGGAGCCTCTAGGAACACATAATTGATTCCCCTTAAACAAGAGATCACTTTGCAAAGTATAGTCAACATATTTATTATGAAAATGGTTCTTGTATTCAACACATACCTTATAAACATCAGCAAAATCTTCATCATCAACATATATATCCTTGAAGTGATCTATTCCCATGCTCTTCAACTGAATTTCTTGAATTGTGAGAACTCTTCTAGACAATGCATCTGCTAATTTATTGAGAACAACTTTCTTGTGCTTGATATTGAAGGTGTAAGCTTGTAGATACTCAACCCACTTCATGTGCTTGTGGCTCAACTTTTCTTGTGAATTCAGGAAACTAAGTGCTTGATTGTCTAAATACACAATGAATTGCTTGGGGAGCAAGTAGTGCCTCCACTTCCTTAGAGCTTGAACCAATGCATACAGCTCAAGGTCATAATAAGAGTACTTCTTTTTGGCTTCACTTAACTTTTCTGAATGAAAAGCCACCGGTCTACCCTCTTGGCTTAGAACAGCCCCAATTGCCACATTGCTAGCATCACACTCAATGGTGAAAAGCTTCTCAAAGGTTGGTAGCACCAAATTAGGTTGGGTAGATATCCTTTCCTTCAACAACTCAAAGCTCTTGTTAGCATGCTCATTCCATACAAATTTGGTCTTCATGCCTCCCTTAATAGTATCCAGCATAGGAGCACAAATTGCACTAAAATGCCTTATGAATTTCCTATAATATTGTGCAAGGCCATGAAAACTCCTTACCTTTGTTGTTGTTCTTGGAGTAGGCCAATTCATGATAGCCTCCACTTTGCTTTGGTCCATTTTCAGATTGCCATGTGATAGGACAAATCCAAGGTACACTAGCTCTGTTTTGATGAACTCACACTTCTCCAATTTGATCATCAACTTCTCCTCGTGCAACTTCTTGAAAACAATATCAAGATGTTCTAGGTGCTCACTCCTTGTTTTGCTAAAAATCAGTATATCATCCAAATATACCACCACAAACTTGCCTATGTAGTCTTGGAGAACTTCATTCATGAGCCTCATGAATGTGAAGGGGGCATTAGACAATCCAAATGGCATTAGAAGCCACTCATATAGACCCTCATTAGTTTTGAAGGCTGTTTTCCACTCATCTCCCTCATGTATCCTAATTTGGTGATAGCCACTCTTCAAGTCTATCTTGCTATAGTACTTAGCTTCACCTAGACAATCCATTAGGTCTTCAATTCTAGGGATAGGTAACCTATACCTTATAGTTATCCTATTGATAGCCCTTGAATCAGTACAAAGCCTCCAAGTTCCTCCTTTCTTAGGTTCAAGGACAATGGGTACGACACATGGACTAATACTCTTTCTAATGAAATATTGGTTTAGGAGTTCTTGTACTTGCCTAGCAATTTCCTCATTTTGTTGAGGGGTCATTTTGTAAGATGCTTTATTGGGAAGGGTAGATCCTAGGATAAGGTCTATCCTATGACTTATGGCTCTTTTAGGAGGTAAGGTTGATGGTTGTCCATCACTCACTATACCTTAGTAGGTCTGAAACATGCTTTGAATCTCCTTTGGTAACTCTATCTTCTTGGTCACCTTTCCTTCATCTCCCTCTCTTGGTCTTAGCACCAATGCATAACCAATTCCTTCTCCTTCTTCCAAAGCTTCTAAAAACTCTTTTTCACCCACCATAAGAACATTTGGACCTGCTATCTTCACCTCTGTATCTTCTAATAGTGACTGAATTTTGAATGTCACATTGTCCTTCTTGAAAGAATAAGAATTCTTTCCTCCATCATGTATGGCTTGGTGGTCAAATTTCCATGGTCTACCTAGGAGCAAATGACATGCATCCATAGGTAACACATCACACAAAAATTTATCTTTATACCTTCCAATTGAGAACTCCAACCATGCTTGTTCATTCACTAACACATGTTGGCCTTTATTGAGCCAAGTAACCTTGTAAGGATTGGTGTGGGGTATCCTTGTCAACTTTAGTTTTTTGACTACTTCCTCTGACACAATATTATTAGTAGAACCTGAGTCAATGATGACTCTACATACTTTCCCCATCATTTTGCACTTTATCCTAAATAAAGACCTCCTTTGGCTTGGCTCCTCCTTCACTAGCTCCTTGATCAAAGTTCTCCTCATAATGAGGTTCTCTCCTTCTTCTGAATTCAATGGTATTTCAGTATGAATGTTTGCTGCATTAGATTCCTCATGAACTAGGTTATTTCTCTTGTCACCTCCTTGCGAAGAACTACCTTTCTCTGGGCATCTATAGGCAGGGTGCCCCATTTGATTGCAATGATAGCACTTCATATTGGCAAAGTAGTTTCCTATTCCTCCTTGTCCACCATTTATTCCTCTTGAGTTAGAGTTAGAACTCCTTCCCCTACCACCTCTACTTGAGCTTCCTTCTTGTTGCTCACTGGATTTTATGTCTCCTTGAGTTTTTGTTTCAGAACTTCTTCCACCATAGCCACCTCTTTGTCCTCTACTATCCTTGCTTTACCCTTACCTTTAGACGTTTGGTCTTGCTTTTTCTTGCTTTTCTCTTCTATCTTCAAGGCCATTTGATAGCATTGGCGAATGGTTTTGAAGTTCACTAGACTCATTTCCTCTTGAATAGACCATTTGAGGCCATTCAAGTACCTTGCAAGCTTAATGCTTTCATCTTCTACTACTTTTGATCTCAAACATATCTTTTGAAAATCCTTGATGTAGGCTTGGAAATCTAAATCTTTTTATCTTAGATTGTGTCTCCTTCTATGCATTTGAACTTCATAGTCATCAGGAAGGTAGCTCTACTTCACTTTGTTTACCATGCCCTTCCGAGTAACTATAGGACCTTTTCCATCCTTTTCTCTCTCATTTTGCACAAACTTCCACCAATTAAGAGTTGACCCTCTTAGTCTAGACTTGGCCACCATAACTTTTTATGCCTCTGAGATACCATCACACTCAAAATGGTTCTCAATGTTTTCTATCCAATCCACGACTAAATTTGGATCCATTTGTCCACCGAGAAGTGGTACACCCCCCAAAGCTTTGCCACTTAAAGCCTTTAGTGCCTTCAAGAAGGGTTCTTCAGGAATAATAGGTTCAAGAGTTGGAGCTTCCTCCTCCAATTCCAATTCCTTTTCCCTTACTTCTTGCTCTTCCTTCTGATCTACTTTATCCTTTACCCTATCTGCCTTTTCTTGGACTTCATGCAAGAGTTGCTCCATTCGAGCCAATCTTTCTCTCAGTGTCTTGTTATCCTCTTCTTGCTCTTCTATGTTCTTGGCTCACTCAGTGTTAGTTACCATGGTTTTATCTTCCACAAGTGTATTCTCTCCCACTGATTCAGTAGGCTACAACATCCACCAAAAGCCTGATCAATTCAAGCTCTGATACCAATATGATGTGAGTGTTCCAAGGTTTGCTTGCACTGCAACTAAGAGACTTAGCTTGTCTCTTCTAGGAACCTAGTCTCCTCTAGGTCCTGATTGGATTAGATAATTAACTAAGTCCAATTCTAACTCTTCTCTAAGAGTTATATCCTTTGTACCTCACCTTGGAGAACTAAAACCTTATGATTGGTTCAATTTCTCCTTCCTCACTTAGAAAGCTCTAAGTGCCATCTTCACACAAACTTCTTTCTTCATTGCAGGGGTGTCCATCCTTATGAAAACATCCATAACCTTTCCAATTTGAACCATCTTAAAAGGTTCTTCCACCCTATCCTTACCGGGTTCAAGGATTCACCATTTCAGACCTTAAATAGGCCTATTTCTTGTAGCCTTTACCAATCCTATTTTGTTAATTCTTGCAAAACTTTCCCAAAGACCCTAAAAATCTAAACATAGATTCGAATACCCATTTGGAAGTTTTAAAAGTTCCAATGGGGCTTTGGGTCTGACAACCTCCGTACACTAGTTTCCTACAACTTAGGACAATAGGGCTAATAGGCCTAATTTCTAGGACTGACTGTAATCTTGTTTGTAACCTGCTCAAACCATAGCCTAAGTGATTTAGTATGACCTCAATCCACCTAGTACATTGAGCTATGATGAAACCCTACTTGAACCTGTACCCGTTCTGTACAGTACCCCTCTACCCTGCAAGAAATCTTCAGTGACATTCCCAGACCTCTAACCAGGCTCTGTTTGCTCACCTAGAGACTAGTGATAAAAAGAGCTCTCCACTCTTTCATGCTTCCTAATCCTAAATCTATATACACTAATGACTCCCCTAACATTTCCACCTGTTCTTAGGTGTTTTCCCAAGGCTAGATTTCAGGGGGGAGCCATGAAAGCACCGACTGGTCAAGACTGGACTAGTAAGAACTTAAAACCAAAACAATTTACCTAACACCAAATATCCTACTCTAAACAACTTGCTTATCAAATGAAAAAGACTAAGATAATCCTGAAGAACACTAAAAAAATACTAAACTCAATCTCTCAATCCATTAAGCATCTTTGTCATCAAAAAAGTCTAGGTTGTTCTTAAAAAAACACTGTTCCAGAGCTCTCTATTCCACTTCAAAAACTAAATACAAATTACATAACTTCTTCCTACATGAGATTCGAGTCTTGGGTCATAATAGATGCCATCCCCATGATTCTAGGGCCTGTTGGCCAATCTCCCACTTCCTATTGTTAAGGGAATCCAAAGGTAACCGAGTTGCATGCCCATGCTAACTTCTTTACAACATTTGGCATCTTTCTCTATGCCTTGATCCTATGTCTTAGGACCACCATTCTCTCTAGATTCCAAGGAACCAACTCATTTAATGGCCTTAAAACATCTTTACAACAACCACTAAACGTTTAAAACATCTTTAAGACTCTAATCTCCCATAGACAACTAACATTAGGAAAACATAAACTACTAACATGGCTAATTGTGTGACCTTAGTCCTAATGACTAACTCACCTAGCCCACAAAAGCAATGACCTTCTAAGGTCTGAAAGGAAACAAAATTCCTAACTTGGCTAGAGTCAAGTACAAGCCAAAATAACAAAAATGGAGGTTAGCCAAGGTGTGCTCCTGCACCGAACCATAAACATAATTAATACACATCATGATATATATACATAAAATTAAATCATAAAACATAAACATAAAGCATAAAGCATGACAATAAATAAATATCATCACCTAGCTCTTTTCTAGGCTATGTGAAATCAGCCTCGTCATGTGCAAAGGGCATAGAGGATGTGTTAGCCTCTCCATTACTATCGGTTCTAGTGCCTTTTTCAACTGTTGATCATGATCTAGTAACACAAATGGGAGATGGCTCTCCCCACTCATGGCCTGCTAGATCCTCCTCTACTACATCACCAACCTCAATCATTAATTGTTCCTCATCCTCGTCCTCCTCACCCTTCTCATCTCCCCCTTATGGCCATCATAGTCAATATTTTCATCCTCATCATACTCCTCTTCTATCACATCTATATATATATATACAAACATGTAGCATGTCTCCTTTTCCCTATCCTCTACCTTGTCTCCATCATCTAGGAGTGGCCCTACATCACCTATCATCTTGTCCATCAAGAATACAAGAGTCAGTCATGATACTTTCCACCACTCCTCATAGCCATCTATGGTTCCGATGTCATCAACATTGGAGACCAGAGGAATATCATGATCTAAGAACCCTGATTCACTATAGATAACATCCTCGATAGTGAACCGTCTAGAATCAATGGGTGTTCGGGCACTCTATACTGATCTCCTGAAAAAGGGTCATGTCATGGGTGCTATCTAAACCTAACCAAAATTTCCCATGACATTATCATAATAGAAAGTTTTTACTATGTAATCATGTCTGCCAATCAAGAACTTGTCCATCTACAATCTTAGTATTTGTTGATTTTCATTTATTCATTGTAGCACAAGATGATAAGGTCTCCAAAGGATCTCATCATCCTCTAGTTAGTGAAATCAGACTCTTCAAAAGTATAAATTACCATACTACCAAAACCACCATAAAGAATAGCTGAGAGATCGAGGATACCTTAAGGTTGTCAGACATGGGAACCCTACTATTCTAGTACACATGATATTCTCTAAGCACCACACATACAGAAGTGTAGAATGTACCATGTTATCCACCTCCCAAAATAGAAATCATCCAAGATCATAATACAGATGCACTAGGATGTTGTGCCCCTAGGCATACACAATCTTGTGCTCTACCATCCCTTGAATCATGTGTACTATTCCTCCCTCTAAGTGTGCTCCTTATTCATCAGGGATGAGTACTTGTGCTATTATCAACATCATAATCCATGCCATTGTTGGGGCATGTGAGTATAGAAGCATTGCTAGATCTATCTCTGACCTCAACCTCTCATCATGCATTGATTCTCCAAGATAGTAATGCATGTCATATTTCATCACCTTGAATTAGAAACTTGGATCATGAGCTATACGTCCTCTAGTGTAATAGTCATCTCACCAGTAGGAAGATGAAATGTACATGTATCTACATTTCATCGCTCTGCTAATGCCATCAATATAGGATCGTGGTACCTCATGGGGGCATGAGGTACATTAAGTATAATCATATGTTCTATGAAATATTTGTGTCCTCCATTGAAAGAGTGGGGGCTAAGTCTTGAAGGAGGCTAATCTATCTGCCACTTAGACACTATTGGGAATAGGTGGGAATCTAACAAAAAATAAAAAATATGTCCTATAAGGAGTCTAAACTCTTAAATATTCACATGAACAATCATAAAAATGTACTAAAGTTGTTCTAGTGTACTCTCCAAAAGGTCCTAGAAACTTTAGACCCATTTTCGGACACTTTGTGAAGAAATGGGACACTTTGTGAAAAAGTGGGACACTTCGTGAACAAAAGGGACACTTTGTGAAAAAGTGAGACACTTTGCAAAAAAAGGGGACACTTTTCGAAAAAAAGGGTATGCTTTGAAAAAAAAAATTCAAGGCCCTAGATGAACCTATAAATGCATAAATATCATAAAATAAATGGGTAAGAACAAATCTGGGAAAGAAAAATCAACTCACTTGATGATAGTGTTCATTGTGGGTCACCTAGTCTCACAAGACATCTAGTCTCATAGGCTCGTAGTCTCGTCAGCTTAGCATATTCAATCACTCTTCAATCAGTATCAAGATACAAAAGGGTAAATGATAAAATATGTTCCAATTTAGTTCACTTTTTACTCTTATATAAGTTAAAATTAGGGGTTTTACTATATTAGGGTTAAAAGTCATTTCATTAAAATCAACATATCGGGTGCTAGAGAGCTCCATTTTTCAGCATTGTTTGTTGCATTGCAATCGTGATTCTACTCGCATCCTCATCAAATATCTATCATAATGAGGTATGGTACTTGGGAATACTCTATGATATGACCTATCCTATTTGATGTGGCTAGAATTTTAGCCTGATTCCACCTCCCTAAAAGCAAGCAGAATCAAGGGGGGCCATACATCTACCTTGGAATTTGATTTCTAGAAGAAGTTAGACAATATTTTTTTTGCACAACTAATGAATTTGTGTTTCAAGATGTGGTTTATTACATTATGGCTCTATAGATAGCTATAGTGGGGGCTTCATTCCCCAAAATTATGATTCAACTTATATGGGTATCCTTTTGTAAAATAGAGGTCATTATTGGAGTCCTTTAGCTTGCATATGCACGTAAAGTCATATGGGTGCTAAAGTGGGGGCTAAATGTAATGTAGAAATTTGTACGCTCTTGCAAGAAGTGCAATTTCACACTTAATTTGGACCTATTTTAGCACCCTTGCACTAATTACCTTTTAAAATAATCATTTATAATCCCCTAAGACCCATTATTTTAGATCTCAAGGATTATTCCACCTAAGAACCCATAACATCACTTAAAAAACTAGAAATTTTGAAAAACCCACCTCAAAAAGCTAGGGTGGGACTCATTAGCCACCTTGGGTGAATGAGTTCCCCTAGGTGGCAGTCATTCGCTAAGGGTGGTGAATGAATCCCATTTGGGGTCTTTTTTAAATTTGAGTGGGAAATTCATAATTTTAATTCAAATTTTTGGTGGAGGTTGGCCTTTGAGATCTAAATAATGATCAATTAGGTGTTGATACCTATATAAGAAAGTTTCTAAGTCATTTTTATCATCTAGCTAATCTATGCAAGTATTTTCAATAGAAATTTTTAATATCTAAGCTTTCAAGAGTCTTCACAAGAGAATTCAAGAGCAAGTAATCAACAAATTTGAAGCTTTGGAGCAGTATTAAATTGTTTTTACAGGTCTTCAAGATCACTTTCATTCACGATCTAGCATTGTCAACGGTTGATCATGGGTGTCTATAGTGAATCATGATGGATTCTAGGTTGGGGAGATGCAACTAGCCATCAATCCAAGCCTAAAGACACATTTCCTAAGTGATTCCATCTTCCATTATCACTCTACATTTTTCCTAAGGAAGGTATGAGCATCATTAGGGCTCATTTTGGATGATTTGAGATCTCCCCAAGTGAGTCATTCATCTTCATATTTCCATTCTTGCATCATACTCTTCCACATTAGAATAGGATTACATTGTATTTCAGATTTCTTAGTGTTTGATACACTTAAGGCTAGGGTTTACATTCCTATTTGCATGCACAATTCATAATTTCCATGAAGGTTTAATTACAAAACTAGGGGTTAGACCAAGCCAAACCCCCCATTAGCAAATCAAGTTTATATTTTCTTTCATAGGTATTTTCATAGATTTAGGTCCATGATTCAAGTTGGAAGGAAAGGTCAAGTGTTGAAATACATATCATAAATTTAAACTCTTGAAAACGTAGAACAAGACTGATTTTCCATGATTGTCGAATGAGTCACATAGCAGGTGTTTTTGAGATCTATTTGCAGATTTACAGAATGATTTTCCCAAAATAGACTCTTGTGCAAAAATCCAGATCTAGGACTAATTCACCCAAATTGTTAAATGAGTCCTAGTAGGTCAAAGAGTCAAAATTCCCAATGTTTCAGAGCTATAATTAGTCATTTCTAGATTTCCAAGTGCAACTATTCATTTTATTGCTTTTTGTTATGTTTTCTTGCATTTTTAGGTCATTTGGTGGGTCATTGCATTGAATTAGGGATTTTTATTGCATATTGAATTTCATTATCTTTTCCAAGTTTAAACTTGGTGGTGAACCCCTTATTAGATCATATTTATCCCCTAAAACAACCCTTTTGCAAGATCTCTTTCTATTTTGCATTGAGATCTCAAGGGTTTGTTCTTGAGTGAAAGTGAAAATTTCCCTGCAATGTCCTAAACCCTAAGGAGGGAAAGAAAACAATTTTCCACCTCTCAAGAGGAAAAGAAGAAAAAAAAAAAAAAAAATCTTCAATTTTGAATACGATAAATCCTCTTAGCATGATGTATATGTTTTTATCACTGTCTTGGGAATGTGTGTGTCACAAGATGTGTGGCTAATAGACTTTGGTGCTTCTTTCATCATGATTTCCCATTAATATTGGTTTTGTAAGTATGAATTTTTTGATGGTGGGATGGGTGTACCTGGGTGATAGATCTCACCTAAATATTGTTGGTCGTGGAAGATTCAATATTAGAATTATAGATGGTAGGGTGGAGGGGATTGATGGTGTATTGAATATCCCTAGTTTGGCATGAAACCTTCTTTATGTAAGTAAGTTGAATGATGTCGATATGCAATTTGTCTTCTCAAACAAAGGATGCAATATGACAAGAGGAGCTATGGTTCTTGCTAAGGGTATTTTGATATGCACTCTATTTCAGCTAGATGCATGCACAATTCAATGTAATTTAGTTCTTCTATGGAAAATAAGAAGAATAATTTTCAGTTACTATGGTCACCATTAGAACCAACAACAAAGAATAAAGTTACATCTACTTTTGATGATCATGCTTTTTGGGTATCCAAACGTGCTCATGCTTTGGGGATGAAGCTACCTATTGAGAATACAATGTTTTGGCACCAAAGAATTGGTCACATTACTGAAAAGGGTTTAAGAACCCTTTAAAAAATGCCTTGTTGGGGGGCATGATGATTGTAATGTTAAGTTCTATTTTTGTGAACATTGTGTTTATGGAAAGAAAATCCATATTAATTTTTATCATAGTTCTCACAAGTCTTCTAGGGTTTTGGACTATGTGTATTATGATGTTTATGCTCCTTTAAATGTTCATTTGTTACCAAAATATGTATATTTTGTTTCTTTTATATATGATTAGAGTATAAAGAAATTTATTTTATCGTAAGTAAATCTGAAGTCTTCAATTTTCTTAAGGAGTTTACAGCCTCACTAGAGAATCTGACTAGTAGGAAGATTAAGTGTTTGAGGACTGAAAATGGTGGTGAGTTTTGTTCCACAAATTTTTATAAGTTCTTTGAATAACATGGGATTGAAAGAATTAACACAATTTCATATACCCCTCAATAGAATGGAGTTGTGGAGAGGATGAGTAGAACATTAATGGAGAGGGCTAGGAGTATGTTAAGTGCAACTAGCCTTTAACAAAATTTCTAGGCTGAAGCCATCACTACTACATGCTATTTAGTTAAAAGAAATCCTACATTGAAACTCTTGTTGCTAAGACACCTATCGAGGTGTGGTCAAGAAAGAATCCCTTATTGAGAAATCTTTGTGTGTTTGGTTGTAAGGCATATGCTCATGTGCCAAAGGAGAAAAGGTTGAAATTAGAAGAAAAAGTTGTCAATTGTATATTCATTAGCTATGGTATTGGAGTGAAATGGTACAATATTTGGGATCTAGTGGCTGAAAAGGTTCTCTATAATCAAATTATTATCTTCAAAGAGATTAAACCCATTGGAATCAAAGAACATTGAAAGGGGGGGTGAAATAGTGATCTACAAAATTTGACTTTACTAACCTGATCTTTAAACCGCTTATAGAATTGAACCAAAAGAAAGATGAAAGAACATAAGACATGAAACTACAACACCATAAAACAAGGATTTTTACATGGAAACCCTATTAGGGGAAAAATCATGGTGGAGGTCAATCCACAATTTGAGTATACTCAATATAATTGTTTACAAAAGGAATGCACATGCATTCAGGCACACTGCCTAGAGCTCACTGCTCAAATACAAAAGGCTTTATGCCAAAAGTAAGAATCACTGTCTTAAAATCACATCCAAAAAAGAACTATAGTAGATGAACTATGAAATAGCATCTAGTAATGCCTAATTATAGTTTTGATTGGGCACATTATTTGCATTGTTCACATTTTGTCTACTTCTACTCTTGAAACTGTCTGCTTTTATTCGGATCACCAATTGTTGTTCTACTCAAATGAAACTACACACAATAAATATATATTCCTTCCAACTCTCACATTTTATGACAACACATCAAAATGATATGAATGATCGATTATATATATCCACCACTAGAGATTAGAACAATTGCATGTCGACTTAAACAAAATATAAAATGTGCACAAACTGTCGGCTCAATCCATAGATAACTATCAATGTGAATCAACCAATATCATATAGAACATAGTGAGGATCCATAAAAAAATGTCTCAAACATGAAACACATTAAAAAATTATGCTTGAAATATCCACAACATGCTACACTCATTTAGTCGGTCTTTCTACACTATTAGACAAAAAATCAATACACCAGATCTTCTAGCTCGCACACCAATCAATGTGAATCATGATGTTTCAAAGATAAGATAATTCATACATCTAAATACCTTCCTTGATATCCACAATGAAAAATGATAAAAATAACTTACATATGAGCCAATCTACACAACTCTATTTGATACCATATTTTAGCTTTGATAGATAATACATTACTTCAATCTATCTTCCGGTAGAAGAAATTACTGAGATGTGGATGAGATTACTGACTAGGGTTTCCACCAATGACAACACCAGATGACTTTTGTAGTGGCTCTTGCCAACAATCTCCCCCTTTGGCATTAATGGAAACACTTAGTGTAAAATGACTTTGTCGGAATCAGTACCAACATGAATACACTGCAATCCTCAAAACTCCAAAAATAAAATTATATCGACAACTCCCCTTGAGATGAATATGAAATTTTTCAGTATCGCACACTCCTCCTTTGACATCAATGGAGAAGATGGGAATCTACATACCAAAAATCATGCAAAACTGTATATGTACAAGCATGCTTTACTAACTTACATGAACTTGGAAAACAATTTCTTCAATAGGCTTAAACTAGTGTCCCAACCCTTTTTGAGATTCTCCAAGATAGTCATGTGACCACATAACTGGTAGGATTGCATCTCTTTTGATTGTAGATTTGTTGGATCACTGACAACCATAGCATCCTATGCTTCCTTCAATGCACAAGCATTGTCTCCATTTTAGGACCAAATAGTCCTCTAAGTTCATATACCCTTCCAATAATTTTTTCATTTTCATTCTTCAAACTTTTATTTTTATGAATAATGAATATGATTTGACCTTCTTTATTACTCACAAAAATGGTTAGAGGATCAAATGTTTGAGAAATATATGCTAACTATCTCTCAGATTCCTTAATTTTCTTCTTAGTGACCTAAGTGAGTTTAGACAAAGATAAACATGACTTGTAGATATTTCCACCCTTAGATAGTGCACCTTGAATGCTATTTTCACAGGTAGCTAATAATGATTTATCATTAGCAATCATACACTTCACTCTACTAAACCTATTTTCATCAAATTCTTTCTAAGCCTTATCCTCAGCTGACTTTTCAAGAGAATCAAAGTGAGTACATACAAATTTTAAGAGTTTCTTTAGTTGATCAGAGGGAGAATCAGATGAATCTTTGAAATGTGTGGGCATGATCTTCTTCAAGATACTGGATACAAGACTCAACAACTCACTGTCCTCAATGTGATATTTCAATAACTCCTCCCTTGCCTTGGTCTAAGAAAATGATGCCACCTTCAGGTTCTAAAGAGGAGATAGAGTGGCCAATTTGATAGGACCTTCAACCAGTTCAAGGTCAAAATCCTCTTTTTTTTCTTCTAAAAACTTCTTTACTACCTTTGCAGTGTCTCTTGCTTTTGTAAAAACTTATTTTTCCTTAGAATTCTTTTCTTCAACCTTAGATTCTTGCTTGACTTTGGGAATATCTACTTCTTCAACTATCATATCTTTAGGAGCTTCAATCTCCATGGGAATTTCAATATCTTTTGTATCTAGAGGATTCTGAGTGTCCTCAATTGTGTCTTCATCCACTTTTTCAACATTAGCCGGAACATCTTGAACTTTTGGACCAAATGGAACATCTTCAACATGAATTTCTTCAAACACAACATTATATATGTTCTTCAATAGAACCGCCGTAAGAATTTTCTCAGTGTCTTTTGCCACTTCCTTAGTCTACCCAATAATAAGCTTATTCGCCCTTGATTTTCTCTTAAAATCCTTTTTAGCTTCATTGAGGATTTTCTTCATTTCTTCTATTGACATTACTAGACATAGATTGGAAAGTATGATTTCTCTCATTTGTTCATCCTCAGCTCTTGCATTTACTCTCTTCATTTCTAAGATTTCATATAGCTCTTTAGGTAACCCTTACATTATTTCTATGAGAGTCATATTGAAATTATTCAAATATTTAATTGTAGCTTCTTCAAGAGTTCTCTAACTAGCACTATAAAAAGTGCCATACCATTTAGAATTTTTTTTGAGATTAATATCCTTGATTAAAGATTTTTTCGCTTCCTCTACAGTCATACTTGATTTATCAGTTTTCACCTTTTTCTTGAATTTTTCTTAATCAAAGGGCTTGTCCTTAGAAAATTTTGATTCCTTTGTGCCCTTATGCTTGATTTCTCTTACTTCATCTGAATTAGTTTCTTCATCATCTTCAATAGCAACATAAAATCTTATGCTTTTATCCTTCTTCTTCTTTCCTTCTCTTTTAGATGTCTTGATTCGAGATTTTATAGGAATTGGTTTGTTTGTAGGACCAAATTAGGGTGCAAAGCTCCTTGTAGATCTAGATCTAGCAGAGGATGCTTCCGGACTAGCTGAATAACTTCTAGCAGGATCCCCTTTTTTATCTTGCTCTCTTTACTTCCTATATTTCCTCACTACTGCAACTGATATACCGATGCTTTCTATAAAAGCTTCAACTTCCCTTCTCACATTCTAGACTATCAAAGGCTTCTTTAGTTGGTTACGCACTTGCATATCCTTCTTTGTAAAGGTACCAAACCTTTCTTCTATCAAATCTCAAGGTTTGTTCAATAAGTGTTTGGCATAGAACTTGAATATGTGTTCTTCAATCTCATATCCTATAGGAATTATCCAAATTGTTCTAGGTTATGTTGCTTCCGTCAAAAATTGATCAATGTCAACCATGAAGCAAATAGTGTTATTATAATTTTCAACAATCGACTGAGGAATCCTTTTCCTATATTGCATTACACTCTGAAAAGTTTTTGAAGTAGCCTCAGATAGTAGTTTTCCTTGCTTTGATATCTCAAATTATGTATAAAATATCTCTAATTTGAACAACTACATGTGTGTGACTTTCCCATTGCACTTTATTAACTCTTTGAACTTCATTCATGAAGTAGAAGAATAGACAAAAAAGAATATTTCCATACTTGAAATAGTTCTTCTTGTCATTCTTGATTTTGCCAAGATTTTTAATTAGCTGGCTCCGGAGTAACTCAAATAAGTTATATTCTACATTTTCTTTGACCGTTTGATAAGATGCATAGATCACAGTACCGGATATAGAGTTATCCTGGTTGGAGTGATAGATTTTATATCCAATGACCATAAAAGAAAACTTTAAATCCAATTCAATGATATCATTAATTGTCATTGCTCTTTTGTCAAAATTGGAACCAGTTGCCTTAGTGACTGTTTGGTTCTTTAAAGCTTTTAATGTGGGAAACCCATCAGTTGAATTCAGACCAATAACAATGATTATAACTTCCCTTCTGATCTTGAAAGGCTAATTTAACCACATGAACTCAGCATGCACTTGACTTAGTCTGTACTGAACCCATTCATTTTCGTCGAACATGGGAAAATTCACAATTTGTGTGAATTTCTTCCCCTCCAAAGTCTTAAATTCAAGCTTTACATAGAAATATTCTCCCATAATGGGATTTTTGTATAAATTTAACAATTGGGAGTTTCCTAAGTCCTCAACATTCACATGAATGTATGCCCTAATGTCTTCAATGGACAAAACACCATATAAACTGAATAAAATGCACCTAATGGTGTTGTCTCAATGGATTCGAACGGGTTCCATTTGAATTTTGGGTGCGAACTATGTTTAATATCATCGACTATTAAAGCAACCATTTCCAAAAAATTCAAATTCATAATTTTTGCAGATAAATACCTGTTCACTGGATTAGGGTTTGTTTTCTGAATTGCCTTTAGACTTGTATCTCACCAAAAATTCTCACAGAGCTCTCCAAACTTCTTCTTCTCAAAGTTCAAAGTGAAAAATGAGGAATAGAAGTAACCTTATATCATTCTCACACCTAGAATTTTATCACATTAAATGTTCTTTCCCTAGATCTTTTGTATACCCTATTTTCATAGTCTATGAAATAAAATTCTTTTGCAGACCTTTAATTTTGCATAAATCTCATCCACAAATGTTCCCAAAAGATTTGTAGATTATTAACACAATTGTTGCAATTTACCACATTCTGGTACCAAGTACTGACAAGGGGTAAAAGATTTCCTTGAGAGATACCCCTAGGCCGGAGGCCTAAACCTAATTCCTGAAGGAATTTTTGGTACTAGATTCTGGTGTTGATTCATTTCCTCCATCAAAGGAACTCTTCTTCACCCATGTGATCTATATTTGATTCCTAATTTCATCCACAATAACTTTTCCTTTTCCCTTATAATCCTTTTGCATATTTTTCCCTTTGTTTACTAGACCTTTCCTGCTTCTACATAATCTTATAATGTGACCGGATTTTTTATAATTATAACACACAAAATTTCTTTGTCCATAATAGCTATTCCATTGAGATATTCTCTTGATCTTCACTAGTTAGAAATATGGCCAAATATATTGCAAGCATAACATCTGACATTTCTATTGAAAATTGTGTTTTTCATATTTTTGCATTCAGTTGACGTATGACCATACTTATTGCAACTGAAATACTGACCAGAAAATGATGGACCACTTGGATTGATTCTACATTTATATTGAGCAGCCATATTTCCTAGCCTAAATTTCCTTTGACCAGATCTAGAGGTTTCTCTTTTCTCATATCCAAGACCTTGCTTGTCACTTCCAATTTTCTAACTTTGAATCAATTCGTCAACCTTAGATGAGATAATCTTGAACTTTTCTGTGTATTCATTTATAGTAGCAAGTTCATCCTTGAGAATAATAATTTGTCTTTCAAGATCTTCTTCATTGTTTTTGGATTGTTGCAATTCAAGTTCCATCTGATTGAATTTGTTGCATTCATCAGACCTTTCTTTCAAGGACTAAGTAATATTCTCTTCATTCTTCTTTTTATCTTCAATATCCTTGGTCATCCTCATCACAATAGATTCCATCTCATGCTTTAGGAAAAAATTATCTCTAATGATCTTTTAACATTCTTTTGTCTTTTCCTTCAAGGCTTGACTTAGGTGTTTGTCTTCCATTGTTTTACTTTCTTTCTGCTTGATTTGAACACAAATTTCCTTTCTCTTTTCCCTGGACTTCTTGATTTGATCTTTCAATAATTTAATGAATTAATCAACATTCGTGAGGCTTTCTTGCACTTCTCTGACTTCATATTTGGACTGATCAAGATCATCTAGTGCTACCAAAAGTTATTGTTGAAGACTACCAGAATCAACTTAATCACCTTCTCGGATCTTCCCCAAGCTATTAAACTTCTTCTGAGGAGCTAGGATCTGATACCAATTTTTGGAATCAAGGAACACTGAGAGTGGGGGTGAATCAGTGTTCTATAAAATTTTACTTTACTAACTTGATCTTTAAACAACTTATATCATTGAACCAAAAGAAAGATGCAAGAACATAAGACAAGTAACCACAACACCATAACACAAGGATTTTTACCTAGAAACCCTATTAGGGAAAAAACCATGGTCGAGGTCAATCCACAATTTGAGTATACTCAATATAAGTGTTTACAAAAGGAATGCTCATGCATTCAAGCACACTACCTAGAGTTCACCGCTCAAATATAAAAGGATTTCTACCCAAAAGAAAACTCACTATCTTACAGTCACATCTAGAAAAAAATTGGAGTAGATGAACTATGAAATAGCATCTGCTAATGCCTAATTATAGTTTTGGTTAAGCACATTGTTTGCATTAATCACATTCTATTTGATTCTTCACTTTTTCTGCTTTAATTTAGATCACCAATCTTTGTTCTGCTCAAATGAAATTATGCACAATCGATCTATATTCCTTCTAAATCTTGCATCTTATCGCAACACATATCTAAATTATGTGAATGATCGGTTATATATATCTGCCACTAGAGATTAGAACAACTGCATGCCGGCTTAAACAAAATATAAAACGTGCACAAAATGTCGGTTCAATCCATAAACAATTATCAATGTGAATCAATGAATGTCAGCCAAAACATAGTGAGGATCCATAACAACATGTCTCAAACATGAAACACATTAAAAAATTATTCCTCGAAGATCCACAACATGCTACACTCATTTAGTTGGCCTTTATGAACTGTTAGACTGAAAATCAATACATCGGATCTTCTAACTTGCACACCAATCAATGTGAATCTAGATGATTCATAGATATTATAGTTCATACATCAAACTACCTTCCCTGAGATCCACAACATAAAATTATGACAGGAATTTACATATGATCCAATATACACAACCTTGTCAGATACCCTATTTTAACTTTGACAGATAATGCATTACTTCAATCTAACTTCTAGTATAAGAAATCACTAAGATGTGGATGGGATTACTGACTAGGGTTGCCATCAATGACAACATCAAATGAATTTTGTAGTGTCTCTTACCAATAAAACTTTCTTTCAGTTTTTTGCAACGTATATAAGGACACAAGAAAGAAGATGTGTTTTAGCTTCCTCTTGACCCTAACAAAGTTGAACCTAAAGCCCAAAATGGACTTGATGATGAGGAGATCTTGAGGATATTTGAAAGTTCTTAAGAATAAGAAGAACCTCAACCTAAATAATTAAGTAGGTCCATGAGATAGGAAACAACTTGATAGGTTTGGTTATTCATTGTTGGATTAAAATTGTATTTTTTATTTGATTGCTAATGTTCATAAGAAAAGGACTATGAAAGATGCTATTGGTATGAGTGGCCTAAAAATTCTTGTATAAAATCTATGGATGAAGAGATGGTTTCATTGAAGAAAAATGATACCTGGGATTTGGTGCCCTTTCTTCAAGGATGCAAAATCTGTTGGGAACACAAGGGTAGACAATTGAGAGGGGGGTGCGAATCAATTGTTCCAAAAATTATACTTATTAAACTTATTCTCAGATTTGATAATTAAACATGAAATAAAAAACCATCACCACATAAGAAACAAACATAACACCAAGAGTTTTGTGTGGAAACCCTATTAGAGGAAAAATCATGGTGGAGGTAAATCCACAAGTTTATACTCTATTAAAAGTATAGAAAATAGGGAATACAAATGCATTCAGGCACACTACCTAGAGATCATTGCTAAAATACAAAAAGGCTCACTACCGAAAGGAAGACACACTATCTTATAGTTACATTTGGATTACATCCATCCAAAATATCTTGAAATGATAAAATAGCATCTGCTAGTGCTCGATTATAGTTCTGGTTAAGCACATGTACACTCTTTCTTCTGCTCACTCTTCTTCACAATTTACTTCTACCTTCAAAATATTTTAACTTTATTCGCACATAGAACTCACACATCTTACTTCTTGGATGTCCCAAATGATATAAAAAATTGGTTATATATATCCACATCTAGGGATAATATCAACTAAATGTCGACCCAACAAAATATAAAATGTGTACAAACTGTCACCCCGAATTAATAAAAAATTATCAATGCGAATCAAATAGTGTTGGCCAAAACATAGTAGGGACCCAAAACAACACATCTCGAACACAAAACACCTTAAACAATTTTCCTTAAATATCCACAACATGCTACAATCACCCTGTCAGCCATGAACATAAAAAAACATGAACTCACAATGGAAAATCACCAATCACAAGCACAAAAATCAATGTGAACCAATAACATAGATAGAGCATGATCTAGAAACATCCATAAGAATCATGAAACACCATAGAAGCATTCACAACAACTCAGATTACTAGAATCATATCATCTTCTTTTAGGAACACCAACTAAAGCAACAAAACAACTATCAGAACACATATACTCATAACCTGATCAAATATTCATGTGAATCTCTAAATATTTTGGTGGATAAAATAGATATAGCTGAAAAAAAACCCTTTAATCTATAACCTGTCACCATCAATATAATGAACTATCCAACATACTGAACTTCACTACTTCATTGAAAACCTTCAACTGACCATTGACAACCTACAACCTATTTTATTACAATTTTCTCAATATCCTTGACATATATAGCCTTAAAGACATTAATTCTAATAGTGTTGACATCAATGAATACCACATATCAATAATCTCCAACAATCTCCCCCTTTGGCATTGATGGAAACACATGATGTGAAAAAAACCATCAATGAAATGTTCACTTAGCACTTTCTCCCCCTTAGGTTTTTGACTCTTTCATATTTTTTCACATGACTCTTCTCCCCCTTTGAAATCAATGACAAAGTTATACATTATCTCTCTCCACACAAGTTTTGAGCCACATATTTGAACATCTGAATACTCCCCTTGAGTAGCAGTCACCTCAACAACATCTCGAATCTCAAGATATGACTATGAAATGCATGGATTGATGCAAGTCATTGCATCTTAATTATGATTAGGAGGGGTAATCACCCCTAGCTTCCCGATGAGATACTCAAAATTATCCTTAAGAAAGGGCTTGGTAAAGATATATGTAATATGTTCCTTAGTATGAACATAGTCCAATCTGACTTTCTTTTCACTCACCTTGTCTCTCAAAATGTGAAACTTGATAGATATATGCTTGGTTTTTGAATGCAACACCTAATTCTTAGAAATTTTAATTGCACTTAAATTATCATAGACTATAGCGATAGGTTCATCATACACAACTTTGATATCTTTCAACATCTGATTCATCCACAATACTTGAGTACAATTGTTAGCAACAACAATGTATTTTGCCTCTGTAGTAGATAAAGAAATGGCATTCTACTTCTTACTTAACCATGAAATCAACCTCTTTCCCAAGAAAAATGCACCACCACTAGTACTCTTTTTGGCATCCAAATCTCCTACCTAATCAACATCAGTAAAAGAACTCAAATTAAGGTCATCATATTTAGGATATCATAGGCCAAAATCAAGTGTTCCCTTCAAGTACTTGAAAATCCACTTCATAGTTGTCACATGAGATTCTTTAGGATCAACTTGAAATATTGCAACAATGCATACAACATTCATGATATCAGGTCTAGTTTGAGTCAAATACAACAATCCACCAATCATAGATCTATATCTAGTCTAATTTGTCTTAGGAGAATCATCATTTTGAGTCAACTTACATTCGATCACCATAGGTGTACCAACTCGATTTCAATCTTCCATACCAAACTTCTTTAGCATTTCTTTCACATACTTGGACTGAGATATAAATATCCCTTTATCTAGCTGAGTAATTTGAAATCCCAAAAATAATTTCATTTCTCCAATCATAGACATCTCAAACTCACTTTGCATCTCATCAACAAATTTCATGCAAAAGCTATCATCTCCTCCAGAAATGATATCATCAACAAAGACTTCAACAATAAATCTTTATTATGATCAATCTTGAAATATGAATTACTATTAATAGTATCTTTATTAAATCCAAGCTTCAAAAAATAATTTTCCAATGTAGCATACCATGCTCTTGGGGCTTGCTTAATTCCATACAATGCTTTCTTCAATCAGAAAACCATATCTCCCTGATCAATCAATTGAAATCCATTAGGTTGCTCAATATACACCTCTTCATCCAGTTCACCATTTAGAAATGTTGACTTGATATCCATTTGATAAAACTCAAAGTTTTTATAAGAAGTGTAGGAAATAAATAGTCTCATAGCTTCAATCTTAGCAACAGGAGAAAATTTTTCTTCAAAGTCGATTCCTTCCATCTGAGAATATCCTTTACACACTAGTCTTGCTTTTTTTCTGACAACTTCACCTTTCTCGTTTAGTTTATTTTGAAAGACCCATTTAGTTCCAATTACATTTTTGTGCTTAGGTCTAGGAACACGAGTCCATGTATCGTTCTTCTCAAATTTCTGTAATTCTTCTTTCATTTCTTCCTCCCAATGTTCATCTTTGCATGCTTTAGTTAGACTATTAGGCTCAGTCTTCGAAATCAAAAAATAATCTTTTGCAATTATTCTCCTAGTTTGAACACATTTGTTCTTATCACCTATAATCTGGTATTTTGAATGACTTATTCTTACATACCTTGGAGTCTTAGGATCTTGAACTTCAGGCTCTTGTGATCTTGATTTTTCACTTTCACTAGTTTCTTCCTCTTGATTTTCATGATTCATCAGAATGATTTGAATTTTCTTTCCTTTATTTGAACTATCATTCTGATCATCATAATCATATCCATAGGCTCTGGATGGTCTAAATGTGTCTTCATCAAACTTTACACCAACACTTTCAATTACTTTCCTCAATCTCTTATTGTAGCATCGATATGATTTACTTTTAGTAGAATAACCAAGAAATATTCCTTCATCGCTTAAGCATCAAACTTTCCTATATCTTCATCTCTTTTGATATAACATTTGCTTCCAAATATTTTGAAGTATCTAATAGTAGGCTTATGACCAAACCATAGATCATAAGGAGTGTTACCAATATTATCTTTGACATATACCCAGTTGAGAGTATAAATGGTAGTACTCACAACTTCTCTCCAGTAGATATGAAGAACATTTCCTTCCAGCATTAGAGTCCTAGCAGGTTTTTGTTTTTTTTTGTTCTTCCTTTCAACAACTCCATTTTGCTGAGGGGTCCATAGAGATGATCATTGTCTCTCTATCCCATGCTTCTCATAGAAATAACTAAACTCGTCAAAAGTGAATTCACCAGCTCTATCTGATCTCAGACATTTAATCTTTAGACCTATCTCTGTCTCAACCATAGCCTTGAAAATCTTGAATTTATCTAGAGCTTCAAATTTTTATTTTAAGAAAGTGACCCACATCAATCTAGAATAATCATCAATAAGTGACATGAAATACCTGTCTCCTTGTAAAATTTTGATTCTAGAAGGACCACACAAGCTAGTATGCACAAGTTTTGGAATACTTCATTTGAACAATAAAATTTGCTTCTGAATGAGACTATTTTTCTTTCCTTACTGGCATTCCTTGCATATAGTTTAGTAGGTTTTATAAACTTAGGAAGATCTCTCACTACCTAGGTAGAACTTATCTTGATAATATTATCAAATTCTAACTGACACAATACTCTATGCCACAACAAACTTTCATCAACTTGAGCAATCCGACAACTTCTACTAGCAATACTTAGATGAAAGATATTACCCTTTTTTTTGTATCGGATGCAATCATATTTCCAGAACTCCCTAATATTTTACACTTTCCATCCTTGAATTGAAGATTACATCCCTTGTCAACCATCTATCAAACACTTAAAAGATTATTCTTAAAAACTTCCACATATAACACATCATCAGTATTATGCTTACCATCAAAATAAATGGATCATCTGCCACGGATTACACCAGCTTTGTCATCACCAAATCTTACAACACCACCATCATACTTTTCCAAAATCACAAATTTAATTTTATCACCTATCATGTGATGAGAGCATCCACTATCAATCACCCATTCATCTTTTTCTTCAACTTGAGAAGCTAGAGATTTCTCCACATTCATGTAACTAGTAGATTCAATAGCTATAAGATTAATTTCCTTCATAGCAATAAATACAAATTCATCCTCACTTACATTCCCTTTATCAGATTCATCATCTATCACAGCTTCATCAACATCAAAATAACACTTTCTCTAAAATATAGGCTTGTTAGATCTTGTCTTGGGAACTCTTTCAAGACACCTTGAGGAAAAATGACCTATCTTGTTGCAAGAAAAAAATTGAAGAGAAAATTTCCCATTATACTTACCTTCTCCTTTGGCTACTCTCTTGACAAGAAGTGCTTTAAGTTCATCTAGCTTTATCTCTTCTTCTTCAATCTCTCTCATTTCTTGCTCATATTTGGAAATTTTTCTAGAAATTTTTTCTCTCGAATCATATCTATGCTTGTATTTCCTGGATACAGTAGCTTTGAATGCATATTTTATCTTAGGAAGATATTCACCAAACTCACTTGACTCAAAAGAAGCAAGCTTACCAATCAACATGTCTCTTGTTACATTTGTCACAGTTCGGATTCCCTCAATAGCAACAACTTTGTGTTTGTATGTAGGAGGCAAGGATCTGAGCACTTTAGTAACAATCTTTGATTCTTCCAATGTTCCACCAACACATTTGATACTACCCACAAGTTCATTCACTCTCTACATAAAATATGTATTGTTCTCATCTTCTCCCATTCTTAGTGTTTCATATTTCCCTTTCAGGCTCTGCAACTTACCAATCTTCACATGAGTATCACCTTCATACAAGGTTTCCAACTTTTTCCAGATCTCAAAAGCATCCTTCAGGTCCATTACATTTGTCATTTAGAAATCAGTTAGAGCACTCAACAATGCTTCCTTAGCCCTGATATTATACTCGAATTCCTTAATCTCACTTGTAGTAGAAGGACCATTCTAAGGGATGGTATATCTATTCTTTGTAATTGTCCAGTAGGGTTCACCAATGCATCTCAAATTACACTTCATTCAAGCCTTCCATAGAGAATAATTTGTTCCATCAAATCTCATACTATCTTTCTTATATGTCTCCATCCCAAATCACCTCAAGCGATCAAGCTTCTCCATAGGAACCTACTCTGATACCAATTATTGGAAACATAAGGGTAGACAACTGAGAGGGGGGGTGAATCATTTGTCCTAAAAATTATACTTATTAAACTTATTCTCTGATCTGGTAATTAAAAATGAAAGAAAAAACCATCACCATATCGGAAACAGACATAACACCAAGATTTTTGTGTGGAAACCCTGTTAGGGGTAAAACCATGGTGGAGGTTAATCCACAAGATTATACTCCATTAAAGTACAAAATATAGGGAATGCACATGCATTCAAGCACACTACCTAGAGATCACTACTCAAATAAAAAAAGTCTTACTGCTAAGAGGAAGACACACTATCTTATAGTTGCATTCAGATTAGATCCATACGAGAGATATTGAATTGAGAAAATTGCATCTACTAATGCCTGATTACAATTTTGATTAAGCACATGTACACTCTTTCTTTTTCTTACTCTTCTTCACACTTTACTTCTACCTTCGAAAGATTTGAACTTTATTCGCACATAACACTTGCATATCTTACTTCTTGCATGTCCCAAATGATATAAACAATCGGTCATATATATCTGTATCTAGGGATAATAACAACTATGTGTCGGCCCAAAAAAATATAGAATGTGTACAAACTGTCGACCCAAATTAATAAACAATTATCAATGTGAATAAAATAGCATCCACCAGAATATAGTAGGGACCCAAAACAACACATCTCGAAAAAAAAAACATTTAAAAAATTCCTCGAAGATCCACAACACGCTACAATCACCCTGGCAGTCATGAACAAAAAAACATTAACTCACAGCAGAAAATCACCAATCGCAAGCACAACAATCAATGAAACCAATAACACAAATAGAGAATGATCTAGAAACATCCACAAGAATCATGAAACACCACAGAAGAATTCACAACAACTGAGATTACTAGAATCATATCATCTTCTTTTAGGAACACCAACTAAAGCAACAAAACAACTATCAAAACACACATACTCACAACTTGATCAAATCTTCATGTGAACCTCTAAAAATTTCGGTGGATAAACTAGATATGCGTGACAACAAACCACTTAATCCACAACTTGTCACCATAAATATGCTAAACTATCCAACATACTGAACTTCACTACTTCACCGACAACCTTCAAATTACCACTAACAACCTGCAACTTATTTTATTATAGTTTTCTCAATATCCTTGACATATACAACCTTAAAGACATTAATGGTAATAGTGTTGAAATCAATGACAACCACATATCAGCAATATCCAACAAAACCATTTGTTTGAAATGGGTGTTCAAGAAGAAATTTGGTCTTGATGATAGTGCTTTGAAGGATAAAGAAAGATTGGTTGTGAAGGGTTATTCACAAGTGGAGGGGATAGATTATGGCGAGATATTCTCTCTTGTTGCAAAATTGGCATATATTCAGTTCTTGTTATCAGTAGTAGCTACATATGGTTTAGAAGTGGATAAGATGGATGTGAAAACAAACTTCCTTCATGATTTAGGGCACCTTTAAATTTGCAAAATTTTAAGTTCCCATGTTAAAAAAGTTGATTTGCACACACAGAAGTGCCCTTGAAAATAATGCCCCAATGACCTACTTTGGAAGGTCATAATGTAGAGATAGTTGATTTTCATATCAAATACTTTGGTGGGTATACTCATTTGAAATATGTGAAAATTTATGTTAGTTTTCATCCCCCTATGATGAATTTTGAAAAGGTTTTGAGACACAAAGTTGGAGGGTTCTTGGACTATTTTGTTGTTTATGAACTCTCAATTCTACGAAGTGGCCTCCTGTTTAGACTGATATTTCAGAGTTTGATGATCGTCAAGATAGATGGATTGATTCTTTTCATTTCCCTCACATTTATTTTCTCCCTGGTTCGGTTTCATATTTTCATGATCATATTTGATAATTTTACCAAGTCAAAAGCAAATCTAGTTTGTTCTGATTTTACATCTGCACTTTCAAAATGTTTCAAGGTCAAGTTTGACCCTTAATATCTCAAGGAGAATGATGATTGAAGGAAATCCCTTTTGCACATATACTCAATGGGCCTAAATTATTTATTCTCTCTGGTGGTAGCTTCCCAAGAGGTGATTTAGTATTTTTTCCAAGTGGTGACTTGGTGTGCTCAAGTTGGTTTTTTGATGTGTGCAGTTGCAAAAAAGTTTGACTAAGCGACTTTGAATTTTAGTATCTTGCACCTCAGGATGAATTTTACCAAGCCATTTGTTAGAATGAATTCCTGAATCAAATGTCTACATGCTTTCTCAATTTTAGGCTCCTAGGATGAGTTTTGATGGGTTAATTAATGTTGTGTTGACTACGACAGGGCCAAAATTGGTGTTCTGAAAATTTTTAAATTTTGAAAATCTAAGGAAAAGACATTTCTTTTTTTGGTTTTAAAACTTCTATAGATCCATTTTCATCAAAAATGGAGGTCATTTGATACGTTATTTTAATGTATTTTGGGTGCAATGAACACGTCCTAGCGCCAATTTACAAAGGAGGTCCTAGAAATCTTTGAGCAATGTAGTTTTTGAGGAAATGGGTTTTCTCTAAATAATTAGTAATGTCCCTATGAAAATTTTCAGAGTTCCAGGTGGCACCATTTGTGTGCACTGAAATATTGTCGTTTGGCCTACAAGCGTAATTAAAATTTGTAATTTTTCTAATGTTTCACATGTTAATATTTAAAATATTGTGCATTTGTAAAAGAGGAATTTAGGGAAATATGAAATGTATTTCAAATGTTTTGGAGGGAAAGAAAGTTTAATTCTTTCTTTTGATTAGTTTAGAGGTGGCTTTCATGACTTTCAAGTTGCAGAACAAAACTCATCGCCCATCACTAGTTTGAAGTAAAAATGAAGAAAAAAATCAGAGATGCAATGATTTATAGTGATGAGTCTTCAGTTGGGAAGGTCAATTAAAGCTTTTGTACCAAAAGACAAATTTTAATAATTTTTCAAAGCTCTCTCAAAGGTATCGTGTGTCACAATTTTGAGTCTAGAATGCAAAAAAAATTAGCGATGAGTAGTGGCTACTGTGTCCATCGCACATCATTGTTTGGTGTCACCATTTCCATATTGAATCAGTGATGAAGTGATGTTCAATCACACATCAGTGATTTTAGCTTCTTTTTCTCCTCATATCAGAGATATACGATGGAGGCCTAGTAAAGGTATGTGAATGTAAAATTAAAAGAATGTGGTTTGGATATGGATTTTATATTTGTTTTGATCACTATGGACATTTGTATGTTGCAGCCAACTTTTATGAAAATGTAGAAAAGTGAAGGGTTGAATAATTTCACTCATCGTTGTTTGAAAGCTTGTTTTCCCTAATGCATTTGAGATGGAGTGATGACTTCACTCATCGTTGTTTGTAAACCTCTTTTCTAAAATGTATCAATGAAGTTCAATGGTATTTCTTGTGAGAAAATTTTTCACAAATAAAATAAAGTTTTATTTGTTGCGGTGAAAAGTGGTTGGAGAATAAATTATTGGGGGAAGGTAAAATGCATTGCATGGGTAAATGATTTTTTCCTGATAAAGTGAAATAAAATAAAAAAAATTGTTGTTGGGTATTAACATGTAAAAATGTAAAATGTGCTTCCTATTGCGTATTTCCAATTGATGTCTCTATTTTCACATTTTATCAGCGATGTGCAATAAAAGCCTGGGAGGTGTGGAGTAAATGGTGGTGTGACCATGAATAAAAATCCCATGGAAGTTTTTTAAATATTGTTCAAATGATGGGAAATAATTAAAATTTGAGATGCACAGGTAAATATTTCTATAGTGCCCAATAAAAAATTAAAATCTCACATTTTAAAAAATAATCTTTCTTTGTTGGAAATAAAATGAAAGATGCACGGGTCACATAGCTTGATAAAATGAATTAAAGTATTCACTTTATTAAACACAAATTTTTAAATGTGAAGGGGCAAGTAAAGTGTAAAACACAAATGAGATAAGAGGCATTCTTTTGTTGGTAGTAAAAGGTAATTGTATAAGTGAAAATGTCGATTTTATAGCTAGGGTTTTATACAACAGATGAAGAATGGCTCACAGAGGAAATTTTATTCTTTTACAAATAAGATATTTTTCAAATGCAAGTAATGGTGAATGAAGAAAATGATGGCTCTTCAAGAGTGGAATATTTTTCTATTGCAAATGATTGATGAAGTGATAATGCAAGTGCAGATGGGATTTTTCTTCAAGCGGTGGGAAATTACTGATCTATGGCCCTAAATGTACTAGATGTCTTTGGGAGATCTTCACTTGGGGTTTTTGTTTTTCTGTAAGTGCATATTTTATATTTTAGAGAAGGTTGTTCATAGTTTGGTCTCACGGGAATACATTTGTAATAGGGTTTGAAATGTATAGTGTTGATTCTAGGTTTCTAAAGTTTTCTAAGTTTTTTAATAAAAAATGTAATTGCAGCAATGCCATGTTGGATGAATAAATGAGAAGATATTCTGGGCCAATTTTCTCAGTTGTAGACATTGCATAAATTTTGAATATAATAAAATTGTTAGAGTAAAGGTTTTAACTTAATTGTGTTAATTAAGTTACCTCTATTCCTCTCTTAAGATTTCACTTTAGTTTGCATATTGTGACATTTAATAATTATATTAATTATTAAATGTCTACCTATTAGGGTTAGTTTTATGGTTGCACAATCTCCTTTTATAGGGATTTATCATTGTATTTTATTTACTCTCTTTGATTAATAAATTTTCATCTTTCAGAGCACCCTTTATTTTTTGTCTCCATCTCTTCTTTATTTGATAGGTTATTTGCATACAGGTGATCTTTGGGGTCTGTGAAGTTGGATTTCACAACTTCTACATGGTATTAGAGCTCTAGACTTGTTGCTTCTTGTTCATCTTTTGAAGGCTTTTGGAGCTTCGAGGGTTTGGAGTTTTTCCTTTTTTATCTAGGGCATACATGTTTGATCAGAGGACTTTGGGCTAAAATAAACCTTGTCATTGAGTTCACAACACCCAAAAACCCCTAAATTGACTATTCATTCGTCCATTTTCGACACAGTCAACCGAAGAGGCAAAACAAATTTTCCCCAAGGGCGTATGACCACAGGGCACACCTACCGATGCAAAAATAATAAATAAATAAAACCAATTTTATAAAAGTACTTGTAGTATATTTGGAGGGCACTACCCAGCAGCCATCGGTCGGCCACTAGGTGACCACCCTCCCACCATCAGGCTACCACTTCCGTCTATCGACCTCCCATGCACCACCACCAAAATTTGGGCCCCCTCAGAATTTGAAAATGATCTTATTAAGGACCGGGAGCTTTGGTTCCAACCACCATCTACCATCCCCTGGTCTTCCATGTGACCAAGGGCCTATTTTTTTAGCCCCTGAGGGCTCTAGAGGCCATATTGAGCAATTTGAGGTTGTTTTCACCAAAGCGAGCATATTTTTTGCATACAATCTTCATTTTTCAAAAACAATATATCACTAGAAAGATGGTTCCGGGTACTATCCAGTGGTGCTGGTGTATTCTTTTGGGTTTTTTGTTTTGATGATTTATTTTCCAGTCAAAGTTAAAAGATTATTTCTGCACTTCGAAGGGCACAAATTTTGTGTCTGGGATCTATGTTGTGCAAATGGATAGGAATCTGAAAGCCAGTTCAGTGATCTACACAATTATTACTTATTTTACTAGATTTTTCACCAACTATATTTTATTCAGCCTTTTGTGTTTTCATAGTTTGCTTAATTACTTGGGCATTCTGGCACTTGGGAACCTCCTATTTGAGTCATTAGGCTCTATTTCATTTGATTTGCATGCAATAAGGTCATTTTTCTCATATTGTTTCATTTGAAGAGTTATCATAGGTTTTTCTACTCACCCTTCAATTGTAGTTTCGGAATGGGGTAATTATGAGTCATGGGCAAAGGGCATACTTACACATTATAAGTGGCTTAATATTTTTCCTTATTTGTATGATCTCATACCTAAACCAACCACTTCACATGGAAAATTAGCTTCAGATATCATTAGAGATCACATAGTAGGACTTATGTTGTCTAGTGTTGATAATGAAACTGTGTAGGCTATATCAGACATTTTGTGTCCCCGCCCACTTTGGACACATCTTTGGGAGATCTATAGAGACCCCAATCTCTCTCCATTCCTAGAGGATCCTACTTTAGATTGTCTCTTACCCTTTTCTTGGTGAGTGAATACACCCTTTGATCATGATACTTTAGAGAAGCTTCAGTATTTAGACACCCTTACATGTTCTGATGGATCATAGGCTTGTCTCATAGTTCCTACTCTTCAAATTGAGACTTCATCAACATCACCTATTGTTCCTAATTCAGTGCAACAAGGCATCATTCATCTTCCAACCATAGCTACTTTGGACTCTTATGTTGCAGACATATCTTTCTTGTTTGTGGAGTCATATATTGTAGATTTGGAGGATTATTTTGAGGACATTCATCTCCTCTACCTTGACAATCAGGTTATCACTGTACTCTCACCATTATCAGTGCATTCAAAGGCTTCATTTCAAGATTCTCGACATTAGTTTGGATTTGAAATCATTTGTTTTAGTTCAGACAAAAATATTCTTCAACATCCTATCATGGCACACATCTTGAGACAGATTGGTTCATCACTCTTCACAGGGCTTCTTCGAAGTCATCCTTTGGATTTTTTTCACCCAAAGGGGAGGAATATCATTTTCCCCTTCAAGATCTGCTTTTATATTCTACATCAGACTTTTTCCATTGCGACATAAGTTTCTTCATTGTGGGGGGGCCTTCTTGTCTCTTTCTATCTCTCCTATGGAGACCATTGTACATGTACTTATATGATAGAATTTTTCTATGGGGGGTATCATGTAATCCACCTCCTATCCTTCTTTTATTTTTGCATTGCATTCCTTTCTTTGCATTCTATTTTGGGGAGGAGTTTTTTTCCCACTAGGTTTTCTCTTTTACCTTGTTTCCTTTAGTTTGCATTGCATTTGTAAATGAGTACTTGATCATGCCTAGTTGTCGGGACCCATTTTTACTTTCATGCATTGTAGTTACTTTTTATTTCTAGCACATGTTTTTAGCTGCACTCTTGCTCATCTTAAGGGGGTGTTAGAGTAAAGGTTTTAACTTAATTATGCTAATTAAGTTACCTTTATTCCGCTCTTAAGATTTCACTTTGTTTTGCATATTGTGGCATTTAATAGTAATATTAATTATTAAATGTCTACCTATTAGGGTTAATTTTAGGGTTGAGCAATATCCTTTTATAAGGATTTATCATTGTATTTTATTTACTCTCTTTGTTTAATATATTTTCAGCTTTCATAGCACCCTTTCTTTTTTGTCTCCATCTCTTCTTTCTGTGACAAGTTATTTGCATGCAGGTGATCTTCGTGGTCTGTGATGTTGGATTTCACAACTTATATAGAAATCAAAGGTTTCTATAGTTCATCTTCTTGTATTTCTATGATTTTTTTTTCATTTTTATTACTCTTTTTCAAGGAGTAAGTTAAATTGTATTGACAAGAATGAATATTTGTGCAACTGTATGCTTGGATCAATAAAGTATGACTGGTTTGGTTTCTAGTATCAAATTTGTATTGCATCATTTGATAGGCATAGTTATGATAGATTGAATTTTGTAATGAGTTTTAAATTTCATGGTTTAGGTGAATCCACCCTAGAATATGGCACTGGTGTCTTGAAGTTGCAATTTCTTGACATTGTTTATGAGAAGCTACAATTTTAAATCAATTTTTCTTATCTATCTTGGTATCATTGTGTGTGTAATTCAATGAATATGATATCTCATGTTTAATATGTACACTTCCATGAAGTTTAGCCAAAGATTTAGAGTATTGTGCCTATTAAGCATTTAAAGGAGAATCATTTGTTTACTTTGTGTTTGATACTTTGGCATACACGTATTTGAAAGCACATTGTTGGGATCACACTCCCTTTTTTAAGAAAGCTTGAAGTGTATGGGAGAAAAGGTTGTATATCAATCTCTTGTTCATTTTCCATTTACCTTGAAGATTCTTGAGCATGAGGGTTGGCTACCCTTTAGAGGATTTTAAGGTTCTGCTGGAAAAATAACCAACACTGATGATTTGGAGGAGGAAATATATATGTCA
Source organism: Sequoiadendron giganteum (assembly GCA_007115665.2). Classification (NCBI taxonomy): domain Eukaryota; kingdom Viridiplantae; phylum Streptophyta; class Pinopsida; order Cupressales; family Cupressaceae; genus Sequoiadendron; species Sequoiadendron giganteum. The sequence goes on along the minus strand of CM021102.1, from coordinate 750,617,877 downwards.
CAACCTAAATAATATGGGTTAAAGGTAAAGAGAATATGGCACACACAAGTTGAAAAATTTCTAGTATGGTCTTAAGAAATCTCCTAGGATGTGGTACCAAAAAATTGACACCTTTCTACTAAGTTTGGAATTAATGAGATCTAAATCAAATCAATATGTTGACTACAAAACTATTAATGATCATTTTCTCATCATTGCATTGTAGATGATATGTTATTTTTTGGGAAAGATTAAAGTTTGATTTCAGATTTAAATTCTCATTTGTCATCATAGTTTGAAATGAAGCTAACAGACATATTTGGTTAAGCTAGAGTAAGTATGTGAATGTAGTGTTGGAGAGATTTAGTATGACAACTTGCAAATAATTAGTGGTATCTATATTGCAAGTAATGAAGCTTTCCATAGAGGATTTCTAAAAGTATCATTTTTTTTTATGAATAGGCAATTATCTATATTAATATAAAGATAAAAATTAAAATTAAAAAAAAAAGGGGTGGGTGGTAAGAAGGCACACCCCGAAAGTCACATGGGTAGAGCCCAGAAAAGCCAAAAAATCTGATCACATGGGCCTAGCCCAAAAGTCTAAAAGTAGGAAGTAAAAATAAGTAATCATGTGGCCAAAGTAGTGCCAGTATAGCCTAGGGGATCCCTGTCATCCAGATTTTTCCCCCATGCATTAGCGAGATTTGGAGTGACGTCAGGAGGAGCACCCCAACCATCATCATCTTTATCTTTATAGTTATCTTTTTCCTCATGCTAGGGTGAGATTGCAAGATCCGACCATGGAAAACTGTTACCACTAGCGGGTGAGCCAGAGCTAGAAGCAGGAGGAGCATCAAAGGGCCACCCAGAACCACCACCACCGCTCCCTGTAGCACCACCAGAGGGCCAGCCCCGACCAGGTCATGACATAGGAGAACAAGCCCACCTGGGAGGCCGGGAATCTCACCGAGCAGGAGGCTAGGAGTGGGAACGCACCGAATCATTCCACTTCTGGCCCTGAGAGGGTGACCGGCCATGGGAGGATGAAGGTGAATCTGGAAGCTAAGCCATAGTACAAGGGGCATTTCCCTAGTGGTCTAGGAGGACCTATAGGTGAGCCACCTCTAGTGCAACCTTGTTGGCTTGCACCTAAATCTATAGGAGAAAATTAGAATAAATAACTGCTTTAGCATAAATAGAGACATTAAAATCCAAATGAGAATGAGAAAATATGCAACATTTATGTCTTTCTAGATATTGAAGAGGATTGACACCCTAAAAGTGTGCCAAAGTTGGGTGAACTTAGCCAGAATTCTAGGTAGGTCCCCCAACAGAACCATATGTGAAGAGAAGGGTTCCGGTCGAAAAAGCCAAAAAAAATCATGAATCCAAGTCCAGAGTTGTTGAGCTCTAGAAAAAAACCAAACAAAATTCTTAAAGCTTTTAGATTGCCCACAAAAAGGGTAGCGAGGGTCAGGAACCCCCAAATGAACAAGTTGAGAACCCACAAGAAAGCCTTGGAAAAGAATACACCAAGCAAAGTGGGCCAGCTTCGGATTAACACTTGCATACCAAGTGGCATCAAACTTCTTATGCCAAGTATGGGCAGAGGATATAAAAATCCACCTCTGGTTCAAAGTACTGATCATAAGAAAATTGGGCGAAAGCCAACTGTAACCAAGCCATGACTTGTAGCCCCTGAGAGGGGTGTCTGTAAACCATTTATAGTCTCTCCACCAAGGTTTGTGCCCATGAATGTCAACTTTATGAAGCATATCTATTGGAATGGCGCTCACTAGCCCGTCAAAGGTAGAACGGTCTTGGTATTGAAGACTATACTGGGCTTTAAAAGCATCCCACTACAAAAGACACATAGTGGGTTTGTGAAAAAGTTGATGCAGGGTTTGAATGTGCTTTTTGTGAAATCTAAGGGCCTTGAGCCATGGTGACTTGGCTAAGGGCTGACCATTTTGAACCAGAAGAGGAGACCACCATAAGTTTTGCTAGTTGATGGAAAGCCCATCATAAAATCTAGCCCCGACCCATTGAAGCCATAGTTTAACAGTTTCCTAGGAGCGCCAGATGCTCTTGGCCACAAAGGAACCAACAATTTGAACCGGCTCCCTCATAACCAAGAGGGTTTGGAGACCAATTCCTTTCCAAGTGGGTCTGTGAATAGGAAAACTAGACTAAATACAACGTCTAAGGAGAATTTTCCAGGCTTCATCTTCGACAAGAGCTTGGATAATCCATTTGACATAGAGATCAGTCCCTTGCCATTGAATGGAGAGTTGCCCAAGTCCTCCAGAGTCTCTAGGGAGACAACAATACTCCCAAGCAACCCGATGAAAACCTTTGTGGGTTTCAGAGGAGGCCCATAAAAAATCTTGAAGCAATTTTTAAAGCCCACTGTAGGTAGATTTTGAAGGAGCCCAATAGGAAGAGTACTAGACATGAGTGGCTACCAAAATTTAAGAGAAAACCTAGAATTTACCAGCCAATGAGAGACATAGTAATCCAATAGGCCAGCTTCTACTCAACCCTGGAGAGCACGACTTGCCAAAGCTCATGAGGGGAAGCCTAAAAGGTGAAGGGATACCCAAAAAATTAAAGATTTCTCCCTACCCAATCCATTTCCAATTATAAGTTTGGAGCCACGTAGGAGTGGGAAGCACTAATTGTCTATAGAATAAGGTCTTCTTCCATTGAATTTCAGAACTGGAGGCAAGACAAAAAGTATCAAGACAATCAAGGGCAACAATGATGGATTCCTCATCTTCCAAGAGAGAGAAAATAATCATCCATAAAGTGGCCATTGACAAGCTGCTCCTAGGAGTCTAGGAGAGAGATCCCTTTAACATGTTGTTGAGAGACAACATGGCCTAGAAGATAGCCAAATCCTTTAGTAGCCAACACATACAATGAAGGGGCAAGAGGCCACCCCTGCAAAATGGAATGAAAAAGACCAAAAACAGAAGACTGGGGGCCATTAATGGAAATGCAAGTTGAAGCATTAGAAAAAATCATACAAATAGACTGAATAAAGTTGGGTCCAAATCCCAAGGCCTGCAACATCCGAAGAATGAAAGGCCATTCAATGCGGTCATAGGCTTTGGAAAAATTAATTTTAATGAACACCGCTTTCTGGTTTGACCATCGAGCCCACTCCATGCCTTCTCAAACAACAATAATATTATCCAGAATAACCTGGATTTAATGAAGCCAGTCTGCTCAGGGCAAACAACTTGAGGCAAGAGGTGGCAAATTTTTTAGAGGCAGGGCTTTGGTAATGATTTTGTAGGAAACATTGAGAAGCGTGATGGGCCTCTAGTTCCAAATATCCTCCAGATCCCTAGGCTTAGGTATGAATTTTATATTGCCTTTTTTTATTAAATTTCCTAGAGAGATGGTTTGAAAGGATTCAAGATAAACATGATGCAAATCACTCCCAAATCAGTCTCAAAGAGCTTTATAAAATTCACAAGGGATGCCATCAATCCCAGGAGCCTTTTCATTGGCCATAGATGAAAGGACTTCCTTGAGATCATCAATTTTTAACAATTGATCACAAAAATTAATCTGGGCTGAAGAAATCCTATGTGGCACAACAACAAGGCAGTCCTGAAGGGATTGCTAATGTGCAAGCGTGGAGTTCTGAGTAGTGAAAACCTCTTCATAGTGACACATAAAGGCCTAGAGAATTTCAAGTAGCTCAGAGAGAACGTGGTTACCATCTTTTATTTCTTTGATACTTGGGGATGAGTACCAAGCATGAAGAGCCAAAAAAAACTCTTTGGAGGCACGATCACCAATTTTAAGCTAGGGAAGTTGACCTTTGATTTGAGTGCCTCTGGCAATATAAGCATTAGCCACTTTCTTTTGCTGCCTTAAATCTGCCACGTTGACTTGATGTGATGGGGAGAAAGGACTTGTCACCAAAGCCTCCATAGCAGTACACAAGTCAATTGGTGGCCTCATAAGATTGCCGATGAAAGATAGCGAACTGGCGCCCATAAATATGCAAGAAACATGTAGTATGAATGATGGCATAATTCCAACAAGCAATCCAGCCTATATGGCTAGGTAGCCTACACTCCAAATTCCACACCCAGTGAATGTGGACCAGGGTGGCCTTATGAAAAAGCAAATATGTGTTAAAAAAAAATTGGGTCTTACACGTGCAGGGCTGAGGAGACGCCCATTCAATGTGAAATTGAATTGGGAAGTGAATAGAAAGAGTCACATCAACTAATGAATTTAATGGAAAGGAAAAACTAGTAAAGGAAAGAAAGGTTTGAGTCAAGATCATGGCACGATAAAGGAATTTAAGGACTCTATCAGAACCAACCATGTAGTTACACCAAGTGTGCCAGAGAGAATGAGAATGGAAACCCATATTGGGATCAAAAAGCCCCAATTTATTGTGCATATAAAACCACGCATCCCTTTTTCCCACAGCCCAACAAAAAGGAAAGTTTCCATCCTTGTCATATGCTATCTCCACCATATTGAGATTCCCACAGAGCAACCAGCTGGCAACTCGCAGAGAATCAGCAATCCAACACCAAAGCAGGCAGCGCTCCATGACATCATTAGAAGCATAAACATTAATAATCCCGAAGGAATGATTCTTAATATTGAGAAGAACCCCTACCACCCACTAGGAGGGGTCAACCCCATGGTCCACCATGCATGAATGCAATCATGGGGCCAAAAGAGTGGCAGCTCCACCATGACCAGCTTCATGCAAAGTGCAAAATATAGTACTGGCTGACCAAATAGAGCGACAAGCGAAGCAAGCAAAAAACCTAAAATTTTAACTTCCTAGAGACAAAGCACTTCAATCCATGAGTATTTTTGCAAATTATTCCTAATAGAATACTTCCTAGAGAGGTTAGTTAGACCTTGGACATTCCATGAAATAAAATTCATTGATGAAAATCTTTCATATTTGCAGAATATAGGTCCTCTTCAACCAGGGAAGAGAAGCTATTCTTCAAAAAATATTGTGGAACAGAACCAAGATGAATAGAAGGAGAAAACCTCCAATTTTTGGGCACATATTCTCCTTCTTTCGATAGCGGAGATGGGCTACAAGACCATCGTTGAGCTCTTGATGTGGAAGAAAAATCCGGTTGAGCACACAAAACAATCATAGGCCAAGGCGTGGCCTTTGACTTGGGTTTTACAAGAATAGAAGTGGCTCTTGAGGGAGGATCTGTCCCCTTCTCTGAAGGGTTTGAAACCATTTTGGTTGTTTCAGGAGCCTTGGGAGGTGACCCAAAACTAGATGACTTATTTTTCTGATTTGAAACCATAGTCCAATTTGTTTTGGCCTTAGCAGAAGGCTCTACCTGACGAGGCTTTTCAACATCCCATGACTGTGAAGATGTATGAGGAACTATCAAATGGCATTCCTTAATCTTGTGGTCAGTTGACTGGCACTGATAGCATGTGTTGGGTAGATTGAAATATGTGACTTTCTAGGTGTGTCTAATAATACCAATTTGAATGTCTACAGACTCTTTCAAATCCTTGGATAAATCAACTTCCACACAAACCCTCTTTTATGGATGGGCTTGGAAGAACCTATCAAGTTCGATACAAACAACCCTGCCCAAAGAGGAAGCAATATGGTTTACGAAGGGCATGCATGGTAGAGGTAACCTGAGAAACTCAATCCAGACTAGGACATGCATTTCGGTGTCATCTGAGATAGAAAAATCCCAAGTCCATGCCTGGAAAACCAACAAGGAGGACCTAACATACCAAGGTCCATGACCCAAAATATCTTGGACATGACTAGCTTCCACAAAGCGAAACAAAAAAAAACCTTTTGTCATATTTTGGACCATATCAAGGTGGACCCTATGAGGGACCTAGGCCTTGCTGACCCATTCTTTCAACACACTTTCTGGGGGAGTCCTCCCAACAAAATAACTCACAAGGGTGTGTTGTTCGATCCATTGGCATGCAGAATCAAAATAAAATAAAGGTAAAACTACATTAGCAAGGGCATCAAAATGCATACCTCATGAAAGACTTTTAGAACAAATTTCTCAAGGCATTTGTTCAGTGGGGGAGCCATTAGACTGCGCTGATGAACCACTAACACCAGCATGAATTTCTAGGTTAGTACCGGTTGAAGGCATAATAAACCCCTGAAACCATAGTAAATGCAACCGTACTCAATGAAGGAAAATATTTCTTACGTAGTATGATGTAGGAGGGGCCAAGGATGACCTCAAAAAACACAAAACCCTAGTAGAGCTCATTCACAAAAAAACTCAAAAAGTATCCTTTTGAGATGGAGAACATGACTAGAGTATCATATGCTACTGTTGTAGGAAGTTTAATCTACACAATAGTCTATATGAGGCCAAACAATGCCCAAGAAGTGTGAGTCCTAAGGTTTTTAATGGCTAATTGTGGATGGATGCATTGTGATGCAATTAGGAGAGTGTTCAAATACTTGAGGGGTACTTCGAAGTATACCATATGTTTTCATGTTTATCCTATTAGACCTTGGCATTTAGTTTGTATTTGTGGTTTTTTGGATTCTGATTGGGCAAAATATATTGATGGTAGAAGATCCACCAATGAATATGTATTCATGATGTTTGGTGGTACCAATAGTTGGATGAGTAAGTGGTAGGTTGTAGTTGATTTTTCCATAATAGAAGATGAGTACATGACATCTACTCATTCCTTTAAGGAAGCTATTTGGCTTAAGAATTTTGTATTCAAATGTTGGGCTTGATACAAAATAGATCGCTACCTATTTGTAATGAGGAAAAAAGGACCCCCCAACATGGCCTTGATTTAGTGTTGCAATGTGTATAACATATTCACATTAGGTCTTGGGCCCTTATGAACTAAATGAACTTATTGATGCCATATTTGGAATGTTCTAAAGTGTTGTAACCTACATTCACACTTTTCTAGAGTTTTATTTAATAATTGGGCTTCTTTATGCTTTAATTGGCCTTATTTTACATCCAAAAGCTTCATTTTAGGTATCTTTTTAAGGATGATCTTGACACAAATCAACATCCAGTCATAATTTAGGTGTTTTTAGGTTGTATGACCCATATTTAGTGATTTGGGACTCATTCACCACCTTGGACGAATGAGTCCCACCTAGGTTTTTGTGTCTCGAACCTAGTTTCACACATTTCCAATCATTTTTAAAATGGTCTCATAAATTATGCCTAATGGGACTCATTCGCAACCTTCGGTGAATGAGTCTAGTGTGGTTGAAAAATTAAAATTAATTCAATTTTTTGGGAGGATTTTATCCTCCTAGATCTGATATCATCTTGTAGTCTTGTAATTTTAGGAATTCTTGCATGATTATTTATAAATACAAGTTTCTTTCATTCATTTTACACCAAGCAAGTTGAATGAGAATTCATAATAACAAGGTTGAGGTCATAATAGCATTCAAGATCATTTCTAAGGAATTCAAGGGTATAATTATTCATCAATTTTTGTAGAAATTCAAGATCCATCATCATGTCAAGGATATCAATCATAATTTTTTTTATTGAGCTAGTGTTGTGATGTAGCATTGGAGATCCAAGATGAAGCATTTTTCTAGACCTATTGCCAAGATCAATATCTACATCCTTCATGGTCATTTCATGTTGAGTTGCAAATTTATAAGACATCATTCAAGGTATTATTGTGCATGATTCATTTTCTTTGTTTCATGTTTCATGCCTTCATTTTATTATTTCATCATTTCGTTTAATTACCTACAAGGGGTTTGACCAAGGAAAAGACCTATTCCCTAACAATTAACTCTCTCTCTCTCTCTCTCTCTCTCTCTCTCTCTCTCTCTCTCTCTCTCTCTCTCTCTGTGATCGTAGATCTAGGTTCTTTGAAGACTTGAAGATCCTTTGAATATTAGTTTGCAATGTTGAGAGAATTTTTCAAGCCATCACAAGGTTGTCATCTTCACAACAATTCACTCATAAGTCTGAAATCAATAGTTTTACATTTAGAAAAAAATTGGTACAAAAAGAGTAGACATTGAAGACCAAATTCAGACCTTGAAGTTTCAAAAAACCATAACTGGATTCATTCGCCAATCTTGGCAAATGAGTCCTAGTTTAGGTCATTTTTCAATTTTTTTCACATTCAGATACCCTTTTGGTAGATTCTTGTTCCTACACGAAAATCCAAATCTGGGATTAGTTCTCCCAACTTGGCATTAAATTCCAAACAACATTAAAGTCAAAATTTATAGCATTTTAGAGCCTCATTCAATCTCCTTGTGGTTTCCAAGTGCACACATTCCATTCTACAACTTTTTGTTTTTTTTTACATACTTTTCTAGGTCATTTAGTGAAAGTTTGCATTTAACTATGGTTAAGCATTTTAATTTGCATTGCATTTATCTATCCAATCTCTAGTTTGGTGGTGACCCCATCATTAGTTTACAGTCAACCCCTATGAAAACCCTAAATTGCAAGATCTATTTCTCCTTTGCATTGAGATCTCTAGGGTTTCCTTGAATGTAGAGTATAGAAAGCTTGTTGCCCTAGGTTCTAAAAACCTTGGGGTGATAATTTTATATCTTACACTATTGTGATAGTTAGAGTGCCTTTTTCTTGGAAAAGAATCCTACATTCCATTCTAAAACAAAGCACATTGATGCTCAATTTTATTTTATTTGTGTTATGGTGGAAGACTGAAAGGTGAAGTTAGAGAAGGTTGACACCCTGATGAATGTTACAAATAAATTGACAAAGCTATTAAGCATAGATAAGTTCAGATGGTGTTCAAATTCTATGGGCCTCTCGGCCTCTAGAAGTTAGATCTTATTACTTGCATTGACTCTTCAAAGTTTTTTGACAAGTGAAGGAATTTTAGGAAAAGAAGGTGTCTCAACCTTTTATTTCTCCATAGTATTGATTATTTAAATATTTAATGTTGCTATTTTCTCACGTTGTCTTGTGAGTTACAACCCGCAGTTTCTATTATGAGAAGGAGTCAAGTTGGAAAGTTGCATTTATAAGTGGAGTTGTGAATGCCAGAATTTTCTATTTATGTGTTGAGTCTAAACATGCAATGTGAGTTATCAAGGTATATATATTATTTTGTAAGTGTAGGTTTATTGAAAATTGTCAATGAACTGAAGAAAATAGAGTGTGCATGGGTGCTCACTTATTTTCCTTAGGTATTTCAATAATTTCTTAGTAATCCTAATTGGATTGACTATCAACCTCAAAGGTGAGTCAATTCTCAAAAAGGAAGACCTAGGAAGGGTTCTTTTCAGATTTGAGGGTTCACCACTAAGCAAAATTTTGGTAAAGACAAGTTAGAATTCAACTCACAAAACCTAGTAATGTAAGCTAAATGAATGATGCAATGATTAAAATATGCAACAACAAGTTAGGCTATGTGTACCTATATGTTTTGGAAATGTAATGAGGATTATAGAAATGAAAATAAGTTTTCAAAAAGTGTTATGGAGGACTAACACACCCTTACTATTGTCTTAGTCCCTATGCTACTTTTAGAGAAAATGCAAAATCTTCGAATGGTAGATCTGGATTTAAAATAATTTAATAAAAAAAACCTCAGGAGGACTAAGACACCCTAGGTGGAAACATAGTCCCATTCTAAATTTCTAAAATCTCTGAATGTGGTCTTGAGGTCCAATGTTTGCACTTCCTTCTCCCGAGATCTCAAGTTCTGAATCTTCCAAATCTAGGGCACCTAGGTGAGTTTCCATGAAGATGAAAAATTTGTGATGCTACTTTATAACTTTTTACTTCAAATGATCTTCAAGTCTTCAACCTAATTCTACAAAAATAAAAACACAAGGGGAGAAAAACTTGTTGATTGTTAGTAAATGAGGGTTTCCCTTGGTCAAACCCCTTGTTGGTAATTAAACCTTGAAATGAAATGAAATGGAGGAAAATGATGAATGAACAACATGCAATATTACAACTCACCAAACCCTTGCTATGAATTCTATAAACTTGTGAGATGGCTAGTGTGAATGTAGATCTTGAAATGTTTGAATAATTGATAGATCTTTACTTGAATTGCTTTCTTTAATCAAAACTCTACATCAAAAATGTTAGCTCAAAAATACACATGATGCAAGAATATCTTTGACATTATTCTTGAATCTTGATGATTGCTCCAAATTATTGATAAATTTCTCTTGAATGCTCTTGTGAACTCAATTTTTCTACTATAAATTCTCTCGCAAAAGACTCATTTTTAAATGAATGAATGAAACTTGTATTTATAACTATTCATGCTTAATATCTTAAAATTACACTACAAAAAGATGACATATGAATTCATTAATTAAAGGAGGCCAAATCCCACTAGAATTTGAAATTATATCTCAAAAAAATCTTAACGGGGACTAAGACGGCCTAGGTAGAATTTTAGTCCCAAGTGTTGAAAATTTGGGGTATAGACTCCAAAAAGGGGCCCATTTAAGGTTCCATTGAAAAGGGGTTCATAAGACATTTGGGGGAAAAAAATGCCATAGGTGGAATCTTAGTCTCCACCCAAAAATCAGAGACACTCAGCTAGAATCATTAAATGATCATTTATCCATTAATGTTTGTCGGTATTTTCTAAAAAAATATATAGTTTATAAGGCCTATGGATGCAAAATAGGACCAACTAAGACATAAATATAGATAAATAAAGAAAGGTGGGCCTAAAAAAATTTGAAAATTTAAGGGTATGCAATTTCCAAAGCTACAAGAAGTTTCAATGTTTTCAAGTGGTCACAATTGGAAACTTACCATTATGTGGGGGTAGTGGTTTCGACGCTTTCCATGTTGCATCTTCAACCTTTGGTAGTTAATTTAGAAATGTCTAATTTATGCACTGTAAGCTCTTATATCTTGAAATCTTATTTATTGGAGTTGTATGATAATGTTGTGTAGATATACTATTATTCTATCAGATTTACTCTAACATTGTAACATAGACAAACTCCTATAGAAGCTTGCATTGCAAGTGTATTGTAACTATTTTTTATGGATAATACATTGTTCAGGATTTTGGAGTGTGGGTTTTTTTTCTCAGTACGGTTTACCCCACATATATTTAGTGTTATGTGTTTTTGTTGTATCTTTGATGTTGTTTATTTTCACCTATTATGTGCATCTTCTTTATTTTAATTGAATAAGAGTTTGACAATGTAGAAATTTTCACATTCTCTCCACTGATAGATTGGTGTTGGAGGATTTTCCACAAACTTGTGTTCTATTCAATATTAAATTCTCATTAAGTGGCCTCAAAAAAAAATTCAAGTGAATTAATTATACTTAAATATGGCTTTAAGGTATGCTAATTCAATAAGTAACAATTGATTACAATATTGTTTGATCAATCATAAGGCTTTAGTTTTTTCTTTGATGTTGATGATTTTGGGGACTAGTAAGAATTATCTTAACTCACTCAATGCAACTTTAATATAATTTTTTATTACTCATAGACACATGGGATTGAAATATTGTTAGTGACCATTATGGAAATGCATTTTATATGATACAAGAGTTTCGGGTGATCCCACAAAGCTGGTTTACAATTTCTAAGAAGAACTGATTTTTGCTGAAATCACATATTTTTAGAAAATATAATGATTTAAGCCTTAAATAGTTCAAGTTTAAGGATTCCAATTGAAGAGGATTTTATCAAACCCCATTGGATATAACCTTGCTATTTTTAAACCATACTTATAAATGAGTCTCCTTTACACCTATCAAAATGTTGATAAATAATCACTTTTGATTTACCTTTTGGGGGATCAAATGAATTCATTTAAAATTTATTCCAAATTATTATGGTAGTCCTTGGAATGATCTATCCAATTAATATAATTTTAATATGTTTTGGTCTTAATATGTATTTTTTTTATTACTTTTATTAAACATAGGTTTTTCATTGAAAATGAAGCTCTTTGTTCTGCACATGTGGAAAAATAGTAGATTATCAAAAAAAAAATTGAAAAATATGAGTGCACCAGAAATTCAAGTCCTTGATCCAAAAAAAAATTCAATATATACAAAAAACGTTGGATGTTATACGGTCACGCTATGTTTGAATTGTAATTGGTTTGACTTTGAGACTTGATTAAAGAAAAAATATTCAATAAAAAACTATCTAACCAAGTGGAAGCACTAGATATCGGAGTTACAAATATAAATTTGAAATAATTAGAATTTTATCCTTCATGGAAAAAAAGTTATGTGTTATATGGTGTGTGTCACTTTTTAAAAATGTTGTTTTCTGAAAGGAAACCAATTTTCGTGGGAGATGGAAAAAGAAGTGCAATTTGATTCCAAAAAAATTGAAAAACATATTTTTAGAATCTACAGACAAAATGTAACAAGACTCTAGTTTTCATCATCTTCAAATTCCTTATGGTTTAGCCGCTATAGGTGCCTGAATGTGAAGATTTTATTAAAAATAATAATTTTAGTGTCCAGTTTGGCCAAAAATTACAAACCACTATTGTGGGATAACCCTATCCCTAATATTAATTACTACTAAATCATCAAAAATATTCATTTTAATGTTTATTTTGGTAAAAGTAAAAAGTTGCATCACCAAAGCTTCTTTTTCAAATCTTGCTCTTCATAAATCATCAACCTAAAACCTGTAAATCACACATCATAGAGAAGAAAATGTTGATTGTTAGGGGATAGGGGTTTTCCTTGGTCAAACCCAGTTTTAGTAATAAAACTTGATAATGAATTGAAACATGTAATTGAAGGAATTACAAGTGAACATAACAATGTCACAATCTACCATACCAATATTGAAACCTTGGAATGAAATCAGTATGTAGAAATCTCCATGTATGTGATTCTTGATTATGACGATGATATCTTCAAATACTTGAAGTGATGTTGAATGATACATCAAAATGGTTCCTCTATCAACATGCATGCATTCAACATGATAATGGATCCTTGATTTCTGCCATAATACTTTGATAATCTTCCCTTGAATTCCTTGATAATGCTCTTGAAGATGCTCTCTTGATCTAGAGTACTTAGTGTGTGAACTTATTCTTGTTGTGTGTCATCAAATGAGGATGAAATTTCTCATTTTATAGAGGAGATTTAAGAGAGTGTCTAGAATAAGGATCAGGAGCAAAGTCCAAGATTAAATTAGAAAATAAGCTAACCAAGGGTGAAGGTTAATTGAGAGAAGAAAGACATGGATCAAGGAGCTAAGAGGTATTTAATGTTAGTGGCCAACATAAGAGAAATAAATAAAATATTGATTTTATTTATTTAAAATCAAAGGTGGGAATAAATAATTAGATAATTAAATAATTAAAAATATTTTTTAATTATAGATGAAAGGTGGAGTGCTAAACATTAAATACCTACAAATAATTATTCAATGGAGAGGGAAAGGATAATTACATAATTAAAATAATTATTTAATTGGGGAGATCAAGGAAGGATTAATAATTAAATAAATATGACATTTATTTAATTATAGAGAGAAAAGGCTAATGAATTGAATAATTGAAATAATTATTTAATTATAGAAGAAGAGGGAAAGCCAACTTTTGAATTAAAATAATATTTAACTCTAAAATTGGAGAAAAGGAAAAAATATTAAATAACTCAATAATTGAAATAATTATTTAATTATAGAAGAAGAGGGAAAGATAAATTTTGAATTAAAATAATATTTAACTCAAAAGAGGGGGGAAAGGAGAAAATATTGAATAATTAAAAATAATTAAATAATTGGGGGTAGAGGCCCTAGTTCGGTTGGCTAAACCTTTCCTATTGTAGGAGGTTGGTCACGAGGTCTAGTTTCCCCAGCCCTATGGTATCAGAGGGTATGTCATGCCAGCACCGCCGATCAAGTTAAAAAGTTTACCAGGTGCACTACAATTTATAGGGGGTCATGCTACCCAATTCCTACAGTCTAAAAAAAATAAAATTGAAAGAATTATTTAATTATAGAAGAAGAGGGAAAGCTAGCTTTTGAATTAATATTAATATTAAACTCAAACATGGGGGAAAAGCAAAAAATATTAAATAATTAAGATGATATGTTAAATGAACAAAAGGAAACCCCTTTAAACATGTTTTATCCTATTTTCATGTTTTTCATAAGTGTTTAGCATAACATATCTTGCTAGCCTTGTGAAGCTCGAAGTTACAAACCTTTGTCATGGCTACCAAGTATAACACACCTTGCTTTCTAGTGGGTCCATGTTTGTTCATGAATTTTTATCATAACACACCTTGCTAAGCCTTATGAAGCTCAAATTTCATATTGTGTGGCTCCTTGTCAATGTTATCAGGAGTTATAACTTTGGTATGGTTATTAGAGCCTTACAAGATTTTTTTTTTGCCACTTCTAGGGGCTCACCTAGTGGACAATAGATTTCACTAGCTTGTGTGAACATGCATGGTTGTTAAATAGTGAGCATTGGCTTCCACTTGCAAACATTTTTTTGGAAAAACAGCTAAGGCTTGATTCACATCAAGTTGGACAAATAGTCTAGGTTTGATCCACCCATTTCTTCTAGTTTTTCTATCTTTCTTTAAGTCTTTGACATTGTATGATTGAGTATATTTTCATTGTTGCATATATGTGTTTAACATAGGTATGCATCTCCTTATGCATTTGTAGGTTTCTTCATGAGATATTAGATATTGGGGGCTTGATCATCCTCGAAGTTTTCCACCTTATCCTTCCAATAATTTACAATTATACCTCTCTTGATTGTCTACTTTAGTTTGAGTTTGATGCAAGGTCGTCCTCTCACTAAATTGGGGGCTAAATGTAGCGTAGAAAATATGTATCCCTTTACATTTTCACACTTTGTTTGGGCCCTCCTAATTAAATCAAACTTAATTATGCCTTAATAAGACCTATTTTAAATTTAAAAGCCTAATAAATTACATTTTCCGAAGGGGAATCCCAACAATAATTAATAATAATTTGCATAACACTTTACCTTGAGCAATATGTTTTCTATGAATAGGGATCTAGGACCCATTCACCCATGGGTGAATGGATCCTCCCTAGGCCTTTGAACCTAAATTTAAAATATTTTTTTTGTGATATTTTAAGGTCCCTAAATCCGTATTTCAATTTCAACTTGTAATATCTAAATTTTGAGAAATTAAGGATACATACCTATAAATACAAGGTTATTTTCTAAGTTTCACCTAGAGTCTTTATGCAAACATTCCAATAGAAAATTTGATAATCAAGAGAACTCAAGAGAAGAATTATTAGAGATTTAATGCAACATTCGAGATCTAATCATCATGTCAAAGTCTTCTTGCATCATGCATATTTTTGGAGCTAGCATTTTGATGTAGGTTTCAAGATTCAAGTTCAAGCATTCAAATAAAAATTCATGTATTAAGGTCCACATTTATTGAATCCATCTCATGCAAGTTGTTGCCAGATGCAATGGTTTATACAAGGGTTTTTTGAGTTGTAACATAACATTTTTCATTCATCATTCCTTCTTTCATGTTTTTTTTCAATTCAAGGTTTGATTACCAAAATGGGGTTTGACCAAGGGGAATCCCTATTCACCAAAAACAAACAATTTTCCCCTCTTGTGTGTGTGCTAAACATTTATGTTGAAGAAGGATTGAAGACCTTTTAAAGTGCAATATTTTTTCAAAGTTGCAAAAGTTGTCAAATTGTTGTCAAATCACAAAATCTCACCTATAGATTTGATTTTTGATTTTCTGACACTAAAACCTAGACAAATCATAAGCTATAGATCAACATTAGAGGCTCTTGAAATTTTCTTGAAAACCCTGACAAAATAACCATTCACCCATGGGTGAATGCGTCTGAGACAACCTCCTAAAAGTGACTTTTGGTGATTGGTAAACATCATTTTTCCCTTCTTAGATCTTCAATAAGTTTTTTGTTTCTCTTAATATTTATCTTTATAACTTTGTTACAAGTTTGAACTAGCATAATTAGGTTGATTTTCTATTTTTTATTTTTTCTCCCAAAAGTGTTGTTTTAACTTTACCCCCATCCTTAATCATAAGGAAATTAGAAGATTCTAACATGGAGTTGATTCACCTAAGGGTTCTTAGTCAATTTTGTGTGGGGATCTTATTTCCTAATGAAATTAGGAAAATAAGTTCATCATAACCCCGTTTTTCCTTCATCCCACATATTTCATCTTAAAACCATCTTTTTATATTTTTTAATGAGTATATTAATTATTATAAATTATAATAGTTTATAAATACTACACTAATGAGTTCTATGTCTATTCTATGTACCTACATGAAGATAATTTCTAGCAACAAAAGTCTCTTAAAGACATTAAATTATTATTACCTTACATTTGTATAAAATATAGTCTATAACCTCAAAGGTATTAAGGAAGGATTATTATAATTCATCTAAGAATGAAGCCAAAGTTAGGCTAAATTATAAATGAAACAATCTATTATTCAATAAGCCACATTGGATCCCATGCACTGTGAGTATATCAATACCGAGAATTTCAGTCTCATGAATACATAATTGCTATATTTAGAAATTTTAATCTCACCAATGGTTTGAAGATGGATCCAAAGAAAGTAAAGTGAATTTTTGAATTTCCTTCACCAATTAATATTATAGGGGTAATAAGTTCTTCAATAAAAATTCTACTAGCCTCACATGTGTGGCAGTGTTGATCATCATATTAAATTATACATTCCTTAAAAAATTACAAAGACTAAAAATAAGAAGCTTGGAATCTACACCAGTCTTGAAATTCTAACACAAACATAAGAATCCATTAGAATGAATTTATTGAACATAATACCTACAAAAAATCACCAACATGAGTAAATATTCATTATGGTCAATGGGTTGTCCATGATGGTCATCATATCACATGCATACAAATCTCACCATGATAAATGTCTCATGTCTTTTCTTCACTCATATTTGGTTCAATTTTGGCTTAACAACATCCATTATTTATGACATGATCCATGAATTTTTTACTTTTCATAGACATTATGGAACATGTTAAATGCAAAAAGGAATTAGTCTATAGGATTTCATGTGTATATAATAAACCAAATGGAGGAGGTCAAATATATTCTTGTACATCAATTTCATGTATACTATGTCATGCAGCCACACACTAAGGATGATATCGTCCTATACATACAAAATTACTCTATTGTAGCTATTCATAGTTTTACATGTCATATTTTTTTTTAGTCATGTCTTGGGTTCTAACATAAGACATTTATTGACACATCCTACAATGCATGACCATCCACAATGGAGTAATAAATTCATTAGTAAATATTTGACAAGGCACACAATTGTTTTTAGAGCATAAAGTGTATGTACCAATAGGTTAAATAGAATCTTATATTCTAATAATAGAAAATATAAAGTGACACAAAATTCACCACAAACCTCATATTTTTTATGTTGGTTACAAATTTAGTTTCATATTCAAAAGAAGTTTGATATAAGGGACCACATCAAAATATTAAGCCTTTGTGCAATGATCCTTATGTAAAACATTCTCCACAAGCTAGTAAGAATTCCTTTATACTTGACCTCCCTCAATACTTGAAATTTTACTTGATATTTAACATATAAATCCTTAAGTCATATTTTCCCCTTTATTAGACTTCACAACATCCTAAAAAATTCAAACCTAAAATATTAAAAATTAAACTCAAGGGTGTTAATGTAGGTTTTTTAATTTTCTTATGTTAGGGGGTATTTCTTTTTCCTACACATTATTATTTAAGCTTGATTAGGTTTATTAGATGTGGTAATATGAGGACATGTGGCAAAATAACACAACTACATGTGTCACTCTCTCTCCACACATGGGTAGCTGAGTTACACATCCTCTTTTGGCTTGTTGTGCCACCTCTCATAACCACTATATTGTTTTTACCTGAGTAGTTTATGGGGTAGTTGGATTTCTCACCCTCTTTTGGATTTATGTGCCACCTCTATCATGTCTTCACTTCAGGAGGTTATTCCACATGTCTTTTCATTTACCAGGTAGGTGATAACCTCCAACCTTTTATGGGTAGTAGGAGTTAATGCACCTCTTGGATGTATTTTCCCTTATTTTTCTATATATTGAGCACTCTCCTCACACCTTCACTAGTTTGACTAGTTTAGTGATTTTTTGGTGAGATTCATGAGAGTATTCTCAAAATTCTCTTGCTTTGTCTCCATTGTTCTCTCATTTATGATTTCTCTTTATTCTTCTATTTTGATCTTTGATCATTTTTTGATTGGATTTTGATGTGATCTATGACCAACATTGGATCCTAGCTCGATTCTTGCTTCTCAAAGAATCTAACATAGTATCAGAGCCTATTTGTTTGGTTTAGTTCACTTTTATTATCTGATTTTTTAGAGAGATTTCAGACTAATCCAGAGCTAGCCTTTTCCTCTAACATGAATATATTATAGGAAAAATAAGAATATGTACAATATATGTTGCATATTTGGTTCTTGTGAGATTTGGGTGATTGCAACTTTCTAGTAATCGTAGAGGTGTTTTTAGCATTTCCATAGCATCCAAAGGCCTAAGAAAATCAATATTGGTTTTTGTTTAACCAAAATCAAAGATCGGAGGAGTCAATTGAAAAATAGGGGTTTGAGTGTGGTTCCTGGAGGTAGCCATCATATCATAGCACTTTCAGCCCAAATGAACCTTGCCATCGCGCTTAGAAGGCCCGCGAACCTAAAGATCGACTATAAAATCATCGAAATCAGAGTCTAGAATTTTTCTACAAAATTTTTGTAAATTCAACCCAAGTCATACGGATTTCTTACTGTACGTCTCTAAAAAAAAAATTGACTATCTTAAATTTGATGGTCAAATGGCCATCACAAAACATGGGCTTAAATTTGGCATTCATTTTCCCATCATAAACACTACTTTAAATTTGATATTCATCTGCTCGTCATAAATACGTTGTTAAATTTGGCGTTCAAACGACCATCATAGATGTCATTGTCTTAAATTTGATGTCTAAATTCCCGTCAACGAGGAGACCCCTCTCCATTTTCATTTTTGGTTTGGCAATCCAAATTCAAACAGATGTAGTTATTGACCATACTAACTCCTTTTTTGATGTAATTTCTTTTATTTTGGGTAGAATTTCATGCTCTACATTTTGGTGTAGTTGGTTTTCTGATTTGATGCTCTTGATTCTAAGAAATTGAAGATTCTTCCAGAATCTGCTACTCAATTCTCATTTTGAGACCTTTTGAGAGCCATAACTTGTTCAAACAGACTTTGTTTTTGGTTCCATTTGTTTGAGAGTTCATATTTTTTTGTGCACTTCATGTTGGTTCTCTCAATTTTATCTGATATTGTACTTGAATTATAGTTTCGGCTTCTTGTCCATATTGGGCCCTATAAGAGTTTGATAATTGCATTAATTATAAAGTGCCAACATTGTAATTTATTGGGGGGGGGTCATTTCAAAAACTAGTGAAAGAGTGTCTAGTGTTCTTCATTTTTTCACTTTTCAGTCTCCTTTGCAATCTTATTTTCTGCATTCATGGATTTATCTACACTTCTAGTTTTAACTCCATGTAATTATTTTGAATGGAGATATAAGATGATAATATATCTAAAAAGACATGGATATCATCGTGTTACAATGGGACATGAAACTTAACCAAAAGATGGTGCAAAAAATATTAAATGGTTCAACAAATGTGATGAAGCCTTTGGTACTATGTGCATGTTAGTCTCTCCTAACCTTCTTTTTCATATTGAGATTGCTAAAACACCAAATGATGTGTGGATTAAATTGGAAAGCCTCTTTGGTAAGTCAGATGAGTTAAGGGGACATCAATTGGAAAATGAACTCATAGGGTTAAGTCCTTCAAATTTTGACACCATACAAGACTTCTTCACAAAATTGAAGTCCATTAGATTTTAATTAGAACAATGTGGAATCAAGAAGAATGATAAGAAATTGATCTTGAGTATTCTTTCTAAGCTTGTTCCTAACTATTCTGTATTTGTTTCTAAATTTTATGCTACAAAATGTGCCCTAGGTTCAACCTACAAAATAACTTCTCTAGATGAATTTGCTATAGAGCTCAGTACAAAGTAGGAAAAATTTGTTCTAATGGGTACAATTAATCCCTATAAGTCACATGCCTTAGATTTCAACCAAGGAACAAAAGAACAGAAAGGGCCTAGCAATAAGGATAAGAAACAAAAGAAGCATGGAGAGAAGAAGAAAGATCAGAAACCTGTTGCTTCAAAAGAAAACAATCAGACCTCTTTATCAAAATGTGATCAATCTAAGAAGGTGAAGGTTAATTGTTCTTACTATAAGAGGCATGTCCATGATGAACATAAGTGTTTAAAAAAGAAAATTGACCACCTTTCATATCTTCTAGAAAAGAACAATATCAAGGTACCTAATTTAGTTAAATAGAGTTCATCAAAAGGGTCTTCTAAGGACATCGACAAAAGTAAGGGGAAAGGAAAGGGAAAAGCCCTAGTTGTTGTTGTTTTGCAACCAGAGTCTTGGATCATTGACTTGGGTGCTTCGCACCACATGGCCACATCAGAGGATAATTTAACCTTTTTGGAGCCATGCTATATGCCTACCATATTAATGGGTGATGACACTCCTATTTAAGTGCATGGGAGAGGGTCCATTAATGTGGGTGAAGGGACATTTGAGGATGTTATTTGTGTTACATCTTTGTCAATTAATCTCCTATCTATTTATTAGATCACTCACACTAGTTCTGGCAATCAAGTTGAGTTCACTCTAGATATAGTGGTAATCAGTGAAATGCATAATAGGTCTACAATTGTTGTGGGAAAAGCAGATCATCAGTCCTAACTATTTTATTTTTCTCACTTTTTTCCTAACTCTCCTTCGACAGCCTTACTCACTCATGCAAGTGAGGTGAGTTGTTTGTGGCATCAATAGTTTGGCCACTTGAACTATCATTACTTGCAAGAACTCAGTAAATAGGATATGGTTATAGGGTTGCCTTCTATTCAATTTTTTCATTGTGTTTTCCAAGGATGCATTCTTGGTAAGCATCATGAGGAGAAATATGATAAAGGAAAACCATGGAGGGCTACACAACTATTGGAGTTGGTACACAATGACTTGGCTAGACCATTTCCACAACCATCTTTGAGAAGGGATAGATATGTATTGACATTTATTGATGAATTTTCCAGATACACTTGGGTTTACTTTCTCAAATAGAAGTCAGGTATTTGAGAACTTTAAGGATTTCAAAGATTTTGTAGAGAAATAGTCTTGGAAGTTCATCAAGATTTTGCATACAGATAATGGGGGTGAATATGTTAATCATCAATTTGAACATTTTTGTGCTTCAAAAGGTATCAAAATGTATCACATAGTTCCATAAAGTCCTCAACAAAATGGTGTCACAGAATGCAAGAATAGGTCCTTAAAAGAGATGGTTGATTGTATGATTCGCTCCAAATATTTTTCACCTCAATATTGGGTAGAGACCATCAATTATGTGTGTTACATCTAGAACAAATTTCTTGGCAAAGCTATGAAGGGGGTAACTTCTTTTCAATCTTGGATTGGTCAGAAACCCATATTTAAGCACTTTAGAGTGTTTTCCTCTCTTGCATGGGCCCACATTCCAATAGAGAAACACAAGGTTATGGATCCATAGAGAAAGCCTTGCATATTTTTTGGGTATCTAGATGATGTCAAATGATATATGCTTCTCCATCATATCACTCATGAGTTTCTCCTTGAGAGGGGTGTTCATTTTGAGGAGATCCCTTCAATTTATTCTCTTACGACTTCTCCATCCACTATCAGATTGGAGCCCATGCATCATGATGTCAGTTATTCAAAGGATCTTAATCCTCCTAATCTTTATGATGAGTCTTCTTCCTCCACTTCATATGGTGACAATGACGATATGGATTCACATTCTTCTCTTAGTCATCATTTAGAGGGTGATGATTCTCCTCCAAACTCTCCATCCCTTCCACCTCTTCGGGCTTGAGAGAGATTGGAATCAACAAGTGATTGGGCTGGTGATCCACTAGATACTAGAAGAACTAGGTCATAGTTTTAGTAGGCTCCTCATCTCTTTGTTGCTTTAACTTTTGATCCATAGTCTTTTTGAGAAGATTCAGGTATTCCTAAATGGGATGTTGCAATGGAGGAAGAGTTCAATTCCTTAGAGATGAATAACACATGAGATCTAGTCCCTCTTCCTAAACAAAGGAAAATTTTTTGATGTAAGTGGATCTATCAGGCAAAATCTATAGCAAATGCATTGGTTGGCATGCATAAGGCTCACTTGGTAGCAAAAGGATTCTCCCAGGTTCCCAAGATTAACTATTCTGAGAATTTTGCACTGGTTGCTAAGATGAATTCCATCTTACTTTTCTTTGCTATAGTTTCAAACCATCATTAGGAAGTTCATCAAATGGATTTGAAGAGTTCCTTTCTTCATGGTGACCTTCAGGTGGAAATCTACATGGAGTAGCCACATGGATTCGTCTAGGATCCTTCACTTTTATGTCATCTTTGGAAGTCTCTTTATGACCTTAAACAAGCTCTTTGAGCTTGGTATGCCAAGATCCTTCCTTCTAAAATTTTGGTTCACTCGATGCCATTATGATTCAAACATATACATTCTATAGAAATATAACACTCTCACATTTCTAGTTCTATATTTCGATGACTTATTGATCACTAGGAGTTACTCATCCACCATCAAGGTGGTCAAAACTTCTCTACATGATAGATTTTTTATGTAAAAATTATGTCTATTGAATTATTCCTTAGGGATTGAGATCAATCAGTCATCATCTGGTATCTTCCTTGGACAACCCAAGTATGCACTTGACATGCTCTAAAAATTTCACATTACTAACTGTAAGCCTGCATCGATTCCATTCTTGTTTGGGGTCAAACGTGAGGCTGTGTTCCTCACCTTTTGTTGATGGCACTTTATATCGACAAATTGTTGGTGTTGGAAACACAAGGGAAGACAACTAAGAGGGGGGGGGGCGGTGAATCAGTTGTCATATAATTTCAAACTTATTAAACTTCTTAACCTTTAATCTCAGATCTGATTATTAATAGTGAAAGCATGAATCAACAACAAATCAAAAACACACATAACACCAAGATTTTTTTGCATGGAAACCCTATTAGGGTAAAACCACGATGGAGGTTAATCCACATGTTATACCCTATTAAAAGGATAAGAAAAATGAATAAGGAATGCACATGCATTCAAGCACACTACCTAGAGCTCACTGCTTAAAGGAAGACTCACTTTCGTACATAGAAAATTTATATTAAATCCATCTAAATAATATGACCTGAGAGAGAAGAATTTGCTAATGCTTGAGTACATTTCAAGTTAAGTACATGAACACTTCTTCACTCTTCTTCACTCTTCTTCACACTCTGCTCTGCTTTCGAATGATTTGAACCTTATTCACACATAGCATTCACACTTTTCACATCTCTCTTCCTTGCATTATTTTCGACACATCTCAAATGAAGAAAAAATCACTTATATATATCTAGAACAAGAAATTGCATTGCTTAATGTCGACTTCAAAAAAAAAAATAGAATGAATGCGAACTGTCGGTCCAAAATAATAAAGATTGTTAATGTGCACCAAACAAGGTCAGCCACAACATAGTAGAGACCTAAAAAAATGTCCTCGAACACAAAAAAACATTCAGATATTCTTCCTCGGAGATCCACAACACGGTTCAATCACCTTGTCGGCCATGAACATGAAAAGCATGAACATACAAGAGAAAATCTCAGATCATGAGAACAATGATCAATGTAAACATGCAACATAGATATAAAATAATCTAGAAACATCCAAAAACACTTCAATAATGTACACAACAACTCAGATTACTAGATACCCATTATCTTCTTCCATGAACATCATTTTCAGTAACAAAATAACTGTCAGAATACAAAAGCTCATAACTTGATCAAATGTTCATGCACACCTCTGAAACTTACAAAGTAGAAACTAGATAGGCTTAAGAAAAAACCCTTTAATCCACAATATCTCACCATCAACATACTGAAATTTTCAACACACTGATCTTCACTGCTTCATAGACAATCGGCTATAACATGTTCTATTACAATTTTCTCAATATCCTCAAGATATACAGTCTTAAAGACATTAATGTTAATAGTGTTGACATCAATTTCAACCACATATCAACAATACAACTACAACATCCAAAAATATCCCCCTTTGGAATTTATGGCAACACATGATGTGAAAAATACCATCAACACAACTAGCTCTTCTCCAACAATCTCCCCCTTCTTCTCTCCCTTAGTTATTTTCAACTGTTCTTCTCCCCCTATGGTTTTTCACATTAATCTTCTCCCAATTTTCACATTACTCTTCTCCCCCTTTGACATGAATGGAAATGGTACACATGCTTTGAACCACATATCTAAATCATCTGACTACTTCCCCTGAGTAGTAGCCATCACAACATCAATCCGGATCAAGATATGAATATGAATGCATGGATTGATGGAAAGACTATGCATCTTAGTTCTGATTAGGAGGGTTAATCAATCATAACATCCCTTTGAGATACTCAAAATTATCCTTAGGAAAATTCTTAGTAAATATGTGTATAATTTTTTCCTTAGTAGCCACATACTCTAGTATGACTTCCTTATATCACTCACTTTTTTCTCTCAAAAAGTGGTACTTGATAGATATATGCTTGGTATTTGAATGCAGTACTAGATTGTTATAAATGTTTATAGCACTTGAATTATCATAAAATATTGCAATAGGTTCATCATACACAACTTTGATATATTTCAGCATCTGCTTCATCCATAATACTTGAGAACAATTGTTAGTAGTAACAATGTATTTTTCCTCTGCAGTTGACAAAGAAAGGATATTCTACTTTTTACTTAACCATGAAATCAACTTCTTTCCCAAGAAAAATGCACCACCACTAGTAATTTTCCTATCATTCACATCTCCTACCCAATCAACATCTGTAAAGACACTTAATTTAAGATCATCATCTTTAGGATACCATAGGCCAAAATCAATTGTTCCCTTCAAGTATCTAAAAAATTATCTTCACAGTAGTCACATGAGATTCCTTAGGATCGGTTTGAAATCTAGCAACAATGCATACAACATATATGATGGCTGGTCTAGTTTGAGTCAAATAAGGAAATCCATCAATCATTGATTTGTATCTAGTCTCATTTTCCTTCGGAGAATCATCATATTGCATGTCAACTTACATCTAGTCACCATGGGTGTACGACTAGCTTTGAATATTCCATACCAAAATTTTGTAGCAATTCTTTCACATACTTGGACTGAGATATAAATATTCCTTCATCCAACTTAGTAATTTGTAATCCCAAAATGAATTTTAGTTCTCCAATCATTGAGATTTCAAACTCATTCTGCATCTTATTAGCAAACTTCATGCACAAACCATCATCTACTCCAAAAATGATATCATCAACAAAAAATTCCACAAGCAAATCTTTATCATCATCAATTTTGAAATACAAATTACTATCAATAGTTCATTTGTTAAATCCAAGCTTCAACAAATACTTGTCCAATCTAGCACACCAAGCTCTAGGGGCTTGCTTGAGTCCATACAATTGTTTCTTCAATCAACAAACCATATCTCCCTGATCAGTCAATTAAAATCCATCAAGTTGTTCAATATACACCTCTTCTTCTAATTCACCATTTAGAAATGAGGACTTCACATCCATCTGATAAAATTTATAGTTTTTGTAAGAAGTATAAGCGAGAAATATTCTCACAACTTCAATTCTAGAAACAAGAGAAAAAATATCTTCAAAGTCAATTCCTTACATCTGAGAGTAGCCTTTGCATACCAGTCTTGCTTTGTTTCTGATAACTTCACCTTATCCATTTAGTTTTTTTCTAAAGAACCATTTGGTTTCAATCACATTTTTGTCTTTAGGTCTAGGAATAAGAATCCATGTATTATTCTTCTCAATTTGCTGTAGTTATTCTTTCATTTCTTCAATCCAATGTTCATCTTTGCATGCTTCATTGACATTACTTGGCTTAGTCTTTGAAATCAAACAATATTCTTCTACAATTCTTCTCCTAGTTTGGAAAACTTTGTTCTTATCTCCTATAATCTGATTTTCTGAATGATTTAATCTCAATACCTTGGAGTCTCAGAGTGTTCTTGAATTTTAGGCTCTTGTGATCTCTCTTTTGTGCTTTCACTAGTCTCTCCTTCTTGATCTTCTTGATTCACTGGAATGATCTAAACATGATTTGAATTATGAATCTTGTTTTTACTATCATTTTCATCATCAAAATAATATCCACAGGTTTTATAGGGTCTATAAATTTCTTCATCAACCTTAACATTTTCACTTTCAACCATTTTATTCAATCTTTTACTATAGCACCAGTAGGCCTTACTCTTAGTAGATTAACCAAGAAAGATTCCTTCATCACTTCTAGCATCAAAATTTCCTATATCTTTATCTCTTTTGATATAGCATTTACTTCCAAATAGTTTGAAATATTTAACAGTAGGCTTATGACTAAACCATAGCTCAAAAGGAGTCTTACCAATATTACATTTGATTTGTACTCAGTTGAGGATATAAAATACAGTACTCACAACTTCTCTCCAATAGACATGAGGGACATTTCATTCCAGCATCATAGTCCTAGAAACATCTAGAACTATCATGTTCTTCATTTCAATAACTCCATTTTGTTGTCTTTTTGTCCCATGTTCTTCAGAAAAGAATAAAAATCACCAGAAGTGAATTCACCACCTCTATCGGATCTCAAACACTTAATATTCAGACCTGTCTCTGTCTCAACCATAACCTTATAGATATCAAAATTTTCTAGTGCTTCAGATTTCTCCCTTAAGAAAGTAACCCACATCATCCTAGAGTAATCATCATTAAGAAACATGAAATACCTGCAACCTTGCAGAGTTTTAATTCTAGTAGGACCACACAAGTGAGTATGCACAAGCTCCAACAATTCATTTGGACAATGTTATTTTCTCTTAAATGAAATTCTAGTTTTTTGTCCTAACTAAAATTCCTTGCATATGACATTAGTAGCTTTCACCAACTTAGGAATATCTCTCACATCCTATGAGGAACTTATCTTTATAATATTGTCAAAGTTTACATGACACATTATTTTATGCCACAACCAACTCTCATCAACTTGAGCAATTATTAAACTCTTACTTGAATCATTTAGATGAAAAATGTTACCTTTTTTTGTACCAAAAGCAATCACATTTCGAGAACTTCCCAGTATGCTACACTTTCCATTATTGAATTGAATATTGCATCCCTTATCAACCATCTGTCCAACACTCAAAATATTATGCTTCAAACCTTCAACATAAATAACATCATCAGTATTATTATTACCATCAAAAGAAATACATCCTCTACCACAGATTATACCACCATTGTTATCACCAAATATTACAACACCACTATCATACTTTTCTAGGCTTTCAAATTTTCTTTTATCACCTTTCATGTGATGTGAATATCCACTATCAATTACCCATTCATCTTTTTCTTCAACTCAAGAAACTAGGGCTTTCTCCACTTTTGTGCAACTAGAAGATTCAGTAGACACTGGATTATTTTACATGATATAAATAAACACAAACTCTTCTTCACTTGCATTCCCTTTGTTAGATTCATTATCTGTCACACCTTCATCAGCAAAATAATATCACTTCTTTTGAAATTTAGGCTTGTAAGGTCCTAGCTTAGGAACTCTTTCTGGACACCTTGAAGAAAAATGACTTATCTTATTGCAATAAAAACATTTAATAGGAAAATTTCCTTTGTACTTACCTTCTCATTTGGATTCCCTTTTAACAATAACTACTTCAAGCACATTCAATTCTCTTTCTTCTTCTTCAATTTGTCTCATTTCTTCCTCATACCTAAATACCTTTCTAGAGTAACTTTCACCTAGATCATATCTTTGTTTGTCTCTCCCGAAAGTAGTAGATTTAAATGTAGATTATTTCTTAGGAAGGGCATTACCAAATTCACTAAAATCTAAAGCAGTAAGTTTACTGACCAACATATCTTTGGTTACATTTATCATAGTTTAGAGCTCTTCAATAGCTTTAGATTTAACTTTGTATGTAGCAGGTAAGAATCTAAGCACTTTAGCAACAATTTTTGATTCATCTAACTTCCCACCAACACATCTGATGCTACACACAAGCTTATTCACTCTTTGAATGTAAGTAGAAAATTTTCATCATCACTCATTTTGAGGATTTCATATTTCCCTTTTAGACTTTGTAGCTTAGCAATCTTTACATTTGCATCTCCTTCATACAATGTTTCCAACTTTTCCCAGATCTCATAGTTAGTCTTTAGTTCCATAGCATTTGTCATCTCAAAATTAGTCAAGGCACTCAACAATCCTTCCTTAGCTCTCATATTATATTCATCATCCCTAATCTCACCAGTAGTAGTAGGACTATTTTGAGGAATAACATACCTATTACTTGTAATGTTCCAGTAGGATTCACCAATGCACTTCAAATTACACTCCATTCTAGCCTTCCACAAAGAGTAGTTTGCTCCATCAAATCTCGGACTATCCTTCTTGTATGTCACCATCCCGAATCACCTCAAGTTGTTAAACTTCTTCCAAGGAACCTGCTCTGATACTAATTCTTGGAGACACAAGGGCAGACAAATGAGGGGGGGTGAATCAGTTGTCACAGAATTTCAAACTTATTAAACATGTTAACCTTTAATCTTAGATCTGATTATTAACAATGAAAGCATGAATCAAAAACACACATAACACCATGATTTTTTCTATGCAAACCCTATTAGGGGAAAAACCATAGTGGAGGTCAATCCAAAAGTTATACCCTATTAAAAGTATAAGAAAAGTGAATAAGGAATGCACATTCATTCAGGCACACTTCCTAGAGCTCACTACTCAAAGGAAGACTCACTGTCTTACGTAGAAAATTTAGATTAAATCCATTTGAAGAATTTGAACTGAGAAAGTAGCATTTGTTAATGCCTGAGTACAGTTCTAGTTAGCCACATGAACACTTCTTCACTCTTCTTCAAACTCTTCTCTAAATTTGAATGGTTTGAACCTTATTCGCACATAGAATTCACACACTTCGTATATCTCTTCCTTGCACCCTTTTCCACACATATCAAATAAAGAAACAATAACTTATATATATCTGCAACAAGAAATTAAATTTCTTCATCTCGGCTTCAACAAAATAATAGAATGGATGTGAAATGTCGGCCCAAAACAATAAATATTGTTAATGCGCATCAACCAAGGTTGGACACAACATAGTAGAGACATAAAAAAAATTCCTCGAACACAAAAAACCTTGAAATATTCTTCCTCGGAGATCCACAACATGCTTCAATCACCTTGTCGGTCATGAACATGAAAAGCATGAACATGTAAGATAAAATCTTAGATCGTGAGCATAATGATCAATGCAGATGTGAAACATAGATAGAACATGATCTAGAAACACCCACAAACACTTCAAGAACATACACAACAACTCAGATTACCAGATACGCATTATCTTCTTCCATGAACATCATTTTTAGTAACAAAATAATCGTCAGAATACAGAAGCTCATAACTTTCTCAAATCTTCATGCACACCTTTGCAATTTATGGAGTAGAAAATAGATAGGCTTGAGAACAAACCATTTAATCCACAACAGCTCACCATCAACATACTGAACTTTTCAACACACTAATCTTCACTCCTTCATAGACAACCTGTAACATGTTTTATTATAATTTTCTCAATATCCTCGACATATAGAGTCTTGAATACACTAATGCTAATAGTGTTGACATCAATTATAACCATATATCAGCAATAAAATCACAAAATCCAACACTTGGGAGTCTCATCTACTTGACTCATACGAGACTTGACATTTCATATGTTGTGGGCATGGTCTCTACATTCATGCAAGAGCCACATGAGTTGCATTGGAAATCAACTAAGTGGACCCTCCACTAAATTAAGGGTACTCATATTTATGGGATTCACTATGCAATGGGTGTGGATATTGACTTGGTGCGACATATAGATTCATATTGGGCAAGCGATTCTCATGATCACAAGTCTACTTCTAGGTATTGCTTCTCTCTTGGTTTTGGTCTAGTTTATTGGTCAAGTAAAAAGTAATCTACAATTTCTCTTTCATCTATAGAGGCTGAGTATCGAGGGATAGTTAATGCCACCATTGATGCTATTTGGCTTCACAATATTCTTGCTAATTTTTTCATTCCATTCAAAAATCTTACAGTCATCTTTTTTGATAATCAGAGTGCTATACAGATCTCAAGGAATCCAGTTCCTCACCAAAGGAAAAAACACACTGAGATACATGTGCACTACATTCGAGAGCTGATTTAGGAAGACATGATTGATCTTATGTATTTTTCTACATCAAAGAAAACTATAGAAATCTTCACCAAACCCTTCACATAGAGCAAGTTCCTTCATTTGCGAGCTTTTCTAGGGGTGCAATAGGTGTCTACTTTAGGAGGCGCTTCTTAGTCCTTCATTATACTCTCTCTACTTTGGGGGTGGTATTTTCTCTCTCTATTTAAGGGGGGGCTATTCCTCTTATGGGGGGATTCTTATTTTTGGGGGGATCTCTATGTACATGGGTACCTAAAATGGCCTCATTTGTTGGGACCCATCTTTTCACCCACCTAAGCTACACTTAAGGGGGGGTGTTAGTGTAAGTTTTCTAACTTCCCTATGTTAGGGGTTATTTATTTTTCCTAAAAATTATTATTTAAGCTTTCTTAGGTTTATTAGATGTGGTAATTATAGAAGTTGATAAAACTCAACCTCATAGTCCCCAAGAATCACCTGCAACCAAACACCTATCACATGCAACAGATATTCAAAACAAAGGAAGAGATGTTCTGTAAACCCTTAGAGCAAAAGTATGTGCAAGCATAAAACCAGCATTTGATTATTGAATGAATTGTTTTACAAATACTACAAAAGCCTTCAAAAGGAAATCATGCAAAAAGAAAGACATGCACAACCCTAATCTTATCTTGAGCAACAAGATAGCTCAATAAGATAAAGATTATTCATTAACCTAGGAAATAAAATATGCCTAAGTAAACTTATGCTAAAGTGTAATTAAATAAATAATTACACCAACAACCCCCCATAAGTGAAACTTAGGGAGAAGCAAATTATTATGCAAATATGAGTCCTGGCAACAAGGCCTGATCAAGTACCCATTTACAAATGCAATGCAAACTAAATCAAATGGGGTAAAGGAGAAAACCACATGGGAACAAAAATCCTCCTAAAAAATAGAATGCAAACTAACTAAGTGATGAAAGATGGAGGACTCCATAAGACCCCCCAAGAACACCATCCATCACAAAGATACATAAAATAACCCCCCCAGAAGAGAGGAAGAAGAAGACCACAGATCCCCCCCAGAATGAAGTAGCCCCAAAAGAATTGAAGAAACTGCATCTCCTAAAAGAAGTGAGAGGGAAGAGGCTGAATGAATGCAATCTCTGAAGGTGAAGTAGGTGTAGCCTAAGATGTCTCCATAGAAGCAAGTGTGACCTCAACAAGTGAAGAAGTCAAAGTAGGTGAAGACTGAATAGGAACCTCCAAACATGGATGAACAACTAGATCCTGCTACACTGAAACGAAAGAAACCACATTTGTAGTCATAGAAGTATCAACAACTGCAATAGTAGGTGGAGGAGAAGGAATGGATGACTCAAGAATAGGATCTGAAGTGAGAACTCCAATGTTCAAGAAGCCAAATTTCTCCTCTGAATGATGATTCACACTAGAAGTGTGATGAACAGTTGTAGGAACAAAAGCACCATCAGTAGCAAAATCTGCAAAGGAATACAACCGAGATGAGTGATCCACCAACCTAGTAGCAATAAATACTCTACTCTCCAAGTCTTTGATGATAACTGAATCAAGTGTGAACTCCACAGACCTCCCATTGCCTCCATGTGTGATCTGATATATAGAAAGAAGGTTGTTCGTCAAATGAGGAACACACAAGACATCCTAAAAAGTGTTGTCCCCAAAACTAATAGACCCCTTCCCTATAATACTCATGTATGTATTGTTTCCCATCAAAATAGGAGACATAGTGTGAGACTCAAAGGAAGTGAACATAGTCTATGTAAAAGTCATATGATGAGATGCTCTTGAATCTAGAAGCCATCTCCCTGATCTAAGGCTTGAAGAAGCACAAAGAGCATGCCCCCTCATATCTGATGAAGTGTGTAAACCAGCTATGCCTGAAGAAGAAGAAGAAGAAGAAGAAGAAGAAGGAGGAGGAGGGCAAGGAGATGATACAAATATCCTAGAAGGCAAATCAATCTGATGTTTCTGAAGAAGATTCTTCAGCTCATCAATGTCCTTCTTGTAGCAATTATGTTCTGCATGTCCTTCTCTCTTGCAATATGCACATGGTCCTTTCTCCTTCCTAAATGATTTCCCCTTAGAAGAGGATGATGAATATGAGGATGCCTTCTGCTGCTCATAAGATTTGGAATCCTTTTGTTTTTGTTTCTTTCCTTTTCCTGTAGAAGCCTTCTGATCTCTGGGCTCCTGTGATGCAATAAGTGCCTGTGATGAAGAGGGCTTCAACTTGCCCATATTAGCCAGCTTGGCTTGCTCTTGAGTGAGAGAAGATGCAAAATCATCAAAAGAAGGCATAGTAAATCTAGTACCAAGTGCATCCCTAGTAGCATAAAAGGTAGAAACAAAAACTGAATAATTTGGTCCAAGCTTAGAAAGAATGGACAATATCAACTGAGAGTCTTCCTTCTGAACACCACACTATGACAACTGCAATCTAAGAGACTTGAGTTTGGTGAAAAACTCCTAGATGCTATCAAAATCCCTAGGATTCAAGCCAATAAGCTCATTCTCTAACTGAAACCCTCTCATAGTATCCTGTTGCTCAAACAAAGACTGCAAAGTAGTCCAAACCGCATGGGGTGTAGTGCAAGACTCAATGTGAAAAAGGAGGTCACAAGAAAGAGATAGACATAATGTACCATAAGCTTCATCACACCTATTAAACCACTTTCTCTTTTTAGCAGCACCTGTAGGTTCGATTTTTGTGCCCATGGTTACCCTGTACAACCCTTTGTGTTTCAAATGAATCTCTGTTTGTTTTTTCCAACCAAAATAGTTGAATGGAGTAAGGGGTGAAATATTTTGTGTATCCATGATAGACAACAGCAATATATACTCTCAAATAAAATAACAATGCTCACTGATCTCAAAAAAGTAGCCTGATTGCATGCTTCCCAAGAAAATAATTAAAAAACTAAAGGCTGAGATCAAACAGTAATATCAGATACTTGGTAAAAAAATCTGGGAAAATAGGTCTTATTTCTGTGTAGAGCACTGAATCAGCTTTTCGACGCCTATTTTTTTTCACAAAACGAAGTCCGGACGCAAAAGTTACGCCACCCGGACTGAAAACAACCACTTCTAGCTTTGACAGGCGAAAAAGGCACCAAAACTAGAAAATCAAAAATTCTAACCTCCACCACTGCGAAGAGTGTTGAATTAGCTTTCCGCTGATATTTCATTTTCAAAAAACGGCCTCCGTTTGCCCAAGTTATGAGAAAATGAAAAAAAGGCCTGTAAAAAGGCACTTTTGATGCTAACCAGGTGCAAAAAATTGGCCCTGTTGCTTTGGTCCTCGGTCCTCTAGGTGACCGTCTGCTAGCACTTAGGGGCTGGGAAAAAACCGCCAACTCTTAGTCACGCATATGACCACGGCTAGGGGCTAAGGACCTAGCCAGGGCAGGCTCTGGCTCCTGGTCACAAATGTGACCCTGCCTGTAGACTCCAAAGCCCACGAGGGCTGAGCCGAGCGGCGCGGAGGGAAGCGGTGCAGGAGGGCATTGCTAGGGGTGGCAGGTGTGGTCAGAAGACCCTAGTCACTGAAGTGACCATAGCTAGGCCATCGAGGGGTGAATGTCGACGGAGTGGCACTGATGAGGAGAGCCATCGGTGGGAGCGGCGGTCTGGTGTCCGCCGGGTGGACTAGTGGCGGCACATTCTATTTGAACTGGCCATGTAAAACCTCCATGGTTTTTTGTTTATTTTTTTTAAATTCTCGATTTGTGAGCCTCAGATTGCGTGTTGGGGAGGCCGTAAGGCATCTTCTGTAAAAAAATTTGCCTTTTTTTTCAACAGGTCCAAAATCGACGAAACGAAAAGCATTTCCAGGGTTTTTGAGTGTCCTGAACATGATGGTGATGTCCATTTTTCCCAAAGAATCATAGAAAAAATGCCTACCCCCAGATGCACAAAAGATCAATGTGGCTTGAAACCCTTCCACAGAAAAAAATGCTATGAGAGAATATCTTCAAAACACGAACAAGTAGCAACCCTAATGTTGACCTAAAATTAGCTCAACCTAAGTAAAGTTATGCAAGTGTAATTAAATATTAATTACACTAACACCCCCCCATAAGTGCAACTTAGGGAGACTAAAATAAGCATGCACCTAAAACTAAGATGAATGCAAGAAAGCGTGAATGGGTCCTGGCAACAAGGCCTGATCAGGTACCCATGCACAAATACAATAATGAGGTAGAGAAGGAAAACCCAGTGGGACAACCCCCCCTACAATGAGATGACTGCTGCAAAGAAGCACTGAAAGAACACTATGGAGTAACACTGCAACCGCAATCTGGCAAGCAAGGAAAGATACTTCTATCTACAAGAAACCATATTGGAATCATCATAATGTGACAGCAGACCCGATGCCACGGAACACTCAAACACTCCAAACTGGAACAACCCTGAAATCCATGAAGAAATAGTAGATGATATGATGATGATAGAATCTAGAAGCCGTGAATCTCGATGTCGATGTCAAAACTAAGACTGAAACTCTTCCATGGGAAAAATTACCATACAGACTCGAGAATAATAACCACAAATTTAGTGGCCCTCAAACTGAGATGGATCCGATGCGGATCACTAACCATAGGATCTCAATCTAAAGTATGAACCAAAATGAATTTGGTATGTGTCAAGCTAAGACAAAATATGGCCAAAAGAAACTAAGAAACTAGATTACAACCCATGTGAGTTGCCATCAAAATATGATGAAGATTATTATGCAAGAAACCCCCCCGAAGGAACTTTATATCAGTTCATTTATTACAATCCCCAATGACTGCAAAAGGAGAGAATGCCTAACATGCATAAACAAAAAATGAAAATAGACCTCAGATCTATGTAGAGGACTGAACCAGCTTTCCAATGCCGCAAGAATGGCAAAAAAAGGATCACCGAGTCAAAAGATATGCCCTCTGGAGTGAAAAATAGAAGTTTTAAGTTCAAAGACCTACAAAATAAATCTGGAGCAAAATCTAGAAAAAATAAAACATTGAGTAGATCGGCGCTGGAATCAGCTTTCCAATGGTATCTCGTTTGCAAAAAACAGACACCATACACAAAAGTTATACCCGATTTCATGAAATTGCTCCAAAAAGGCCAATAAGGCCTGCAGACAGCCCAGGGGGCTAAAAAAAATGGCCCTTGGTCCTGCATGTGACCAGGGGCTGGAAAATAGGGGGCTGGGGAGGAGCCCCTAGTCACCCATATGACCGCGGCGCATGCAGAGGAGCCGGCGGGGGCTGGCCCTGGGACACCAGGTTCTCC
Organism: Sequoiadendron giganteum; assembly: GCA_007115665.2. Taxonomy (NCBI): domain Eukaryota; kingdom Viridiplantae; phylum Streptophyta; class Pinopsida; order Cupressales; family Cupressaceae; genus Sequoiadendron; species Sequoiadendron giganteum. The sequence continues at coordinate 750,582,085 of CM021102.1, read as the reverse complement.
ATAGGACCGCGGGTGAAGGCAAAGAAGCCCGCGGGGGCTGAGCTCGGGCCGACGGAGCTGGGTGGGGGAGCCACCGGTTGCAGTGGCTGCCGGGTGGCTGCCCGGTGGTGGGTAGATTTGCATGGAGACCATCAGCCCGCATACCAAAAAATGCATTGAAATGATTTTTTTTGCATTTTTCTTGAAAATCGTGTTTGGGAGTGCGTGTTGGGGAGGCCGTACAACCTTCTTGGTAAAAAAATTTTGCCTTCTGGATCAACTTCATCAAAATCGACAAAACGAAAGGCGATCTTAGGGTTTTTGGCCGCTGCGAACACGATGGTGACCTCTGTTTCTATTCAAAATGCTTCAAAAAAAGGGCGACCTCCAAAGCTTCCAAAAAATCAGCAACCATGAAACCCTCACTAATCTGGCAAATGATGACCAAAATCTAAAAAATAAAAGCCAAACCTGACTTTTTCCAATGCTCTGAATCCAATGGAAAGGCTCGATCTGATCCAAAACACTGCATAGATGAGCTCAAGGCATGAAATCCTTAAGGAACCTCGAACGAACTCTGCAATGAATTTCTCCAGAATTTGAGAAGCGGCTGCATCTCAAGGCTCTAATACCATATAGAAGTTGATAAAACTCAACCTCACAGTCCCCAAGAATCACCTGCAACCAAACACCTATCACATCCAACAAATATTCAGAACAAAGGAAGAGATATTCTGTAAACCCTCAGAGCAAAAGTATGTGCAAGCATAAAACCAACATTTGATTATTGAATGAATTGTTTTACAAATACTACAAAAGCCTTCAAAAGGCAATCATGCAAAAAGCAAGACATGCACAACCCTAATCTTATCTTGAGCAACAAGATAGCTCAATAAGATAAATATTATTCATTAACCTAGGAAATAAAATATGTCTAAGTAAACTTATGCTAAAGTGTAATTAAATAAATAATTACACCAACAGTAATATGAGGACACATGGAAAAATACAATAGCTACATGTGTCACTCTCTCCACACACATGGGTATTTGAGCTACACATCCTCTTTTGGCTTGTTGTGCTACCTCTCATAACCACTATTTTATTTTTACTTGGGTATTTTATGGGGTAGTTGGGTTTCTCACTCTCTTTTGGCTATATGTGCCAACTCTGTCCTATCTTTACTTGAGGAGGTTATGCCACATGTCTTGTCATTTACCAAGTAGGTGGTAACCTTCCACCTTTTATGGGTAGTAGGAGTTAATGCACCTCTTGGATGTATTTGCCCTTATTTTTCTATATATTTAGCACTCTCCTCTCACCTTAACTAGTTTGGCTAGTTCAATGATTGTTCAGTGAGAGTCACGAGAGTATTCTCAAAATTCTCTTGTTTTGTCTCCATTGTTCTCTCATTTTAGATTTTCTAGATTCATTATTCTATTTTGATCTTTGATCATTTACTTATTGGATTTGCATGTGATCTATGACCAACATTGGATCCAATCTCAATTCTTGCTTCTCAAAGAATCTAACAAAGGGACATCATTGACACCATTACAACTAATATTGGCTACAAGTTCTTAACTATTCAAAAAATAGAATTAAATTCATTCATAGACATTTATCAACTCTTCGATTACTTATTTGCATCATGCTAACTAGGTCATTTTACAAAAGGTTGGCTCTAATCTGAGAAAGGTGGATGAAAATGACTACATATGAGCCCCGACTCAATACTTTTACTAAACTCAAGCCATTATTTAATCCACCTTAATCTTTCATTATCATTTTTTATAATTTAATAGTCCTCCAATTCTCAAATATTCCATCATGCGACAGGTGTCATTTCTCTTTACACATGCAATTATTCAAATTTTCTAACTATTCTCCATCTCATCCCTCCTAAATCAACTTGATACAAATGGTTCTTTAAGGTTTTTCCATACATGAGGATATCTTCCTCTTTTCATGTAGTCCAAATTTTAAATATTCCATCATGTGACAGGTTTCATTTCTCTTTACACATGCAATTATTCAAATATTCTTACTATTCTCCACCTCATCCCTCCTAAATCTACTTAATACAAATGGTTCTTTAAGGTTTTTCCATACATGAGGCTATCTTCCTCTTTTCATGTAGTCCAAATTTTAAATCTCAGCTCCCTTGGAGTAGTAAAAAATTTAAATATTTCCTCTTTTTAAAATCCTATAAATATCTCTCATTTCTTTTTCCAATCCATATCATTAGCCACCCTTTCCAATAAACCTCCTCTTGAAACTTTTTTATTTCCTCTTTCTTGATATCTCTCATATATTATGATCCCTTGATCCTTAGGTTGCATAATTCCTCATAAAAAGAGTTTGAAAATAGAAGAATTCATCCTTCATTATCATCAACACATTTTCTAGTAGGTGTGTGCTACCATTTTTCTATTAAAAATTATCCAACTATACCAAGACTATGTTTGTTTGAATATAAATTCACATATCATTCATAGTATTCACTCAAACATTTAAGAGACCATATAAAATAGAGAACAGGTGCACTCCATTTTAACTCTATCTAAGGAGAAATTTTATTTAAAGTAAAAGGTATTTTCCTATTCTCTTTATCTTTATTTTTATTTCCTTATTTTCTTGTCTTTAGACTATAAAAATGAATGATTTTTTTTGTATGGTAGTGATCCCAAAAAGAAATAAAATACCTTTGGTTCCTTATGAAAATGTATGTAGGTAAAATGGGTTAATAGGTACAAGAACCATTTCCATCCAAAAGAAATATTTTGGATTCAATATTATCTAGTAACTATGCAATAATGTGCATCTTACATGGGCTAGCTAAAATCCTCCAAAACAAATATTTACACATGCAATACTCAACAAGAGAATTAATAATCTCCCACCCTCTATATGGTGATAATTTCCTCTATCCCTATCCTCATAATGGTTGTGTAAACTATATGTACAAAGAGTGAGAAACATATAGAGGGGTACACCTTGCTAACCTTTAGTTTCCTCCTAAATACAATTATAGTATAGGGTAGTAGGGAGAATTCCTCTAGGTATTCATCTCCAATTTTATATACCAATCAATATATTATATAAGTCTCAACTAGTAAATTTATATCTATCATAGATCCCACCACTCAATATTATACTTGGATAGATTTATCTCCTATCCATATTTAATACATTTTTATTTAAGGGTTTATAATTTAGTCCTCATCTAAATAAAGTCACAAGTGCTCATGTGACCATATCAATGTGATAAATTTTATGCCACCTCATGGCCCTAAGAAGTGCAGAATCTACTATAGCCATCACTTACTAGTATAGATTTATATTCTCTAAAATACATACCATGATGACAGATAAGTGGTTGAAGGGAAATTCACTTTCTTGTGTAGCATAATAAAGGTCTCAATAAACTAGTTAGTGCAAGAGCACCTTTGATGCAATTTTAAATTATATTGTGAAACTTGTATTTTTTCTTTGTTATAGCTTGATTGATGTAAATAAGGTCATTTGAGACCATCCTAAGTTATTTAGGACCTTTTTTGGTCATTAGGTGAAATTTAGGCGAATATTGTAAAAGTTGCTAAAAGTTGTCAAAAGTTGTCAATGTTGTAATTACAACTTTGCAAATTTGTTAACCAATCAGTTTTGGGTTGGTTTGAGGCCCTTAAATGATTTTAGAAGCATAAATATTCATTTTAAACATGAATTCCAAGGTTGGAAAGAGTTAGAATGAATAAAACTTAAAATTTGACTATTCTTTCACATTGTAACAATTTCTACTTGTTGTTACATACTAGAAGTTGATTGGTAAAGTTGTAGGGGTTGATCAAATTTGTAGTGATTTTTGTTTGACTAAAATCCATTGAGTTGTGATGAAGATACAAGATTATTTTTGAAAACTGCTCTTAACCCTACCTAGGGTTTCAAACTTGCAAAACATGCCATAACTCAAGTTTCAACATTTTTTTGCAAGTTTGAAACTCTAGGTATGGTTTAGAGTAGTTTTCAAAAAAATGCTTATATATCCCTCAAAAATAAATGGATTTCAGTAAAAAAAAAATCTTGCAAAGTTAATCAACCCCTGCAACTTTACCAATTAGCTTGTAGTCTACAACAACAAGTACAAATTTGTATAATGTGAAAGAATAGTCATATTTTGCAAGAAAATGCAGTTTAAAGCATGCAAATTATATGTTTTCTTCACTCATACTCTTTCCAAGCTTGGAATTCATGTTTACAAGGAATATTTATGCTTCTAAAATCATTTCTATGCCTCCAACTAACCCACAACTAATTGTTTAACAAATTTGCAAAGTTATCATTCCAACATTGACAACTTTTGACAACTTTTAGCAACTTTTATAGTAATTGCCTAAATTTCACCTAATTACAAAAAATTATCCTAAACCACTTGGGATAGTCTCAAATGAATTTATTTACATCAATCAAGCTAGAACAAATAAAAATCAAAAGTTTCACAATATAACCCAAAATTCCATCAAACTTGTGCTCCTGCGCCACTAGTGCTATTGTATCAAATCCCTAAGTAAATAATAAATTTATCACTCTACTGAATGATCACTACCTTCACCATAGGATAGGTAGGGAGAGAGGGAGGGATAGGTGGAGATAGGTGTGTGTGTGTGTGTGTGTGTGTGATGGGGAGAGGGAGGGATAGAGATAGAGATGAGGAAGGTGGGATATAGGGAGTGGTAGGGTGGGAGGGATAGAGGGAGGCAGAGAAAGAGGCAAGGAGGGAGAGAGAAAGAGGTAGGGTGGGTGAGTTAGGTATAGAGAGTTAGGGAGAGAGTGAGGTTTAGGTAGTGAGAGGTTGTGTATGGGGAAGATAGGATAAATGAGGGAGATAGGGAGTAATAAGGTAGAAGGAATAGAGGTACATATAGAGAGAGGGTGATGGGTATGTGTAGGATCATGATGGGCCAAAAAGTGGCAATATGTAAGCCATATGATGACCCATGTGGATGACAACTTTTTTTTACCCAAAATTGATGAAACGAAAAGGGTTTTTAGAGGAGATTCTCAAATTTCCACCAATATAAATTATGCTTTACTTTGAATTTAATATATTATTATTATTCATTTTCTATTAGAATTATGAATAAAGTCCTAATTGATAGGCTAATTGAAAAACATCGATAACTTTCAAACGGTATCACATTTTTTGAATCTGAAACATGCATCACATACTATACTTTGCATACTATAGGATTAAAAAAAAAATGAATTTCATGAATTTTTGACCAAGTTAAGGTGGTTAGACAGATGAGCTTTTATATTTTTTAAAATTTGTAATAAAAAAATCATAATTAATTATATACTTGGAAAAAAATTATAAAAAAATATGCATCACATCGGGACATGAGTCATATACTTATATCTAAAATATTATAAAAAAATATTATCATTTTATTGTGGTTAGGGTGGTCAGACAGATACCTACTTCTTATTTTTACCCTAAAATTTAAATACTACTGCATTGAAATTTCAGATTTTCACCAAATAGATTTTAAAAAATAAATAAAGGTCTAGTAATTTAGAAACTACATTCAATTTGCTACAAATTATTTTCTTACATTTTTTTGAAATAATATAGATAGCTTATTCAAATTTTTACATCAAGTTGTCTAACTCTAATTTTCTATCTCTTTATTGCCACTTAAGGGCCTGTTTTTTCCATGATGATCCTGCACATACCTTGATAGAGATATGTATAGAGAGAGTGAGAGAGAGGGAAGTGTTGGTGTTTTATTTTTCCATTTAGACTTTGAAACTCTCTAAGAGGTAGCCAACCTCCATATTCAAGAACCACAAAGGCTAGTGGCCAACTGACAAGATTCAATCGAATACTGACATCTACACTTTTGGCTCTGTAGGACCATGGTGGGTAAACCTATATAATGCCCAAAACTTAAATGCAACTATATAATGACATTTATTTTTATAGCAGATAATTCTCAATTCAATTAAACCACAGAGAGTACTGACAACTTCAAACCTGGCTAAAGTCTCAGTAGATCAATACTCACTTATTAATTGAGAGGTATAACACAACATTAAACCTCAACTGAACAACAAGGATTTAAGAATGATTTTGCATTTATAAAATGTTTCTGAGATGCACAAAACTTACTAATAGATCAGTGCCAATTCTGGGCCATGGAGTCAAAAACATAAAATGAATTCATCAACAAATGAATTTCAGCCAGTGGATTTAAATTGATAATGCCTTGCATCAACTATCAGTGTCTTGCAACAACAATCATTCTCTTATTATCAACCAAATTCTCCTTATAAAATCCCATCTACCCACCTGAAATCACAATCACCTCTCAAAGAATTTTAACCATTTCTTTGAAACAAAACAATGAACAGACAAAACAATCTCATAAAATTTGAGATGATAAACTCAAAGAGACTTTGTATTATTGAATTTATATGACTAAATGTGTAAAAATATGGAGACAATATGAAGATATTCATGAATGTGCAAACACCTTCATGATTTTATTTGCATAAAGTGACTGTATTTACTCATGAAATCATAAATTAGAGCTTACAGACTAAAAAAATGACTCAAAATTTACAATTTTCTATCTACCTAGCCCAATACAAAAACTTAGAACCCTTTACAATGAGAGAAGAAAAGTAGATATAGAAAATAGAAGAAACCAAGAGCAGCCCTAGAGCTGCTCTAGAAATACCATCTGGAAGCTCCATTCCCTTTGATGAACAAACTAAAAAGAATCTCTCATCTCTCTTCCTTTGCAGCAACAAACTTATTCTTTCAAAATTGTCTTTGCTCATCATTTATTTGAAACAAAAAATCTGCCCATGTGGAGAATCTCCATTTACCTTATTGTTGATAAACTAACTTGCCCATGAAAAATCACTTTTTTGTTCTTTACTTGCTGCACATATATTTTGTATATTCACTTTACTATAGTGAATATTTAATTCCCTTGTCTCCCCAGGGAAAAGAAAAATATTTCCGGTGCTTCTTCACATGCAAAACAATTAAAATATTTGCTCCAACTCTCATATTTGGAAAAAATATTTTACCCACACACCTTCATTTTACTTCATACGTTATAAAAATAGGGGCCCATTTAGTTTTTACTTTGACTGCACATCATTTGGTATTTCACATTTTAAATGGTGGACATTAAAAGCATTTACTTTGGATAAGATATACCCATGCCCATTTTCCTATTTTAATAAAATATGAAGGTCCCCCCCCCTTTAAAATATTTTAGCCATACTTAAAACTTAGCTTTTAAAATTCATCGGGAACCTTGAAAAATTAAAACCAACTCCTCCATGGGTAAGTCGCTTTTGCTGGGACCACCATCCATATGCCCACTTTTCGCACACTTCACAGGAAATTCCCTGACATCACCTTTATTATGTGAGGCTCGTGAGCGACAGACGAGATGCACTCACGGTACCAACATCATCGCAACCGTTCATCCTCTTTTTCTGCCCTAACCTTACTTGTTTTAGCTTTGCAACTCCTCTTTTAGTCATGGTGGCGCATGAGTGTTTGTAGTAATCATCATTTACTCGATGTTCTGATGGCCATCCATCTTGTTGGCTTGATAGCGCCTTTTCTTGATCTAGATGCCTCCATGATCCTCATTTAAGAATGATCGTCGCTCCCCACTGTTTGTCCATAAAGCCTCAACTTTGCAATGCATCATGCACCTGGATGAGGGAATATTACAACAGCCTCAAGCCTCAATGGATGTATATAACCTATTCCAAAGATCTTAGGCATTGTGCCAATTGCATTTTCTCGAAAGTCTGATGAGGCATTTTCAATATATCTATCTTGTGTGTAGCCAGGCACCCTCTTTGTAATCACTAGAGAGTTTCCAAAGCATCTTCAACAAATATATTCTCTATGTTTTCTAGATACATGGCAGCCCTCTGCAATATGCACACCTTCATCAAATCCATTTTGTTCATAGTCTACAATGTCAAATTGATGCCTCCTCTTTGTATGGTGCGACCTGCATAATGTGGAGAACAAAACACTTGCATCACTCACTATTCTTGCTCCATTAACTTCTGCCCTAACCCATGCACTTTGTCTATGCTTCCATTTTTTCTTTGTGGATGCACACATTCTATTTTTTTGTGCCCAACAACATCATGTTTGATGGACGCCCACACCCTTGATTGGCACCTTCTCCATTGGTTTAGATGGTGCCTTGTTTCTTTTGAAGACAGCTCGAGCCTCCTTGAATCGATGGATGTGTATACCTTCAAATGCACCTCTATTACTTGTATTGGCTTTAAAGTTTCTAATTTTTTTTGAACAAATTCATGTTGTGCCCACATTACAATCATGGCATTTTTCTCCATTTACTTTTGGTCCAAGCTCGTGCCCATTTCAACCTAAAATATGAAACTCATTAATGTTTATTTTGCTCAAAGCCATTTTTCTATTTTTGTTCCAGACTGCCCTACACATTGGCATCATTCTTAGTTACATTATCTTCTTTAAAAATACATATTGTGGAGCAAAACAATGGGTGGTTTAGGCTTTTGATGAAACTATGACCCAATATGATTTATGTAAGAGTCTCCAAGAAATTTGGTTGGAATTCCAACGATAGTGAAAGGAAAAATATGAAGAAAAATGCAAGGAAATAAAACCTCAAAACCATCCCTTTGTAGATCCATTTGATGCCACAAGCCACTATGCTTGCTATCCTTTTCATGATAAGTTTCAACTTCATATATGTTAGCCAAAAATTTGGTATGATGAGCATTTCATTTCTCACACACAATCATACCTTTCAATGGGTTAGACTGCATTTTCTCACTAGACACTAGCTTAGGACCCTCAAGGTGCTTTAATTATTATCTGATTGATAATTCTGCCAATATCCCTATTTGCATACCGTAATTCCCTTTGGTGAGGATCCAAAGAGACAATCACTTGACACCTTCCTTATTTCATATTCAAGCTCAAATTTCTCATTGTCAATCTTAAGGTTATCAACCTTAAGTGCATTCCTAGATTTGAACCTTTGAATTATATCTATCCATTTAATAACCTAGTCCATACTTATTTGTTTTAAAACTTTAGGCTAATGAACATCACTAGACTCGTAGATTTCCAAAAGTAATTCAATCCATTTAGATTCTTGTAGTATGAAGCTCAAAGGAAAAGAATTTAATGTTCTCAAGAATATCAAGAACAATGCACATAGTTTCTCTTCTAATCTTCTTATATTCAACTATGCACTAACATACACCATAATAGTGCGAAGCATGTTGGGCCCCATGTGGGCCGACTAATATTTTTTTGTTTTGAAACAAATTTTATGCTCAAATTATCCTAAAACTACCCTTTGAATGCTTTACACATGAAAAAATGAACTGGGTCGTGACTAAAATTTTATTTTAGGCACTTTTGCAGAATGGTCAAAACAGGCCAAGTGGGCTCTGGAATTGGCCTAGAAAATTGAGTAAGCGATCTCATGAAGCCATATGAACTTGTAGACATGTATCCATTTTCCTCGAGAATACAGTGCAAAATATGGATCAAAGAAATAAAGCATGAGGAAAAACTTATAATCAGTAAATTTGCCTACTCAAACTTTCTGCAAGAAATAGTTGTTCTAAACCAATTGAAATTGACCCAATTGTCATTTTGCAAAAATAGCAAATCAGCTACTGGTGAGCTACCACTGGAAATAGTAGATCATTTAGGTACCATGTGCACGTGTGAAAAATTAATTTTCTTGAACCATCACCGATCAAAAATATATTGACGCTCAAAGTTGACCTTTCTAAAATGCTGTCAGGAATGTAGATGCAAAACTAAACAAACTACATTTGGTTTTGATCTGTTAAAAATACTAATTGAGGTCATGAGGCTTTGAAAAATGGCATACGATCTCATATAGGTATGGAGAATACAAAACAATATTCATTTTGGCATGAAAATCAACCAATTGCAAAATGCAAGCTCAAACAAGAGGCAACTTTGCAAACCTGAAAGTTTGCAACTAATAGAAAAGTGTCAAAACCCTCCAATTTCACTTTTCAAAACCCTATCAAAAATTATTGTGGGAAGCGGAAAATTGAAATTCCTGCTCAAATATTTCAATTGAATATGTCTACCAAGGGGTTTTGCATAAAAATCATCTGGCTTAAAATTTTGACCCTCCAAAGTGGGTCACTCAGACTAATTCTTCAGGTGCAGTTCAGAAAGTGTAGAGGCAAATCATTTGAAATGGGCATCTCAAATTTGCAAAATTTGAGAGTGCCATCATGAAGAAGGTAGGGAGGAAGGGTGGAATAATGGGAGGGGCATGTGGAGAGAGGTTGTGTCTATGTGAGGTAGAGAGAGATAACTTGAGGTAGGGAGAGAGATGTAGATACATAGAGGGAGAAGTAAGGTGTGACATGCAGGTATAGAGAGAGTGAGAGAGGGAATCAAGGAAGGATGGATGGAGAGAGTGGTAGGTGGAGATAGGTTGTGTTTGAAGGAGGAAGAGAGAGGGGGAAAGATAGAGATATGGAGAGGCAGTTAGAGAGACGTAAGATGAATAAAATAGAGAGAGGTAGGTAGAGAGAGGGATCTATGTAGGGTGGGATAAGTAGAGAGAGGTGGTGTATGTGAGAGAGGGGGGAGGGAGAGGTAGAGAGAGGGTTAGGTAGAGTGAGGGATATTTTGGGTGGGAGGGAGGAAGAGAGGGAAGGAGGGAGTGAGTGATAAAGGGAGGGGTAGGTAGAAAGAGAGAGATGGAGGAAAGATGGAAAAAGGGAGGGAGAGGCAAGTCAGGAGGGATGTTGAGAGAGGAGAAATAGAGAAAATTATAGAGGAATGTGGGGAGGGAGAGGTCTATCAAGGTAGTCTGGGAGGGATAAAGGGAGAGATCAAAAATAAGGGAAACCTGGAGAGGTAGGTAGAGAGAGGTAAGGTTGAAGGAATAGAGGGAAAGGTAGGTAGATACAGTGAGGCAAGATAGGGAAAGTAGAGGGAAGCGGAGAGAGAAGTAGATAAAGGGGAGATGTTTGGAAGGATGGATATGTATGTAGAAATAGAGGTTGGATGGGATGGATTAATGGAAAGGTAAGTAGAGATGGAGATGGTTAGTGGATATATAAAGAGAGAGAGAGGGAGGGAGGAGAGAGAGATAGAAAGAGTAAGGGAGGGAGGTGTAGTTAGAGAGGTAAGGGTGTGTGTGAGGGAGAGAGGGAAGGAGGGAGATAGGGAGTGATATGGTGGGAGGGATAGAAGGACCTAAAAATGGCCTAGTAGGAGGGGGATAAGTGATATTGGATTGTGGGACATAGGCATCCAAAATGGATTTATATCATGGAGGGGGGATAGGGATAATATATTTTTGTTGGTATGATGGAGGGGGATGATGAAAATTTATTTTGAAGAATGATAATACATAATGTATTGACTTAAGAGATTCTTCCTTTTCTTGAGAATTTGAGGAAGGAGCATGTGCACTATGTGGAATGGGAAAATGTAAATGTACAATTAGAGGAAATATGTAGTAGAATGTATAAAATGAAAAAGGAATATGCTCTAAAAACACACGAAAAGAAGTAGACCAAAATAAATTAGACATATAATTTATTAAATGAAGAGATTCTTCCCATTCTTGAGAAGTGGAGGAAGGTGTTGTGCAATATATGCAATGAAAAAATGGAAATGCAAAAGTGGATAAACTCAAGAGTTTTTGTATTGTGTATGAATTTGTGCAAGGAAAGAAAAGTGAGAGATGATTGTATAAGTGGATTTAAAAAAATGAAGTCAAATATTCTTGAACTTAGGAATTCTAGGGAACAAATACAATTGGAAATAAATGATAAGGAAAAGGAAAAATCAGACCTAAGAACATAAAAAGAAATAGTTGGAAGTGTTGAAACTGTAGAAAAACAATAGAAGACTAAAATTAGCCACTTATAAAAGGAAGTAAAAGATAATAATAATTTTAATCATTAAAAGAAAAGGATTTTAAGGATGTTGAGAGAGCAATGCAATCTAAAATACATTAAGTTGAAAAAATAAATACAAAAATGGAAGGTGTTTCTTATGAAGAAGGGCACATGCAGACATTAGAAAAAGAGTGTTTACAAGAATTTGAGGTAGTTAAGAAGTTGAAGACTGATATTAGGCACCTCAAGGCTCAATTAGTTAATGTTAAGTTTACTTATAAGGATCCTATAAAGAATTTTAATATATCAAAATTCAAAGGTGTTTTTGTACAAAATATGAAAGTTTAAACAACATTAAATGTAAATTTTGAAGGTGACTTTCATTATACTCGTGTTGTGTTTAAGTAACAATATCGTTTTAATTACATTAAACTATTTTCTAAAATTGGAGGTTGGAGAACACTAGGTTTTACGAAACCTGCAATCCACATATTGTTGCAAAAGCCTCTACATGTAACAAACCAGTTGCTTAGTCACCCCTCAAGTCAATTTGGTTAGTTTTATGTATCTCCCATCTTCAACTCCTCCCTGATCTCTCTACCCTTGAGCTTTGAACAAGCATAATGAAATAAATAACAACCCACTATGTTTTTTAACCTGCAGTTTTACATAAAATTATGAATAGAATAAAAAAAATGTTATTTAAACAATAATAATGCAATTAAAGTTACCTTAAAATGTATCACAACTAATAGTTTGATTAAATTTTATTTTTTTTTCTTCTTATAATTGAAAAATAAATGTGAAAAATAATGTTAGGATTCCATCCAAACTCATGGGATAAACTTATAACTTTATGTAAATTTCAAATATTGGAGATATAATTAGATCTTTTAGTTTTGATAAATTACCACAAATATGTTACAACCAATAGGGTAGAATTAGAATTTTAATCATGAACGCACGAAAATAGGGTTCCACCTTTTAGGAGATGCAACTAGGATTGCTTACTATAGGAAGTTTAGGCTTCATTTGTGTCTTAATATCAAGATGTAAAAGACCAAACATATCAAGTTGTGTTGGTTGTTTCATGGAAGGATAAAAGTAGGCATTATTCTCAAGGTTTTTAAGGCAATCATTTATCAAGTTTTTCATGTTGTCATAATCTTCTCCAATTATGTCAACTTGATGAGTAGGGCATACATTGGGAGTTGACTGGGCATGTGTGAGTTCAATTTCATTAGGATGATTTCCAAAGACACAACTTCACACATCTATTAATGACTTCAAGGAGATCCAAAGATTACCAAAGCATATATCCATGATGCAACGTAGTGTAATAACCTAGAATGAAATGTGTAAATGCAATTCTCATCTATTCTAAACAAGGTAATTTGTTGATTACACTATGAGATAATCTGAAAATGAAATATTGTAAATGCAATTTTAAAATTATGAAATGCACAAAATTAACCAAATTAAGCTAGATTTAATAAAATGAATGAAATATAAGATTATAAAACTAAAATAGAAATCTAATAACAACAAACAAAAGCACAAAACTGAAGTTTTAAATGTTGTAAAATGCACATGCAGACCTAATACGAGACTAAATTTCCCAGATCCATGAAGGAGTCCCATTTAGGATTTCTGGAAAGTTCAAAGATTAAAAATATAGACAACATAAAATTCCCAGAAATATGGAAAAGCAACCAATATAGAGATTAAATCGCCTAGATGGGCGAATGAGTCGTAGATTAGGGTTTGTAAACCAAATTAAAAAAATTCTAAGTTGATGTTAAGGTTTCTAGCTTGTATGTTCAAATGACTATTTGCAAGTATAGTTTTCCAATAAAATTAAATGATGCAAGATGAAAAATTCAATGTATATGCACTTTTAACTAATGCAAGATTTAGAAGCCCTAAATGAATTTCAACAAATGAAAATCTAATGAAAAGTTAATGCAATCCATATCTATGACTTTCATTGTTCCCCAAATCATTAATTTAAGGGTCCAAAGGTTAGGTTAACCAAACTAAACCCAAGGAAATAGGGCTCCACCTTTTAGGAGATGGAACTAGGCTTAGGACCTATTTCACTCTTAGTTCATTAGGAAACCCTAGAGATCCCTCAAACAAGTGATTCAATTGAGTGAAGAGATTACTACAAGCGGGTTTGCTCAAGTGTGATTAAATGAGGGGTTCACCATTAAAATGAAGCCTTGAAGGAGAAATGAAAACTCTAATGCACTAAACCCTAGAAACTTGAGAGCATTGAATCAAATGAACAAATATAAATTAGACATAAAGGAACTTGGTAAACTATTGGATTCTAAGCAAGATCCACAACTCTAAAATTCTAATTTTTGAAGTTCATTGCAAGAAATATGCCAGGTTGGATGATTTAGTCTTGCTATTGGAATTTGGGTAGAATCTAGAATTTTTTGTTGGCAAGTCAGGATCTATAGAAAAATGGAAAAAGGGGTATACTAGAACTCATAGCCTAGAGGGACAATTTAGTCATAGTATTAGGGTTTGATTGAAACTTTTGTAGCCTCTAGTGATCTTGTATAGATTTCATGTTGTCTGATATCCAAATCCAAAAGTATAAATTTTTCCCTATAACTTTGTTTCCATGAAGATGAAAACTTTGAAAACTTCTCTGAATCTTGCAATTTTGTCTTGAAAGGATCTTCAAGCTTCAAAACACCTAAATCTGAAATCACACATGAAGAGGGAAATTTATTTGTTGTGTTAGGGAATATGGGTTTTCCTTGGTCAAACCCTATTTTGGTAGTTAAACCTTGAAATGAAATGAAATAGCATGAAGGAATGATGAATGAAAAAATGTAATGTTGCAACTCACCAAACCCTTGAAATAAAGGTTGCAAACTTGTGTGAGGTGTATCCAATGGATGTGTATTTTGACTCTTTATCTTGATATGAGACAATGTCTTTGAATGCTTGTTTGAATCATGAAAACCTACATAATAAATGTTAGCTCAAAAACACACATGATGCATGAATAATTTGACATGATGCCTGAACCTTGAATGCTGCTCCAAATACTTGATGAATTAATCTTGAATTCTCTTGTGAAAGTAATCTTGATTTCTTGAAAACTTTTTAGGAGAAAATATGTGAAATAATTTTGTATTTATAGTTTTTTATACCAAATTTCCCAAAATTAAAACACTACAAGTCAACATTAGATCTAGGATAGTAAAATCTCACCAAGAATTTGATTTAAAATAGGTTCTAGTTAAAGCAGTACTCATACACCACATTTCCTAGTGTCTTAAAGATGGTTCACAAAATTAAAGAAATGTTTTGCTCAATGGAATGTTTAAATTTAGGCCCTGAGACCTAGGCGGGACCCATATGCCCAAGGTGGTATATGAGTCCCAAATCACTAAATCTAGAACTAACAACCTCAAACATTGAATTATGATTTGTCATTTATTAAATGTCAGGATTATCTTGGGAAACAATTATTAAATTAGGATTGTGGATGCAAAATAGTACCAAATGGGTATGTGTGGGATCATCATGGAAAAAATAGGCCCTTAAGTGGCAATAAAACACAAAAAATCAGAGTTATCCAACTTGACATAAAAAATTTAATAAGTTATCTATATTATTTCAAAAACATGTAAAAAATGAATCTGTAGAAAATTGAATGTAGTTTCTAAACTACTAGACCTTTATTTAAGAAAAATAACTATTTGGTCAAAATTTGAAATTTCAATGTAGTAGTACTTAAATTTCAGGGTAAAAATAAGAGGTAGGTGTCTATCCGACCACCCTAACCACAATAAAATGATAATAATTTTTTATAATCTTATAAATATAAATAGAGGACTCATGTCACAATGTGATGCATATTTTTTAATAATGTTTTCCAAGTAAATAATTAATTATGATTTTTTTATTACAACTTTTAAAAAATATAAAAACTCATCTGTCTAACCACCTTAACTTGGTCAAAACTTCATGAAATTCATTTTTTTTTCAATCCTATATTATGTAAAGCATAGAATCTGACGCATGTTTTGGATTCAAAAAATCTGATACCACTTGAAATTTATAGATTTTTTTCAATCAACCTATCAATTAGGAGTTTTTTCGTAATTCAAATGGAAAATGAATAATAATTATTTATTAAATTAAAAGTAAAGCATAATTTATATGGGTGGAAAGATGATAATCTCCTTTTAAAACCCTTTTCATTTCATCAATTTTGGGTAAAAAAAAAGTCGTTAGCCACATGGGTCATCATATCACTTAAATATCGCCACTTTTTGGCCCATCATGATCTTGCACATACCCAAATAAGGAATAAAGAAGCCCAATTTTAGCAAGCAGGGCCCAAAAAGGTGTGAAAATGTAAAGGGATACATTTTTCTACACTACATTTAGCCCCCACTTTAGTGAGAGTACGAACTTACTTCAAACTCACATTAAAGTAGAAAAACTCAGATCAAGAGGGGTCCAAGTGTACCAATGCTAGTGAGATAGGAAGATAACAATCAAGAGGGATAATCAAGCCCCTAGGACCAAGATTCTATCATAAACCAACATAGGACCCAAGAGAACATGCATAGGAATAATGTATGAAGAAACAAACAGATACAAGCATACACTGCCAGGGACATAAAGAAGAAAGGAAAAGAAAAAGAAGGGTGGATCAAGCATCAATAGTTTGTCCAAAATGATATGGACTAGGCCTTATTTTTTTTTCCAAAAAATTTTTTACAAGTGGAACACGATGTACATTATGCAAACAAATGCATGCTCATAAGCGCTAGTGGAACCTCAAGCCATCCACTAGGTGAGCCCCTAGAGATGTGAGACACCTACAAAGGTGTCCAATATGTGCTCACACACAAGCAAGTGGCTATGAGAAATTCATGCCTGAGTTTGACTCCCATTTGCTAGCCACACCAAAGCTATACCTCATGATAACTTTGAAAAGGTGCCATGCAATGCGAACAACAAGATTCACAAGGCAAAAAAAAATTGTATGCTCACACTCATGAACAAATAGGATGGATCCACAAGAAATAAAAGTGTGTTATGCAAGGTGGCCATATACCGACTATTGTAAATGTAAAATAGTATAAGGTATGTTAAAATGGTTTTTTCTTAGTTTAGGTAAGGTCTTAACTTAGGGAACATTATAATTAATGTCTCCAATAGAGGATCAATCAAATAATATAAGATTCACAACCTAGGGAATGCACTTTGCTTGGAATTTCCACTAAGAGGAATATAATATTCTAAGAGATATCAAGCTATTGAAGGACATCATGACCAATTTCATCACCAAGATAAAGAAAAATTGAAAATTTCATGAATTAAGGAGACTACACAATAAAACATGAGTTGTAATTAAAATGAAAAATAATAATGCCAATGTGTGCCCCCACTTTAAAGCAATTGCTAAACACCATGCTATGAGGAATTACTTTAAAGTAGAAAATGATCAATGTTAACAATAAAGAGGACATGAAAGATTATTTGGAAAGCCCTATGTCACACACATGTTTCCAAATAAAGCTATTTCATGGCAAGGGCGTGCCCCAAAAATGAAATCCAAAAAATCACATGAGGGATCCAAGGATTCGGGGTCAGTATGTCTTTGCTACAATGTTATTAGAGAGCTCAAAAATATCATCATTACCCAGATACTCATGCAATAGGAAGAATGACACAAAGAGGGAAAAAATATTAAAAATATTTTAGGTCAACATGGAAGAGACCTAAATGTCTCGATGCCTTGTATCATCCCCAAAAGGAAAAAAAAAAAGATAAAGGAAAATCTTGTGGTCAACATGGAAGAGACCTAAATTTATTGACACCTTACATCATCCGTAAAATGAAAACATGACAAAGAAAAGATAAATATTTTTACGACATATAGAAGAATGTATATAAAAATAGAGGAATTTCACAAAGAGAGAGATACATCAAACAAAATGATATGGGAGATCACATTACACACATGCAATCATATACATGTAACATGAAAAAGAAAACAATACAGAATACTAGTAAGGCACATGCAAGTCAACCTATTAGCAGGTTGTATGCATCCTGATCTTTTTCATCATATACCAAAGGAAAAAAACAAGCCAAGGGGACAACATAAAATGAAAAAACTAGGAAAAGGCTATTGAATTTCCACCCCTACCATGTGCAAGACAAGAATGAGCCGAGGTAGGTGATGAGAAAGAGATCCTTTCATTTTAAAATGATTTGCAATGAATGTAAAGAATGTAATATTGAGATTATTATGATCTTACAACTATTTCACGGAAAGGAGAGAAGGGTGTCCTTTTAAGGGACTATTTCTATGATACCAAGCCTTTTAAATATTTAGTTTAAATAATGACACTTATCAAGACTATGTTCAAGAACTCTATGATATCAAAAATTTGACATGTTTACATTCTTAGGATATGGTTTTGGATTTTCTCTCATCGGTGTTAATGTTATAATTCCTTCACATAGAAGTATGTGTAAGGTTATTTTGTTGTAGACATGGGACAAGGGAATTTTAGCTTCTTTAGTTTGTAATACATTTGTTTCTTGCTAGATTCACCAATTTGTTGAGGAGGAAGATATAAGATGATCTTATCATCCTCATAATTGTTATGAGGAATTAGTTGTTCTTTAGGGAGGATACTTATGTTGGGAGGAGGATCTTGGTATCCTATCCATTTGGTATCTTCAATTGGTATTTTCTCTAAAATTTGATGAATTTCATGTTCATTTGTTATGTCACATCCTTTCTTTGCTAATATCTTAAATCCTTGACCATAAGTCTCTTTGAGATTGATAGGAGTGTTAGTCACCTTGTTAACATAGGATGGATGTGGTTGATTAGAGAAATTAGGATCACTTATTATAGGGAGCTTAGGCTTATTTTTTGTGTCAATTTTAGGATGTAGAAGACCAAAACTCTCAAGTTGTGTTGGTTCTTTCATGAAAGGATAAAAGGATGCATTGGTCTTAAGGTTTTTAAGGAAATCATTTATGAAGTTTTTCATGCTATCATCATCTTCTCCAATGACCTCAAATTGACAAGGAGGACATACATTGGCATTTGATTGAGCATGAGTGAGTTTACTTTCATTACTATTAGTTCTAAAGAAACACTTTGATACATCCACTAATGACTTAAAAAATATCCAAAGCTTACCAAAGAATATATCCATGATGAAATGAAATACAATGACCTAGAATTAAATGTGTAAATTAAATTATTAGATTCTAGACAAGGTAATTTTTTGATTGCACTATGGAACAATCTAAAAATGAAATATTGTTGTAGCATTGACAAAAGGGTCCTTTGGATTTTCCGTACTTGTTTGCATGCTCCTTGCAGATTTTGGCTTAATATTTCCTTGATTTAGTGATGAAATGTGGATAAAAAATTCACATTAGGTGTTGGGCCCTTGTGAACTAATTTATTTTAATGGTACCTTGAAAAGGTGTTGTAAAGTGTTGTAACACACTTTCACACTTTTCTAGGATTTTATCAATTAACTAAGCATAATAAACATAATTTCAATCATAATTTATCTTAATCTTTCCTTATTTGGTGTGTTGTAAAGTGTTGTAACACACTTTCACATTCCTCTAGGCTTTCCATTAATCATTGGGATTTATTATGCTTTAATTGGCCCCATTTTGCATCCATAAGCCTTATTTATGTGTATTTTTGAGGATACTCATTAAAAACATCAAAATCCTGAAAAACCACCTAAAATTCCTAAGGTGGGACTCATTCGCCATTTTGGGAGAATGAGTCCCATTTAACTCAAAGTAAAATTTAATTTAAATCTTTGGTGGGATTTTATTTTCCAAGATCTAATGTCGGCTTGTAGTGTTGTAATTTTGGGAATTCTTGCATAATTGACTATAAATACAAGGATATTTCTCTTATTTTCATCCTTAAATTCTAGCAAGCAATCAAGTTATCCTCGTAGAAAATTGACTTCAAAAGAGTATTTGAGCAAGAGAATTCAAGGCTTTCAAGGGTAGATTATCAAGCATTAAAGAGTAGGCTTCAAGAATCAATCATCATGTTAAAGATCACATTCTCCATGTTTGTTATTGTGCTCACAATTGTGATGTAGAGTTCATGATCCAAATAAAAATTGCATTCAAGATCTATCAACATCAAGCAAGAGTCAAGAACCACATCCATTGCAGCCATTTCAAGCATAATTAAAACACTTTATTTCTAGGGTTTGGTGAGTTGCAACATTATATTTTGTTCATTAATCATTCTCCCTTTACATTTCATTTCATTTCAAGGTTAAATTACCAACAAGGGGTTTGACCAAGGTGAACCCCTATTCTCTAATGCCACAACCATTTTCCCTCTTCTTGTCTGTGATTTGCATGTCTAGGTTGCAAATTTTTCAAGAGGCAAAGTTGGAGAAAATTTTTCAAGTCTTCAAAGTTTTCAAAGTTTCCATTCAACCTTGGAGAAGCTTGGAGAATACCTACAAGTGTTATTTTGTAGATTCGGATCTGGAAACCAACAAGGAAGAGAAAAAAAAACCGAGAGGTGGATAATCCACTTCAGGATCTCTAGAAAACCAAAAGTGGACGGATTCACCAATATTAGTGAATGAGTCCCACTAGATAGGCCTAAACATGTTTTTTACAGATTTGGATACCCTTTTGGCTGAAACTTGTTCTTGCACATTTTCCCAGAAACTGGATTGATTTTCCTAGCTTGGTGAATGATTCCAAGTAAACATAAACAATAAATTTTTTAGTGATCTAGATCTTCATTCTGCATTATTCAATCTTTCAGGTGCACACTTTTAGTCTCTTAGCTTCTTACTATATTTTGTTTATCTTTCAAAGTCATTTTGCATACTACACTATGTTTTGAAACATTATCTTTTCCAAGTTTACGCTTGGTGGTGAACCCCTCATTTGACATCATTCAATCCACTAGAGCATTCCCTTTGCCATATTTCAATTTCCTGTGCATTGAAATCTCAAGGGTTTTTTCTTGAGTGAAATTCCGAAGAAGAAAATTGACCTCTCTCCTTTTAGCTTTAAAACCCTAGAAGCCCTAGAGAGAAAGGACCCCAATTTTTTCTCGTTTCATTTTGGTGAACCCGCATTTAGAGCCTCATAATTTTGATTTGGAGTTCATGTACATTCTAGGGTTTCAATTCTTGCATTAGTGAAAATCTCGTTTAGCTTGCATTATTGCATTTAATTTCATCGAAAATCAGTAAAATTTTGCATTTGCATCCCAGATTTGGAACAAAAAACATAAAAAAATCATAAAATTCAATTCAAAAATTCTGATTTTTTTTCAAAAAAATAGTTCTTGGACTCATTCACCACCTTGGAAAAATCAGTCCCTTTGCATATTTTTCTCTACATTTTTTTTAATTCATAGTTTACTTTCTCAGTTTTTGTTTACTTTTTTTGTATTTCAATTTTACTTTCTATAATTTTAGTTATTAGCATTTCATTCTTATTATTTCACATTGCATTTTCACTCACCCCGCATCTAGTAGCCCTTGCATGAGTGTTTGGTTTCCTATTGCTAATACGATAGTGAGAAGAAGTTCAAGAATCATGCCATCCCATGATACTACAATCCTTGTGGATCTTGGGTTATCTAGAGCTTCCACTCCTAGTATTGACACTAGTACAGTAGGCATGGACAACACCCTTAATAACTCCTTGCCTTCAAGTAGCATGCAAGTTGAACCAAGGAATGATATCATTCCATAAGAAAACCTAATCCGCATTCATGAGGACCTAGTGAACTTACAAAATCAAATTAGCCTTAAAAAAATTCAACTAATGCAATTTCTACAATAGAAAAAATTCACCGCATGCCTGAAAGTGAAGATGGACTTGACCTTATGAAGAACATAGTCCAAATCTTTGGCAAGCATCTTCCCTTAACCACTAGTTTTCCTTTTCCCACAAACAATGCTTCAAGTCAAGGAGGAACTCAAATTCCTCCTACCACAACAATACCCTCAATCCCTACCAACATGCCTCCTCAAGTCATAGTAATGCAACAAGTTAGTATTGTGAATCATTCCCTGGGTATTCTAGCTAGCATCCCTAGTTCCTATGTGGCATTGCATATTATAGCTCCTATCACCTTACCACCTATAATTATTCCATTCACTTGTCCCTCAAACACATACACTCCATCACCACTTTAACTTCCCTCTCACAACACAAGCAATGGCCCTCTCATTCATCAACTTTTCCAAACCGTGTCATCACTTCAAAAGAATTTTTTTACCATCAACCAAAATCAAAACAAACCACCCACATATTATGTCAAAACCAGTCCATTATCCTTGGACATATTACAAACACTGACACCATAAGGTGTAGAGGTGCCTAGATTTGAGAAATATGGAGTGAAGGGAGATCCTTCTAACCATGTTAATACCTACACTACCTTATGTAGTGACTTTGTCCTTGATGATAAATTGTTGGAAAAACTCTTTCCAAGGACCTTAAAAGACACCACCTTCAAGTGGTTATCTTCTTTACCAAATAACTTGATTCGTTCATTTGATGAACTTGTTGAGGCATTAATAAACCATTTCCAAGTGCAGATGACTCCCAAGATGATCTTGGCAGACTTGATGACATGTAAGAAAAGGGGCAATGAAAAGATAAATGAATTTATCTCACGATATCAATCACTTTATTCCCAAGTCAATGTCAAGATCCTTAATCCACATCTTCAAAATATGTTCATAGAAAACTTGCAAAACAAAATACAAGACAAGCTAACCATGATGAAATTCCCATCCTTCATGCACTTGTGCACTACCCTCAATGACTACCAAAATTAGGTTAGTAGTTGAGATACAAAGTCCACTTCTAGACTTATTGAGAGATCTGATCTTATGTACCAAAATAATCCCCAACCTTTTAGAAAACCAAATAAAGGGTTCCTTCAATTCAACCCCCCTTAACAATCAACTCAAAATTTCCATAGACAAGTTGATGTTGTCAAAGCCACAATTCCCTTTAGCTAAATAGATCCAAAGAGATAATTCACTTCCTTACCTAACACCCTTCAAAATACCATGTCCTAAATTTGAAACCAACAAATGATTACCTTACCTCTCATAAAAACACTTGACCCTAATAATCCTTTACCACTAAACTTTAAATCAAATACTTGTTTCCACTATCATCAAAAAAATGAACATGACATGAAACACTGAAAGTGTCTTAAACATCTTGTGCAAGACCTCATTGATTTCGTCTATATATTCATTGCAGGTACTAGTGATCAAAGCAATAAGTTCATTGCCTCTCCAAACCAGAACATGATAATTTTCAAAAATCCCATGCCAAAACATAATATTTCATTTGTCAAACAGAGAGAAACTTCAAACAATGATGTGATGAATGTTGATACAAATGATGAAAACACTAATTTTGTTCCAATTAATTCTATCAGTGTCAATCCTATAGATGAAAAGATAGGGGTGATAGATGTCATCCCTTGTAAGGGATAAACTAAGAGTCCTCTTGATATTGATTTCTCCATTAAGTATATACTTAAACATTTTCCTGATGGTCCTCTTTATATAAGCAGCCCTATATATGATAAGAACACTAATGGGATATTAATATATCCCTCCTGTGGAGAGAACGTGATCACCAATAAATTCTTACTCTTGCATGATCTCTATCAGGATGAATATGAAAAATAAAAAGAATGGATCAAGACACACAATGGTTTTTCATGCCCTATGATTGGATCGATCACCCTACCATTACAAATAGGACCAAAAACATTATATTTTACATTCTCCATCATCCCACAATTAGATCAATTTCATGTAAAGCTAGGCTACCCATGGCTTGGTTCCATGAAAGTTGTCCCTTTGGTTGTGCATAAATGTTTAAAGTTTCTCTTTGACAATGATATATTCATTGTTCACCATAGTGGATTTAACCCCTTGTCATCTAAAGGACACTTTTCCCTAGGTGACTTTTGTACTGAGCCCATGAAACCTATAAAACCAAGAGAATGCTTCTTTTTCTTGTCCTATCAAAAGTTCAATGCAAAGAACATAACAAAATTATCTCTCTGAAACATGTCCCCATCGACCTCTGAGTGTACCATCCTTGACAAAACCAAACTTGAACCTACACAAGACCAACCTAAAACAAAAACCTCACTTACCTCCTACAAGTGACCAAGAAACAATTAAACTAACCCTGCCACACCTCCAAGATTAACACAAGTTTACAAAGTCAAAGAGAAAGTGATTGAAGAACCTCTAATGGTTCCTTCCATTCGAACCCTTAGGGAAGAAATGAAACCTATGGTTAATCAACCCACTCCAATGCAGATTGAAAAAAAAACTAAAAGAAACAAAGGTGCTAGGGAGCATAGACATAGATGGCATTCCCTTGCTTGCAAGTTACATGATGAATTAAAAAAGGAAAATCAAGATCCAAACTTGATTAAAGAGATGCATGATGACCCTCATCCCTAGCCAAAGCAATAAAATTCAATGCATCCTCCACAACAAGAGTTGAACTCTTCAAACATTATCCTTAAACCTCCTATTGTGATCAACATAGATGATGATGACAAAGATGCCAAAATTGATGAAGAGGTGCATAATGAACTGAATACATTGTTTTCCTCTTCTATGAGCTTACATAACAAATCTTCTATAAATAATATTGAACCTGGTGCTTCTCCTAGTTTGATAGTTGCTCTTGTCCCTCTACATAGTTGCTCATTTTTTGGTATCTAACTAACATGACTGGGAGGCAAATTACTTTCTCATAGGTTGATGCTCATTTTACTTACTAGTCTATTACATTATTTCTTCTTCATTTATCTTTTGTGTGATTATACGTGCATGATGTGATCCCTTGTCATGTTCTATTTTCTTTCTCTTTGTGATATTCCTCTATTTGTACCTACATTCTTCTCGTTTTCATACATATCTTTATCTTTTTCTCGTGTTTTCTTTTTTGGATGATGTAAGGAATCAAGAAATTCATGTCTCCTTCATGTTGACCCAAAACACTTTTTTTTCATTTTGCCTTTTTCATTTCATGTTTATCTTTTTCTTGTGTTTTCCTTTTGGGGATGATGCAAGGAATTGAGACGCTCATGTCTCCTTCATTTTGACCCAAAAGGCTTTTTTTTTCCTTTACCTTTTTCATTTCATCTTTATATTTTTCTTATGTTTTCCTTTTGGGGATGACATAAGGAATCGAGACATTCATGTCTCCTTCATGTTGACTCAAAAGGTTTTCTCTTTTTTTTCACTCTCTTTGTGTCATTCCTCCAGTTCTACAAGTATTTGGGGGATGATGACAATTTCAAGCTCCTTAAAAACATTGCAACAATGAACATACTAACTCCAAATCCATAGATCCCATATGTGTTTGGTGGTTTCATTTTGGAGGCAACCCCTCTTTTTTCTTTTCTCTTGCATGATGCAGCCTTAGTCGAAAACATATGACTTGGCATAGGTCTTTCCAAGTTGGCTCTCATGTCTTTCTTCTTTTTTGCATTTATAATTTTCTACTTTAAATTAATTTCTCACAGCATGGTGTTTAGTGATTCCTTTAAAGTGGGGGCACACATTGGCATTA
Organism: Sequoiadendron giganteum; assembly: GCA_007115665.2. Taxonomy (NCBI): domain Eukaryota; kingdom Viridiplantae; phylum Streptophyta; class Pinopsida; order Cupressales; family Cupressaceae; genus Sequoiadendron; species Sequoiadendron giganteum. The sequence goes on along the minus strand of CM021102.1, from coordinate 750,556,501 downwards.
TTATTTTTCATTTTACTTTTTCATGGTTCATGGTGCAATCTTCTTATTTTATATGGTGTTTTTCACTCTATGAATGACATTGGGTGCGATGTCCTTCAAGAGCATGATCTATCTTAGAATATTACATTCCTTTTAGTGGCTTGATATGACAAACTACATTCCCTAAGTTCTGAGTTTTATATTATTTGATTGGTCCTCTCTTGGAGACATTAGGCACAATGTTCCCTAATTGAAAGATCTCGCATGAACTAAGCAAGATTCCTTTGAAAATTTTATACTTTGCATTTTTTTAAATATGGTCACCTTCCATAATTAATCTTGCATGCCTCTAGAGCCATCCTATTTGTTCATGAGCTCTTAGAATACAAAGTTTTTCTTGTCTCATGAAGCTCAAAAATTCATTTTGTGTGGTGGCTTATTAAATTTATCAGGAGGTATAACTTTGGCATGGTTGAGTAGGAAGCCCAATCAAAGGCATGAATTTCCCCACATCCACTTACATGTGTGTGTGAGTACATAACACCCATGAGTGTATATTTCTCACCCAGTGAACAACCATGAGTTTTGTCACCTCAAACTGAGTATGCATTTTTTCAAATAGACAGCCTAGATCTAATCCACAACGAGATGGAAAAATAGTCAAAGCTTGATCTGGCTTTCCATTTTATTTCTTTTCTCTTTTTAATATTAAATAGTGTATGATTGGGATTGTTTTTGTCCTTTACATCATTTTCATGTGTGTTCCTTTTTTCTTATGTTGGTTTTCCATGGGATCTTGATCCTGGGGGCTTGATCAACCCTCTTGATCATTGTCATCTCACCTTGCTATAATTGGTACATTTAAGCCCCCCCTGATGCATGTTTGTCTACTTTAGTGTGAGTTTGAAGAAATTTCATCCTCTCACCAAAGTGGGGGCTACAAGTACCATTCAGAAAAGGGTCCTTTGGCTTTTTCGCACTCGTTTGGGTCCTCCTTGCAGATTTTGGCTTAATATTGCCTTTATTTAGTGTTGTAATGTGGATAAAACTTTCACATTAGATCTTGGGCCCTTGTGAACTAATGTATTTTAATGTTACCTTGTGAAGTTTTTGTAAAGTGTTGTAACACACTTTCACACTTTTCAAGGATTTTATCAGTTAACTAAGCATAATAAACATAATTTCAATCATAATTTATCTTAATCTTTCTTTATTTGGTGTGTTTTAGTGTTGTAACACACTTTCACATTCCTCTAGGATTTTCATTAATAATTGGGCTTTCTTATAATTTAATTGGAACCATTTTGCATCCACAAGCCTTATTTATGTGTATTTTTTAGGATAATCTCGACAAAAAGCATTTAAGTAGTCAAAATCTCGAAAACCCACCTCAAATTCCTAAGGTGGGACTCACTTGCCATTCTGGGTGAATGAGTCGCCTTAGGTGGAACCCATTCGTCTAGGGTGGAGAATGAGTCCCATTTAACTCAAAATAGAATTTAATTCAAATATTTTCCAAGATTTAATATTGGAGTTTAGTGTTCTAATTTCAAGAATTCTTTCATAATTGGGTATAAATACAAGGTTATTTATCTCATTTTCATCCTAAAATTCTAGCAAGAAATCAAGTGATCCTCGTAGAAAAATGACATCACAAGAGTATTTGAGAAAGAGAATTCAAGGATTTCAAGGGAATATTATCAAGAATTCAAGAGAATTCTTCAAGCATCAATCATCATGTGAAAGATCACATTATCCATGTTTGCTATTATGCTCACAATTGTGATGTAGAGTTCATGATTCAAGCAAGCATTACATTCAAGATCTATCAATATTGAGAAAGAGTCAAGAACCACATCCATTGTAGCTATTTCAATCATAACTACAACACTTTATTGCTAGGGTTTAGTGAGTTGCAGCATAATCCTTGGTTCATTCATCATTCTCCCTTTACATTTTCTTTCATCTCAAGGTTAAATTACCAACAAGGGGTTTGACCAAGGTGAACCCATATTATCTAATCCCACAATCGTTTTCCCTCTTCTTGTGTGTGATTTCCAGGTCTAGGTTGTAGATTTTTCAAGAAGCAAAGTTGGAGAAAATTTTTAAGTCTTCAAAGTTTTCAAAGTTTCCATTCAACTTTGGAGAAGCTTAGAGAAGATGTACAAGTGTTATTTTGCATATTTGGATTTGGAAACCAATCAAGAAGAGAAGAGAAGACTGAGAGGCACAAAATCCACTTCAAAATCTCTAGAAAAGTAGAAGTGGAATGATTCACTACTATTAGTGAATGATTCCCATTGTACATGCCTCAACAAGATTTTGGTAGATTTGGATACCCTTTTGGCTGAAATCTATTCCTGCACATTTTCCCAAAAACTAGACTGATTCACCTAGCTGGGTGAATGAGTCCTAGTCAACATAAACAATAGAATTTTTAGTGATCCAGATCTCAATTATGCCTTCTTCAATCTTCCAGTTGCACACTTTCAGTCTCTTATCTTTTTTCTACATTTTGTTTATCTTTCTAAGTCATTTTTCATACTATGCTATGTTTTGAAACATTATCTTTTCCTTGTTTACACTTGGTTGTGAACCCCTCATTTGACATGATTTAATCCCCTAGAGCATTCCCTTTTCCAAATTTCAATCTCCTTTGCATTGAAATATCAAGGGTTTGTCCTTGAGTGAAACACCCAAGAAGAAAATTGACCTCTCTCCTTTTAGGTTTAAAACCCCAAAAGCCCTAGAGAGAAAGGACCCCAATTTTCCCATGTTTCAAATATAAATGCATTTTTCAAATTAAAAATGTATGAAATTAACCAAATTAAGCTAGATCGAATGAAAAGAATGAAACAAAATATTAGCAAACTGAAACAGAATTCTGATAATAGCAAATAGAAGCACATAAATGAAGTTTCAAATGATGTAAAATGTAGATGCAAACCTAATATAGGACTAAACCACCCAAATGGGTGAATGAGTCCTAGTTAGGGTTTCTATAACGTTTAAAGAGTGAAAAGCAAACAACACATAATTCCCAGAAATCTAGAAAAGCAACTTGTACAAGAACTAAATTGCCTAGATGGGTGAATGAGTCCTAGATTAGGGATTTAAACCAAATTCAACAATTTTTGAATTGATTTTAAGGTTTATATATTGTATGTTCAAATGAATATTTTCAATTATAGTTTTCCAATAAAATGGAATGATGCAATAACCAAAAATTCAACCTATATGAACTTTTCACTAATGCAATATTTAGAAGCCCTAAATACAATTCAACTAATGCAAAAACCATGCAAAGTTAATATAATCTATATACAGGACTTAGAATGTTCTCAAAATAATAAATTCAATGGTCCAAAGGTTGGGTTCACCAAAATCAACCTAAGGAAATAAGGTTCAACCTTTTAGGAAATGGAACTAGGCTTAGGACCAATTTCACTCTTAGTTCATTAGGAGACCCTAGAGATCCGTCAACAAAGTGACTAAATTGAGGGAAGTGATTACTACAAGGGGGTTTCTTTAGGTGTTATTAAATGGGGGGTTCACAATTAAAATGAAGCCTTGAAGGAGAAATGCAAACTATAATGCACTAAACCCTAAAAATTTGAGAGTATTGAATCAAATGAACAAATAGAAATTAGATAGAAAGGAACTTGGTAAACTCATGGATCTCGAGAAATATCTACAAATTTGAAATTTTTCTTTTTGAAGTGCAATGGGACTCATACACTAGACTGGGTGATTTAGTCATGTTATTGGAATTTAGGCAGAATGTGGAATCTTCTGTTGGAAAATCAAGATCTACAAAAAAATTGCAAAAAGAGGTATACTAGGACTCATACGCTCAGAGAGTCATTTTAGTCTCAATATTATGGTTTTACTAAAACTTTTGTAGCCTCTAGTGATCTTCTATAGCATTTTTTTTCCAATCTCCAAGTCTGTAAGTCTAAATTATGGCTTGTAGGTGACTTTCTGTGAAGATGGAAACTTTGACAACTTATCTCAATCTTGAAATTTTATCTTAAAAGGATCTTGAAGCTTCAAAATGCCTAAATCTATAACCAAACATTAATTGTGAAAAAAAATTGTTGTGTTAGGGAATAGCAGTTTACCTTGATCAAACCCAATTTCGGTAGTTAAACCTTGAAATGTAGTTAAATACCATGAAGGAATGATGAATGAAAAAATGCGATGTTGCAACTAACAAAGCCATTGAAATAAAGGTTGTAAACTTGTGTGATATGGCTCTAACGGATATGGATCTTGAATCTTGATCTTGATCTAAGATAATGTCTTTGAATTTTTTCTTGAATCATGAAAGCCCACATCACAAATTTTAGCTCAAAAACAAACATGATGCACAAAGACTTTTACATGATGCTTGATTCTTGAATGTTGCACCAAATACTTGATGATTTTCTCTTGAATGCTCTTGTGAAAGTAATCTTGATTTCTTGAAAAAAAATTAGGACAAAATATGTGTTCAACAAGCTTGTATTTATACTTGTTTATGCCAAATTTCCAAAAATTACAACACTACAAGCCAACATCAGATCTAGGATAATAAAAAAATTCCAAGAATTTGATTTAAAATAGATCCTCCAATTAAAATAGGACTCATACACAACCTTGGGTGTATGATTCCTAATGTTTTAAACACGAGACACAAACTCCAAGAAATTTTTTGTTCGATGCAATGTTTAAAATTAGGCCTTGAGACCTAAGTGGGACCCATATACCAAAGGTTGTGTATGAGTCCCAGATGACTAGATCTAGAAAACACAACCTCAATATTGAAAATTATGATTTATTATTCATTAAATTTTAGCATTATCTTGAGAAAAATGCATTAAATTAGGCTTTTGGATGCAAAATAGGACCAAATAAGGCATAAAGAAGCCTAATTTTAGCAAGGAGGGTCCAAAAAAGTGTGAAAATGTAAAGGGATACATTTTTCTACACTACAAATCCTAAATAAAATTAGGAACATTTGATATAACTATGATGAAAAACCATATAGTACCAATTATAATATATGCATGGGTTGTATTCAATAAGGATCCATCTCTCTACCTACCCCTCTCTCTACATCTTCCTCCCCCATCTATCTCTCTCTCTCACACACTAGATATCTCTTTATACCTCTCCCTGCCTACCTTTGTATCTAGCATTAATTACCTACATCTCTCTTTATTCCTTGCACCTTACCACTCTCTACCTACGTATTTCTCCCTCCCTCAATCTATCTGCAGTCACCCTCAACCCATCATAAACCACCTCTCTTTCTACCTACCTTTCCTTCCCAACCTCCCCCCTCTATCTACTTCTCTCTCCCATTCCATCTCTACTTTCCCTATCTCCCACCATTCTCTCTACCTATCTCTCCCTCTATTCCTTCAACCTTACCTCTCTCTACCTACCTCTCCATGTCTCTCTCATTTCATCTCTCTTCCTTTATCCCTTCCATGCAACCTCTCCAAACCCCTCCCTCCCCTATCCTTCTATACTTATACTATTAAAACACTTCAAAAGTAGTATACCAAAGTGAAAAAGGTAGATAATGTATTGATTGAAGAGATTCTTCCTACTCTTGAGAAGTTGAGGAAGGTGCATGTGCAGTATGTGAAATGGGAAAAGGGAAATTCAAAACTGGAGAAATAGGTACTAGAATGTATGAAATAAGAATGGAATATGATCTAAAAACACTTGATAAGAAGAAAACCAAAGTGAATGAGATAGATAATGTATTGACTAAAGAGATTATTTCTCTAACAGAATAGTTTTTCCTCAAAGTGATAGTTGTGGTAAGTTTTGAAAGTGTCTTTCATTGCATTCATATTCTCTAAAGAAGAAATGTATTTCATTACATGTAACAACCCAATTGTTTAATCACTCCTTGGGTCAATTTGATTAGTTTTATGTATCTCCACCCTTGATCTCAGAACAAGAAGAATACAATCACTCACAACCTACTATATTTTCCAACCTGCAATTATTTTATGCCTTTCATTTTCCATCATATGAGGTGAACCACCAAAAACATGGAATAGGGAAAGAGGATTCTCCAATAGGATCCTAGGGTTTTTCACCAAGAAGCTTGGTTGAGAAATGGCTCTCTTTCGTGCTAAGTATTCTTGGTGTTCATTCAAAGATTAGGGTTTGGAATAGGTGTGATGTGTGTGTGTGTGAAATGTGTCTAAATATGATGTCTAAATGAAGTGATCTAGGATCAATAATTGAAAATAGAAATGGTTTATCATTGCTAATCCTAAGAAATCCAAAGTGCTAGAAAACACATTATGATCTATGCAAGCATTAAACTAAATGACCTAGGAATGAACATGAAACAAAATAGAAAGTTGGAAATGAAAGGTGTGCACCTGGGAGTGAGTTGCAAACTAGATTGGATGCTAGGAATGTTGCTAAATTTGAAATTTAAGCTTGATGGGACACTTATGCCATTGTCGGTGACCTAGTCCTAGATCTAGAAAACTACATCGAAGCCCGTTTCTGCCAAAAGAGTATCTAGAAACACAAAAAACTCTAAAAAATAGGTTTAGTGGGACTAGGTCACCATTGTTGGCAATAGTCCACTTCTAAATTTTTGAAGATCAGAAAGTGGAAATTGAAGCCCTCGGTCTGCACTTTCTGCTTCTCCAAGTAATCAGATCTGGAACTTTGATTCTTGGCCTATAAAATACTTTAATGGAAAATTTTCCCTAGCCCACAAGGAGATGTCTTCAAAAACTTTGCAACCTTGTCTTCAATGATTTTTAAGTCTCCAAGATACCTAAATCTGAAAAACACACACAAAGAAGGAAGAAGAAATGTTGATTGTTAGGACATGGGGGTTTGCCTTGGTCAAAACGCTTTTGAGTAATTAAACCAAAATGATGAAATGAAGCATGAAATAATGGATTTACCTTGTCATGATGATTGATCTTGAGATGTTGAAGCAATCAAACCTTGAATGCTTTAGAAAAGATGTCTTGTTGATTTAGGATGCTCAAACCCTAGCTAACTTGAGAAGAGGGAGAGAATATTTCTTGAGACGAATGATTGAATGAATGGAGTAGAAGAGAGTTAGAAGATTAGGGTGAATAAATGAGAAAAATCCCTAATTTTCCCAAAAATAACACCACACAGGACGACCTTAGGGTTTAGAAGAAAAAATCCCGCTAAGATTTTAAGTTTATTTTAACTTTTATATCACATGGGACTAAGTCACCCAAGGTGGTGACCTAGTCCACCTAGGCATTTTTGAGTGGTTGTGAGGAATTAACATGTGGTTAATGATGCTTGGCAATATTGTCTTTTGAAACACAAAAGATAGGACCTATAAGTGCATTAAGGGGTCATTATGCCATAAGAAAGGGTTAATTTAGTTATGACAAGCCTAGAAAAGTGTGAGGGTTAGTTACAAAATCTTACAACACTTTAGAATAAGGCTTGGGAAGGGGTTATTGAGGTGAATTATGATGAAAGGGTCCTAGAAAAGTGAGGAAATGTGTTATAATACTTCACAACACCTTTGCAAGATACCTTAGAATCTTAAGAAAATCACACAATGAAATGTGAGTGTCAATGTATGCCCCCACTTTAATGTAGTTGCTAACACCATTGATGTAAGAAATTTTTTTAAACTAGAAGAGGAAGAAGACATGAGAGCTTGTTCGGAAAACCCTATGCCAGGTCATATGTTTTTGATAAGATGTTTCATGAAAGAGGTAGTATGTAACATGCGCATCAACTTAAGACATGTCATCCACATGCCAAGCTTGATCTTATATGTTCATCAAAGGTTAATGATTAGCTAAAAGATACAACAACAACTGACATACAAGGAGAAGGCTACCTAACCCCTTTCCCTCACTTAGTGCAGGACAAAGGTGAGTCGAAAGGATCAATGAAATGCGAGGTTGAGTTAAAATTGGTATCAATTAGAGGAATGAGGTTCCCCCACATAAGGGAGAGTACCAAACTCCTTAATATGTGTGTTTCTACTCAAGGTCTTACATTCATTAGTAGAATGACCATGAACTTGACTGGTAGGCACAAAAGGAATATTTGTATTTCTTTCGAGTTCTAGGTGGAAGGGATATCAAGTGATCTTGGAGGGTCTCAACAAGATACCTTCTTCATCAAGGGGAGAAGGTGTTCCTTTTTTTTATAAAAAATATGGGTCTTTCTTAGTATAGGATGTCATACCTATGCAAGGTGCTTTAGATTGTGATATTTTGTACACTCCTTTTGAGGAGTGTGTAAAATAAAAATTAGTAGTGGGATGTGAGATGAAATTGGCATTAAGAAAAGAGTCTTTTGTGTGTTGCAAGTGTTGAAAAGGATAACTTTCTAAGGTTCTGTTAGAAGGGTGATTTGAGATAGGGTTGGTGTGGGGAAGGTTTGATGATTTCAATGAAAGGACAAAATCCAAGACCATGATTTTTTGTTTGTGTGATAGGCTCAATAGGGGTGTAGATACCTTGTTCATTAACACCACATCCTTTCCCACAATAGCCAAGTTGTTTTATGAGTTCATAACCATTTCCATTAATATTTTTCAGCACTTTTGGATATGGTATTTGTTTGGTGTTGGCTTCTTGGTATAAAGTAGTTGAGGTGGATTCTTGTGAGGGATCTTTTGAATCTTGTGTGGAAAAGACTACATTTCCCTTTTTAGATTCTTTGTGCATGATCTTGGATTCTCCTAGTAAAGAAGGTGTGAAGTCTAAGGAACCCCAATAATCATCGAAGGGCGTTTGTTGTATAGGTTCCACTTGTTTGGTTGGTGTTGAAGTGGTGAAGGGTTTGGATTTTTTTTCTCAAGTTTTAAGACACTATAACATTCAAGACCAATTTCAAGCATGTGCACTTTGTTGTTGTAGATGTACTTCATCTTATGATGAGGAGTGGAAGGCACTCCATTCATTGCATGAATCCATGGCCTACCTAGAATGAGGTTATATGAAACAAAATTTTAACATGGATCAGTGTGTCTAATGTGGTCATTCTAATTGTAAGCGAAAAAGTGATCATACCAAGTGTCTTCTATCCTACACTATGAAATCCATTGATAGATAAAGACGTAGGTTGAATGTTTGATTTATCAACATGCAGCCTATCCAAGAGATTGACACTACACACATTAGCAGTGGAGCCATTATCAACATGGGTTTTCTTTATCCCTAAGCATTTGTATTGAGATATGATTACAAGAGCATCAACTTGTTTTTGCACATCTAAACGAGGGAGCTCAATTTTATGGAAAAAAATGTTAGAATTTAAACCTTGAATCATAGATGCTATGTAATTTGGTTGCATATTAGAAGGGACAAAAAATTCTTGTAAGTCCTATTAAATCATGTTGTCATAGTGAGGGGAGGCTTGGATAAGGTCCCATAAAGATATTTTAGCAAGAGTATTCCTTAGTTGGTCAACAAGGTCATAATCCCTAATGATTGAGTGTAAGCGAGAGACAAGAGGTAATATGGGAGGGGATGAAGGTAAGGAAGTGGAGGGTGGTTGTTGTGATCTCGAGTTGTTTCTTGTGTAATGTGTATGAGCAATGGTATGATGAATCAGCTACTAAGACACATTATTCTTAGGCGGTTAGATGATAAGTTGAAGTTGAGGTTTGGTTGAAGGGAGATAAAGGATGAGTTGAGGTTGAATAATATTAAAATCCCCTAGAGAAGGAGAGTCTAAAATAGGCTTTGTAGCTTCTTTCAAGTGCATAATATTATCATGAGAATGATCAATGATGGGATGACTAGGAGAGGGTTCTATTTAATTATCTTGTTGTTCTAAATTCTCATACTCTTGTTTCATATTATCTACCCTAGTAGGAGAGCTCACTTCAACATAGGTAGGGGAGACATCAAGAGAAGGACCATTATGTTTTTCAAATAGATTATCCCAAAGGGTGGGAGCATGGGGGAAGGGAGGGTCAATGGTCTCATGAATTCTAAATTGTGTATCTTCTAACATCGACCCATACTCTTTGTATCAAGGAGGGATATGCCCAGAACAAGTTTTAGGGTCATGGGTATAGAGACTAGGTAAGGGGATGATGTTTGCATCTTCTTGTTGTTCAATTTTTTGCAAAGGTGAAGGGAGAGGAGGAAGACAAGAAAGACCATCATGATATTCAATGGTTGTGTCTTATTTCACTAAGATACATTCATCACCAATGGGAAAGATATCACAGGAAGAAAAATTATGATTATCATGATTATCGTGATTATCAATGATTGCATCCTCTTGAGTCAAAGCTTTAGTGGATGGGCTAGAAGAGATTTATACATCAAGGGATAACATATCTAAGTCATCACTACTAAAGGGCTTACTATTTCTAAGTGTAAGAATTTTGTGAGTGGGTGCATGTGATGTTGGTAATGTTGTGTTTCTATTTTCTAAAGAATCTGGTTTAAACAATCTAGGAACTAATACAGAAAATGAAGATTACAAAAGTCTAATTCCATGCACAAGTACCATTTAATGTTATTTCTAATAAATGAAATGTAATAGAATTTGTTGGTGGTTTTTCCTGCTAAACCTCAGATTCCTCTTAAGGAATTCCATGCCTTATATTCAAGGAAATCCTAGGTTAGAGGCCAACACAACAAGTAAAGAACTATAAGATCTCCACTCCTACTCTTTAGGCTCTATGGGAGCAAGGAGGGTGTTACCTATTATGTTAATATTATTTTCATGCCTCAAGAAAATTTCAAAACACGGATAAGTTCCTATAACCAGCAAATGAACAATATCTACCTAAATTACGCTTATCTTTTAAGAAAATAATTCTCCATTTACAAGGAATGAGAGTACATTTTAAACCTACATGTTAGAATTGGAATTGCTATTTGAATAAAAAATTTTACTTTGAGCCTTCATTTTTGATCTACTACCAATTCATTTATTACACAAATTTGGGAAACTAAGCTAGTGCTTCATCAATTAGGTAATGAAGATAATGAATGTAACACAAGGTAACACACAAAATATTTAGTCCTAAATAGATGGACTATCCTTGTGATGCCTTAAACCACAAGAACTAGTTTGATTTAAATCACTACTTCTTATTAGATCCCATGCAAGCTCTCATAGACCTATGATTATCTTCTAACATTTAATCAACTCATTAAACCAAAGCATAGAACAAAATCATACATTCAAATAAAACCATTGAAGACAAATGAGAAAATCCTTGACATTTTCATTCATAATATGTAAGATACAAACACAAAAGAATACATGATTTCATTTCATTTTTTTTTTTATATCTGTTATTTATGTATAATTATTTAAGGCTATTACATATTTGACTGATGCCCAAGACAAAAACTAGCATACTTTCTATGATTTTTTCTTTATACCTAAAATCCTATACAGACCACTATAATGAGCCTTGAAATCCCTTTTATAAACCAATGGAGCCACAAGCATTAGGCTCATTACAGTTACCTTTTTAAAAGCCTTCATTTCAAAAATGCTATTAGATTCCATTTCAAAAACTTCCCTGATAGTGACTTGTAAAGGTTCACTGAATAGGGGAAATTGCAATTGTAACAACCATCAAAAGTGTGCCAATTCCATCAAAAAGAGTCCCCATCACCCACAAAGCTTTGCACTCTATGCCCATCCAAGGACATAGAAATATTCTTATCATAAAAAAATTGTAACACCCAGACACACTCACCATCACCCAGACCCAGCACAAGAGACAACACCATAGTACATGTGCCCACTTCATGTCCTTGCAACAACAAGAGGAGAAATCATAACCCCGCCATCACCTTTGTCCTTACCAATCATCAAATAGTCACATCCACTAGGGGTTTTCATAGAAAAAAGAGGAATTGAAAGCACTTCCACTCCTGAAGGAGCCAATTCATTTAGCAACACAAGGTACTGCCTTTACCTAGAATTTGTCTTAGTCTCACTAGTAGATGAACTATCTTTTATAGCAATGGGAGAGTGCTATCATCTATAAGATGTGAAACCGTACCTCACCTTTGTTTACATTTCATGCATGAAATGTGCGGGATACTTTTCTTTCATTTCAGTTGTTGAAGCACGACCTTCAAACAAATGACCACTGCTAGCATCAATCGACATAGGTTCCTTACGACGAGTATCACCTCTGCCTTCATCTTTTAAATTCAACACATCTGCATGAGTGCATTGTCTATGCACTATGATACCACCATGAAGACCCTACAAATGTAACCTCAAAGACCTTGGAATTGGTAACAAGGATGTAGCTATCTTACCCATTTTTCTCAAGGATGCAAGTCTATAATTCCCACAAGAATAATTACCACCCTCAACACAAACATAGAGAATCTAGATTTTTTATTGCAATGACAATAACAGATGCCTTTGATCTATATTTATTGAGCCAACTGTTGACGTTGGTCATCAATGTTCAGTGAAAACCCACACATGTGAACAAGAAATTTCCCGTTGGTGTCCACCTTGTTACCGTTAAAACAACCAGATAGGTACATAATTTAGCCTTTATTCACCATCCCTAAATCCCTCCTTGATTTATTAGGCTTCATTCCCTAGCTGGAGGCCAAATCAACCCTCACAACTCATGAGTGATTCTTTCCTCTATCAAATATCTTATCTTGTGGAAACTACAATGGATCGATGCTTATACCAGATACCCTTGCACCAACATGGTCAATTATTCTTCCAAAATTGTCTTGAACTACATGACTCCATTCAGATGTATCATTTCCTGATTGTAATGGAAGAATGAAATATCCATAGTCCATCTCACCATCCTTCTTGTCAATTTCATCCCCATGTTTAAACTCCATCACAGACTAAGAGCCCTCGTATATAGATTGTTGTGAATCATATATAAAAACCTCATATATATTGTCCTCCACACTAACATGATGTCCATTTAATGAGAATATATCTATAATCAGGTCAAAAAGGTGTGGGGCATTAGTAAAGAAACACCGGAACCCATATTCATATTTACCAAGAACATGTCCAAAGCTACTTATATCATTTGGTAGCTCTTGGTTCCATTCAAAATATCTTGTAGTGTTAGAATAGTTTAAAAATTCATCATGTGATAGAACTATTTGAGGATTAATGCAATCAATCCAATGCACCATATGCTCACTGAGCATTGAAACTCTTATTTCACTTGGGTATGCATCATTTGATTTTACATATATGGAGGATATCTTCAACATTACCTCACAACAATTATCTTGAACCTCCTGACTATTGATACAACCACCAATTCTAATCTTGTCATCATGAGAAATTACTGCCTTACTCATAATACTTTCATTAACATAGGTACTATCTTTGACACCTTTGTTGTGAAGCAATACATTCTTAGTTTCAAAATACCCATTGGATGAAGTACTGCCAAGAATTCAAAGAATATTTCTATTAATATCTTGGTCCTCACCTGATGCACTAGGTTCACTCACCTGTGGGTAAGTGATCTTATCATCACTCATGCTATTGCACCCTTCCAATGAATGTAGAGTTGCTGATTCAAGGTTGTCATCCCTAGGAACATAAAAGACCCTAACATCATCTTGGCTTTCATCCCCTTCTTCTTCACTTGCATCAGCTTCAACATAATCATAAATAATATTCACTAAGGATTCATCGAGATCTTCAAGAAAGAGTGGGTTGCTACTACACCAATAAGAATCATTCCTTGTCACCTACCCCAATAGTGAAGATTCATCATATAAGGGATTCTTTGATACCTTTATTGTTGTTGGGTATCTATATTCCCCATCATCATGAGGGATCCCCTTCCTTGTGTCATAAAAATAATAAAAATTTCCAAAGTTAGTTGAGGAATCAAGAGAAGAATTCTCAATATCATCTGCATCATTCACATTCAAGATTATTGACCCATATTCAAATAATTCTTCACATGAAGAAAAATTTTCAACTTTCCAAACAATGAAATACTCTCAAGGCTATCAAAATATCATCTACTTGGAGCTAGGACTCTATCTCTAACTCATAAGAAGAAGCATAATCAACAAAGGAACAACAAAGCTCAACCTCACCCTCTTTGGCATTGTCTAGATGTGCCTCCCCATCATTGAGTTCATCAATTTTTGAACATACCACCCACCATATTTTTACTTCAAGGGAATCCCAAGGGTGAAAACCATACATTATTTTCCTATCCTCATACTGGATATCCTCATTCTCACCATTATTACAAAAAATGTTACTTGTAAACTGAAAACAATGACCGGTCAATTGTTCACATTCATATACGTTGTCCGCAGTTGACTGTTTTGTCTTTTGATTTTCCTTGGCATAAAATTCATTGATGATAGTCTAATGAATAGCATGTTGTGAGGGGCCATAATTGATCTCTTCTATAGTCCTTATCCAATCCTTTACTTGATCAAGGCTATGGGGTTTCAAATCCTTTGGTAAATTGCTCAACCCAGGCTTGTAGAACTCACAAAACAAGTCAATGCACATTAAATCAATACTTTTCTAACATTATTTGTTATCTCTATCAAGATATATAGAAACCTTGAGAACAAGTCATAGGATAATTCTCCTACATGTCTTTTTACTCCACATAACTTTCTAATAGAGGACATTAAATCCATTTTTATGAGGGCATGTTGATATATGGCTAGGATATTCCTAGTCTTTGCAAACTGTATGGATGACACTGGTGGAGCATCTAAGGTGTCTTTGTCTTGACAAAAAACCTTATTCCCTGATCCTCTTGACTCATCAACTTGAGTTCTGCTAGAGCCACTCATATTAGTAGCCAGATGTCCTCTCATGATCGAATATCTCAAATTGTTTTCAATATTTATGGAAGACTAATAAGTTTCTTGCAAGGTAGTGCGATCCTTATCTCTCATTACATAACTCATATTGCTATCAAATACACCAAGATATACAACCAAACACTCAACATTGTTTGGTCTCATATTTTCTGGAATATCCATTATGGCCCTAGAAAATCTAAAATTGAGAGAAGGGATCAATTCCTCTTCATTCCTATGGATGTCCATGAAATTTTTCCTCACTAAACTAGGGTTCACTCCCACACCAAATTGATCCATGAAATTTATCTTAAACTCATCCCAAGAGTGTATGGAGGACTAGGAGAAAAAGGATAACCAATCCCTTGTATCATCTTTTAAGTTATGAACAAACAACTTTATGAACACATCTTCAAATTTTATTTCATAATCCCCCATTATGTCAACAAATTCTTGTAAATTTTTGCTTGCTGACTCAAAATTTTCACCATTGAAACTAGGTAATTTATCTCTAATTTTAGGTGGCACTATATTGGGATACCTACAAATATTACCATAGTTGATAGCCTTGTACCTCTCTGCACTAAAGTTTCCTTGATATGACAAAGGTGGTTTAGTACCCATGGTTGTGTGATTTAAAGTACATGCTACAACTCTCTTAGAAGATTTGTTAAGGTTGCCTTGTTATCACATAAGACAATATAATATCCTTCTAAATTTATAGTCCCAATTACTTACAATGCAAACATTATGCAACCAATGAAATGCGTGAAGATGTCAAAATTAACATCCTTTTCACTCTAGAATTATGCATAAAATACCATTCCCTCCGCTATCTTAGTGTTATTTCACCTAATTGGTAAACATTTACATCCTACGCCTTGTAAATTCCCACAAATGTTTACAAATGAGATAATATTTTCCTTAAATTTACAAGAATACCAAGAATTTTAGAGTAGCCATTCATTGCTAGACTTGAAACTAGTAGATCTGAAGCCTTGTTGAATTATTTGTCAGGTTCTTTGAGTCAGAGTCTCCACCTACCTTCAGAGAGGATTAAAATTCAGATGAACTATATTTTCAAACAATATCCCTTTGGGTTTACTCACCAACAGAGTCACCTTAAGATCCTTCAGATTTAATTTAAATTTAATCCTTCACTAGGTTCAAGAATTATTTGCTCTCTGAATGAAATATTTGGATTTATCACACAAATTGACTCTGTAGTACAACCTGCAATAGGAGAATGAGAATTCCCTAGTAGAGTTTCCATTTTTGTTGGTGTTTTTTCTTGTTAAAACCTGAATTCCTCTAAAAGAATGCCATGCCTTATATTCAAACAAATCTTAGGTTAGAGGCCAACATGACTAGTAAAGAACTATAAGATCTCTACTCCTACTCTTTAGGATTTGTGGGAGCAAGGAGTGTGTTCCCTATTATGTTCATATGATTGTCACGCATTGAGAACATTTCAAAACATAGATAAGCTCCTATAACTAGAAAATGAACAATATCTACCCAAATTAGGCTTATCTTTTAAGTAAATAATTCTCCATTTACCAGGAACGAGAGTACATTTTAAACCTACATGTCAGAATTTTCATTTCTATTATGAATATTTTTTCTTACTTTGAGCCTTCATTTTGGATCTACTACAAGTTCATTTATTACACAAATTTGTGCAAGTAAGCCAGTGATTCAAAAATTGGGGAACAAAGTTAATAAATGTAACACCAAGTAACACATAATTTTTTTAATCTTGAATAGATGAACTATCCTTGTTATGCCTTACACCACAAGAACTCACTCTATTTAAATCACTACTTCTTATGAGGTCCCATGCGAGCTCTCATAGACCTATGATTATCTTCTAACATTTAATCAACTCATTAATCCAAAGCATAGAAAAAAATCATACATTCAAATAAAACCACCGAAGAAAAATGAGAAAATCCTTGAAAATTTCATTCATAATATGTAAGAACCACACATAGGAGAATACATGCTTTAATTTCATATTTTCTTCAATATTAGTTATTTATGTATAACTATTTAAGGCTATTACATATTTGACTAATGCCTAAGAGAAAAAGTAGCATACTTTTTGAAATTTTGTCATTATGTCTAAAATCCTATACAAACCACCCTAAAATCAAAATTAGACCACCATAATGAGCCTTGAAATCCCTTTTATAAACCAAGGGAGCCACAAGAATCAGGCTCATTACAGTTACCTTTTTAAAATCCTTCATTTCAAAAATGCTATTAGATTCCATTTCAAAAACTTCCTTGATAGTGACTTGTAACCATTCACTGAACAAGGGAAACCACAATTGTAAAAACCATCAAAATTTCACCAATTCCATCAAAAAGAGTCCCCATCACCCGAAAAGCTTTGCACTCTATGTCGAGCCAAGAACACAACAATATTTTTAACGTAACAAAATTGTAACACCCAAACATACTCACCATCACCTAGACCCAACACAAGAGCCAACACCACAGTACACACTCCCGCTTTGTGTCCTTGCAATAGGGTATGTGCACGATCATCATGGAAAAAATATGCCCTTAAGTGGCGATGAAAATTCATAAAATCAGAGTTAGGCAACTTAACATAAAAAATTTAATAGCTTATTTATATTATTTCAAAAATATGTAAGAAAAAAATTTGTAGCAAATTGAATGAAGTTTCTAAACTACTAGGTTTATTTTTTTTTTTAAATCTATTTGGTGAAAAATTGAAATTTCAATGTAGTAGTACTTATATTTTAGGGAAAAAATTAGAACTAGGTGTTTGTCTGACCGCTTTAACCACAATAAAATGATATTGGTTTTTTATAAGATTTTAGATATAAGTAGAGGACTCATGTCCCGATGTGATGCATATTTTTTTGTTATTTTTTTCTAAGTAAATAATTAATTATGAATTTTTTATAACACGTTTTAAAAAATATAAAAAATCGTATGTCTGACCACCTTACTTGGTCAAAACTTCATGAAATTAAGTTTTTAATCCTATAGTATGCGAAGTATAGAATGTGATACATGTTTCAGATTAAAAAAAAGTGATATCATTTGAAAGCTATAGATATTTTTCAATCAACCTATCAATAAGGACTTTATTCATAATTCAAATAGAAAATGAATAATAATTATTTATTAAATTCAAAGTAAAGAATAATTTCTATTGGTGGAAAGCTGAGAATCTCCTTTAAAAACCCTTTTTGTTTCATCAATTTTGGGTAACAAAAAGTTGTTAGCCACATGGGCCATCATATCACTTACATATTGCCACTTTTTGACCGATCATGATCTTGCACATACCCAACAACAGGAGGACAAATCACAACCTCATCATCACCTTCATCCTTACCAATCATCAAATAGTCATGTCCATTTGGGGTTTTTAGAGAGACACAAGGCACCGAAAGAACTTCCATTCTTGAAGGAGGCAATTGATTCAACAATACAAGGTACTACCTATTCCCAGAATCTATCTCAGTCTCACTCATAGATGAACTATCAGTTACAACAATGGGAGAGTGCTACCACCCATAAAATGCTCAATGGTATCTCACCTTTCTTCAAATTCCACACACAAAACCTATAGGATCCTTTCCATTTGTTTCAATCGTCGTAGCATGTCCTCCCAAAAAATGGCCACCTCTTCCTTTGTCTTTCAAAGTTGACACACCTGCATGAGTGCATTGTCTATGCACCATGATACCACTAGAGAATCTAGATTTTTTATTACAATAATGATGATGGAGGCCTTCAAACTATATTTATTAATCCAGTCAGTGACATTGGTCATCAATGTTCAGTAAAAACCCACAACCATGAATAAGTAATCACTCGCTGGTGTCCACCTCGTCACCGTTAATCTCTCAAGTGTATAGGAGTTCACATATTATGCCTCATTATTTCCAAGAGTTAATTCCTCACATGCACAAATATCAACTTGAATACTCCTGAAGCATATATGCCATTAATGCTTGCTCTTTGCAGAACACAAATGACCATCACATGTGCATTCCTAGTTTTTGAATATTTAGCATCAATCTATTGATGAGGTGGGAGATTAGATGATCCTCATTGAATTAATTGGGTATGAATTTTACTTGTCCATAACAGCTAATAATATTTTTTCCAACATGGCAGCCACTACATCATGCAAGTTCCACCCACGACTCACCATGGTTAGAAAAGGGCACCCACGTGTTAGCTATCCATCGACCTAACTAGGTATTTAACATTATTATTTTAATCATGCAGGGTCAGTGGGGAATGGTGGAGATTCAATCTCAATACCTTTCCTCAATATTTGATCTATATCAATAGACAACAAATCCCATCATGGAGACCGGGCCCCACCTGAGAGAAAGACACACATCATTAGTCCGCGGACCTCATGCCATTTTATCAGTCGACTTCTAAAACTAGCAGGGTGAGCGGGGAATGGTTGAGATTCATTCCCATGATCAAAAGACATCACAACCTACACATGCAACAAGGTTAGTCTTAAAGAGGGGGCCATACTAGGCCGACGAGAATTTGACACTTGGAATAGCTTAACTTAAGCTTATATCACTTAGAAAATAAACTTTGGCTTGGCCTTGGAAATGGTTTGAATAGGTGACATGAGGGATAACCGACATTCCTAATCAAAGGGGTTGATACTCACACACAATTGAAAGGCTCATGTTGTAACTTAAACAATCAAGAAGTGGCTAGGAAAGTCAACTCTTAATTAGAGTGAATGAGGGTTTAAGACACAATAGTGAGATATGGGTTTTCTAGGCCTAAATCCCCTCCCCACTCTAGAAGGAAAAAGCTCAATTATATGACCAAAATAAAACATTATTCAACAATAGGAAAAAAAATTGTGAGGTCCATCAATTACTCATGCTTGGGGACGTATACCCCTAGTGGGTATAGTGGGAATCTAGAATATTAGGTGGAAGCATACTAGCCGGAAAACAATAGAGAAAAACATAAAACAATAGACCATTTAAAACAACCAGAGGGATACATAATGTAGCCTTTATTGACCATCCCTAAAGCCCCCATTGATTTATTAGGCTTTATTTCACAGCTAGAGGCCAAATGGCCCCCCACAACTTAGGAATGATTCTTTCATTTGTCAAATACCTTATCTTGTGGATACCGCAATGGATTGATGCTTATACCAGGTACCCTTGCACCAACATGTTCAATTATTCTTCTGAAAATGTCTTGAATTACATGACTCCATTCAAATGTATCCTTGCCTGATTGTAATGGAAGAATGAAATATGCATAGTCCATCCCACCATCCTTGTTATCAATTTTGTCCCCATGTTTAAACTCTATCACAAGCTAAGATCCCCCATATATAGATTGGTGCAAATCATATAGGCAACCCTCACATATATTATCCTCCACACTAACACTCTGTCCATTTAATGAGAAGATTTCTATAATCAGGTCAAAAAGGTGTGGAGAATCAATAGAGAAATACTTGATCCCATCTTCATATTGACCAAGAACATGTCCAAAGTTTCTTATATCAGTTGGTAGCTCTTGGTGCCATTCAAAAGATCTTATAGTTTTAGCATAATTTGAAAAGTTATCATGTGATAGAACTATTCCAAGATTAATGCAATCACCCAAATGCACCATCTACTCACTGAGCATTGAAACTCTTATTTCAATTGGGTATGAATCATTTCCTTTTACATATGTGGAGGATATCTTCAAAATTACCTCACTACAATTATCCTGAACCTCCTGACTATGGATAGAACCACCAATTATAATATCATCATCCTAAGGAGTTATTGCCTTACTCATAATACTTTTATTAACATAGGTACTAGCTTCCACACCTTTGTTGTGAAGCAAGACATTCTTAGATTCAGAATACCCATTGGATGAAGTACTACCAAGAATTGATAGAATATCTCTATTACTATATTTTTTCGCACCTAATGCACTAGGTTCACTCACCCATGGGTAAGTGATCTTATCAACACTCATGTTACTACACCCTTCCAATGAATGTAGAGCTGTTGATACAAGGTTTTCATCCCTAGGAACAAAAAATACCGTAACATCATCTTGGATTTAATTCCCTTATACTTCACTTGCATCAGCTTCAGCACAATCATAAATGACATTCACCAAGGATTCATCAGGATTTTAAAGAAAGAGTGGGTTGCTCCTACACTAGTAATAATCATCCCTTGTCACCTCCCCCAATAGTGAAGATTCATCATATAAGGGATTCTACCATACCTTCATTGTTTTTGTGTATCTATTTTCCCCATCATCATGAGGGTTCCCCTTCCTTGAGTCATAAAAAGAATCAAAATCATCAAAGTTACTTGAGGAATCAAGAGAAGAACTCCCAATATCATCTACATCATTCACATTCAGAAACTTGTTCACTCCAAAACAATGAAATCCTCTCAAGGCCATCAACATATCCTCCACTTGGATCTAGGGACTCTATATCTACCTCATAAGAAGAAGCATAATCAATAGAGGAACAACCAAGCTCAACCTTACCCTCCTTAGCATTGTCTAGATGTACCTCACCATCATTGAGTTCATCAAGTTTTCAACATACTACTTGCCCTCTTTGTACTTCAAGGGAATCTAAAGGGTGAAAACCATACATTATTAATTTTTCCTCATACTAGATATCATCATTCTCGCCATCACTTCCAAAAATGTTAGTTGTAAAATGACAATAATGACTAGTCAATTGTTCACATTCATATACATTTACTGTAGTTGACTGCTCTATCTCTTGATCTTCCTCAGCATAACATTAATTAATGAAATTTTGAGGAATAGCATGTTGTGAGGGGCTATAATTGATCTGTTCTACACTCCTTATCCAATCCATTACCTAAGCAAGGCTATGGGGTTTCAAATCCACTGGTAAATTTCTAATTCTAGGCCTGTAGACCTCACAAAACAATTCAATGCACATTAAATCACTAGGTCTAACATTCTTTAGTATCTCTATTAGGATATCCAGAAACCTTGAGAACAAGTCATAGGGTGATTCTCCTGCATGTCTTTTTACTCCACGTAACTTTCCAACAGCTCGAACATTGAGTCCATCTTTCCCAAGGCATGTTGATATATGGCTAGCATATGCCCTGTCTTTGGAAATTCTAAGGGTGAGACTGGTGGAGCATCTACAAACACCCTTATTTCCAGATCCTCTTGACTCATAAGCTTGAGTTCTACTATCATATTAGTAGCTAGATGTCCTCTCATGATTGAATATTTCAAATTGTTTTCAATATTCATGCCAGCTTGATAAGCTTCTTGCAAGGTAGTGGGATCCTTATCTCCCAATATTTAACTCATCTTGCTATCAGATTCAGTAAGATATACAACCAAACACTCAACATCATTTGGTCTCATATTTTCTAGAATATCCCTTATGGCCCTAGCAAATCAAAGATTGAAATAATGAATCAATTCTTCTTCATTCCTATGGATGTCCATGAAATTTTTCCTCACCAAACTAGGGTTCATTCCCTCACGAAATTGATCTATGAAAGCTATCTTAAACTCATCGCAAGAGTGTATGGAGGATGAGGGAAGAAAGGATAACCAATCCCTTGCATCATATTTTAAGGTTTGAACAAACAACTTAATGACCACATCTTCAAAGTCTATTTCATAATCCCCCATTATGTCAACAAATTCTTTTAAATGTTTGCTTGTTGACTCAAAAATTTCACCATTGAACCTAGTTAATTTATTTCTAATTTTAGGTGGCACTATATTGGGATACCCACAAATATTACCAAAGTTGATATCTCTGTACCCCTTGGCACTAAATTTTCCTTAATATGGCAAAGGTGGTTTAGTACCCATGGTTATGCCAGTCCCCACACCAGGGCGGGTGATTTTGACAATACATGCTATAACTCTTTTAAAAGATTTGTTAAGGTTTCCTTGTTATCACATAAGACAATATAATATTCTTTTGAATTTATAGTGTCGATGTCAAAATGAGGTAAAAATTGCCTTTTTATAGAAAAGCATATTATGGATGAATGGCCAAGATTGTCAATTGAGATATTCCCTAAGATCAATTGTTGGAATTAAATGTGACAACCCACAATTAGGGTTAGGGAAACATTTGAAATGAAGGGCTGAGATTTTATTCTAGAAAAATGAAATCAATGGTATGGGTTGCATGTGACAAGAGGAAATATGGACACAAAAAAATAAAAAGCTCAAAAGTCAAATAATATTAGAAATTATTTGATTTATGGAAGAGAGTTGACCTTTTGAATTAAAAATTATTTTAATTCAAAAGTGGGGCCATGTGAGAGTAAATAATTAATTTAATTTATTTACTTGGGGAGAAAATAGAAAGTAGACAATTTTGAATAAATGACTTTATTTAAAGTTAGAAAATAAATTGAAAATAATAATTTAAAATTATTTACTTGGTGGGGAATTATAAAGTGGATAATTTTAAATAAGCGATTTTATTTAAAATTAGAAATAAATTTTATTATGGAAAGACTGTTGGAGAATCAAATAAATTAAAATTATTTGATTTAAGAGGTTGAGTTGACCTTTTGAAGTAAAAATCAATTTAATTCAAAAGTGGGACATGTGACAAGAAGATTTTTTATTTAAATAATAATTTAATCTTAAATAGGAAGAAGATGACAAATCAATAAGCAATTAAATAAATAAAATGTATTTAATTGTGGAAGAAGAGGATAAATGAATAATTAAATAATTAAAATAACTATTTAATTATAGTGGCAAGATGATAAATAATTAAATAAATATAATTTATTTAATTATAGAAGACAAAGATATTAGTGATGTAATTAAATAAAATTTATTTAATTAATCAAAGAGGAAAATAAAGGATGGTAGTGAATTAATTAAATAATTAAAATTATCTAATCAATAGAAGACTTGTCCCAATAGAAAATTGGTATTAGAAAGTCTAGGAAATTTTAATGTGTCTACATTTTTCCCCTTTGTCATATTGTAGTTTATCGCATTGTGACAAAGAAAATAAGTCAAAGTATGCCCCAGTGTGAAAGTGGGGAGAGGAAGGATGGCGAGGAGGTAGTGGTATGCCCCCTTGAGAGGACAAGTGGGTTTAAGGGACATGAGTGTGCTCTCGAAATGGATGAGAATACTAGATGACGAAGGAATAGAAGAAATGTTAGCGTATAAGACATGGATGCTACTATGGAGAAATAAATCTTCAATATTTGCCAAATTACTAATAGGTGTTGAATTAATCATCATTGGGTTGTAAAATGAAACAAATGGACAAAAAACACCATAGTATGAGATAGACCAAGGTGTGCAAGGTCATCCACTTGCAAAACAGATAGTGATAGACAAGGAATGTCCGCGCTCATACTAAAGGCCAAGTTGCTCCAATATTTTTGCCAAGACAATCCACAAATATGAGTCAAAGAAGAGTCATGAGACATCATCGCTCCTCTAAATCCATCATGGGACATCCTCGAGGAAGATACTAACTTGGCTCAAAGACAAATGTCGAAAGAAAGATAAGACAAAATAAATCACAATGTCAACAACCCATAAGAGTATTTGCCAAAATTTGATTTGTTTGAGGGTTATGCAATTGAAAAGCCTAGTTTCAGGAAAGACACATCCTATATAAGGCTAATGAAAATATTTTGAATAAATGAAAATTTATATTTTCAGGAAGGTCATGTATAGGACATGTTTGACTATTTTTACTATTTGAATATTTGATTTTTTTGACAATTTTGACAATTTGATTGATTTGACTGAGTGACATTGTTGACTTGTTGTCTTTTTGATGCATAACTTATCTTGATGTTTTTGATGATTGTTTGTGTGTGTGGAAAAAATTTCTAACTTATTTGAATGATGTGACAAATCATAAAGTACTAACCTAATGTAGCCTCGGGGGTACATCAAATGATGACCTTTCCTACATAGAAAATGTGCAGAGGTAATGTAGTTCAACAATGACAAGGATTGACACAACTGACATGACAAAGTTGACTCTATTTTTGGAGATTTTGAGTGTTATTTGGATGTTTTTTTGTTTCGACATGTTTTAATTTTTTTGTCTTTTTTGTATTTTTTTTTTCAAGACATTTTATGATTTTTATGGATTTTTTATGTTTTATGAGGATCGTGTCAAATTAATGTGAATGATGCCTACAAGCAAGCGAGCATGCATGCACAAGAATCAAAGGACAACCATGATCTTACTTATAGTCAAGTTTAATAACAATTGATAGGTAATGATGATGGTGGTGACATTGTTTGACGTGGGAAGGACACATCCCTGTACAATGTGAAGATGATGATTATTTGACCAAAGAATCAAGGTTTGTAGCAGGACTAGGAATAAAGCCAAGGACTATTGGAGGATGTGTCAGGTTGCATAGAAAGATTGTTAGGATTAGTCTCATTTCATTTGGAATGAATTAATTAGGACTAGATGAGATGATGGAGGATCTTTAGACCATTAACAAGGGAAACCAAGATAGGCAATAGTTATAAAAGGAAGATGGGTGGCTCTGTTAAAAGATAGGAGACATGGGGATTATTGGATAGAAAAATTATCACATGGTCTCCAAGGACAATGCCATAAAAGGGATAATGAGGTTATGAAGGTAATGATATTTCATGAGTAGGGTATGACCCAAGGATAAACATGTCAAAATTTTTCCCAAAGCATGATTTATGTTTCTACCTTAGTCCTTATCAAGAATAAAGCAGGTGGGAAAATGGATGGGAATGACATGGCTTAGATGGATAGATGGAAATTACATAAAAATGTCATGCAAAGGGTATAGGAGATGGGACAACCTACCTCCAAGTGTAATGGTCCCTGTAGATAATTTATTTTTACACATGATGCTTGTTTTCTAGGTTTTCATCATGGTACTTATCCAAAGCGCCATATGAATGGTTTTCACTATTGGATGAAATTTTTCTCTTTATAATTTTTGACTCATTTTTTTTTGGTATCACCATGCCCATTTGCTAGGTTTTCATCAAGGTGATGATTTTTTTTATTTTTGATTTTTTTTGTATTTTTGCAATTTTTGGATGGACTTGATGCTTTAGATGATCACTAACGGTGTTGAATCCATTGATGGTGCTGATGTAGAGACTGCTTCCATGACATGCCAATAATGACCTTTATGAAGTAGTTTCCTTGTTCAGATCATAGCGCTTGCATACAAATAATTGATGTAATTGTGATCCTTTTTTATACTAGAGTTGACCTTATCAAAATGCACACATCGTGATAGAGTGCCATGAGAGTCCTTATAATAAAGAGTTTCTGCCAAGATGTGACAGATTTGTAATATGGTATTTTTGGACTTTAAGGAATATGTAGGATTATGATGGATGATGGTAGATGTGGAATGACTATTTGGAAATTTGGATGTAGCAATTTTTATTTTCCAAATTGGATGGCGGAGTTTGGAATTTTGATTAGGATAATTTTTGGATCCATGAATTTTATATGCCTTGCTCGATGACCACTTTGAAGGAGGTGGAAATTTATTGTGTGTGGGAGTCCTCTTTTCTTGTGGCTCTACATTTTGATTGACTTTTTGATTTGAAATATTTTCTTTGTTGGATACATTTTTCTTTGGGATCGATTTTAACTTCATTTGTCCACTTGGATTTTTGATTGATTCAATGGAATTTGACATTTGATTTTGAACTTTGGATTTGTAATAGTTTTCTTTTTGTTGGTTCCAAATGGAGGGTTTATGGTGTGGATGGAAGGATTTTTGGCAACAATCTTATGACAAGGACTACTCATGACATCTATTTTTATGTTTGTATTAGATAATTTTTCCCCCAATATCGAGGAGGTATCACTAACATTATTAGATTTGTTGACTGAGGAATAGCCAAGACCTTGATGTCTATAATTTTCCTGTAACTATACAGGTTCTAGAATTCCTTGCTCGTGTAGGCCTAGTTCTTTTCCTTGATAATGAATGTTCTCATAGGTTTTGTTTGCGATGGCATATTTTTTATTTTGGAAGAAAGATGTTGACCCATCATTATTTACTCGAAAACCTTTACTCTAAATTTTCCCATCTGTAAGAAAGCTTGCTCTAACAAAGGTAGATGATCCTAGTTGATAACATGTCGTAACTTCATTAACATGTTGGCTAGAGTCTTGATTAACATATGTGGTCTGATTTTGTGACATATTGGATTCAGATGATTTTGTCGGTGCTTCCAAGTTGATGTCGAAACTGTGTTCATGGTCATTGTCATAGAGTCCAGTAAATTCAACTATAGCTTGATCATTTGCAAATATGTCTAGAATAGTAGCCTCTTGTTCTATAGGAAGACCATCTATGTGTCCCATGGAGGTGAGTGTCTCATTTTTGGAAGTGTCAATATTTGAAGTTTGGATAGATTCATCTTCAAGTGTTGGATCATGAATGGCATAAAGGTCAAGGAGTTGGTCATTTTTGACCTATTCAATAGTAGTGTCTTGATCAAAGATGGGTTTGTTTTGAATGAAATGATTGGAAATAGGATCCTATCCAAGGATAGGTGGGTATGTGCAAATCATGATGGGCCAATAAGTTGAAATATGATGGGTATGTGGTTGATGACTATTTTTTACCCAAAATTGATGAAACGAAAAGGTTTTTTAAAGGAGATTCTTGAATTTTGATCAATATAAATTATGCTTTACTTTGAATTAAATAAATAATTATTATTCATTTTCTATTGAATCACAACTAAAGTCTTGACTGATAGGTTGATTGAAAAACATCTATAGCTTTCAAACAGTATCACATGTTTCAAATCCGAAACATTCGTCACATTTTATGCTACGCATCCTCTAAGATTAAAAAAAATATATATATATATTTTCATGAAGTATTGACCAAGTTAAGGTGGTCAGACATATGAGTCTTTATATTTTTTAAAATTTGTAAAATAAAAATTATAATTAATTATTTACTTGGAAAAAAATTACAAAAAAATGTGCATCACATCGAGACTTGAGTCCTCTACTTATATCTAAAATATTATAAAAAAATATTATCATTTTACTGTGGTTAAGGTGATTAGACAAACACCTACTTCTTATTTTTTTCCTAAAATTTAAGTACTACTATATTGAAATTTCAATTTTTCACCAAATAAATTTTAATTTTTTGTAAATAAACCTAGTAGTTTAGAAACTACATTCAATTTTCTAAAAATTCTATTTGTACATATTTTTTAAATAATATAGATAACCTATTCAATTTTTTATGTCAAGTTGCCTAACTCTGATTTTTCTGAATTTGTTGCCACTTAAGGGCCTACTTTTTCCATGATGATCCTACACATAACCAAGTTCATCTTGGATAACATGGTTATGAATGGAAATTTGACCAAGGATGGGTGTATTTTGTATGTCATGATTGTCTAGGAGGACTTCTTGGATGGACTTAAGGATGGGGTCATGGGATGGATAAATTTGATCTTGACATGAAGGGGGAGTTATGGTGTCATGCTTTGGACTTTCCTTTTGACATGTATCTTCAAGTTTATTAAATGGTCTTATGTGACTTCGAAGACCATGAATAGATGTGTTTTCATGACTAAATGTATGTTGAGATGGAACTGCATCTTGGAATGGATTGGTGTATGATGGACTAGGATAGGATGGGGAGACTTGGAAAGGGTTAGTCTATGAAGGACTAGGATTGGATGTGGATAAAGGACTAGGATAGGATGAAGGAATAGGATAGGACATGGAGGCTTGGAATGGATTGATGGATGGTTGATTTCCCTTGTGAAGGTTAGGGTGGGTATGACTAATGGTGTTAAGGGAATCTTGATAGTGAAGGTAGATGGATGGAGGACTAAGACTCATGGATTGTTGGTAAGATGGACAGATGGATGGAGGACTAGAGGTTATGCATTTTTAGTAGGAAGGGAATGTGGGTTGTTGACCATATTTTGAGGTTGATTTGAATTTGGATTAGAGGTATTATCTTTTAAAGTCTATGGCTAGTTGGGATTGACCATTATGGATAAATTGGTATTCAATTCGATTAGCAAGCATGTCAAAGTGGATCAAAGACATGATGGTGGACGGTATGAGACTAAGACTATGTTTTTTTTTTGTTGGTATTTTTGGAATAAGGATTGCAATGATGCAAGGTGACAATACAAAGTGATAATGAGGACTAAAAGGAATGGCTTATGGAAAATGATGGGGGACTAAGGTATGCTATGAAAATGCAACGTATGAGGAAACTTTAAGGTGTAATCAATTTTGATAGACTTTTTAGGGAAGGTTTACTAACCATTCAAAGTTTGGTCAATGTCTCAATTTTCATTGTCAAAGGACTATTTGTAGGACCAAGTGAAAGGACAAAGTGAGGTTTCCTAACTAGAATTTTGAGTTGGAAAGGTCTCACAAAAGGAAAATGACTAATAGAAATTATTTTGACTTAGTCCAATGATAACTTACTTCTGAAAGAAAATATCTTACAAGGTATGGTAAGTTTTCCTATTCCAAAGTCTAAAAATATGAGGACCTAAGAGCTTGTTTATGCTAGAAATGATGACGGATTGTAAGGTAAACCTAAAAAATTGCAAAAATGGACTTATGGTAAAATGAAAGCTAAAAGATGCGAAGAATGGAGGATTTGAGCAATTCTTTTTCTGCTTTTCAATAGAGGCCACAAAGGAAGAATGCCCAAAAATAGATTGAAAATGTTTGGTCTCAGGTTTGGATAGTGATAGTGATTTTTCTCAATGATAGGAAATTGCATTGTTTCAGGTGAAAGATGTGTTGTAGGGTTTTGAACGTGGTTCAGTTTCAAAAAATACATTATTTTAGGTCACAGATGCGGCACAAGAAAATAAATGTGTTGTAATGGGAAGAAACTGTGTTGTAGCACAATCAAATGCATTTTTTAAGCTAAAAAATGCATCACGAGATGGTAAATGTGGTGTTTCAAATTGTAAATGTGTTTTAAAATAACAAATGTGGTGGAGGTTTTAGCAAATGTGTTACAGAATGATGATTTTATTGTTTTGAGTAGTATATGTGTTGTACAATGACAAATGTGTTGTAGTTTAGACAAGGTCTAGTTTTTATTGTAATTTTGACAAATTTTGAAGTTGTTTTAGTTTGAGAGTGTATTTCCAGATATATGAGGGATGTTTATTTGTTCATTTTTTTAGAAAAACACTTGGCAAACACATGGTTTTTTCTTTGAATATTGAAAACATGCACAATGAAGACAAGCACGATCCTAGGTTAGGCAAGTACTATATTCATTGGATTCCATGCAAATTTTACTCCAACCACACTCATTCTTAGCAGGTGACTTAGAAGCTTGGCCACACTGGCTCCCCCAACACGATAGTCACTTCTCGAGTCAACCAAGCTTCAAGACATCATGAAACTGCCATGAAAAGGTTTTAACCTCTACTAGGAACTATGATAATGTGGATGCCTTGGCAACGACCTTTGTTGCACCAGCAAATAGAAAAGCTTTTTGGAAACTACATAATTTTTTTTTAGTTCAGGCACCCATTCGAGTGGCCACACATGAGGCAAGATTAGCTCTAATAAGGAGGAATTCCAGCTTGAAGAGGTTACGCTCAGTAGGGTTTTGAGGAATTCACTTGTCTATGTGACACATTCGCAATCGTAATCCTAAGTTTTCCATTAGGATTCACATTTGTATACGGGTATGTGCAGAATCATGATGGGCCAAAAAGCGGTGATGTGTAAGTGGGTAAGTGCACCAATTTGTGACACAATTTAGGTGCCAGATTGAAAAAATGATTAAAAAAACCCTGAAATAAGGCCTTTGGTGCATGCCAAATTTGGTGTGCGCCAAATGTAATTTGGCGTGCACCAAATGTATTTTTAGACATAAAATGAAAAAGTTGGGTTTGGAACCCTCATTTTGTCTTCAACCTACAGCTTGAGAAGGAAGATTTCAGGTTTGCAGCTCGCGCTCGCCAAATCTCTTCCATTCTTTCCATCCTTACCTTTCCATTTTCCACGAGGATGCCACCAACACATCGGAGAGGTCGAAGATTGCAAAGAGGTGTGTATTTTTATTCTATTTATTTCAAATTTGATTTGGAATGCAACTTTAAATAGATTTTTATAATAAAAATTTGTTCTAATTCTCAGGGAATGAATCCCCACCTCAAAACATTGAGAATTCACAATCACCCTTTCATCAAGAGCCTCGTATACAAGAACAACTAGAAACCCCTCCATCAATTCATAGGCATCCTCAAGGAATACAAGAAAATATTCAAAATCAAATTGAAAAAAATAAAAGAGACATTCAACAATTAATTGCAAGATTAACTGAGCATGCTGAAACCCACCCTTATAGGAGAGGGATTTCTGAATCATTGAAGTCAATTTTAACTCATGTAGGAGAAATGAGCGAGCAAATAAATTTTTGGTCAAGTAAGAGAGACGAGATGAGGTAATTTTATGCTAATGGTTTGTCATATGCAGATGTCAAAAAACTAAAAATTAGCAAACTCGAGTTGTGTGCCCTATTTGAAGACCCAAAAACCAATGAACCTTTGTCCCATGCATGCAAGAGGTTCCCCATCCATTGGTGCCACCATGATTTAATTAGAAAAAAAAATTGGGAGTAGTGGTGGATGGTATTTGACCAACCTCCATGCAAGAACCATGAGGTGCCACACTAATTTTTTAGGAAACTCTATTGTGAGTTTGTCCTCAATAAAATGCCAAACTATTTTGGCATCTTAGACTTTTAGGGTAGAGGTGGGGGCTCCACACATGATAGACCTGCTCCATGACATAATCCATAGTTGGCACCGAGAGCCTTGGGTAGACCCATAGTGGAGCATGTTGTTGTTCCTTCCATTGTTAAGGATAGTGTAGAGGTGGACATGATGAAGTCAATTGGCTCACTCACCCAAACCATTTTATAGTGTGCAAGTCCTCTAGTAGAGCCTGGTGTGGAGGAGATGTGTAGGCCCCGAGCTCCACCACACCATTTTGGCACTTGTGGTGTTGTTTTCACATACAGTTATAAAGGTGCTCATGATGTAGCTACACAACCTACATCAGTTGTAGAGGCAACGACTTTCACAGATGATATTCTGAATTATACATTCAAAATTGACACTTAGGTAAAATTTAGCAAGTTATTTATTTGTTGTTTATTAAAATATATTTTAAAATTTAAGAGTAACTAAATTAGTAGAATTTTGATATGATGAAATTTTAGGGTCAAACTATTCATGATGAATTCTCTATTCCTATAGACCCTTATACATTCTTGACAATGAGTCCACAGGTATGCAACTAGTATTAAATATATTGCTATGCCCTTACCCTATAGTGTGTATTGGGTTATGAGTAGTCAACTTGTGGCTACCTTAACTCCTAATTAAGTCATTTTATCAATATTATATTGTTATTTAGTTGTTTAGGTCAGCCTTAGACTTATATAGGGCTATCTAAGTCGACCTAGGTGATATCCTAGGAATAAATAGGTATATATAGGAGGTTTTGAGTCTTATTTTATCATGTTGAGTATTGTTCTTATTGAAGACTATTGGAGGTATCCCCCTCGAAGTGGATTAGGAGGTTGCCCCATCGAAGTAGCATATTATTATCAAGTATTTTCAGCATATTTCATATTATATTCTTCTTGTGCAAGTTATTTCATTACAAGTGGTATCAGAGCATGATCTTGGCACCATAGAGGTAAGGTTTTTTTTCTCTATACTGAAGGTGATTTTGGGAAGAGCATATCTTTGTGATTTTAGTGAATATATTTTTGATTTTTAAAGGGG
This sequence comes from Sequoiadendron giganteum, assembly GCA_007115665.2. Taxonomy (NCBI): domain Eukaryota; kingdom Viridiplantae; phylum Streptophyta; class Pinopsida; order Cupressales; family Cupressaceae; genus Sequoiadendron; species Sequoiadendron giganteum. The sequence goes on along the minus strand of CM021102.1, from coordinate 750,523,856 downwards.
TTTCGAAGACCATATTAAAGAATCTTGAGTAGATATTCTATAGGAATTGGAGCATATTTGAGTAAGTTATTGAAACATTAGTGTTTCCACAAATATCACTCTCAAGGGTGAAAATAAGCTTATTTCTTGGAGATTTTTCTAGGGAAGAGGTATTTTTTCCTTAGTACATTATAGTAAAAATTTATGAGAATTTCAATCTCATTTGTGTGATTTATTTCAAAATTATTGGTTTCCATCATGTCGGGGCCTTCAACAAGGGGCAAAAAGAATGTTGTAACACTGGCAAAGAATCCTGTTAAGGATGGGGTAACAATAGAGGATATTACTCCTAATGAGGAAATAAGTAAGGTAAAGGAAGTAATTTCCTCAATAAATATGCATATGTGTAATCTAAGAGGAGATATATCATACATATGAAGCATGTTAAGTGACTTTATGAATGGACCAAGAAGGGAGGTCTCAAGAAACCAAGAAGAAGAAGAAGAAGAAGAAGAAGAAGAAGAAGAAGAAGAGGAAGAGGAGGAAGAAGAGGAGGAAGAGGAGGAGGAGGAGGAGGAGGAGGAGGAGGAGGAGGAGGAGGAAAAGTATTAGTAGAAGAAGATGATGATGATGATGAAAAAAAAGAAAAAGAAAAAGACAATGAAGTGAAAGAAGAAGAAGAAGTTCCTAATCAAGCTATTCAACCAATTCAATGGTACAATGTAATATTCCTTGCCTCTTTCTCTATGGAACATAAAAAGGTTCAAGTAAAGGAAGAACACATTCATCACCATCAGGAGCTTGATGTAAAGGGAAGACGCATCTTGGAGTTGAAGACACACATGAAGAAGTTGGGGATATCAATAGTTCTAAGCTACCTCATTATAAGGAAATATTTTCTATTTGGAGTTACCACATGGGATGATGAATATTATATGAAGAAACTAGTAGAAGAAAAAGAAGTAGAAGTAAAAAAAAAAAGAGATGAAGAAGAGGAAAAATAAAAAATTCAGCATTGAGGACAATGATTTTGTAAAGAGGAGGGAAATGTTATGCCCTTACCCTATAGTGAGTATCGGGTTATGAGTAGTCAACTTGTGGCTACCTTAACTATTAATTAAGTCATTTTATCAATATTATATTGTTATTTAGTTGTTTAGGTCGGCCTTAGACTTATATAGGGTTATCTAAGTCGGCCTAGGTGATATCCTAGGCATAAATAGGTATATATAGGAGGTTGTGAGTCTTATTTTATCATGTTGAGTATTGTTCTTATTGAAGACTATTGGAGGTATCCCCCTCGAAGTGGAATATTATTATCAAGTATTTTCAGCATATTTCATATTATATTCTTCTTGTGCAAGTATTTCATTACATATATTATTATTGCATTTGAACAATTGAATGTTATATTTGAATTTTTGTCTCATAACATGCTTCAGATTTCAAATAGTTTCCTGGTGCACCTTCTTCCTCCACACCTCATGATTGATATCCTAAAACAACATACACTCAGGTAGCCTTTATTCATTAATAGGGTTATAAATCTATGTTAGCTAGTTTTCATAATTTTGTGTATATACAAATCTAAAAACTTTATGAGTGATGCAGACCCAGGAGGCTCAATTATGCTGATTAGGCCTATTTTCCAAAGCAACATGCCTTTAAACCTATCACAGGACCATGAAACCTTGGGGCAGCAATTCATATGCCTTCAAACCTCCAAAATCACAAAAATATTCCATTGGTACGGACAAACACATGTCAAACTTGAAAAACCTTGTTTTAGGCACAATTCATGAGGGTTTATTGAAAATGATACTTACAAAGCTTCCCAGACCATGCAACCCACTTATACACTCATATTTTATTCCCAATATGCTCAAAAGTTCATAAAATAGCCATACCTAACTTCCCATTGTCCAATTCAAGACTATACCCATCAAACCATGCACCTTTCCAATGGAATCCACCCTAGAGGCTCTCACGAAGTTATGAAAATCACTTAACCTGCACAAAAAAAAGTATTAACATGTTTATTATGCCTATCTAATCCTATCCACCGAGTTACAAGTCTTCACAGTGGGTGGAAGGCTTAGAATGGCATTTTGACTCCTCTCACAACCCCCAAAACAGTGTAAATAGGCAGTTTCAGAAAAATAATGATTTCTCCCTCAATATGAATGTTCAAATCCTCAAATCAAATGAATTTTAAATTTAACTCATATTTATACACATTCCAAATGATTTTTAGAGCCAAAAAATATTGTACGGATCCGTACCAAGCCTGCAAAGTTCAGGAAAATAGGAAAAACATGGGGTTTGAGACCACCCGGCAGTAAAACAAGGATATCTCACTCAATTTTTAATGAAATCACACCATTCCAATGCCAAAAGAAAGGTTATTCAATTATCTATCCAACCATAACAGTATTGTAGTGTAAAACAATATGTACAGGTTGTACAATGCATGGGATCAACAATTTCTTAATGGAAAACACAAAAAAACAGCAAACTTATTATTAGAAACTCATTCCAAACTTCTTCAACAGCCTCCCTTTGAGATATTCTCATAATATATCATGTTTCCACCTTCAGATAACCCCTTGAACTGACCAACTACCATAACCACCCTTTGTTAGAGTCTAAGATGACAATTTTTGCCAATTTTGCTCTTAATCACTATCCCATTACAACTTGATCAACTTGATTTTACAAATACCACCTAGCTGACTTATTAAGCCCTCCAATACATTTAAAATGGTCATTGAGACCTTATTTAACATGGAATAAGAACCTACTCCCCATATCCCTTAAAACTCATGATTTCACATGGCTTTTGCATTATGAATCAAACTGACAAGTTCAACTAAATGATTCAAAACCTTTTCAAATTACATTATGACTGGTCCTTTAGACCTTATTAAGCATAAATGAACACAAGACACACCTAGGAATCAACTTATACTTCACAAGGTGTAGGTGCTCTTGCACCATACACCCCCCCATAAAAAGGACTCTTGCCCTAAGAGTGGAAACTTGTTCTTGGCCTTCTCATTGCTGCTTCAAACATCTTCAGACCTGGTACTAATCTCTTTAGTCCTGGATCAAAATTTGGTGTTGTTTTATGCCTTAGACCTACAGATAAAAAAACATTAGAATCATAGAAACTTGTTGTATTCCTTGCTCCACCCATACACAGATAGCTCCTCACCATTCCTTGCACATTCTGCGTTACTAGCTCTGTGATTAGACCTGCATGCCTCTGCGTAATTTGTTCTTTTTGTAATTCCCCTAGACTTACCATGTCACCATCCTCTTGTACCCCTGCACTAACAACTTTATCCTCTTTTGCATTACCAAATTTCACTTGTCTTGCAGCAACCTTCATAGTAATGGGACACACCATGGTCCTAACAACTACTTCACCCTGTCCTTCATACTCCTTTGCACACTTAGCACTTACCTTGATCAAATCAGACTTAAGCTTGAGTTCTCTCTCTGCCCCTTGCAAAAACAAACTCCATACTATCTTAACATCATTTGCGGGTGCCTTCCCTACTGTCACAACACCACCAATTTGTTCTAAACCTGCAACCATATCAGACTTACTGTCCTCAGGCCTTAAAGGCTCCTTCTTGCCAAACAACACTACCTTAGACTTACTCTTGTCCCTTACACTTGTTTTCAAGGGAAGCAACTTAAAATTTTTGTCCTCCTTCTTGATGGTGTATGTGTTCTCCCAACCATCATATATAGACCTCCTATCAAATTTCCAAGGCCTCCCTAAGAGTACATGACAACAATCCATTGGAAAAATATCACATAGAACCCTATCCTTATACTCTCCAATCTGAAAATCAACATATGCTTGCTCTTTTACCACCAAAGTTTGATTATCATTGACCCAAGAAACTCTATAAGGTGATTCATGAGGCAACTTTTTTAAACTCAACTTATCCACCATCTCCCTAGACACTAGATTATCTTGAGAACCAGAATCAATGACAACTTGACACACTTTACCTTTGCTTTTGCATGTAGTTCTGAAAAGACTCCTCCTTTGACTCAATTCTTCCTCCTTGGATGCTTGCAACACAGTTCTCCTTATCATGAGTGCCTCTCCTTCTTCTAATGTAAGGTTAACTATAGGTGAATTCCCACTCTCTTCATCTTCATGCACTAATTGATTCCTCCATTCTCCACCATAAGAGCTTGAGCCTTGCTTTTCAGGGCATTTAAAGGCTGGATGTCCTAGTTGATTGCAAGTGTAGCATCTTCTTGAGAATTAATAGGAACCTCTTCCTCCACCAAATCTGCCTCTTGAACCTCTCCATCCACCTCTAGAATCAGATTGATCTTGGTCCTTCTTATCACCTCCTTGACTCTCATTGTTTTCCTTGAAATTAGGATTGAATCCTCTTCCTCTAGAAGTGTTGCCTCTTCCTCTTGCTGCTTTGTCTTGCCTTCTCTTCATTTTCTCCTCCACCTTGATAGCCATTTGATAAAAATCCTCTACACTCTTAGGGTTAGCCAAAACCAATTCATCTTGTATATTAAGCCTTAAACCACCAACATATCTAGCAATCTTTTCATCTTCGTTCTCATGATGACCAGATCTTAAACTCAATTTATAAAACTCCTCAGTATAAGACTTAATATCCATTTCCCTTTGTCTTAAGTTTCGCAATCTCTTAAACAATTGAACTTGGTGATCCTTGGGTAAGAATTTACCTTTGATTTTTGATATCATCTTATCCCATGATGTGATCTTAGACTTTCCTTGCTTCCTCCTCTCAGATTGAAGGTAATCCCACCATACCAAAGCATGACCTTGCAACTTAGTTTTTGCAATCTTGACCCTTTGTTCTTCAGGAACCTCATCACATTCAAAATGGTTATCAATTGCAGCAATCCAATCCAATAGTTCTTCATCATTTAAACTACCACCATACTTAGGAACATCAAGTTTTACCTTAGGCTTGTCAGTCTTCACTGCTTTCAACAACCTTGCAATTCTTTGATCCTCTGGAGTAAGCTCTTCTTCCACATCTTCAAACTCCTCATCTTCCTCATCTTTAGTCTCAATCTCTTCCACTTCCCTTCTTTTGTTTGTCTCCAAGGCTATGACTCTCTCTTCCAACTCTCTGATTTCTCTTGCATGCCTATCTTTCATCTCCTTCATCTTTTTAGCCATATCATTCTTCTTTGGAGGCATCTTGTCGACCTTGCCTCTTCTTCAACCCTACAAAATGAAAATAGATCTACTTCCTGATGCTCTGATACCACTATGATGCAGACCCAAGAGGCTCAATTATGCTGATTAGGCCTATTTTCCAAAGCAAAATTCCTTTAAACCTATCACATGACCATGAAACCTTGGGGCAGCAATTCATATGCCTTCAAACCTCCAAAATCACAAAAATATTCCATTGGTACGAACAAACACATGTCAAACTTGAAAAACCTTGTTTTAGGCACAATTCATGAGGGTTTATTGAAAATGAAACTTACAAAGCTTCCCAGACCATTCCACCCACTTAGACACTCATATTTTATCCCCAATATGCTCAAAAGTTCATAAAATATCCATACCTAACTTCCCATTGTCCAATTCAAGACTATACCCATCAAACCATGCACCTTTCCAATGGAATCCACCCCAGAGGCTCTCACGAAGTTATGAAAATCACTTAACCTGCACAAAAAAAAATATTAACATGTTTATTATGCCTATGTAAGCCTATCCACCGAGTTACAGGTCTTCACAGTGGGTGGAAGGCTTAGAATGGCATTTTGACTCCTCTCACAACCCCCAAAACAGTGTAAATAGGCAGTTTCAGAAAAATAATGATTTCTCCCTCAATATGAACGTTCAAATCCTCAAATCAAATGAATTTTAAAGTTAAGTCATATTTATACACATTCCAAATGATTTTTAGAGCCAAAAAATATTGTACGGATCCGTACCAAGCCTACAAAGTTCAAGAAAACAGGAAAAACATGGGGTTTGAGACCACCTGGCAGTAAAACAAGGATATCTCACTCAATTTTTAATGAAATCACACCATTCCAATGCCAAAAGAAAGGTTATTCAATTATATATCCAAAAATAATAGTCTTGTAGTGTAAAAAAATATTTACAGGTCGTGCAATGCACGGGATCAGCAATTTCTTAATGGAAAACACAAAAAAACAGCAAACTTATTATTAGAAACTCATTCCAAAATTCTTCAACAGCCTCCCTTCAAGATATTCTCACAATATATCATGTTTCCACCTTCATATAACCCCTTGAACCTACCAACTACCATAACCACCCTTTGTTAGAGTCTAAGATGACAATTTTTGCCAATTTTGCTCTTAATCACTATCCCATTACAACTTGATCAACTTGATTTTACAAATACCAGCTAGCTAACCTATTAAGCCCTCCAATACATTTAAAATGGTCATTGATACCTTATTTAGCATGGAATAAGACCCTACTCCCCATATCCCTTAAAACTCATGATTTCACATGGCTTTTGCATTATGAATGAAACTGACAAATTCAACTAAATGATTCAATACCTTTTCAAATTACATTATGACTAGTCCTTTAGACCTTATTAAGCATAAATGAACACAAGAAACACCTAGGAATCAACTTATACTTCACAAGGTGTAGGTGCTCTTGCACCAATGAGAAACAAAAATATTGCATTCAAGTATTCGTTGATCGTGTCACATTATGTTCTCCTATATCAACATGATACCTGAGATATTGTTTCATTTGCAGTTCTTGACAAGAGATATCCCTAGTGATGTTGGATGCATGATGGACCATGGAGTTGTTGCAGCAATAGCCATTTTTGATCCATTGAGAGAGGTATGGAATAGATTAGTCGATTTGACATTATATTTTATCTTTTATGGTCTATTATAGAAAATTTTCACGATAATTTTATGTAGTTTAATCTCTATCTTCATGGTTGCTACAGGTGGCTGTCACTCCAGATCATGGACATGGTGATGATTTAAATGTTCATGATGACTATATGTATGCGGTAAGTGATTATGTTTCATTATATGCCATTCCATAATTCAATTTCTATGTTTTAACATATTTACTTTTAATTTTATGAGTTGAAGGTCTAGAGTGGAGAGAGGAGGAGTAGCGGGTGTGTTCAAAAGACAAGACAAGCAACAATCACTCCATCCAGCCGAATTTTGAAGGCAGGACGGGATCTATTTCCTTCCCCTAGAGGGAAATGACTATGTATTAGTGTTGTTGTTTGTATTCCTATGTGGCATTTTGGAACATATGTTTTGTACTATTGATATATATACGTGATATTTTATGTCCAAATGGCTCCTTTGTACTAAGCCTATATGGTTTTTTTGGATATATTTATATACTTTTATCAATATATATCATTGTATAGCCTTTCGGATTTTTGATTAAAGAAACTCTTATTTTTCTACTGCCATTCTTGAATGATGTTATCATGCGTATCATGTAAGTTGTATGCTTGAATGTTGTAGGCATGTATTTTGTTTACATCTAATGCTTAATTAATTACTATCGAATGCTTAATAAGCCCCATCGAAAGCATATTGTATAGATAAGCTCCATTCGTGGTGGTTTGTATCCTTTGGAATGCTTCAATTACTTATGCCTCACCGATGTAGAGGCAAGGAGGCTCAAACCCAATCAGTCTAACAACCTGCCTTTAAGGGGCTCCTAACAAGATTAATACAACCTATTTTGAGCAATCTACACAACCTCAAAGCCCCATCAAACCAAACTCTTCATTCAATAGCTTACCCAAAAATCCACCCTTGTAGCACTTTGATGCAAAGCCAAGGTGGAGAAGACTCACAACAATGGAAATTTCAATTCTAAATCAAGAACTCTTCCTCATAATGATTAAGCCTAATAGGCATCAACCCACCCTCAAGGGTCTCAACTCCTCAACCTTGCAAATGAACAACAAGACTCCACCAAGGCCCTAAAAAGACCATCAACATTCATACAGTGACAATTAAATCAATTGAGAACAACCCCTAAGTCAGATTCATCAAGGTTTCCAAAACTCACATTTGTGACTAGTTATTCTTGTAGTACTCAAAACTTAGTTTTAGCCAGATTTCTCCCAACCTTTCCAAAAGACTAGACAATTAAAAGATGGATTGAGATACCATTTTTAGGGCTACACAACATAACAAAGAATCAGTGCTCACTCTTTTGGACCGACATAGACTTTCAACACACCTACTTAAATTTTGGCTTCACAATTAGCCCTTTTTCCAAAGGGACCACCCTTCCAACTTTAGGTATCTATCCAAACGCCTTGGAAATTCTTAGGTTAGGGTGCCAAACCTCAAATTTTGTCATTATTTTGTGTCTACAGAGCCTCTAACTCACAAAACCCAAGAAACCCTCCTAAACCTTCACAAAATCAAGGGTTTTAAAGAAACATGCAACTCCAGACCTCTCTCAACATTTCCAAAGCCCCAAAAACCACAACATACTTTTTCATAGACTCATTAGACCCTCACATAACCCTTATAGGCATTAATTCTTAAAAATATCTCTTTGGTTCCTCACTTCCATGTTGGAAAACCCCTGTTCAGTCTTAGAACAGTCACAAAAATGCCACATAATTATGACTCCTTATTCCAAAATGAGTTGAAACAATTATTATAACATGTTTTCAATCAATCCACCAATATAAAATAGCAAATAGTAGGTGGATTGATTGTTACATCACAAATTTCCCCTCAAACCCTTGATTCAACAACATTGGGACAGTCACTGTTTGTGTTGGTTCTCTCTACAAACAAAGAGTTAAGACACCAAATAAAAAACAAATGAATTTGATAACATATAGACACATTCTCTGAAATTATTAGACCATGAAAAACCTATATGTTCCCGTACAACACTCAAAAAGATCAAGAAAATATTATTTTTCTAGAAAATTGCTCAAAACTGTGGTGTTTATTGTGTAAAATTGTTACAAGAATTCTTCCACTCTCTCATTCGAGCCTTGGTAAGGATTTTTAAAGAATTTTACAACAACCATATTCTACCCAATTCCCATAACCAACCTTGGGATTAGTTGGTCCCTTAATTACATTTGTTTGTGTTAAAGTTTCTTTGTCAGCACTTTACAACTTATATGATTTCTAATTGACTTCTAAGACACATAACACCCTTTATTTGTATTATGCTTGATCTCTTAAATCTTATTAGACAAAATAAACCTAAATACACTAACATTTCCGTATTGATAATGTGGTGTAGGTGCTCCCACACCAAACTCAAAACCTGGTCCAAGCCTAATTTCTCCCAACCTTTCCAAAACACCTGACCATTTAAAGGTGGATTAAGATACCCTTTTTAGGGTTACACAACATATTCCAAAACCAATAGTAACTCTTTTTTACCAACATGAACTTTCAATACACCTCCCTCTCTTTAGACTTCACAATTAGGCCTAATTTACAAAGGAACCCCCTCACAAACTCACCTCCAAACCAAGGAAACTTGAAACAGTCTTAGGGATGCTCAGCAAACTTAGGATTCTCCCATTTTAAGAGCCCCAAGAACTTGTTCTATTCCTCTACTCACAAGCCATCCTAAACCTTCACAAAAATAAGAGTTTTAAAGAAAATCATAACTCCACACCTCTGCCAATCCTTCCAAAGGTCCAAACACCCCACAATACCTCTTCCCTAACTTAAAAGACACACATAATCCCATTCCTTTCAGCATTTCTTAGATTCTGTACTTGAGTTCCTTATTTTCATGGTGGAAACACCCTTGAATAGAATTAGAAATTCACACCCCACTGAGTTTATTCATTCTCTCAGCCTTGAAAGTATTCATACACCAAAATAATCATGGTACAAACCAATCGAACAAGCAACAGGATCAAAACAGTAGGTGAATTAACTAATGTGTCATGGTGTTGCCCTCAAAACCCCTAACACAGAAAACAAAGCAGTAACCAAGTTTATTGATCCAACACACACCAACAGTGGATTTAAACCTTCAAAGAATATGCAAAGAGAGTACACAAATATGCAATCAAGTATCCAAAGCCTCAAGTCATGATAGACTTGTATGGGCCTGTGCAAGGCAAAGAAAATTTAGGAAAACAAAGAAAACCATTGATCAACGTTTTCAAGTATATTTTCTTATTAGAAACTGAACAAAATCAACCCTCAACTCAGGCTATTACATAAATATATCTTGATACCACCTTCCAACTACCCCTTGAGCTGATCAACCACCATAACCACCCTTTGTTAGATTTCTAATATGGCAATTTGCCATTTTTTCTCTTAATTACCATTCATTTACAACTTGATCTTGCAAATACCACCTAATTGAACTATTAAGCCTTTTAAATACAATTGAAAGGTATTTCCATAACATATAGAAATATAGAGAGAAAATACAATAAATATTTTAACTAATGAATTGTAAAAAATGGATTTTTGTAGTTTATATTCATGTCGTTGATTACACTGCATTGCACATCTTTCAAAGTCAAAGCATTACTTCACTTTGCGTAACTAATAAGTAGATGTTGATAGATGCCAAAAATTTAATTGCAATATAGTTTGAACAAATTCAACCTAAGTAGTTATGCAATTTATTCACATTTCATAACTAATAACTAGGAGTGGCTGCCAATTGCATTTTCTTATCATGGAATTCTATGAGACCAAATTTCTTTGAGATATTTTTTCAAATAGTTCCCTACCTTGTCTATATTACCACATTTTTCATACATGTCTACCAAAGCATCTTCTCAAACAGTTCACTTCCTTGTTGCTATGGCTAAAAGCCTAAAACAAGTGATTTTGAACAAGCTATGCATGCTTCGAAAAATATATCAAAAGCATAATAGTAAGCAATAGCATAGACAAGGCAGTGAACTGTTTGAAAAAATGCATCATAAAAATTCTTTTGCAATGATAAATTTAGTTGTGCTTTCACTCTTCTTTAACATTGTATATCTTATCCTTTTTTATAACAAGAGATAAAAAACGTAAAAAATTGTATAACAAGAGATAAAAACTATCTTTTTCGAAATCAAAAGGCATTTCCATGAAAATAAAATAAAGAGTTTAACTAATGAAAAGTATAAAATATATTTTTGTATTTTATATTCATGCATTGCACATCTTTCAATCTCAAAGCATCACTTCACATTGCATAACGAATAACTAGATGTTGATAGATGACAAAATTTCAATTACAATATAGCTTTTTACAAAGTCAACCTAAGCAGTTATGCAATTACTTCACATTGTAGTTTATATTCATGCATTGCACATTTTCAATCTCAAATAATCACTTCACATTGCATAACAAATAACTAGATGCTGATAGATGACAAAATTTCAATTACAATATATCTTTTTACAAAGTCAACCTAAGCAATTATGCAATTACTTCACATTGCATAAATAATAACTAGGAGCAACTGCCAATTTATTTAGCTTGTCATGGAATTCCATGAGACCACATTTCTTTGAGGCATTTTTTCAAATAGTTCATTCCCTTGTCTATGCTACGACATTTTTCATATATGTCTACCAAAGAATTTTATCAAATAGTTCATTGCCTTCTTGCTATGGCTAAAACCCTAAAACAAATGCTTTTGAACAAGCTATGGATTCTTGGAAAAAAACTATCAAAGCATAATAGTAAGCAATAGAATAGGCAAGCCATTGAAATTTTTGAAAAAATTCCTCAAAGAAAAGTGGTCTCATGGTGATGGAATGCCATGAGAATCCATAGACAAGTCAAGTTCATTGAAATATCCAAAACTCAACATTTTACCCATTTAACAAGAAGTTGTCCTTGTACCCCTGTCATCAGTCCCAACACACTACCACCATGCTTCTTCACTATTTTATTAGTGTTATCTATCTCTGTAGTTACAAACCTTGCTTTCTTTACTCTCATATCTACAAGAATAGGACATTCTATAATGCCCACCATAAGACTTTCACACAAACCCGGTGTCATTACCTCCTTTGATGCTACATCGGTCCTTATATCCACTACCCCTGTATTACTAGATCTACAATGATTCCCAAAACCATAATTTTTTATTTATCTCACAACACTTACACGCTCCTTGTTCCCACACATGATTACTTTGGCTTTCCCTTTCACATCCTCTACAAGTGGAGTCAAAACAAATGTATGTCTATCTTTCCTTATGGTATACTTATTTTCTTTCCCATCGTGCGTGGCACACCTATCATACTTCCATGGTCTTCCAAGGAGTATGTGACAATAGTCCATTGGAAGAATGTCACAAATAACATTGTCCCTATACTGACCAATCTGAAAATCTACAATAGCTTTCTCATTTAATAACATAGATTGACCATCACTTAACCAAGATACTTTGTAAGGTAAGCTATGAGGGATTCTTTTCAAATTTAGTTTATTCACCATTTCCCAAGAAATGATGTTTTTAGTTGAACCTGAATCCACTACCATCCTACATACTTTACCTTGTACCTTGCAATTGATTATGAAGAGTGATTTCCTTTGTGGGGATTCTTCAGAGATTGGTTCCTTGAACAATGTTCTCCTAATCATTAAACTCTCTCCAAATTCATATGTAAGATTCACCACAGGTGAGGTCACACTTTCTTCATCGTCATGCACTAGTTTATTCCTCCTCTCTCCACCATAGGAACATGAGCCTTGCTTTTCAGGGAACTTGAAGGCTGGATATCCAGGCTAGTTACAAGTGTAGCATCTTCCCGAGAACTGGTAGGAGCCTCTTCCTCCACTAAATTTGCCCCTTGAACCTCTCCATCCACCTTTGGAATTAGATTGATCTTGGTCCTTAGGCATGTCAGTCTTCACTACCTTCAACAACCTTACAATTATTTGATCCTCTAGAGTAAGCTCTTCTTCCACATCTTCAAACTTGTCATCTTCGTCTTCTCTAGTCTCAGTCTCTTCCACTTACCTTCTTTTATTTTTCTCCAAGGCTATGAATCTCTCTTCCAACTCTCTAAGTTCTTTTACATGCCTATCTTTCATCTCCTTCATCTCTTTAGCCATATCATTCTTCTTTGGAGGCATCTTAGGAACCTTGCCTCTTCACCTTCTTCTTCAACCTTCAAAATGAAAACAAATCTACTTCTTGATGCTCTTATACCACTATGATGTAGATCATCAATAACCAAACTCCTCAACACCATCATTTCTTCAAGGGATTTCAATCCCAAGAAGAATTAGGAGAAGATCAAATTAAACAAACAACTTGTTTACTAAAATTTTCATCAATTTCTCTTCAAATTAACCCAATTTCTTCAGTTCTATAAAACTCCAAGACAACATGTCAGTTTCCTAAATCACTAAAATCATATTCTAGACCATTATCAACATCTAATTGACTAATCTTCACAAAAAAAACTGATCAAAGGCATTGAACCGACCAATACTCCAATATTCACCAAAACCTCCTTGATACAACTCACACTCCCCAAGGCTAATAGGCATACATTCTTACCTTCAAACTATTATCATACTTACAAGAGACTCATAATCATCATGCTTCTAATAGAAACAAACCAATAACATATTCACATAGCTCTGAGTTATCAGATTTACTGATTTTTACAGTCATAGCACCATTCTTCATCAAGATTCCACCCTAGTCTAAACATCAAATAAACAACCTTAACCTTTAAAATTTTCCCAAATCATTGAAATAGCTTTGAAAACATTATTTAAGCAGTTACATCACAAATCTAATCACAAATACCATTGGCCTCTATTTTAACACTCATTTCATCAATTTCCTTGTAGGTTAGTGAAGCCCTAAATCGAGTGATACAACTCTACCATATTTGCATCAACACAAGCTTGATATAGTGTTGGAGACCCATTATAGAGTATTTAGACATATCACAAAAAAAATTGCCACTTGTTTTGAGAGAAACATCAAAAAACTTGTTATGCTACTCCCAACCACAAATTAGGCCAAATTTGCAAGGTGAATACCAAAAAATCATCTCCAAATCACTAACCAACCTTAAAAAGTATTTTTTCATGCCTCCAAACTCAGAATTCCATCATTTTCAAGAGTTATTAGATCCACTAAAACATTTAAATATCAAAACCCTTGAATATAGGCTTTGTAAGCAAAATGATGAGGGTTTCCTAGAATATCACCTTCCACATCTTCTACCAATGTTCCATATCGTTCAACACCTTTAAGTACACCTGCAAACATCATCTATACCCTTTTCAAGCCATGGAAAACCCTATTTATTCATTATGCATGACTATAGCGTCAAATTTTATGTGGAAACCTTCAATTTATGTTTGTAATAAGAACTTCATCTGAGCATTCTTGCATTCCCCTGTACCTAGAATCATAAAAAACATTTAAAAGACCCTAAAATTAACCTACTCCACCAATCTACTTGGCCTACATTGGTGGAGTACTGATGAAATGCTCTATTAGACTCTCAAACCCACTGTAAAATGAACTATACCAGCTCCCTTTTTGCACACCTTACAATGCCTTTTATAACTTTTTCCCTCTTACCAATTTCCTTTTCTAACTTTTCATTGGTGAAACTACCCTTTCAACTCTTAATCTTCCTTGATTTATGCTCTCTCTTGCTGCATAATTACATCATGATTACTTTTTAACAACATTTTATTATTTGCATTTTTTATTTTTTCACCTCCTAATGACTTATTTTATGACTTGATTACATTCAAATTAGCTATTACAAGGCCTTGACACATCATTTTGGCTTGAACATTAAAATTGGACAAATTATCCTTTTGAAGGCATTACAAGCCATAGACAAGGCAGTGAACTGTTTGAAAGAATGCCTCAAATAAATGCAGTCTCATGGTGATGGAATGCAATGACAATAATCACCATGAGACCATATTTCTTTCAGGAATTGTTTCAAACAATTCATTGCCTTGTCTATTCTACCACATTTTTCATACATGTCTACCAAAGCATTTTGTCAAATAGTTCATTTCCTTGCTGCTATGGCTAAAAGCCTAAAACAAGTGCTTTCAAATAAGCTATGGATGCTTGGAAAAAATCTATTGAAGCATAATAGTAAGCAATAACATAGACAAGGAAGTGAACTGCTTGAAAAAATGCCTTGAAGAAATGTGGTCTCATGGTGATGGAATGCCATGACGAATGCCTATGGCTATGGATTGTCATGGCATTCCATCACCATGAGAGGGCATTTCTTTGAGGCATTGTTTCAAATAGTTCACTACCTTGTCTATGCTACAACATTTTTCACACATGTCTACCAAAGAATTTTATCAAACAGTTCACTGCCTTGCTGATATAGCTAAAAGCCTAAAATAGGTGCTTTCAAACAAGTTATGGATGCTTGGAAAAAGTCTATCACAACATAATAGTAAGAAAAAATCTATGGTCTCATTGTTTTTTTTCACATGAAAATTAACACGATTTTATTCAAATTTTTTTCTAGGTTTTAAAAGCATTTTTTGCCAATTTTTAAGTTTTTGCTAATGAGATGATAAGTTTCTAAGCATTTTTTGCCAATTTTTTAGTTTTTGCAATTTGGACCCTTAAGGGATCAATCTAGTTGAACATAGCTCAGAGTGATTATGTGTATTTGGGTGCAAAAGAGGACCATTCCTAGTGTAAACATACCTATTTGGATGCATTGGAATAGTTCTTTTGGTCACACGAGCTCCAGAACGAAAGTTGCACCACTTTGCAACTTTCAACTACTTGCATTTGACAACTTTTTCCCCAAGTGAAAATTTTCCAGCATAGGAAAATGCCTCCAAGATAGTGAAAATCAAGAAAGGTTATTGTAGAGGGGTCCAACATAATCCTATAGGATTAGACGAGATGTTTCTAAGCATCACGATGTCTGAGTAATAGCGTGCTGAAGTTCACAACCATTTTGCACTTTGTACCCTTAAGGGATCGATCTAGTTGAACGTAGCTCGGAGCGATTCTGCGTATTTGGGTGTGAAAGAAGACCATGCCTAGCGTAAACATACCAATTTAGATGTGTTGGAATAGTTCATTTGGTCACACAAGCTACATAATGAAATTTGCACCACTTTACAACTTTCAACTACTTGCATTTGACAACTTTTTCCGCGAGTGAAAATCTGCCACCATAGGAAAAAACCTTCGAGATAAAGAAAATCGAGCAAGGTTATTGTAGAGGGGTCCAACATGATCCCATAGGATTAGATGATAATTTTCTAAGCATCATGGTCTCCGAGTAATAGCATGTTGAAGTTCATAGCCATTTTGCACTTTGGACCCTTAAGGGATCGATATGGTTGAACGTAGCTCAGAGCGATTCCGCATGTTTAGGTGTGGAAGAGGACCATGCCTAGTGTAAACGTACCCATCTAGACTCATTGGAACAATCTATTTGGTCAAACGAGTTATAGAACAAAAGTTGCACCACTTTGCAACTTTCAACTACTTGCATTTGACAAATTTTTCCTCTAGTGAAAATTCACCACCATAGGAAAAAGCCTCTAAGATAGAAAAAACCGAGAAAGGTTATTGTAGAAGGGCCCAACATTATCCCATAGGATCAGATGAGAATTTTCTAAGCATCATGGTGTCTAAGTAATAGCATGCTGAAGATCGTAGCCATTTTGCACTTTGGACCCTTAAGGGATCGATCTGGTTGAACGTAGCTCGAAGCGATTTCGCATGTTTAGGTGAAAAAGAGGACCATACCTAGCATAAACATACCCACCCAGATGTGTTGGAACAATCCATTTGGTCACATGAGCTACAGAATGAAAGTTGCACCACTTTGCAACTTTCAACTACCTGCATTTGACAACTTTTTCCCCAAGTGAAAATTCGCCAACACAAGAAAAGTCCTCCGAGATAGCGAAAAATAGAGAGAGGTTATTATAGAGGGGCCCAACATGATATTTTAGGATTAGACGAGAAATTTCTAAGCATCATGGTGTCTGAGTAATAGCATGCAGAATTTTGCAGCCATTTTGCACTTTGGACCCTTAAGGGATCGATTGGGTTGAACGTAGCTCGAAGTGATTCCATGTGTTTAGGTGCAAAAGAGGACCATTCCTAGCATAAAAATACCTATTTGGACGTGTTGGAATAGTTCGTTTGGTCACACGAGCTGTAGAACGAAAGTTACATCACTTTGCAACTTTCAACTACTTGCATTTGACAACTTTTTCCTCGAGTGAAAATTTGCCAGCACAGGAAAATGCCTCTGAGATAGCGAAAACTGAGAGACATTATTGTATATGGGCCCAATTTGATCTTGTAGGATCAGATGAGAAGTTTCTAAGCATCATGGTTTCTGAATATTAGCATGCTAAATTTCGCAGCCATTTTGCTCTTTGGACCCTTAAGGGATCGATTCGGTTGAACGTAGCTCAGAGTGATTTTGTGTGTTTGGGTGTGAAAGAGGACCATTCCTAGCGTAAGAATACCCATCTAGATGCATTGGAATAGTCCATTTTGTCAGACGAGCTGCAGAACAAAAGTTGCACCACTTTGGAACTTTCAACTACTTGCATTTGACAACTTTTTCCCTAAGTGAAAATTTACCACCATAGGAAAATGCTTCCAAGATAGAAATAACCGAGAGAGGTTATTGTAGAGGGGTCCAAAGTGATATTGTAGGATTATACATGAAGTTACTAAGCATCACGGTGTCTGATTAATAGCATGTTGAATTTCACAGCCATTTTGCACTTTGGACCTTTAAGGGATCGATCTGGTTGAACATAGCTCGAAGCGATTTCGGGTGTTTGGGTGCAAAAGAGGACCATTCCTAATGTAAACGTACCCACCCAGATGCGCTGGAACAATCCATTTGGTCACACGAGCTGCAGAATGAAAGTTGCACCACATTGCAACTTTCAACTACTTGCATTTGACAACTCTTTCCCTGAGTGAAAATTTGCCACCATAGGAAAATGCCTCTGAGATAGCAATAACCAAGAGAGGTTATTGTAGAGGGGTCCAACTTGATCTTTTAGGATTAGATGAAAAGTTACTAAGCATCACGGTGTCGAAGTAATAGCATGCTGAATTTTGTAGGCATTTTGCACTTTGGACCCTTAAGGGATAGATCCTATTGAACGTAGCTCGGAGCGATTCCGTGTGTTTAGGTGTGAAAGAGGACCATGCCTAGTGTAAGCATACCCACCTAGACATGTTGGAATAGTTCTTTTGGTTACATGAGCTGCAAAATGAAAGTTGCACGACTTTGCAACTTTAAACTACTTGCATTTGACAACTCTTTCCTCAAGTGAAAATTCGCCACCACAAAAAAATGCCTCTGAGATAGCAATAACTGAGAGAGGTTATTCTAGAGGGGTCCAACAAGATCTTGTATGATCAAATGAGAAGTTATGAATCATCATGGTGTCCGAGTAATAGCATGCTAAATTTTGGAGCCATTTTTCTCTTTGGACCCTTAAGGGATCGATCCGGTTGAACGTAGCTCAAAGTGATTCCGTGTGTTTGGGTGTGAAAGAGGACCATGCCTAGTGTAAACGTACCCACCTGGATGCATTGGAATAGGTTTTTTGGTCACACAAGCTGCAGAACAAAAGTTGCACCACTTTGCAACTTTCAACTACTTGCATTTGACAACTCTTTCCCCGAGTGAAAATTTGCCACCATAGGAAAATGCCTCCGAGATAGCAATAACCGAGAGAGGTTATTGTAGAGGGGTCCAATTTGATCTCATAGGTTTAGACAAAGATTTCATAATCACCATGGTTTATGAGTAATACCCTATCAAATATTGTTTCTCTTTTGCACTCTGCACCTTTAAGGGATCGAGTTGGTTGAACCATAGTAGTTGTTTTGTTGAATGTCATACCCTAAGGTATGTTAGAGATGACCTAGGTTGCATTGACTTCTCTAAGGCATACGCTTCCCCTACCTTTTCAACCCTAAGCAATATGATTTTAGGGGTACTCTCGATGTTAGGAGTAATGTATAATGAACCATACCCAAGCCCTTGATATTTTTGTCATTTCTCTAAAAAAATGGGTTATCTTATTCCTTTTTGATGTATACTAAGGCTACCATGTCATGTAAATCCCTCATGCTCTTAATGACTTGGAAACCCTTACCACATTGATCTATTGGTAGGGTTGCTTTCTCTTTCTCATATTGGTACAAAAATTTGGAGATATCTTCCTCTATAACCTCTTTGTTTAGCTCTCCCCACTTGGATAAAACTATGGGTTCAAATTTGATGATAGAAGAGGCTTTTTTCTATGTGTTATGGTTTTCCATATGTCTTATGAGAAGATGGGAGTTGTCCTACATAAAAATACCCTTTAAGACCATAGTCTCTACAACCCTTGTCTTGTCTCATATTTGGACCTTGATATTTGGAAAGGATTTATGTAAGGTGGATGATGAGGCTAAAGTGGATGGATAATATAGGATGATGAATGTGAGGCAATATCATTGTTAGGCACTTGGAGTAGTTTTTGATATTTTTCTTCAAAGTTATGATAATAATGGAAAGGCCAAGGGTGAAGGGCACACAATAAACTGAGAGGGGGGATGAATTGGTAGATCCAAACAATTAAAATTGTTAGTCTATGTTCAATCTTTTAGGGTAAAAACAACCTTTTCTTTTAAAATTTGTAAGAGGTTGGTCTCTAATACCTTGAATGAGTCAAATTCACATGCATGAGTAGGTTCTTTTGTTATGATTGAATTTAATAAAGATTGAGTTGAGACGTTAGGGTTTTGTTACCTTTTAAGTCTCTTCTACCAGTCTTTCGAGCTTTCAAATGGAAGACTAAAAAGAAGTTGATGTCAATTCTCACAAGAGTGAAGTGATGGAATATGACAGTTAATTGGAAAAAGATAGCAGCAACATATCAAATCATCAAGAGAAAACATAGATTGAAGAAACCCTAGATGTTCAGGTAGAGGGACCATTTAGGATTTCAAAGAAGATCACTGCTAACAGTTGGTTAGGGTATTTTAAAGTCCATCAAAAGGTTTTGTGAATGAGGTTAGATAGTCTTTAGATGAATATAATATTTTCATTTGTGGCTTTTGGGCTAGATAATTTGGTGTTTCTTGCTAGTCTTCTGCACTTTCAAGGAATAAAACTAGAGCCAAGGATTAATAAACCATGGTCATAATTTAGCAAGGAGGGTGCATCAGTAAATGATGTAGTTTCTATAAGTGGTAATGAAGATGATGCCCTTTTTATATATCCTTTCTTTGAGGTCGGTCACTTCCTTATTATGAGGGTATTGAAAAGATCCAATTTAGGAGAGCTAGAATTGGATAGGAAACAAACAAATGTACAGTCAATTGACAGTGTCAAGGGAAGTGAGGTATGAAGACAATCATCATTTCATAAAAGGACAATTGATTTAAAGGAAGGTTATTCATTAAGATAAGCATCATGAATGTATGAACACAAGGAACTATGAAGGGTCACTGTACATGGCTATGGTTGTGTATGCAACAATAGGTCCTTATGAATGTGGATTCTTTAATTAACTCTTTAAATGTAAACCATGAAGCATTAGAACTAATTTTAAATTTAATATACACATTTAATTGAGGCATATATTAAAGAATATACACATTTGCATGTATTAATTTCTCATTATTTTAATATATCAAAAAATACACTAAGTCAATGACAAATATTACAATAGTGATGGAATAACATCTTGAAAATCTTCACATTTGTCAATACTTGTAGCAATACATGCAAGGAAATAATCCTCCCATTTCCAACATAGATCATGAAATATATTGTACTTGAGAAAAGGACAAAAGGAGTTGCTGTCCAATTTTGTTTTTTGATTCCACCTCAACTCGCCGAACTATTTGCATTCCAAAATGGTTCAAAACATGTACATCCCCCGCTCCCTACGAAACACATGGGTAGTAGCCTCTCTGTGGTTGTGTAGTATCATAGGAATCTAGTCCACAAAAATCCTGCAAAATCCTCTCAATCTTAGACATAGACTCACATAAAAATCATTAAAAGAGCAATAACTAAATAATGTCAGTCATATAGCTGACGAGACCTACTATCACCTTCATGCATGCTAGATAAGGAGGATGATAGAAGGTCTTGCAATGGTGATGTGCCCCTTCACTACTTTATCATCTCTCGATGACCCTATGTATAAATTTCAAATATATCACTGAGAGGCTTAACATAAAATGTGTAGCGTATAAGAATTTGATAAATCTAGGAGATGGAGAAGAAAGAGAAGATTGACAACCAGAAAATGCACTAGCAACCGATGTTTCTCATACCACTAAACACTTGCACCAACAACCAATGTTGTTCCTTTCTTACATACTTTGAAAAACTTCAGTATTACCTACAGTGACAATTAGAAAAGGATCAATGATAGTCGTAAATGCATATGACATCAAAACATAATGGTGAAAAAGCCTTATTGCAAAGTGTTGTTCCAAAAGAGTGATCAATAACATGGCTTTACAAATTCAATGTGCATACTTACAAATCAATCCAGGGAACCATCTGGGTCTTCTCTAATCTTTATTATTTCAAGTATTGCCTCGTGGTCAGACTCACGCACTTTCCACAAGTTCTTGTTTGTAGGTCTACCCTTATATTTGAACAAATGAAAATTGGTGGCAATGACAAGGTTCGAATAGTGAAGAATTTTTTGATGCGTGTTGAAGTCCTCAAAAAACCAAACTACAACATTCTCAATTGGATACCTTCAAAGCCATGTTCCCGTAACAACCACCGAACTTGTAGGATATTCTATGTTTTCTCCATCTATAATCGGGGACTCCAATTTATTTTTGGCCTCGATACAATGGCATAGGTAATAATTTGTACCCTCTTCATTGTCTTCATCTGCATTCACCACATAAACATGCCCTACATTGATATGTTCATCTTGTTAGATTTATCTACTAAGAAACATAGAAAAACTTGTAAGTAATATATATTACCTGGTTCTAGTAGGTCTGATACATGATCAAAGTCAATGGATTATTGCATCTTCATGATTTGTAGAGCCATTAGGAGCTGATAAGTGCCAAGTGAAGTTAGAATTCTTAAAGACCATTCATCAACCTGCTTTGTTGACTCGCAATCATTCCATGATTGAAGTGTACATTCATAACAAAAGCATGCCATCTTCCTTGTATGGATAGTCCATGAACCTACATTGGAGCTTCTAAAAGAGTTTAGCTCACTTGATCCTATTAGTGTACAACAATCCTCATATTTCTCAATGTTATTATCATCTACTAAAATAGAAAATCTGTGAATTGAAAATTACCTTCACTACCTGGACCCATTGAACCATTGTACCACTAGACAATTGATCTTGCATCTATCAACTTTACACTGTTTGTGTACTTCAAATCTTCTTGTGCTAGGGCTCTTTTGATACATGCCCCTACTCCATCATGCTCCCCCTTTCCTACCCAACCTTTGAGAAGTTCCACATCTGTTGAATACCACTAATCCTATGCATCCTACTCAACCAATAAAAAATTATGGCATTATTGAATTGTGATGTACAATTATCTGACCATATGATATGCTGACTAAATGATATGCCCTTGCTAGACAAATCAGAATAGAACATATGAAAGCAACCTTGAACAAACTCTGTAGAATGTGTGCAATCATCACTAATGTAAAAGTGATACTCCCTCAATACTTTCCTATTTTCCTTTGTACTATCATTTGCATGAATGAATGCTATATGTAAAAATATAGCAACCTACACAGAGTTGTAGTACTATGATTGCACTTTGTTATGTGGTTGTACTGTGTAGTTCTCAGTGAAGTCAATGACTGAAACAATATGACGAAGTGGAAATGTGTCCTTGCATAACTTGAACTATGAGTCTAGCCATTGTGCTCTATGTGTATGCATTGCATAATCATAAACCACCCAATCATGAAAAATTCCCATAAACTGATACACTGGAATCTTATCACTAACCAATTCACACTTCTTTTCTTCTTTCCCATCTTTTAGACTATATGCCACTATCTTATATTTTCCAAATTCCAACATTTTGTCTCCAATTGTGTGTGTACTATCCATGTGTTGGAAAATTGGCAAATGTTGCATGCCACCACAATGATCACATGTGCCATCCAAAAATTTTCTTTTATAAAAAATTTGACCATCCTCTCTTTCACATAAAATGGAAGACAAAAATTTCCTTGATGATTTAGGTGGAGGCATTATGTTACATTCCTACAAAACATTGTCAGTATGCATATCTACACATATACATAGATAAACATCATAATGGTTAGAAAATTCAATATGAACCCTACAACAACAAGTAGTGCGTGTGTGATTTATTTTGACATAAAAGGCTTTAGCATTTCAAAATACCTTTGACATATTTAAATTCCAAGAAACTTTTGTACAAAATCAACAAAAAATTGGGTTTGATTGGTATCCAAATAATGCATTGGATGTGGCTCATGGTTTTTACAACCAATTATCCTTCTTACAACATATCTTTGATTAGGAGAGGTCCCTGTGTTATCCTTCCAATAATTCACAATTAAAGATCTCAATCCTTGAGAAATTCTTGTGTCTTTCTATGGCACTCTACCTGAAAATTCCCATAACTCATTGCTATTTGGATCATCCACTCTTTCACGCCTTCCTTTGGATCTCATTAGAGATGATCTACTTAATTTCAAATACTTACTTGCCTTTGTAAGGTTCACCTTGTTCCTTGTTTGATTGCTTAATAGTGTTGTTGTCATCACACATCGTGTGGCACAACTATCCTCCATGCATGAGGTGGAACCCACGCTCTCGTATGCACTCATCAAGTTATTTACAATGGAATTTTCACTGGAGTCATTCAAAACTCTTAGCCCAAGAGCCTTCATGGTGGGCCTAAATTTGAGTTTCCTCATCATTTTAAAAAATAGTTGGTATCTTCCACCCTCACTTAGCTTTGCAAAAAATAAACTCCATATCCTTTCTAAATATCTTTGACATGTACGTATTGGAATTTTATTCAGCATCCATTTCAAAACATTGGAATCAATATCAATAAAAATTGTAGGTTTTCTATGCAAAAATCTAGGAGGGGTTCTCAAATGTAAATTTGTGTCAATATTGGGAAGGTCAACAACATCGGGGATAGATCGTGTACCTTTAATTGAAGGTGCAATTGATGACATACCATGAGGTTGACATATAAATGATGTTGTACATCCAACTTGAGATGTCGTTTGTGGAGTTCCTTCAAATAGAGATGTGTTTGCTGATGTACTTTCAAAACGCAATTTTTTTGATGGTGTGTCTTCAATTGGAGATGTGACTTCCAATGTACCTAGAAAACCACATGTTGTTGTGAATGTGTCTTCAAATGGAGATGTGCATTGAGCTTCACCTATGGTTGATGATGTGCCCCCAAATTTTGTATCTATTCTTGTCCTTCCATGAACTTTCCTCATTTGTGCCCTTTGTTTTTCCAATTTCACATCTCTCTTAGATTGCACGGGAATTTGTGGTTGTATGGGATGCAATTCCTTTGCTTCACAAGCTACATTTTTTGATTCTCTTCTCCTTGCATTTTTAACTGCACATTCTTCTGGTGTTAGAGGCTTCAATCATTTCCTCAACATGACCTTGAATGCTACATATCCACAAACACACATAGAACAAAAGTAAGTAATGCATTTTACAAATATTTTGATGTAGAGAGGGGTGGAAACCATTCAATACAACAAATCAATGAGAATCACAAACCTAGGGTATAAATTTCTGCCACCTAAATGAAAACTAGATAGACTCTTGTGTTTATTTTTCTCAAAACCAATTTTTTTATTGTCAACAAACTCATGAAGAATATGGATACAAAGAAGGGTTTCTGATGCTATATCTTATCATTATTCACTATTTCTTTGGCAATGGGTAACTTATAAAGACAATAAGAATTCTCAACTATGTCAACTCACTTGAATTTATCTAAGCACATGTGATGAAGCTGAATTTTTTATGGAACAAAAAAATTAATGGACATTTGCATTAACATTGATGAAAGCTATTAGGTTTTCCAAATTAGATGAAAATAAAAGTTTTCCAAATTATTTGAAAAAATAATGAAATACAGTGAATTCCACTAGCCATGCTAGAAATGGACTACTGTAAGCAATGCAAATAAAATTGAGAAGTAAATTTATGTTAAGTAAATGTCATGTTTTTATTTTTTTTGTTCTTCAAACTCATAAAAATTGAACTTTTTTATGCAAATCCCATCTAATTCAATGTTGAATTCTAAGTCTAATTGTTATTTTTAATAAAATCATTAAGGAAATTTAGTTTATATTGTCAAAAACAAACAAATATACTAAATACAAACATTTCAATTTACCAAAATGAATATATGACCTCAGATAATGTAAAATGATGTAGAAAATTTGAAATGTCTTCTTCTACGTTGTCTACCATGCAGATTAGTGGTAAAAAGGTGATGGATCAAGCATAGATTGGTACAATATGAAGTCAATTGCAGAAAAAAAGGTGTTTCTAACTCGGATAAAGCACTGAACCGAACAAATATAGGAGAATGTGGGCCTGAATCACGAATTCAACCCTTATTTTTATAGTTTTAATTTAAAACCCATTTGGCGAGTGCCAAATATGTTCCTTTGAAAAGGAGAGACTTCAAAGAGTGGGAGGGACACAAAGCTGGAGAGAGATAGAGGGAGTGAGAGAGAGGGAGTGGGAGAGAGAGAGTGAGAGGGAGAGGGTGTGGGAGGGAGAAACCTAAGACCATCTTAATCTTTCAATCACCATACCCTCAACCCTTAAACCCTAATCCCTTAACCCCATACCCTCTTAATCCCTCAACCCTCAACCCTTCAACCCTAATCCCTTGACCCCTATACCCTCTTAATCCCTTAACCCTCAACACTTAACCCCTAATCCCTCAGCCCATATACCCTCTTAGTCACTCAAACCTCAATCCTAAACCCTTAAACCCTAATCCCTCAACCCCTATACCCTCTTCATCCCACAACCCCTCAACCATTAAACCTTAATCCATCAACCCCCATACCCTTTTAATCCCTCAACCCTCAACCCTTAACCCTTAAACCCTAATCCCTCAACCCCTCAATCCTCAACCCTCAACCCTTAAACCCTAATCCCTCAAATACCTCTTAATCCCTAACCCCTATACTCTTAACTCAACCCTCAACCCTTAAACCCTAATCCCTCAACCCCATACCCTCTTAATCCCTCAACCCTCAACCCTTAAACCCTAATCCCTCAACCCCTATACCCTCTTAATCCCTCAACCCTCAACCCTTAAACCCTAATCCCTCAACCCCTATACCCTCTTAATCCCTCAACCCTCAACCCTTAAACCCTAATCCCTCAAATACCTCTAATCTCTTCACCCTCAACCTTGGACCCTATCAATCCCTATACCTCTTAATCCTCAACCTCAACCTTTCAACCCTAACTTTCAACCCTCAACCCTCTTAATCCTCAACCCTCAACCTCAACCTCAACCCTTAAACCCTAATCTTATCAACCTCATACCTCTTAACTTTCATCCCTAACCCTCAACCCTTAAACCCTAACTCAACCCCTACCTCTTAATCCTCAACCCTTAAACCCATATTCTCAACTCTATACCTCTTAATCCTCAACCTCAACCCTTAAACCCTAATCCCTAAACCCTCAACGCTTTAAACTTAATCCTCAACCTCAACCTTAAACCCTAATCCCTCAACCCCCTATACCCTCTTAATCCTCAATCTCTCAACCCTCAACCTTAAACCCTAATCCTCAAACCCTATAGCTCTTAATCTCAACCTCAACCCTTCAACGCTAATCCTCAATTCTATACTCTTCTTAATACCTAACCTTAATCCTCAATCTCAACCTTCAACCCTAATCCTCAACCCCTATACCTCTTAATCACTCAAACCTCAACCTCAACCCTCTAAATCTTAATCCCTCAACCTTAACCTCAACCTCAACCTTCCTTTAAACCCTAATCCCTCAACCCCTATACCCTCTTAATCCCTCAACCCTCAACCCTCAACCCTTAACCCTAATCCCTCAACCCCCATACCCTCTTAATCCCTCAACCCTCAACCCCTATACCCTCTTAATATGTCAACCCTTAACCCTCAACCCTCAACCCTTCAACCCTAATCCCTCAACCTCTATACCCTTTTAATCACTCAACCCTCAACCCTCAACCCCTCTACAATCTTAATCCCTCAAACCTTAACCATCAACCCTCAACCCTCAACCCTTATACCCTGTTAATCCCTCAACCCTCAAACCTTAAATCCTAATCCCTCAATCCCTCTACAATCTTAATCCCTCAACCCTTGACCATCAACCCTCAACCCTTAAATCGTAATCGCTCAACCCCCATACCCTCTTAATCACTCAACCCTCAACCCTCAACCCTTAACCCTTAAACCCTAATCCCTCAACCCCCATACTGTCTTAATCCCTCAACCCTCAACCTTTCAACCCTAATCCCTCAACCCCTATACCATATTAATCCCTCAACCCTAAACCCTAAACCCTTAACCCCTAATCCTTCAACCTATATAGCCTTTTAATCCCTCAACCCTCAACCCTCAATTTTTAAATCCTAATCTGTCAACCCCCATACCCTATTAATCCTTCAACTCTCAACCCTTAACCCTTAAACCCTAATCCCTCAACCCTTAACCCTTAAACCTTAATTCCTCAGCCCCTAAACCCTCAACAATAAAACCCTAATAAGTCAACCCCTCTATAATATTAATCCCTCAACCCTTAACTCTTACCCCTCAACCCTTAAACCCTAATCCATAAACCCCTATACTATTCCAACCCTCAACCCTTAACCCTCAACCCTTAAACCCTAATCCCTCAACCCCTATACCCTCTTAATCCCTCAGCCCTCAACCCTTAAACCCTAATCCCTCAACCCCTATACCCTCTTAATCCCTCAACCCTCAACCCTTCAAACCTAATCCCTCAACCCCTATACCCTCTTAATGCCTCAACCCTCAACCCTTAAACCCTAATCCATCAACCCCCATACCCTCTTAATCCCTCAACCCTTAAACCCTAATCCCTCAACCCCTCTACAATCTTAATCCCTTAACCCTTAACCCTCAACCCTCAACCCTTAAACCCTTAAACCCTAATCCCTCAACCCCTTTACCCTCTTAATACCTCAACCCTCAAACCTCAAGCCTTAAATGCTAATCCCTCAACCCCCATACCCTGTTAATCCCTCAACCGTTAAGCCTTAAATCCTAATCCCTCAACCCTCAACCCTTAACCCCTAATCCCTCAACCCCTATACCCTCATAATCCCTCAACCTTCAACCCTCAACCCTTAAACCCTAATCCCTCAACCCTCAACCCTTAAACCCTTATCCCTCAACCCCTATACACTCTTAATCAGTCAACCCTCAGCTCTTAAACCCTAATCCCTCAACCCCTATACCCTCTTAATCCCTCAAACCTCAACCCTCAATCCTTAAACCCTAATTCGTCAACTCCTATACCCTCTTAATCCATCAACCCTCAACCCTTAACCCTTAAACCCTAATGCATCATCCCCCATACCCTTTTAATCCCTCAATCCTCAACCCTTAAACCATAATCCCTCAACCCCTATACCCTCTTAATACCTCAACCTTCAACCCTTAACCCTTATACCCTAATCCCTCAACCCTCAAACCTTAACCCTTAATCCCTAAACCCTCTACTGGAGAGAGTAGAGAGAGAGAGAGAGAGAGAGAGAGAGAGAGAGAGAGAGAGAGAGAGAGAGAGAGGGAGGGAGTCACTATGAGATGGAGAGGGTGTAGGAGGGGGAGACTTGACAAAGAGAGAGAGGAGGATGGGGTAGGTCAGAGATACTTGTGAGAGAAATCAGAAAGAGGGAGATAGGTTGGGAAGAAGACACATTAGAGAGAGATAGAGGGAGTGAGAGAGAGCGATGGAGAGATACAAAGTGGGAGAGAGAGAGAGGGAGTGGGAGAGAGAGAGGGAGAGACGTAGAGATAGAGAGAGATAGTGAGAGAGAGGGAGGGAGAGGGGGTGGGAGGGAGAAACCCAAGAGAGAGGGAGAGGGAGAGAGGTTGAGAGGGAGACACCCGAGAGAGAAGGAGAGGGAGAAAAAGTTGGAGATAGGGGGTGGGAAGGAGATAACTAAAAGAGTAGAAGAGAGAGGGAGTGAGAGATAGAGGGATGGAAGAGATACAAGAAGTGAGAGAGAGGGACTTGAGAGATGGATAGGGGGTGGGAGGGAGAGGGATTCGAGAGAGATGGAGGGAGTGGGGTGAGATACATGAGATAGAGGGGGAGAGAGAGAGTGGGAGGGAGATATTTGAGAGAGAGGGAGAGAGAGAGGGAGAGAGATAGAGGGAGTGAGAGAGAGAGAGAGGATGTGGGAGAGATATAGAGGGAGTGAGTGAGAGAGACAAAGAGAGGCCTGAAAGAGGGAGAGGGGGTAGAAGGGAGAGACTTGAGAGACAAAGAGGGAGGGAGAGTGGGTGGGAGGGAGAGACTTGAGAGAGAGAGAGGGAGAGAGAGTGGGAGAGAGATATAGAGGGCACTTGAGAGAGAGAGGGAGAGGTGGTGGGAGGGAGATACTTGAGAGAGATGGAGAGGTAGACAAAGATAGATAGAGGGAGTGAGACAAGGAGGGAGTGGAAGAGAGATAGAGCGAGTGACTGTGAGAGGGAGATGGGGTAGGAGGGGGAGACTTGAAAAGAGAGAGAGGGAGAGGGGGTAGGACAAAGATACTTGAGAGAGAGAGAGGGAGAGGGGGTGGGAGGGAGAGACTTGAGAGAGAGGGAGAGAGATAGAGTGGGAGAGAGTGAGAGAGAGGGGGGATGGAGATACCCGAGAGAGAGTGAGACAAAGACAGAGAGAGATAGAGTGAGTGAGAGAGAGGGAATGGGAGAGAGATACCTAAGAGAGGGAGAGGGGGTACGAGGGAGAGACTTTAGAGAGAGAGACAAAGAGAGAAAGATAACAACCTAAGAGAGGGAGAGGGGGTAGGAGGGAGAGAATTGAGAGAGAGAGACAAAGAGAGAAACATAATAGCCTAAGAGAGGGAGATGGAGTGAGAGATATAGAAATACCAAAGAGGGAGAGAGAGAGGGAGAGTAAGAAAGGGGGTTGGAGTGAGATAGATTTATTTAGGTACCTATGTGGGAGGGAAAGAGACCTGACAGAGGGGATTGGACTACGAGAGTAGTCTAGGTCATGTGGGAGGGAGTGAGACCTAAGAGATAGAAACTTCAGAGGAATAAAGAGTTATCTAGTTACGGTAACGAGTTAGAGAAGGTATGAAAGGTAAAACCTCAACTATCCATCTACGATCATAAACTGTGCACTCTAAGAATTATCAAAGTTGCTCACCAAAGAGGAGAAATTCTAGTTCTTTGCGAAGAAGGCCATTTGGCAAGCGCCAAATGGCCTACCTTAGACATGTTATTTAACAAGATTTGCCAAATTTTCTCATATTTTCCTCTATTCTACCCATCTCATTTGCACATATTTCAGTGCAAGTTTATAAAAAAACTATGATAACATTAATCTCTCTCTTAGCTATCTAAATATATAAAAAAAAATTCATTTTGATTTAGTTAAGGTTTTGATCCATGGCTTCTATTGTAAATGCCTTCGTTTTTGGTCAAATTCCAACATGTGCTAGGTTTAGGATAGATTTTTAAATGTTCATCGGAACATGAAACAAATTACTTTTTTTCAAACTATACTCCATTCTACACATGATGAAAAATAAATAAATCAATTTTTGATTAGTTTGCAAGAAAATTGGGGGGAGCATGCTCAAATTTCAGTTTTTCAGGATGTGTCCAATTTGAAAATTCATAAAATATTATATATTCACTAAAAAAATTATCCAAAAGAAGGAGGATAACCTACATGGTGTTAGCTAGTTTCTCACCATTGGGATTTTTGAAATTTTGAAAAAAAGTCAATCAAAAAGGGGGGAGTCATCAGGCGCTATGCATTTTTTTTGGATAAAAACAGGACCTTTTTTGACCCTTCCCCCTTGAGACCATTAAACTTCATTAATTAAAAATAATAATAGTAGCTTAGAAACTAGACTCGAAGCACTCCAACTTTTGTTGTTTCCACATCTTGAAATTTTGAGCGTAACTACATTTTCTCGTGCAAATCAGATTTTGCTGATTTCAGAATAAAAGTGGCATCTTAAGAGCCAAAATTGTGTCATAGATTAGTGCACTTACCCAAGTGATATGATGGCCCATGTGGCTGACAATTTTTTTTTACCCAAAAATGATGAAACGAAAAGGTTTTTTAAATGAGATTCTCAACTTTCCACCAATATAATTATTCTTTACTTTGAATTTAATAAATAATTATTATTCATTTTCTATTTGAATTATGACTAAAGTCTTGATTGATAGGTTGATTGAAAAACATCTATAACTGTCAAATGATATGACATTTTTTGAATCCAAAACATGTGTCACATTCTATGCTCTGCATACTATAGGAATTAAAAAAAATGAATTTCATGAAGTCTTGAGCAAGTTAAGGTGGTCAGACATATGAGTTTTTATATTTTTAAAAAAGTTGTAATAAAAAAATCATAACTAATTATTTACTTGGAAAACATAACAAAAAAATATGCATCACATCAAGACATGAGTCCTCTACTTATATCTAAAATATTATAAAAAAATATTATCATTTTATTGTGGTTAGGGTGGTTAAACAAATACCTACTTATTTTTTCCCTCAAATTTAAGTACTATTTCATTTAAATTTCAAATTTTCACCAAATAGATTTTAAAATAAATAAACCTAGTAGTTTAGAAACTACATTCAATTTGTTACAAATTCTATTCTTACATATTTTTCAAATAATATAGATAACTTATTCAAATTTTTATGTCAAGTTTCCTAACTCTGATTTTCTGAATTTTCATGGCCACTTAAGGGCCTATTTTTTCCATGATGATCCTGCACATACCCATACCGATCAGGAGTAGCTTGACTAAAGAGCTTCATTACCAATTTGAGTCACCTTGGGGTGATTAATTTTTCTAACCAAGGAATTCCCAATTCCTAGAGTCAATAATAGTTTCTCTTGCACCCAAGATCGCAGAAGTGCGCAAGGGAAAATGACACTTCTATTGTTGAATTGGGGTTATAAAAATTGGAGAAACTTGTTTATTTTAATTATCCAAATTGTAATGTGATGCAAGAACATGAAATAATTTGTTCATTTAAAACCAACTAAGTGTGATACAAACAACGTTCATTTTAATCCCATTTCATGAAAATATATGTAAATTTTAGCCTCAATGATTTTCAATGCAAGATTGTGTTCATTTTAAGCCCATATCATGAAAATGCATGTAAATTTTAGGCTTAGTGAGTTTCAATGCAAGATTGTGTTCATTTTAGGCACATGTCATGAAAATGCATGTAAATTTTAGCCTCAATGAGTTTTAATGCAAGATTGTGTTCATTTTCGGCCCATGTCATGAAAATGCACGTAAATTTTAGCCTCAATGAGTTTTAATGCAAGATTGTGTTCATTCTAAAACCATGAGTGTGTATGCATGTTCATTTAAACCAATGAAATGTGAATGCAAGTTATTTTTTGTGATTGTTTGTTTGATTGATTTAAGATTGTAAAATTAATTTTAAAAAAATCAACAAATAAAGGTTAGACTCCTTTTCCAGCTTGCCAGCCTATAAAAGATACCAACTTAATCAAGTTAGCCCTAAAGGTAAAATGAACATAAAAGGACATTAATCTAAAATTTAATAAGAAAATTAATCTAATCCTAAATTAATCTAATTAACTAATGTAAATTAAACTAAAAAATCTAAATTAACTTAAAAATCTAATTTAAATTAGAAGCCTCAATTATCAATCCAATTAAAATCTAAAATGTCTAATTAAAGACTTTAAAATCTAAAAATCTAAATAAAACAATCTAACTAAAATCTAATTTAAAATCTAAGAATCTAATTGAAGATCTACTTAAAAATCTAAAAATCTAATTGAACTCTAAAAAAATCTAAGATCTAAATTAAAGATTTTAATTCTGAACAAAAATCTAAAATTAACTTTAAAATCTACGTTAAATTAGAAACTTACATTAGATTAAAATCTAAACTTCTAAATTAATGTAAGTTACTATTAATCTAAACTAAATATAATTAAACTATATTGATCAAAAGTAAAATTAAAATCCAAAAATTAAAATCTAAATCTAGATTTAAGATTAAAGTCTAAAAAATATGAGTTGCATTTGCTCGATTGCTACCACTACCTTATAGAGGAGTTGCAAAACCTACAAGTTTTTTCCTAAAGAAAAAGATCAGAATAAAACTAGAGTGAATTGCACCAAATAATGTTGCTCATTTCGAGTTCACTAATGTAACTGAGGTATATTTCCAAAGTTAGTGATAAATCCTAGTGAGAAATAAAACCCTAGTATAACTATGAAGCACAAATGAGGAAACAAAACAAAACAAGGAACAATTTTACCAAAGCTCCTCAAAACCTCCATGATTCACCTCCATAGCCCTTCTCCATTTATTGTAAATATGTGGTTTGCCCTAAAGTAAACTTCTAAATTAATCTAAGTTATTGTTAATCTAAACTAAATCTAATTAAACTATATTAATCAAAACTAAAATTAAAATCCAAAAATTAAAATCTAAATCTATATTTAAGATTAAAGTCTCAAAAATATGAGCTACATTTGCTCAATTACTACTAATAGCTTATAGAGGAGGCGCAAAACCTACAAGTTTTTCCCTAAAGAAAAATATCAGAATAAAATTAGAGTTAAGTGTGTCAAATAATGTTGTTCACATCAGATTCACCAATGTAACTGAGGTATATTTCCATGTTTAGTATTAAATCCTAGTGAGAAATACATCCCTAGTATAACTATGAAGCACAAAGGATGAAACAAAGCAAAACAAGGAACAATGTTACCAAATCTCCTCAAAACCTCCATGATTCACCTCCATAGACCACCTCCATTTGCTACAAAAAATATCCTAGACTTGTTAACACCATTTTTTCTATGGTCCAAATTCAACCATTAATTAAATAATTCTCAATTATTTAATTAATTCACATCTTTTATTCCCCCTCACTATTTAAATAAATAAATAATATTTATTTTATTTAAATACGTTGGTAATTTCCTATGTCCCTCCATAATTAAATAAATTCTTTAATTTATGTAGTAATTATTTTTCCACTATTTCTTCATGATTATTTAAATAAATAAACTTTATTTATTTATTTAAATATGTCATTAATTTCTCATGTCCTCTTATAATTAAATAAATCTATTTGATTTATTTAAAATTTTCCACTTGATTATTTAAATAAATAATTTTTATTTATTTATTTAAATACGTCACTAATTTCCCATGTCTTTCTATAATTAAATAAATCTCTTTCATTTGTTTAATTATTATCTACTTTGGATTTTTCTAATTTTAAATAAAATCATTTATTTATAATTGTCCACTTTTTAATTCTTTCCAAGTAAATAATTAAAGATCATTATTTACTGTCACATGACCCTGCCACTTTTGAACTAAATTAATTTTTAATTCAAAAAGACAATGCAATCTCTAAAATCAAATAATTTTAAATCATTATTTGATTCTTCAAATTTGATTTTTCTAAAAAAAAATCGGAGTGCTCCATTTCAAATTTTACCCTAATACTGCCCTAACCATAATTGCTAATTGCCACAATTAATCTCAACCATTGATCTTATGGAATTTCTCAAATAACAATCTTGGTCATTCATCAAAAATTGGATTTTTTAGAAAAAGGCAATTTTGGCCTCATTTTGACATCTCTTAATCTCTTAATCTTTTGACATCTTGTATACTCTCACACTTCTTATCATTTTGCTAACATTGTCATTTTGCAGGTTTTTCTATTGAATTTAGGCTTTAGTTTTCACTTGCATTGTCATATGGAATGCTTCAATATTTGTTAGGACATGTCATAGGCACATTTGCTCACAAAAAATCTGAGGGAAAAAATCATTTTGCAGAAAATGGAGAAGGGCTATGGAGGTGATTCATGGAGGTTTTGAAGAGCTTGGGTAACCTTGTTCTTTATTTTGTTTAATTTCCTCCATTGTGCTTAATAGTTATACTAGGGTTTTATTTCTCACTAGGATTTAATAATAACCATGGAAATATACCTCAGTTACATATAGTTCAAATTCCTTACAATGCAAACCTTCAATTTCTATTTTGCAAACATTATGCAACCAGTGAAATGCATGAAGATGTCAAAATTTTACATCATTTTTACTCTAGAATTATGCCTAGAATACCATTCCCTCCCCTATATTAGTGCTATTTCACCAAATTGGGAAACATTTACATCCTACACCTTGTAAATTCCCACAAATTTTCACAAATGAGACAATATTTTCCTCAAATTTATGAGAATACCTAGAATTTTAGAGTAGCCATTCACTGCTAGACTTGAAACTCACAGATTTGAAGCCTTGTTGAATTCTTTGTCAGGTTCTTTGAGTCAAAGTTGCCACCTCCCTTTAGAGAGGATACAACTTTAGATGAAGTGTCTTTTTAAACAATCTCACTTTGGGTTTACTCACCAATGGAGTCACCTTTAGATCCTTCAGATTTAACTACAATTTAATCCTTCACTAGGTTAAAGAATTCTTTTCTCTCTAAAAGACATATTCAGATTTATCACACCAATTGACTCTATAGTACAACCTACTTTAGGAGAATGAGAATTCGCTAGCAGAGTCACCAATTCTATTGGTGTTTTTTCTTGCTAGACCCCAAATTCCTCTAAAGGCATGTCATGCCTTATATTCAACGAAATCTTAGGTTCGAGGTGAACATGATGAGTAAAGAAATATAAGATATCTACTCCTACTCTTTAGGCTCTATGTGACCAAGGAGGGTGTTCCCTATTATGTTAATATGATTTTCATGCCTTGAGAACATTTCAAAACACAGATAAGTTCCTATAACTAGAAAATGAACAATATCTACCCAGATTAGGATTATCTTTTAGGTAAATAATTCTCCATTTACCAGGAATGAGAGTACATTTTAAACCTACCTGTAAGAATTGACATTGCTATTATGAATATCTCTTCTTACTTTGAGCCTTCATTTTGGATCTACTACTAGTTCATTTATTACACAAATTTGGGCAAGTAAGCCAATGCTTCATCAATTGGGGAACAAATTCAATGAATGTAACACCAGGTAACACATAAATTTTTTAATCCTGAATAGATGGACTATCCTTGTGATGCCTTACACCACAAGAACTCACTGTATTTAAAGAACTAATTCGTATTAAACCCCATGCAAGCTCTCATAGACCTATGATTATCTTCTATCATTTAATCGACTCATTAAGCCAAAGCATAGAATAGAATCACACATTCATATAAACCATTGAAGACAAATGATAAAATCCTTTTCATTTTCATTCATAATATGTAAGAACCACACATAGAATAATACATGCTTTAATTTCAGATTTTTTCTGATATTCGTTATTTATGTATAACTATTTAAGGCTATTACATATATGACTAATGCCCAAGACAAAAAATAACAAACTTTTGAAGCTTTTTGCATTATGCCTAAAATCCTCTACAGACCACCCTAGACTCAAAATCAGAACACTGTAATGAGCCTTGAAACTCCTTTTATAAACCGAGGGATCCACAAGAATTAGGCTCATTATGGTTACCTTTTTAAAACCCTTCATTTTAAAAATTCTATTAGATTCCATTTCAAAAAATTCCCTGATAGTGACTTGTAACTGTTCGCTAAACAAGGGAAACCACCATTGTAACAACCATCAAAAGTGCACCAATTCCATCAAAAAGAGTCCCCATCACCCACAAATATTTTCACTCTATGCCCAACCAAGAACATAATAATATTTTTATCGTAACAAAATTGCAACACCCAAACAAACTCACCATCACCCGGACCTAGCACAAGATCCAACACCATGGTACACATGCACGCTTTGTGTCCCTACAAAAACAAGAGGAGAACTCGTAGCCCCATCATCACATTCATCCTTAACAATATTAAAATAGTCAGGCCCACTTGTGGTTTTCACAGAGATGGGAGGCACTGAAAGCACTTCTACTCCTCAAGGAGCCAAAATATTCAATAACACAAGGTACTACCTATACCCAGAATTTGTCTCAATCTCACTCTCAGATGAACTATTAGTTATAGTAATGGGAGAGTGCTTCTGCCGATAAGATGCTCAGCCATACCTCACATTTCTTTTAATTTCATGCGCAAAACCTTCAGGATCCTATCCCTTCATTTCAGTCGTTGTAGCATGGCCTCCCAACAAATAGCCACCGCTAGCATCCTTACCATGGGCACGGCCTCTACCTTCATCTTTCAAAGTTGAAACACTCACATGAGTGCATTGTATATGCAGCATGATACCACCATGAAAACCCTGCGATTGTAACCTTGGAGACCTTCGTACTAGTAACGAGGAAGTAGTTGTCTTACCCATTTTTTTCAGTTATGCAAGTCAATAATTCTAACAAGAATAATTACCACCCTCAGCACAAACATAGAGAATCTAGATTTTTGATTGTAATGACGGTAATTAAGGCCTTAAATTTGTATTTATTGAGCCAGTTGGTGGTGTTGGTCATCAATGTTTAGTAAAATCCCACATGCATGAATAAGCAATCACTTGTTGGTGTGCACCTTGTCACTGTTAATCTCTCAAATTTATAGAATTTTGCACATCATGCCTCGTGATTACTAGGAGTTAATTCCTCACACACACGAAGATCAACTTAAATACTCCTGAAGCATATATGCCATTAATTCCCACTCGTTGCAAAACACAAATGACCATCACATGCACGCTCCTAGTTTTTGAATAGCAGGCATCAATCTATTGATGAGGTGGGAGATCAGATGATCCTCGTTGAAATGACTAGGTTTGAATTTTACCCGTGTGTCTCTACCAACAAGAATCTTGCTAGCATGGAAGCCACTACATCACATGAGTTCCACCCACGACTCACCATGGTTAGAAAAGGGAAGCCACATGTCATCTATTTGTCGACCCTACTAGGTGTTTCACATTATTATTTTAATCGATCAGGGTCAGTGGGGAATGATGGATATTCAATCTCAATTCCCATCCTTGACTATTGATCTAGATCATCAAATAGAAAATCCCATCATGGAGACTAGGCCCCATCTGAGAGAAAGACACACATCATCAGTCCATGGACCTCATGCCATTTTATCAGTCAACTTTTGAAACCAGCGGGGTGAGCAGGGAACAGTCTAGATTCATTCCCACAATCAAAGGACATTGCAACTTGCACGTGCAATAAGGTTAGTCTTAAAGTGGGGGCCATACTAGGTCGATGAGAATTTGACCCTTGGAATAGAATGCCTTAAGCTTAGATCACTCAGAAAATAAAATTTGGCTTGACCTTGGAAATATTTTGAACATGTGACATGAGGGATAACTGATATTCCTAGGAAAAGGGGTCGATACTCGCAGACAATTGAAAGGCTCATGTCATAACTTAAATGACCGGGAATCAACTAGGAAATTCAAATCTTGATTAGAATGAATGAGGGTTTAAGACACATATAGTGAGATATGGGTTTTCTAGGCCTAAAGCCCCTCCACACCACAAAAGACAAAAGCTCAAGAAGATGACCAAAACCAAACATTATCCAAAAAAAGGAAAAAAAATTGTGAGGTCCATTAGAAGTAATACAAACTTAAAATGAAATGTAAATACATAGGATGAGATGCAACTTTTAGATTTCAGGAAATGTAATTTTCTAATTGTACTAAAAATAAAATATTGTGAATGCAAAATGGAATTTAAGAAATGCATAAAATGAGCCAAATTGAGCTAGATTAAGTAAAATACATGTAATAGAAATACAACCCATTGATATGGATATATAATGGCACAAATTAAAAGCTTAAAAATAAGGTTTTCCACCCTATAAATGGCAGTTTCAGAGGCAGAAAGGAACTAAGTCACCTCGAGTGATGACTTAGTCCACTTGGTAATTTTTTTAAGAATGTGAAAAATATTTTCATGGATGTGCATGGTTTTTGTGATGTACATGATGCATAACTAAGATGAAAATGCAAAATTTTAGAAATGTTTAATTATTTAAACGCAAAAATGCAACCTATATGCACTTTTCACAAATGCAAAATTTGAAACCCTAGAATGCAACTTAACTAATGCAAAATGAAATGCAAGCTAATTCTAGGACAACGATGGACTCTAGATTAGACAACAAGGGTGTGTGAATGTCGGGTTCACCAAAATGTAACATAGATTTTGGCACCACATGACTATCTAACTCTTTTAGGGTTTTTCACCTCAAAGGATAGAGCTAGGTGAAAATGCTAATGTTAACATTCAAAGATTAGTGGTTGTGATAGGTGTGATGTGTGTGTGTGAAATGTGTCTAACTATGATGTATAAATGAAGTGATTTAAGTGAAATAAATTGAAATTAGAAACGATTTATTATTGCTAATCCTAAGAAATGCAAAGTGCTGGAAAACACATTATGATATGCACACATTAAACTAAATGACCTAGTAATGAACATGAAACAAAACGTAAAGCTGAAAATGAAAGGTGTGCACCTAGGAGTGAGTTGCACACTATATTGGATGTTGGGAATGCTGCTAAATCTGAAATTTAAGCCTATTGGGACGCTTATGCCATTCTGGGTGACCTAGTCCCAGATCTAAAAAAATGCACTGAAGCTTGTTTATGCTGAAAGGGTATCCAAAAAAAAAAAATCTAAAAAATAGGTTTAGTGGGACTAGGTCGCCATTTTTGGTGACTTAGTCCACTTCTAAATTTCTGAAGATCAGAAAGTGGAAATGGAAGCCCTCAGTTTGCACTTTCCGCTTCTCTAAGTACCCAGATCTAAAACCTTGATTCTAAACTTGCAAGAGACTTTTAATGGATATTTTTCCCTATCCCACAAGGAGATGTCTTCAAAAAAATTTCAACCTTGTCTTCAATGATTTCCATGTCTCCAAGATACCTAAATTTGCAAACAAACACAAAGAAGGAAGAATAAATGTTGACTATTAGGGCATGGGGGTTTTCCTTGGTCAAAACCCTTTTGAGTAATTAAATCAAAATGATGAAATGAAGCATAAAATAATGGATTTTACCTTGCCATGATGATTGATCTTTATTTTTTTTAGCAATTATCCCTTGAATGCTTTAGAAAAGATGTCGTGTTGACTGAGGATGATTAAAACCTAGCTTACTTGAGAAGAAGGAGAGAAGAGTTCTTGAGAAGAATGATTGAATAAATAGAATAGAAGAGAATAAAAAAATTAGGGTGAAAATGATGAGGAAATCCCTTATTTATACAATTTTTTCAAAAATAACACCACATAGGCCAACCTTAGGGTTTAGAAGACAAAATATCGCCAAGATTTTAAGTTTATTTTAAATTTTATGCCACATGGGACTAAGTTTCCCAAGGTGGCGACCTAGTCCACCTGGGCATTTTTGTGTCATTGTCTAGAATTAACATGTGGTTAATGATGTTTGTTAGGATTTTCTTCTAAAATAGACTAAAGATAGGACCTAGAAGTACATTAAGAGATCATTATGCCATAAGAAAGGGTTAAAAATAGTGATAACAAGCCTAGAAAGGTGTGAGGGTTTGTTACAACACCTTAGAACACTTTAGAATAAGGCTTGGGAAGGGGTTATTTAGGTGAGTTATGATGAAAGGGTCCTAGAAAAGCAAGGAAATGTGTTACAATACTTCACAACACCTTTGCAAGACACCTTAGAATCTCAACAAAACTAGGCTAAAAAACATAAGAAAGGGCCCAAATGAGTGAAAAGTGTCAACACTACACTTTTTGGCAACACATGAGGAAATTGAAACACAAATTTTACTCTAAGTAATAGTTGTGGTAAATTTTGAAAGTTCCTTTCATTACATTCATACTCTCTAAATAATAAATTATTTTCATTACAACAATTGCAGGTTGGAAAATATTGGGTATTATTGAATCTCCAACCCACATACTATTATAAAACCCTTTACACGGAACTACCCAATTGGTTACTCACCTCTCAAGTTTATTTGATTAGTTTTATGTATCCCCCACCTTCAACTCATCTTGAATGTCTCCACCCTTAAGCTTAGAACAATTACAATCATATCACTTGCAACCCACTATGTTTTTCAACCTATGATTATATTTGCAATTGTTGGAAGTGTTGAAACTATATCAAAATAATCGAAGACTAAAATTAACCACTTAGAAAAGGAATAAAAATATAAGAAGAATATTTTATCATCAAAAGAAAAGGAGGTTAATTTTTAAGGTTCTATTCCTTACATTCATACTCTCTAATTAGGAAAATATTTTCATTACCATAATTTCATGTTAAAAAATACTAGGTGTTATGAAACCTACATTTCACATACCATTGTAAAACCCACTACGTGTAAGATAAATATTGAATATAAAAAAACATAATTTACTTTTGTTTAAGGTCTGATTTCTAAAATTTCCATTCCATACATATCATTTTTAGAATTTGCATGTTGGAAAAATGTTGTGTTAAAAAGCTTACCACCCACATACTCTTTTCAAACTACATGAACCAACACCATCGGTTACTCACCCCTTAGGTGAATTTGGATAGTTTTATGTATCCCCCACCTGAAACTCCTCTCTATCCTTCCCACCCTATAGCTTTGAAGTTGCAAAAATAAATAATTGACAAGGGACAATTTGTTTTCCAACACTACAATTAATCTAAGCATTTTTTTATTCCAATTGGATGAAGAAAGTAAAATACTATATTTACTCTACCAACGAGTTGTTTTAAAATTTGGAGGTGGACTTCATTACATTATTGGTACGTATGAAACAAAAAAAAGTCATAAGGAAATTGTTAATGTACATACATTATCCTTTCCATACATGTAGGCTAACTTAAGCCTACATAGGCATTCATTGTATAGATGGTATGAAGCTACCCACCTCATTGGCATCCTTGACACCTATTTCTCATAAGATGATTAGATGGTTTAGATACATGAGAGGTGTCGATGTTCTTTGTACATCCCATGCTTGGTTATTAGGGAGATTAGAGAGGTGTTGATAGTCTACAACACCTTGTTGGCTCTCAAATCTACTATCCACTAGAATCCTAAAGGGTTGTGAGGCCTATTGATCAAATTCAAGGAGATATTTGGCCAATGAATGGGAGATTGAATAAAAACCCTTTCTCCCCTGTACTTTAGGCTTTATTACACCTGGGAGGCTGATCCTAACAATATTCTTGTAGATACTTGTGTGCCAAAGTATCAAACACACTATAAACATATGATTATCCTTTAAATTTTTAATGGATATACTACCCTAAAGGTTTGGCTAACCTTCATGGTACAATGCCTAATTCAAACATGAGAGATGTAAATCATTAAACTCCACACGCAATGATACCAAGATAGATAAGTAAATTTGATTTTAATTTGTAGCTTTTCACAGATAATCTCAGGAAACTACATTAAAAGACCAGTGCCTACTCCTATTGTGGAGTCATCTAAGCCATGTAATTATAAAACTTATCACAACATTCAATCTATCACAATTATACCTAATCCTTACACCATTGATACCATAAACTCAACTAGTCATTCTTAATAATCCTAGCATATAATTGCATAAACCTCTACCTGTGCTAATACCATTTAATTCATTCTTTTAATGATAGTAATAACACTAAATAAACATTCAAGGAAAAATAATAAAATTAAAAAAACTCTTGATTTCTTATATTCATAATTTGTGCAATACATACTTTGGAGACAACTAGTTCTGAATATCTCATCATTTATTTATCAAAGATAATAGTGTTGTAATTACATTCTCCATTAAAAAACTCAGAAAACCCTAGAATCTAAAGTAAACACACATCTATTTTTAGACCCTATTACAAAGAAGTATTCCCGTGAGACAAAAGAATGAGGAACCTCATTTTAGAATGAAGAAGAAAATTACACTTAAGGAAGAAGAAACCCTAAATGGAAATATTCAATAGACATCTGGCATATTCAGCTCCATTGATCAAAAACTACCTCTAGCACTTGAGGAATCTTCATTATGCACATTATTCCCGCTCTTTGCATCTTCTTGACCACATTGCAACATAAAATTTGATTTTATTGTAAAAATACCTTACTCCTCATCGTACCTTGAAACTGAAGAATATTTTGTTTGATATTTTCTACCTCCACATTTTTCTTGCATTCACCTTTATTCTGCAACAAAAAATTACCCCTACTTTGTGAAAAAATTCACTCCTTAGTTGATCCCTATAGCTGCAAATATTTGTATTCCTCTGTGAAAGCATTTACATTGTTTTTTCTTTATCAATTGTAAAAATCCCTTTCACCAATATATATTTTACTTTATTATCCATCACTTAAAATTTTACATTTACTTCATAAGGCTTTTTAATTCTTTTATCTAGCTGTAAAAAAGCCACTTTGCCCATGCATTTAACATTTACATTTCCCAATGAATAAATTTTTGTATTTAAAAAGTGACGGATTTAATTTTTGTCCATCGAGTT
Organism: Sequoiadendron giganteum; assembly: GCA_007115665.2. NCBI lineage: Eukaryota > Viridiplantae > Streptophyta > Pinopsida > Cupressales > Cupressaceae > Sequoiadendron > Sequoiadendron giganteum. The sequence goes on along the minus strand of CM021102.1, from coordinate 750,480,126 downwards.
GTTAAATATATTTTACATGTGCCTCTTTATTCTATTTCTCATTTAAAGCTTTTAATTCACTCTACATCGGGTTGCACCTTCATTTTGCATTTAATATTTAAAAATACTTTGCTTACTAAATTAGGCACTTCACCTTTTCAATAATTAAATTGCCTTTGAAATTTCATGGGACTACCATTTCCACTCCCTACCCCCCTGCGTATTTCCCATGATGGTAGAATCCACACACACGGGCTCATGGGAAAATAAATTTTAAAGCTTTAAAATAAAGCTTTAGCACTACTAATAAAGGTTCAATATTGTTATTAAATATTATTCATGGGCATACCATCTTCTTCACTACTTCCTACTACTAATTCTGACATCAACATTGTGCTCAGGCCAAATATAATAAAATTTGGGTGCTAGTGCAAAAAATAGAGCTTCTTCAAACAATCTGATACATTGTAGTTGCAAGCTTGATATGTATTTTTCCATATTGGAGGCATTTAAAAAGAGCCAAGATGTTTTTTACTATCACAAAGGTGTTTTTACAAATGTTGGGTCATTTATGACCATTCTAGCAACCAAAATTCATCATAAAGTTTCTTAAAATCTTTGTCCAAGCATTAAGAATGGTTAGGGGACAAATTTAAAGCATAATATAACAAATTTGAGCTCAAATGCACCCCCAAAAAATGCTTGAAAGCTCAAAAACGTGATCAACACTTTCACTTTGCAACACTACCTGCCTAAATCTACTTGAAATCCATCAGATTCACCTCCATGGTAAAGAAAACACTCCATTATTCACTACAATATCCTCCCAACATTCTCCTCACCTACCTAAAAGAAAATGTTGTCATGAGCATTCACTCCATGGGTTGGTGGGGATAAACTTTTACTAAAGTTTGCACATTAGGAAGTTTGCAAAATATTAACCTTCCTTTGAAACAAGCAATGAAACTACTCCATGAATATTTAATGCCTTCAAACTTTCTCACCAATCCTCACTTTCCCATGAGCACTATTGCCATCACCAAAAGCTTTCACGCACTGGTGGGGAGAGATTTTCGTGCACATGAGAAGTAATCTTATAAAGGTTAGCTTTATAAGATTTATAATATTTAATTTTCCCTAATAATTCCTTTATTCCCATACATTTACAATTTAGTAATATTTAAATATTTATATATTTTAAAAATTAGCTTTTGCAACATTAGAAAAATGTTGATTTTTTTAATTTTGCCTCGGCCCATTTGGAGAAAATTCATTGCGGGAAAATCAGGACACTTGAAGCCGTGAATTTTTTCATAAGGACATTATGAATTATTTAGAGAAAACCCATTTCCTCATAACTTGCAACTGCTCACCAATCAGGGCTCACCGAGTCACCATCTCAAAAATGTACCAAATCTTCTCCTGGGAAACTGCCACTAAAAATAATAAATCATTTAGGTCCATTAAGTATGTGCACAAGATGGATTTCCTTCAATCCACATTCTTTAAAAGATATTAAGGGTCAAAATTAACCTCCTTGAAACATTCAGATGTAAAATTATGACAAACTACCTTTTCTTTTAACCTAGTAAAAATATCAAACTTGATCCTAAGACTCTGAAACCAGACCAAGGAGTATATGAATATGAGGGGAATACAGAGCACAAATCCATTTGCTATTATGATCATCCAACTGTGAAATATCCAACTTAATAGGAGGCTACTTTGCAGACCTCAAAATTTGCAAACAACAAAATAGTTCCAGAACCCTGCAACTTTTCTCTTCAAAACCCTATCAAAACTCATCACAGGAGGCTGAAATAAAACATACATGTTCACATATGTCAAATGAATACACTCACCAAGGAATTTGACATGAAAGAAAATGGGCTTTAAATTATGATCCTCCAAAGTAGGTCACTGTGGTAAATATTTCAGGGGCATTTCTGAGTGCAAATCAAATTTTACACTATGGCAACTTAAAAAATTTCAAAATTTTGCAGTCCTAATAGTGGCTCTTTCTTGGGGACATGTGTTCCTTAGTGAACATAGTGATATTTTAGAATATTTTGGAAGAGAAAATGAGTGCCAAAATCATTGGGTGACAAAGTCTTTATTCAATGTTTTAACGTCACTTGGTGGCCCCAGGTCACCAAATGAAAAAGGGAAGTCAATTATTACCCTTGTCAAACATCAATTTGTTAAAAGAGCTTATCTCTTTTAATCCATACTTTCCCTTTTCACACCACAACAACATGAGTGACTTCATTTTTGCAAAAAAACAAGTGTCAAGATACCTTTCAACAAGTGAGAACTTGCTCCTTGTCTAGCTTTATTGTCACATGGAAGACAAATAACAAAGGCCACTTCACTATCACACATTTAGCTCCTTAATCTAGATTGTATCATAGGTTATTTTTTCATCATCCCAACAACATTGCCTCATCACATTATCATATGCCTCAAGGTTTGGTAAATAAGACTTATCAATATCCACATGTCCATTATCCATATTCAATTCATAGCATTCAAATAATACATCAATTTCCCAAACAATGTTTCCCACTTTAGGTCCATAGAAAAGATTGTCATTACTCATTATGTTATCACAAAAAAATCTTCAGGTGCATGTTCATATGACTTAGAATCTTTGTTTGCAACAAAACCCTCATAGTGAGTGTTAAAAAAAAAATCACTATTGCTAGGAATATCACACTCATCATTACATATCGCTACATCAACATGAAAATTTGAAGCATAATGATCATGAGAAAGACTATGAGTTGCAAATCCAGAAAAAAAAGGGTCCTCATATGCATCCATGTGATTGACACAATCACATTCTGCAAGTGAAAACTCGTTATAAAGAGCTTCATTAGTTCTACCAATATTTTTCTCTACATTTTCACTTTCATGTACAACCATATCAATGCTATCATCATGCAAACACTCAGTGATAACTTCAAAGCTAGAAAAAGAAGTAGAAGACTTGGTAAATCATCAAACAAAATAGGAGTTCCTTGTTCACCATTATCAACGTATGCATGCACCTCATAATAAAATACTTGAACTAATTCATCCAATGAATCTCTTGCATACATTTTTGCTTCCTTGTCCATGGTGTTGCAACAATCAACAAGGTCACATTCCTCACTATCAAGTTGGGAAACATCATCATTTTATTCATTACAGCTGCTTGGGGATGATCTCTCCAACTGAAACTCATTGCATACCTTTTCAGTTGCGACATAATATTTCTGATCACATGTTTCTTCTTCAAATAAGATATTCAGGTCATATCCATCATCTTGTTCTTTTGATCCTTTAAAAGTATTGTCAGCCTCTTCATTGAAATACTCTTTAATTAGGGAGATCAATTCTACCTCCTCCATATGAGAGGAAACACCATCATAAGTGCTGAAAAAAGACTCACTATAATCTTGATAATCTAGATAAGAATACTCCTCAGTTGATTGCATGTACTCACATTAGCAATACTACTATTATCATCATAAAGAGAGAAATTCAGAATCAGCATACCCTTCAACTATACTTCCACAATTCATAGATGATAAAATACTTGTAGTATCATCTTCATCATTTCATTCTTGTTTTGACACAAAAAAATGACTCTCCACTTCTGTGTCTTCAAAATCAAGAGAATGCATGACTTCACATATTTCATTAAGCTCATCATGTCTTGTACCATTATGGCTGCAACTTTCTTCTACATAAGTTTTCTCTATGGGTTGTTCAAAAACTGAATTCTCATCACCAAATGATATGGATTCAATTTTGTTTTCAGATTTCTCTTCAAATTCTTCTTGGATATGCAAATTTGTATCCTTAAATAGGCATTCATTGTCTATTGATTCTTCTTCACAATAGTCAATAAAATGCATTGTGAGCTCATGCCATGAATCTATGGAATGCATTGGTAAACAAGAAAACCAACATTTAATAGTATCTTCTAAATTTCTTATAAATAAATTCATGATAGAATCCTCATCTTCAATTTGATAGTATTTCATCACATCAAGAAAACCTTGTACATGTCTTAATGTTGATTCTTCAAAATCTCCTCTAAACTTAGGCAAATATTCATTAATTCTTCTTGGGACAGAATGTGGATAACCTTGGATTTTACTAAAATCTAAAGGGTTGTATCTTTCATTAGTGAACACCTTCCTTTGAGGACATGATTTTGTTCTAAGAATGATATTATAGCTTGTAAAGGGAGAACTAGGACAATACTACATATTTGCAAATAATTTTTTTTCCCTCTACAACTATTCAATTCTCAATATCCCTTTATTGCAGTGCTCAATTTTACTAAATAAGGCAACTAGAGTTTTCTAGCACCCTCAACATGGTCATCATCTACATATTTATACTTCTTGAAAACAAAAATGTAGAAAAATTCCTGGGTATGTTGCAGCTGTTGTAAATTCTTCTTTCTAACTAGAATTCTTTATAAATCTGAAACATTCTTCACATCTTTATCAGGTTCTTTTGGCAGAGTCACCACTTCTTTTAATAGAGGACTAAACTTCAAGCAATATGAAGCTCCTTCAAATATGAATTTCCTTTTGATTTCTTTTCATCAACAGATTGTGAAACTTTCAAGTTCATTGCAACAATTCTTTCTTTGAATCTGAATTCCTTCAACATTTGTACCAAATGTTTAGATTAGAAAATAATGAATATGTAATAGAATAATCTACAACTGGAGATTCAAAATTCTCCTTAGAAGACTCGCTAATTTTTTGGCTCCCAAATCTTCTACCCACTTGAATCCTAAAGGGCTACCCGGACTAATGGTTAGATTCAAGGAGAGATTTGGCCAATGAATGGGTGGTTGAATAAAAACCCCTTTATCCCCTACACTTCAGAATCTGTTAAACTCGGGAGGGTGATCCCAATAGTATGCTTGTAGATACATGTGTGAAAAAGTATCAAACACACTATAAACAAAAGATTCTCTTTTAAATATTTATGGACATACTACCCTAAAGGTTTGGCTAACCTTCATGGTAATGCCTAATTTAAACATGAGAGATGTAAATCATTAAATTCCACACACAATGATACCAAGATAGATAAGTAAGTTTGATTTTAATTTATAGCTTCTCACAAATAATCTCAAGAAGCTACAACACTAAAAGACCAGTGACTAATCCTAAGGTGGGGTCAAATAAACCATGTAATTTTAAAACTTATCACAACATTTAATTTGTCACAATTATGCCTATTAGATGATGGCTTACACAATTGATACTAGAAACTCAATTGGTCATTCTCAATAATTAGCTTATAACTGCATAAACCTCTATTTGTGCTAATGCCATTTAATTATTTCTTTGAATGACAATAATAAAACTAAACAAACATTCAAGGAAAAACAAGAAGACAAATAACATATGTAGACACATAAAAATATCCCAGGCTTGCAAGCTTTATTTTTACATATTTCTTCTCAACATAATTAAATTATTTAATTATGTTCCATGTTGTCAATTCAACTAATAATTAAATCATTATTAATTATTTAATTAATTCATATCTTTTATTCCTCCCGATTATTCAAATAAATAAATTTTATTTATTTATTTAAATGTCATTGATTTCCTATGTCCCTTTATAATTAAATAAATCCCTAAATTTATTTAACTATTATTCACTTTCTATTTCGTCTATAATTAAATAATTTGCTTTAATTATTTAGTTATCCTTTTTGAGTTTTCCTCTAAATTTAAATAAAATAATATATTTAAATCCTACTTTCCACTTTCCCACAAAGTAAATAATAAAAAATCATTAGTTACTGTCATGCACTTATCTCTTTTGAATTAAATTAATTATTAATTTAAAAAATCAGCTTTCTCTCATAAATCAAATAAATGAAAATTCTTATTTAATTTTTCTACAATTTCTCTTGATTTTATTTTCTTAAAAATCATATCTTTCCATCTCAAATTTTAACATAATTCTACCCTAGCCCTAATTTCTAATTGTCAAATTCAATCTCGACCTTTTATCTTGTCAACTAATCAACACACATTTCAATAAAACTAACAATTCAAATGCAACACACAATCAATTCGGTCATCTAGTCAAACTTGGTCAAAATATCATAACAATATCAAACCATCAACCCTTCATCATCATTTAGATATTTCTTTTTGGAAAATGATCCTTGTCAATTATTTTTTCTCTAGGATATGTCCTTACTGAGCAACAACACATTCAACTAGTATTTTGGGGCATCTTCTCAGCATTGGGAATTAACGCTCCCAACGTCGACATTATTCAGGATGTGCCCTTCCTAAATTTCACTCATCGACATTATTCAAGATGTTTCCTTCTTGAATTTGACTCCTCGACATTTATCACACATCAGCTATCTTATAAAAAATTAGGCTTCGTCAACATTGGCATTTTGACATTAAAAATCTTGGCATAACAACTCTTATTAAACACTTTGGCAAAATATTGTATCTAAATCTTGTCACATTTATCATTTTATTTTTCTTCATGATCCTATCCACCTCAAGGATGTCCTATATAGGATTTAGAGGTGCACCGATGTTTCATGATGTTTTTTCTTTTAATTACTATTTGTGGTTGATTGTGACAAAAAGACTGGGGCAATTGGTCTCCTCATATGAGTAATGATCTTCCTTGTCTGTGACTTTTTTTTTTTGTGATGGCATGACCTTGCATGCCATTAATTTATGCCATATCATGGTGTTTTTTCTCCATTACAACAATAAGCCCAATGATGATTAATGCAACACCTATTTTTACTTTGGAGAAATATTGAATTCTTGTCTAATACTAACATCCATGTCTTCCACATTATCACTTTTTCTTCCTCTCATTATGACAACATCTTGTGACACAAAAATGTAGTTGAATAAATGATCATGTAGGAATTTGTATACATATCATTTATATACATCCATTTACATATCATTTGCATAATTACATGTGCATTAGTATAACATATAGAAGCATTTACATATCAAAACTCATGCATGTCCATTGCTTCATACAAATATATGATAGCTATCGTCATAGTCACATAATCCATATCATAAATATTACATTCATATTAATCATCATGAAATTTTATGCATCCATTTAGGTATCATTCATTTATAAAACATTATCATAAACACCATCTCATCATAGAATACCATCATGCATACATACATCACATACACATCATAAACCATATGACATATCAACATTGCATACATTTGCGTCCATTTGCATTAATGTAAGTTAACATTACATCTCATAATCATTAGCATCTCATCAGGACATGACATTCATAACACCATAATAGTAAATGCATACATCATCATATATAATTAAGACATCATCATAGGTTGCATAATCATAACATAAAGAATACATCATCATCCATTACACATCACATAAAGACCGCATATCATGAAAAGAACTGCATATCATATAATCACCACAAAAAATGATATATATAACTCAAAATAAATGTGTCACCATATAATGTCATAATGTGTCTCCCAAAATAAATAGAGATTACAGGCTCGATGGACAAAATATAAACTTGTCACAATACATGAGTTAAAACAAGTCTAGCTAGTGCTTCCATGCTCTCTAGAACCCATGTTTCTCTTAGCCCTGCTAGACCTACTTTGAGACTACATGTTATGATATATCCCATTGTTGATAATATCTAATGCACTAGAAGCCCACTACTTTGATGGAACTACCTCCTCAAAGAGCTATCTATAATACTTCTCTTGGCGCCCAATCCGGGCAACCTCTCTAACCAGGTCCGTTGTGGAACCACTATAGGCATCAATGAAATCTATGTTTCTCTACTTTGCTTGTTGATCCTTGATGGTAGTCACATCCCTCTCCACCTATAGCCCATCTCTCTCTACCCATAGAGCCTCAATATTATCCTTTAGTGCAGACACTCTAGCCTATAAACTCACCACCTCCTAGTCTCTATCACCTAAACCACCCCTGATGGGTACATCCTCAAATCCCTCCTCTCCATTCAAGATCCTCTCATGGAGGATTTGATCCTCCTTCCCCATCTCATTCTCCTTAGGCTACTCCTCATAACCTTATATATCCACATCCATGGTGGCCACCCTAGCAAACACATCCAAATCATCTCCCTTGGGAAACTCTACCTCTATCTATACATCTGGCATGGAATCTTCATGTTGGCCCTCCTCCTGCTTGGCCTCCTCCTACCTTCCCTCCTCCCATTGACCCTCCTCTCTCTCCTCCTCCTCTCCCTCCTCTTGGATAGGAGAGAGTGACCAGCTCCTCCACTTCCTCAACCTCCATTGATTCCTCCTCCCACAACACCCTCCTCTCCCATCTCCACCACCATCTCCTCCACCCCCTCCACCATCATCCTGACCACCACCCCCTCTACCTCCATCATCTCTCCCTCCATCTCCACCTCTCCTACCTCATGGACCACATCCTAATCTCACTCCTAGAGATGGCTAATCCTAATCTCTCAATGGAACTGGCCTATTTATATGCCACCATGCATCATACACCAAAGTGTCGGTTGCATCTACTAGTCCCCCTCTCCATGTCCATTACTATGCCTATAGACCATCTATCTTCTACTCTACTGTAGCCAGTAAAATATTTGGACCCCATGGTGTCACCTCCATCGATGACCAATCAAACACTACTAATCCGTATTGCTCCCCCTACTTCTCTCTGAACTATTTCAACACATGATCTGGTAGATACACCTAAATACTATACACAAACTAGACAATTCACTAAATTAGATACCTCTCCTATCGACACCATGGTAAATTTCATACATTTTTATTTTTATTTTGTAGGTTGTAGGTATGGATTCAGGTTCGTGCATTGCAATTGGTGATCATTCTTCACATTTTCCTTTCAATTTTGTTGCAAGCACCAAAATTCTAAGTTGCATTTGTTCTGGTGAGACACATCGATAATCCATGACTTGCAGTCATAGTTTTCAAGCCATAAAAGGCACCTTCTGATGAAACAAAAGTAAAAGGAAAGGATGTATCCAAGGGTGAAAACCTCTTTAAGGCATCTAAGGATGGAGGGTTGGATTTTCTCCCCGTCACTCAAGAGAAATTGGCTATGCTAATTGAAGACACTATAGAAGTTAATATAGGCACACCTGAGAATCCTAAGATGATTCTCCTTGCAGCATCAATGATAGAAAAGTAAAGTCTCGAGTTTCAATATTTTTTCATACCACGTCAGGTCAACCTCTCTTGGTCATATACTGACATGCGAGGACTAGATCCAACATTAATCTTACATAATTTTTCCTTAATTTTGGATGCAAAACCATTCAAACAAAAGCTCTGGAAGATGCACCCGTAGATTGTCTTTCCTATCAAAGTTAAGCTAAAGAAATTCTTAGACGTTGAATTCATAATATCTATTGATTATGTTGATTGGATATCAAATCTGGTACCTATCACCAAACCAAATGGTCAAATCCACATTCATACAGACTTTTGAGATTTGAACAAAGCTTGTCCAAAGGATGACATTCCACTTCCGAGTATGTGTAAGGTCATGATGGGCCAAAAAGTGGTGATATGTAAGTGATATGATGGCCCATGTGGCTGATGACTTTTTTTAACCAAAATTGATGAAATGTAGAGGGTTTTAAAAAGCGATTCTCAGTTTTCCATCAATATAAATTATGCTTTACTTTGAATTTAATAAATTATTATTATTCATTTTCTATTTGAATTATGACTAAAGTTCTAATTGAAAGGTTGATTGAAAAAAATTTATAGCTTTCAAATGTTATCACATTTTTTTAATTTGAAACATGCGTCACATTATATGCTTTGCATACTATAGGATTGAAATAAAAAATCATGAAGTTTTGACCAAGTTAAGGTGGTCAAACATATAAGTTTTTATATTTTTTAAAATTGTAATTAAAATTCATAATTAATTATTTACTTAGAAAAAAATACAAAAAAATATGCATCACATCGACATGACTCTTCTACTTATATCTAAAATCTTATAAAAAAATATTATCATTTTATTGTGGATAGGGTGGTCAGACAAACACCTACTTATTTTTTCACGAAAATTTAAGTACTACTCCATTGAAATTTGAAATTTTCACCAAATAGATTTTCTTAAAAAATAAACCTAGTAGTTTAGAAACTACATTCAATTTTCTACAAATTCTATTCTTTCATATTTTTGAAATAATATAAATAACTTATTCAATTTCTTACATCAAGTTGCCTAACTCAGATTTTCTGAATTTTATCGCCACTTAAGGGCATGTTTTTTCCATGATGATACTACACATATGCTTCCAAATATAGATATCACAGTGTATCTCACAATAGAATATGAGAGGTTGTTTCTCATGGATGGTTTCTCAAGTTACAATCAGATCCGTATCACCCTAGAAGATCAACATAGAACAACATTCACTTTTCCCTAGGGTACATACGGTCGGAACATCATTCCTTTTGGACTAAAGAATGCATGTGCCACTTATCAAAGGTCCATGACCACAATATTTCATGATATTATGCACAAATTAATGGAGGATTATTTTGATGATCTCCTAGAAAAATCCTTAACATGAGGTGACAACCTAAAGGTGTTAGACAAAATATTCAAAAGGCTAGAAGAGTATAAGGTTTGTCTCAATCCTAAGAAGTGTGTCTTCGGTGTAACTTAGGATAAAATATTGGGTACATAGTTTATTGTCGAGGCATTGAAGTTGACCCTACTAAGGTAAACATAATCTTGGATATGCCTCCACCAAAAGGAATGAGTGAGCTTAGATCATTACAGGCTAGATTGCAGTCCATCAAACATTTCATTGTGCAGTTGGTTGATAAATGTCACCCATTCCAATACCTATTACACAAGGGGATTCCCTTTGTGTCAACAGACAAATGTCAAGTCACTTTTCAATAGATCAAAGAGTATCTTCTGACATCATCGGTCCTAATTTTTCCTATTGATGGGAAACCTTTGATAATGTATATCTCTACAACCACTTCCACATTGGGGGCATTACTTGCAAAAAATGACCATGAGGAAAACGAAAGTGCAATATATTATATCAATCACACTCTGGTTGGGTATGAACTAAATTATACTACTATTGAACGTGCATGCCTTGTAGTGGTATTTTCCACTCAAAGCTAAGATAGATCCATTAAACTACCCTCTTAGTCAGGAAACATTAGTAAGGATTGGAAAAATGGGTCATGATATTGAGTGAGTATGACATATAGTATACAAAATGCAAATAAATAAAAAGATAGGTCATTTCTGATCAACTCATTTACATGCCTATAATAGGTGATTATCCGTGGTAGTATATTTTCCAAATGAGTCTATCTTCCATGTAGAACCTAGATTTCCTTGGAAAATTTATTTTCATGGGTCTCATACATGTCATGGTTCAGGAGCTAGGATATTATTCATTACACCTCAAGGGGATTATATTCCTACGTCATTTCGCATTGCATTCCCTTACATAAATAATATCATTGAATATGAAGCATTATTGATAGGACTTTGAATAGTAGTTAAATGGAAAGTTAAGGAAATCCTAGTGTTTGGTGACTCTTAGTTAATTAACAATCAAGTCAATGATGATTACGAAAACAAGGATCATAATTTGATTCCTTACAAATGCATGGTTGATAGTTTCATATCATACTTTGATATGGTCACTTTTGAACATATTCCCCAAGCACCAAATAAAGAAGCATATTCTATGGACATAGTTAGATCTCTCTTGGATATCCCAAATAATGTGACGCAATTTGAGTTCTTAGTAGAACAATTATTGGTTCCTATCTATGAAATTCCTAAATCCAAAATGGTTTGTGAGATTTTTGGTCATAATTCCCCTTGGTATCAGGACATATGCAAGTACTTACATTCCTATAATCAACTATCAGGCCTTTCCCATAACCAACAAAAGTCCTTTATTCACAAATCCACTCACTATACCATCGTCAATGACACCCAGTATAGACACAACTTTTACAATACTCTCCTTCAGTGTATCAACATAGATGAAGCAAACTCAACCTTACATAAGGTACGTGAGGGTATATGTGGATCCCACTCAAGTGGCCCAACCTTAGCTAGAAATATCATGAGATTGGGGTACTATTGGCCAATCATGGAAAAGGATGCTCTTCAATTCGCAAGAAGGTGTCATCAATGTTAGGTACATAGTGATCTCATTCATGCATGTACACAAGAGTTATGACCGATCGTTTCCCCTTGGACTTTTGTACAATGGGGACTCGAACTCTGGGTAAAATTCATCCCACCTTATCCAATGGCCACAAGTTCATTATCACTACAACTGAATATTTTATAAAATGGATTGATGCCATTCCTCTCACCTACATAACTGACAATCAAGTTTCCAAGTTCATCCTTAACTACATCATATGCTATTATGGTGTTCCCTAATCCATCATCATAGATAATGGCCATCATTTTAAAAACAAAGATTTCCATGAACTTTGTGATTAGTTCCATATTCAAAACCATTTTTCCATGTCATATTACCTATAAGGTAATGGCCAAGTTGAGGCATCCAACAAAACTATCATCAAAATCCTTAAGAGGATTGTTGATGATGGTGGTTGTGACTAGAACCTCCAACTTAACCCTACCCTATGGGCCTACCACACTAGCATCTGCATGCCTATGAGTGCCACTCCATTTTCCTTGGTCTTTAGATTTGAAGCCATCCTTCCCATTGAAGTCGAAGTCACCTCCCTATGGGTCTCCATGAAAGGATTGAATGATGGTGAGGAATACCAAAAGTCCTAGTTGCATGAACTTTAGTTGTTAGAGGAATGCAAAAAAAATGCATTGAATCACCTAAAGGCATATCAAAATCACCTTTGTTGTAGTTACAACTAAAGGGTTATGGTCCAAAATTTTGACATTGGAAACTTCCTCTTGATGGAAAACTCAAAGAATCAAGCTGAACATGAGAAACTTGACAAGTTTGAGCCTAATTGGTTGGGTCCATACGTCATCACTACATCTTTTGGTTTTGGTGCTTATCAGTCATCTACTCTGGAAGGCGAACAATTATCAAAACCCATTAATAGTTTGCATCTCCCCAAGTTTTGCACATAGCTTCAAAGAGCCTAGCCAAAACCTTAAAAAAACAAAAAAAATTAAAAAATAGAAAAAGAAATCGTTACCTTGATGAAAACATGGCAAACAGGAATCTTGGTAACACCAAAAATATCAAAAAATATCAAAAATAGTAAAGAGAAATGATTTGTCCAATTGTGAAAACCACTTCAATGGCACTTTGGATAAGTACCATGGTGGAAACCTAGCAAATAGGCATCATGTGTAGGAAATATTTTCTTTGCCATCTACTATCACTCCATCTACCTTTTTCCATAGTAAAAACCCACACAACATCCACCACAAGTCCTTCTATTTATTTCTATGGCTCACAATGGTTGACATCATACCTTGTGCATCAACCCCTTTTTCTCCCATGCTCATCCCATTCCATTGCAATAATCTTGGTTAGTCCAAGACCTAACTAGGGGAAACACCCCTAACACCTGATCTGTAGTGGGTCTTGCACATGGTCTCATATATTCAAAAAACTCTGAAAAATCATAAAATGTCCTAAAAAGGACCAAAAAAATTAAAACATTCCAAAAGACGAAACAATAAAATATTCTAGAAATTTAAAACTAAAAAAAAATTAAAAAAAGTCAAAATCCAAAAACATTCAAATAAATTCCAAAATCCCAAAAATAGAGTCAAAATCAGTCAAAGTCGAGTCATAGTTAAAATGGTCGAACTACGTAGTCTCTGTGAATTTACTACATAGGCAAGTTCATCAATTGATGTACCCCCGAGACCACCTGAGTTTGTCTTTTAAGTTTAACAAACATGTCACTTGGTCCTTTTCAATATGGTCATGCCAATCAGTCATATCATGTCGAGCTATGTTGCCTCTGCAACTAAACATAGGCAAGGCCATCTGTCAATGTGCCCTTGAGGAATTATGTCAGTCCTTTTTAGGTTATCAAAATAAAATCATGAATAAGTCCTTTGTCACTAAAAAAATTCATGTCATATCGAACTACGAGGTATCTACACATTGATACGTAGGCAAGGCCATCTATCAATGAGCCCCCAAGGCACCCTAGGTCCAGTCCCATAGGGTTTTTTGGGTCAATTGTTTCTTCGCAACATCCTAAAGTAGACAACTCTTAAGATAATTTTGGCAACCATTCAACACACATTTCAATCAAATTGACACTTAAAATGTGACACAATCAATTGGGTCATCTAGTCAAACATGATCAAAATCTTATAACAATATCAAACCGTCAACCCTTGATCATCGTTCAGATATTTCTTTCTCGGGAATGATCCTTGTCAATATTTTTTTCTCTAGGATATGTCCTTTCTGAGCATCTACACTTTCAACTCGCAATTTTGGGCATCTTCTCAACATTGGGAATTAACACTCCCAACATCAACATTATTTAGGATGTTTCCTTCCTGAATTTGACTCATCAACACTATTTAAGATGCGTCCTTCCTAAATTTGACTCCTTGAAATTTATCACACATTATTCTACCTGACATAAAATTAGGCTTCATCAACATTCACATTTTGACATTAAAAATCTTGGAATAACAACACTCTTGGAAAACACTTTGGCAAAACATTGTCTCTAAATAATGTCACATTTATAATTTTATTTTTTGTCATGATACTAGCCACTTCAAGGATATCTTGTATAGGATTTAGAGGTGCAAAGATGTTTCATGACATGTCTTTCTTGTTATTACACTTGCAATTGCATAGTCAATCCTGTAATATTTTGATTAGTATTTTCATAGGTCATAGGTTCTCCCAAACGTTACAGGGCAAACATTATTTACAAAAAAAAAGAGGGGAAATGGAGGTGAATCATAGAATGTATGAAATCTTTGGGTCAGATTTTTCATTTGTTTATGCTTTTATGTTCTATTGTGCTTCATTGTTAGCTAGGGTTTTGATTGTTTATACTTTATATTGCTAGCCTGAATTTTTCCTTAGTTACAATGGTGAACCTAACATGAACCACAATGATTTTGTAGATTCCATATGTTTTTATTTATTTTGTAGGTTGTAGGTGCAGATTCAGGTTTATGCACCGCAACTGGCTATCATTCACTACATTCACCTTTTAGCTTCACCACAATCACCAAAATTTTGAGCCGCATTTATTTTGGTGAGCTACAATCGACAATCCATGAGCTGCAGTCATAGTTTCCAAGATGTAGTTGATCATTCCTATGAGACACATCTGTAGATTCCAAATGCAATTTCCTGTTGAGGGTTAGATTTTAATTTTTTTAAGTAATTTTTAGATTTTTGCATTTCTAGTTTAGTAAATTAGGCTTTTTTGGTTACTAATATTTTGTTGGAAGCATGTGACCACTTTTTCTCTCATTTTTTGAAGAATTAAATTGAAATTACTAATGAAATATGATGTAGGATATTTATTGAAGGCTTGAATTTAAAACTAATTTTTTGTTTAGCTTATAAGACATTTCATTTGGTGCCTAAAATGAACAATTGTTTACCTTGTTTAGTGCTTCTGCATGCTTCTATTTAGATTAGATCCCAATTTAATAACAAAAATATCCTCTCCCCTTGAACACTTGTGCGATCCTAGGTGCAAGAGAAATTGTTATTAACTTTAGAAGGCCTAAATTGGTGGGAAAAATTACTCACCCCAAGGGAACGACCCAAGTAGTAATGGGATAAAGCCAATTCCTTCTGAACTACTATATAAATGTGTGATTGCAACAAAATATTGTAAATCAATGGGAAGTGGTGTGTGATAGCTCTCCTCCAGTATCTTTATGATTTGTAAACACTTATTCTAAGGGATGAGATTCCTCTCACAAGGAGTATATCATTACACCCCTTGAATTGGAATCCCTTACTAAACACCTCTTGTTTTTAGAAAGCCTAGCTCTTTGGTTATTTATTGGTATAGTGTAGGGTACAATAACATTCTAGAAGGTTGCTAACTATTGACTCCCTTGAGTAGAGATAGTGAGTTCCTAGGAAGTGATTATCTAGGAATTCAAATTTGGTGTACCTAATAAGTGTGTGTCATGTAAGGGGGATCCTATGCCACCAAACTTCTAAGCTATATTCTCTTGAGAAGGAAATTTTTTTAGCACTGATCTAGGGTATTTCAGTGAGCTATACCAAGTATACAAACCTTTTCTACTAGGAATTACACTTGTTTTAAAAATATTGGTATCAAAAGACCCAAGACAACACATCTCATCCTCCTCAGGCTACTCCTCATAACCTTTTTTATCTACATCCATGGTGGTCACCCCGGCTAACACATCCAGCTTCTCTCCCTTGAGTTTCTCTACCTCTATCTCTACATCTAGCATGTCCTCCTCCTATCAACCCTCCTCCTACATGGCCTCCTCCTTCCTAGCATCATCCTATTGACCCTCCTTATCTCTCTCCTCCTGTCTCTCCTCTTGTCTCCTCCTCATCTTCCTCCTCTTGGATAGGAGAGAGTGACCTGCTCCTCCACCTCCTTAGCATTCATTGATGCCTCTTCCCACCACCCCCTCCTCTCCCGTCTCCACCACCATCTCCTCTACCCCCTTCACCATCAACCTAGCCACAATACCCTCTACCTTCATCTCCTCTCCCTTTATCTCTGCCTCACTTGCCTCACACATCATGTCCTCATCTGACCATTGAAGCTGGTTGATCTAGATCTATCAATGGAACTAGCATATGTATAAGCCACCATGGATCATACTCCAGAGTGGTACCTACATCTTTTGGTTCCCCTATCCATGCCTACTATCGTTCTTGTATCCCATCTATCTACTAATCCACTATAGCCATTAAATAATGGGACCCCATGATGTTACCTCCCTCGATGACTGAACAAACACTACTAATCTCAATGGCTCCCCTAGCTTCTCTCTAAACTATCTCAACACATGATCTGGTAGATGCATCTCAATAATTTACATGGAATGAATGGTCCACCCAATCAGATAACTCTCCTATTGACACTATTGTAGATGCTCACCCTCATCTAGCCACATATGAAAATCTATATATGACCTCCATATGAAATTGACCAAATTATCTAGCATGTGTCACCAATAACCAATGTCTTTGATATATGTCTATGTCACTACTCTTATATACATATATACGTAAAGTACAGTGGTCTCCAAATGATGATCAACTAGTGGAAAAAACATTGCAATGTGCTCCCATGGCCAGACCATCAACAATGTAACTCCACAGCTCATGAACTATCCCCACCAATATACTATGTCATATAACTAAAAATACACCATCCTCAATAAACATGTCCCCCATGCATACAATCTCTCACTAGCCATCATCCCAAAAATCATCTACCCCCATCCCACAAGAAATCCATGTCCTCAATGATTTGGGATCACTACCCCAACTATCACAGTGCACAGTATAGTCCAATCGCTCATATCGAGAAGCTATTATCTCCCATTTGATCTCATATCAATCAATACCTAGCAGTGTTATATCATCATACATGTAGAAGGTCGTTAGAGCTTGATATCCTCATCCAGGTTCATATCTAACTCTCTCTCCTTGAATTGAAAGTTGAAGGATCCTATAGATATCCGCCAATGTAATTGTAGCCTCTCTTATAGGTAGATAAAAGAAACATGTATCTAAATACCGCAACTCAACAAGTGCAGTCAGAATCCCCTTATTTTCCCTAATGATAGGCATAAAGGTCACATGGTATAGACCAAGATTCCATAACATATGCTTTTCAGCGTTGGTCAACTAGTCCCTCAACCAATAAGTATCTAGCGGTCGAGACTCTCATTTATAGATCGAATCTATATGAGCCTATGACCAACATGACAACCAATGTGCCAGTTAAACAATATATCTCAAGATGTTTTACACATGTCATAGAAGTAAGTCAATCCTAATCTAAGGAAAATTTTAAACTAGTCAATTGCGTCATATAAATTTCAATTGAATCACACAACTTTCAATTATATTGACTCATAGAAAATGCATCACGAGAGTTCAATTTTGTCGAACCCCCTAATCAGATGCGACCTAATATTACACATGTTTCATTCCTATTACAGTTGTGGCTATCCATAGATGGTTGTGCACAACCATAGTCAATGGCATTGTACATTAGCAGATGCGGTAAAGCAACCTGCAAATGCATCAAACCTAAATAGTTGTGTAAGTGTGAATATGTGGAATAAACTAAAAACTAAAAAAAACACACCAATGTGACATTGTATCAAAGAAATATAATTTAAAGATGAAGAAACTCTAAACAAAATATATTCTTCAAAGACATCCCATTGTCCTCTATCTGCAAGGATTCGTTGTAAGTTGTTGGCTCTCAAATTATGTAAGCAGTAGCTTGGCAGAATGACAACCTAGAGAACAAGATTATGCAACATGTATTTCTATGCTAAATTATATGAGATTAATATATGAAACTAAAATGGATTATGAAAGATAAGATGCTATGCTCAAGAAAATAACATTGGTAAATTCTCGATAAATGTAACTATAATGCTCATGCTATATTCGCTTAGATTCTAGATCCTTTTCAAAGCGCAAAGATGTTGTATTTATAGAATTTTGTAAGAAAAAGCTTAGTTGGCAAAGATCAACAGTTGAAATCAATCCTGGTAAGATGAACGGTGGAAGATTGGGAAGTTGGAGAGAAAGATGGAAGCTAGAGAGAAAGAGGGGGAATGCTTCCTCCTACACAACCTCTTCCATTCAAAAATGAAGGAAAGTAGCCTTTTGGCAATTTTAGTTATGAGTAGTTAGCTAGTAGTTGAGGATAAATCCATAATTAAATAATTAAGCTATTTAATTATATGTGATAATGAATTTAGAAGCTTCCATAATTAAATATTAAAATATTTAATTATGTGTGAAAAATGAAAAAGTTGTTTAATTAAATATTTAGAATATTTAATTATGTGTAAAGTGAAGAAAGTTGTTTAATTAAATATTTAGAATATCTAGTTAAGTGAGGAATTAGAAATAATGAATTTTGAAGAATATTCTTATTTGAATTTAGAAATTTGAACTTATGATAATTAATATAAATAAATTATAAAATTAATCTAATTAATTAAGAGGAAGATGGAAAATAGTAATAATTAAATAAAATTATTTATTTAATTAAATTGGAAGAATTATAAAGTGAACGATATAAAAAAAAATTAAATTTATTTATATGTAGATGACTTTAGAATATTAATTAAATAATTCATATTTAATTATTTATCAGGCTTGATTTAATGTTTCCATTTTTATATGTATACATTTTTCCCCTCTTTGAAGTGATGTATTTTACACATTGCTTCAAAGAAAAATTCAGATAACAAAAAAATTGCCCCTAACTTTGAAAAATTGATTGATGATGTTATATGCCCCTCGGGAGATAAATCATGAATTTGGATTTTTTGTTGATGTTTCAAAGATTTTGAAAGATTTAAAGTTGTTTCAGCAATTTATCTCCTGAAATAACCCTCAACGTGGTGAAAAAATAAAAATAACCCTACCTTATTTACCCCCTTAAAAGGTGGAAAAAGGTAAAAGTCATTGTCATTTGAACAGTTGCATTTGGTGAAAACGGAGGTCTAAGAGAGGACAAATCGAGATGTTGATCCAGTACGAGCGACACAGATTCGAGTGGGTTCGATGACATTAGTGACCAACTATGTATGGACCCCTGAGAAGATCTTGAAACCATCCTTGTGAATTTTTTGTTGAATTTCGGATGAATTTTTGAATTTTTAAATTTTGAATTGTTGTTTTAGCGCATAGAAATGCATTTTAGCACACACGAGGCCTCATTTAGCCCATTTTATAGGTATAATAGTGCATCTAGGTTAGCATATATATGCCAAAGAGTAGTGCATTTAGTTGATAGATTAGCGCATAGGTCATTTTAGCGCATTGCTTTGATAAAGTAGCGCATAGAATTAGGGCTTTAGTGCATTTTCTTGATTAGTGCATATATTTTCTAGTCTAGAACATTGACCTGATATAGCAGTGCATACGCTAGATTAGCACATTCACTATATTAGCGCATTTACCCTCTATTTTAGTGCATCCATGGATAAGCTAGCGCATTTGCTGATTTAGTGCATGCATGAAATTTTGTTTTTTTGACTACTTGGATATCAATTGATCATTAATTGATGTTTGTTGCTATATTAGACAATTGACCAGATAAAATTGAGTAACATCAAGGATGATTGATTTGATTTTGATGATGATATGATAAATTTGTTTTCATGTTGAAAACAAATAGTAAAATGATGTTGATTCTAATAAATTTTCTTTATATATTTGGGGATTTTGCACATAAGGTTGTGCCATATTTTGTACTTGCACTATATTATAAAGTGCCATGGGGGGTTGTGTAGTGCCTTCATTTTTGACATCACACCTTTGTCCGCTGAGTGTCCCTCCACAATGATAGTGGATCCATATTACTCCAACCTCATGCATGTGTGCTTTGTTTTGCACACCACTTTTTCAGTTGCAAGTGCTTTCTTGTGCACTTTCAGATGTTGTTTCTTCTCTGTCATGCACTATAGGGTGTTACACAACATTTCAGTGGATCCGTTAGGCTCTCCTAGTTCAGCATTATGGGGGGGTATTATATTGTTCATGCTAATGCTTCCTTGGTTTCACCTTGGAAGGAATCTTCCATTCTCTGTTGATCAGTGTTTTTCAGACTATTGGTACTTGTGCCATATGTATCTTCATTCCAGGTGTTTTCCTTTATTTTCCATCTAATTCGAGTAGTGTCATTTGGGGCACTCATGCAGATTGTTGTCTTCTTGATCCTGATCATCCTATCTTCAGCGAAGGTTCTTCAACACCATAGCAGTCATCTTTTGATAGTTGTTTGTAACTTCTTCTGCTTCAGTGATGTTCTTCATGGATTTCAGCATCTCTTTTTTGGAGTAGAGTTTCTCCCATGAGGTTTTCTCTATTTCTCCATTTTACAGATATTTGGTTGTATTTGGGTACCTAATCTGGCCTAGTTTTTGAGACCTATGTTTGCTTTCCTGCATTGTAGTTACCTTTTCTTTCTTGCACTTGTTTGTAGTTGCACTGTTTCTCATCTTAAGTGGGGGTGTTAGAGTAAAGGTTTTAACTTAATTTTTTTGATTAAGTTACCTTTATTCCCTTCTTAAGATTTCATGTTAGTTTGCATTAAGTGAAATTTAATAATTATATTAATTATTAAATGTTTTCCCTATTAGGGTTTCTTTTAGGGTTTTGCATGATCTCCTTCTTAAGGATTGATCCATTGTATATTCTTAATTCCTTTTTGTTCTGATAAGATAATTTCTCCATTTTTTCAGAGCTTCAATCCCTTGTTTGTTTTCTCCATCCATTATCTTCCTTGTGATAGGTATCCATTTGCATGTAGGTGTTCTTGGAGTCTGAAGCTAGATTTCTCAACTTCTACAATGATGTGATGTTTTTTCACTAATAAATTTGTCTCTATGCTTGATAAAAAAAAAATAGTAGAGATGATAAAAAAAAATTCATTCTTGATGAAAAATAAATAGTAAAGATGATAAATTTTCCTTCATGCTTGATGAAAAAAAATAGTAAAGATGAGCTTATATGATATGTTGCTGATGTTGATTATGATAAATTTTATTTCCGAAATGAAAAAAAAATAGTAGGATGATGATTTGATACTGATGTTGATTTGATTTTGCATGATTGCTTGATTTTAGAATTGATTGATGCACTTTACTGGTGACGTGATCTGATTGATTTGATATGGATATGATATATAGGAGGATTTTAAGATCCTTCAGATCAGAGAGAGATTTACCAGGACCTAGGAGATGATTTTTGGATTGTCCTAGTAGGAGGTTGGGGTTATTGCCAGATGTGGTTTCAGTTCCCTACTTAGGATCCCATAGTATACTGCTAATAGGGCACTGTTGATAGCTTTAGTCAACCAATGGCACAATGAGCATAACATCTTTCACTTGCCCCACTGGAGAGATTATAGTCACACCTGAGGATGTATATAGGATATTAGGGATCCCCATGGTAGGTGAGCTTGTGATATATGATCACAAGGAGATTGGTGGGACCGATGCTTTGCAACGAGTGTTTCAAGATCTAGGCATTACTGGTTATGAGATCCCATGGAGAGAGATGGTTTTGGGTTATGCCCCACTCCCTTTAGTTTTGGCTGGTTTCATTGGTGGCTTCTTGTGTCCCCACTATAGGTCAAAGGGACTATCTATTGGTTGGGGTAAGATTTTTGAGGACATGATCCTCCATCAGACTAGGTATGCATGGGGTTCCTATATGTTAGCCCACATATACCATGATTTACATCACGTGGTATATATAGGTGGGAAGAGCATATCTTTTTGGGTCACACTTCTTTAGATTTGGATGTGGGAGCATATCACCATCACTTTCCCCTTTGTTGGGAGAGATTATCCCATCGACCGATGATACGTTTATGCATACATCGGTCCACTTATCTAGCCTAAGCTAGGAAAGTTGGAATACTGGCATAGAGTTCTCGATGATATGGATACAATGATCTGGAGGCCCTATGTCGACTACAAGGCTTGGGATGAGGACAATATTGAGCAGCACTATTGCGACATATCTAGATATATGATTGGGAGGACCCCGTTTATCATTGAGAAATTTTTGGTTATGTGGGTACTTAGATAGTTTGGGTAGGTATAGGTCATTTTGTAGGACATTTCCCATTATGCCAGATGAAAAGAGGATGTTGCAGAGTGGGGCCCATTTATACCATATGAGGCATCTGAGGTAGAGTACCTAGCCCTACAGCTAGATTTTTGGGACTACATGCTAGATATTTTTGATGCATAGATGACATAGGAGTATGCAACATACTTCCACACACATCCATTTCTGATACTGACCAGCCCAGATGAGCCTGCCCCACTACTAGATGGACTATCATTACATATGGCATATAGACAGCCATAGGCACTGAAATAGGCATAGACAAAGAAGCTTTTCGGTGAAGGAGGAGAGGATAAGGTGGTGGTATTGATATGGATATTGATAGAGATGAGGGTGAGGATGATAGTGAGGATGATGATGATGATGATGATGATGATGATGATGATGATAGGGGTGGTGGGGAGAGATTATTTTTTGATGTCCAATTCAGGACCAAACCTAGGATAGTGAGGATAGTTGAGAATCCAGCTGTAGTCCATTAACATATTACTATTAGGGTGCCATCACGAGAGTAGCAGGGAAAGATTTATACACTTCAAACATAGGTATAGGCTCTCTAGAGCCAACTAGTATAGGAACATACTACTATCTCACAACTACTAGCACATATGGCACAACCATCACCCCTAGACCCATAGGTAGCCCAGCTGGTTGCAGAGAGGGACATTTTGAGAAAACATTCCTAGTAGGTAGAGGGCATAGCTAAGAGATTGTTGAGATTAGTGGAGGACACCTCTATCAGTGAGGTTGTGGAAAGGGGACTAGAGACTACTAGGGAGTGTGAGTTTTACAGGATGAGATATCATGAGGTAGTGTCCCCTAAGTAGAGGATAGCCTATACTCAATCAAACACCATATCTTGCACTAACTCACATAGTCATACCAGGAGTGCTACTAGTAGTGTGGGTCAACCAGTAAGACAAGAGATAGGTGGTACCAGTGGCAAAAATCCAAGTAGACCTACTACTTCTTGAGGTAGCAACAGCCATGGTCCTCACTCAAATGTACCTCACTGATGGTTCTGTAGACAACATTTTTGTCAAATTTTATGTAGCTCTCTTAGACATTTGATATCATTGTACCTTTAGACATTTATTTTGATGAGATTTATATGATATGCAGCGATGGTTTTGATATGCATGCGTCTTTTATGATGCCATGATGGATGTTTATGTATGCATTTCTATTTCTATATGCCATGTTGCTTATGATTATGATGATGCATTTTTATGGAAAATGATCTTTACATGATTATGTCTATGCATATGATATGATGATGATGATATGTTTTATGATTGATGAATATGCAGAATATATTATGATGGATGATGCAAATAAAATGTGAATGATTTTTATGATGTATGGAAAATATATTTATAATGCTATGATGAAATGGATGCAATGGATGCATTTTATTCTTTTCCAATGTATGATTATGTATAATGATGCAATGATTTTTAAATGCAAAATGATAATGATAAATGAAAATGCCATGGTAATGATAATGAATGAATGATAAAATGATGTGAAAATATGATATTGATGATATGATATGATATACAACTATGGTAATGAAATGATGAGATGATAAAATGATATACAAATTTTAATGAAAAATGAACGTGAAAATGATGATGTGAAAATGATGCAAAAATAATATGAATGTGAAAACGATGATATGCAAATGATAATGAAATAACATGAAATTGAAATTAATAATGATGATGATATGAAACTAATGGTGAAAATGATAATAATAATGAAAATGAAATGATGTGCAAATATGTGAAAAGATAATAATATGAATAACAATAGAATGATGGTATAATAAAAATGATTATGTCAATGATAGCACAACTGATAATGCAAAATGATATATGAAAATGAAATGAATGATTGATAAAATGACATGAAAATGGTAATGGAAGTGATGAAAAGATATGAAATGATATGAACATGATGAAATGAAAATGAACTGAGAATGATTTTAGCTAGTGTCCAAATGTACTCAATCTTTATTCAAAAGATACATATTTCTTTTGATTCCTTTTCTAACCTCCAAAAATCTATTATACAATCAAAAAATAATTGCAATCTATATGAATCATGTAAACCTAACCATGCAAAATGAACTATACACTATTGTCATTTTGCGAGCCCATTTTATGCTTGTTTATCATCATTGAGCCTTTTGAAATGTTGGAGGTTAGTACAAGCATCATAGGGTAGATCTTCCCTGATAATGTCCTAAGTACAACTTTCATGATGTTTGATATACCAAGTTAATACAAGCATCGAGGTATAATTGAACCAAGATGACATGAATATTTCTTTTGTAAATAGACATAAGTTAATCCTTTTTCCTGTGAAAATCCTGAAATGTCATCAGTGATACCTTTGTAAACCATCTCTCATGAAAAATTTGCATAGTAACAATGATTAACTTACAAACAAAAAACAAAGAAAAATCATACTCCTTCCTTGCAACTCTAGTTTAGTACATCATTGAGCCACTCCAGAGATATGACATCATCAAATTTCAAAACAATAGTTCAACGTATGCTTTAAGTGTTCTATTAATTTTATTCAGATTAAGATCATCCATTTTGTTTAGTTTATGTCTCATAGTTGTTTTGACTAGACCTGATTGGATATTTAATTGTTGATATGATATTCTAATACCTAACGCATATTTCCATTTGTCTACTCAAACACTCAAGAGTTTATTTCCCCCAAAAATATTTCACTTTGACTCTAGAGTAGACACAACCTACTACTTGGAATATAAATAATGATCATCAAGCCATGATGAAATCCTTGTCGCTTCTTAGGAAGTGTTGTGCACATGATGTAGATATGATGACAAGGGATGAATTCAATGTTGATAAACATGGCTATGAATGAGCAATGCAGGATGTAACATAATAGATGGAAGAGCCTACTAAATCACAAATAGCGCTCGTTTGCTAGGTTTTCACCATTTGTTTTTATTGCACAATTTTAGATTTTGTAATTTTTTTTGCTGTTACCAAGACATCTATTTGCCAGGTTTTCATCAAGGCAACATTTTATTTTTATTTTTCATTTTTTTGTATTTTTCCCTTTTTTATTTTTTGTATTTTTTCTTTTTTTTGTGTATCAAAAGGATGCCTGTTTGCCAAGTTTTCGCCCTGATGACAATTTTTTCTAGACATTTTCTGATTTTTTTATGGATTTTTCCAAGACTTTTTATGTTGTTTTTGTATTTTTTAAAACATAGAACTTATTTAGATGGATGTTGTTAATTGGATCTTCAAATAGGCCCCCTTCTAGTGTAGATAACTAATAAGCCCTCGAACCATATGTTGCAATGATGACGAATGAACCCAGCTAATTGGGCTCGAATTTTCCTTTCTTCTCTCGATCTTGTTGGTTGCAGGGATTTTCCTTGAGGACCAAGTCTCCCACTTGAAATGTGCATTGTCCTACTTTGTGATTGCAGTTACGAGACATGACTTGTTGATAACCCTTCAAGTGATTGGCTGCACTTTGTCATCTCTCATCAAGTAGCTCCAGTTCTTACAGTCTGGAAACTCTACAATCCTCATTAGTTATGAGTCTCTTCAGTGAGAATTGAAGTGAGGGAATCTCAACTTCTAGTGGAAAGATTACTTATGCTCTATAGACTAAGGCATATGGGTTGGCCCCTATCGGCATGTGAATGATGGTTCTATATGTACAAAAAGCTAGATTTAACTAGACATGCCAATCATAGCTGAAATCATTCACTGTCTTCTTCAGGATCTTCAGAATTATCTTATTTGAAGCTTTTTATTGGCCATTTCCCTATGGATAATAAGGTGTAGATAACCTATGTTGGATGTGAAATATTTCACAAAGTTTGTCAATATCTTGATTCTTAAAAGGTCTTCCATTATCTGTGATAATGGAGCTAGGAATTCCATACCGACATATGATATAATTCAGGATGAAAGATGAAATTTCTTTGTCAGTCACTATTGTTAATGGAACAAATTCAATACACTTGGTAAAATACTTGGTGGATGTGATTATGAACTTGTGTCCATTTGATGAAGATGGGTGAACTTTTCCAACCAGATCTAGTCCCCACTAAGCGAAATGCCATGTGGTAGTGAAGGGTTGTAGTTCTTGAGTAGAAGCGTGAACGAGATTTTCATGAATATGATATTTCAAACATTTCTTTACAAAGGTGAAGGATTCCCTTTCCATGGTTGGCCAATAATAACCCATTTAGACAAGTTTCTTAGCCAAGTTTAGTCCACTTGAATGAGTCCCTCAAATACCACCATGAACCTCCTATAAGGCCTTTTCGGATTCATCACGTTCAAGACATATAAGGAGGGTACCTTCAAGACCACATCGGTATAAGGTATCAACGATTAGGTTATAATGAGAAGATTGGCTTATGAATTTTATTTTCTAATTCTAGGACAAATCTAGGGGTAAGATAGTATCTTTCAGATAGGCATAGATTTTTCCATATAAGGGGGAATCAAAACTAGTTAGGTGACAAATGATTTGGGTTTCAGTATTTTTGTAGGTAGGGGAAAAAATTTGTTCCACCAGGAATTCATATTGAGCTTGGTTCTCTGATAATTGAAGTAGTGACACAATTGTAGCCATGACATCTACAGCTTTGTTGTTGATCCACAAAATTTTTATGAACTTGATCTCTACAAAATACTACTTTAAATCATCAACCATGTTTTTATAAGGCATAAACTTGTTATCTTTAGTCTGATATTCATCATTTATTTGATTAATGATAATTTGTGAGTCACCATAAATCTATAGCTCTATGATCTTCCAGTCCAATTCTATTCTCATTCCAATGAGAAATGCTTCATACTTGGCTATGTTATTTGTGCAAGGAAACATCAACCGATAAGACTTTGGAATGGTATTTCCCTGAGGTGTGACAAAAATAATTCCTACCCTGAGCCATGTTGTGTATAGGACCCATCAAAAATAAAGTGTCCATGACTACTTAGTTTTTGCTATGAACACATCAGCATCAAGAAATTTGATGTACATCAGATAGTCTATTTGTAAAGGTGCCTCTGCCAACTGATCTTCTATGACCTACCCTTTGATTTCATTTCAATACACATAGTGAATTTCAAACTCTCTTAGGATCATTACCCATCTAGCTAACCTACCAGTTAAGGTTGCTTTGCTCAAAAAATACTTTAATGGATTGATTTTAGCCACAAGTCTAACTATGTGAGCTAACATATAGTACCACAAATTTTTGGAAGCAAACACTACTGCCAAAAGAGCCTTTTCAATGAAATTTTAGTTTATCTCATGGCTTGTTAATGTCCTGCTGATGTAATGTATGGCTTGCTCTTTTCCAGTTTTGTCCTCTTGTGCCAATAATGCCCCCAGGGATACTTCTATGGTAGAAATGTACAATATGAGTGGTTCTCTTGGTACTGGTGGACTCATTAAATATTGTTTGATCTAATCGAAGGCTGCTCTAGACTTGTCTTCCCATTTGAACGAAACATTTTTATGCAAGAGATGTGTAAACAACCAACTCTTGTCTACTAGTTGTGTGATGAATCTCTGGATGGATTGTAGTCATCCTTGCAATGACCGTAGTTGACTGATTTTCCTTGGTGGTGGAATCTCCAAGATGGCTTGGACCTTTGTTGGATCTACTTCTATGTCTTTTTTCTGACATAATATAGCCTAAGAGTTTTCCAAATTTAACCCCAAAGACACATTTCTTGGGATTCAGTTGACCTTAACTTTTTCCATTCTGACAAAAATCTAAGATAAGATAAGTAGATGTCCCTCTCTTGTGTATGTTTTTTCTAAGAGATCAACTACATAATCCTCCATGAATGTGTGCATCATGTCATGAAAAATTGTAATCTTTTCTCATTGATAGGTCTCTCCATTTTTTAGTCTGAACGACATTGCATTCCAAAAATATGTACCCCAGGGACATGTGAATGTGGTCTTATCTTGATCTTCAAGTGCGATATTGATTATCAAAATAGAAGATCTCTTTTGATAGTGCTCAGGGAGAGTACCAAGTTTCTCATAATTTAGTGCCTTTGAAAGGTTTTCACCATCAAATACGCTCTTTATTTTTTATTTTTCATGATCTAATGCTACCTTTTTTAGGTTTTCACCATTAGATCTATCTTTTATATTGTTAATTTTGCAGCTGAGAAACTTGGCACTCTCCTGGATGAGATTTGGATCATGCAATTCACTAGTAGAACCTGTTTCCGGGTTGGACAAACAAAGAAAATTTACAATGCTTTCATCATATAGGAAAATTGGGATAACAATTGGTTCAGTTTGTTCCCAATCAATACACTCGAGATGGACCAAGGGTAAGGGATCATCTAGCTGTGTGAGGTCACTGGCTGTTAAGGTCATGACATTATTATCATTCTCGCTATGGGGAATATCTATGATGGTATCCTCTTGTTGATTATCCATCTCGCTTTGAACCAAATCGTCATCACTCGATTCATGGTCTCTTTGAAGTACGTAGTCAAGTGGAGGCCTTGAACTTTCCACTTGTGTGAGCATGGGTGTATATTTTTGTATAACATCCACCTTATTGTCTCTCTAAAATTTATCATTATAAATGGTATCCCATTCATACTCATTTGAATTGGTGTCAGAATTCTTATACATTCTCAGAATTATCTCAGCTATCTCTTCATTTGATTTTTTTTGGACTGTTTCTTTTGCATCTTATCCATACCCAAGTCCAATTTTATCTCTTGGATGTGTCATTTTTGGTTGAATGGGCTCAACAATTCCTTCTTTATTTTGTGTATGGGGCTAGCTAATTCATAGCCCATTCATTGCATTATTGTATAGCCTTTCCCATATTGCTTAGTATGTAATTTGACATGTTGAACAGATTCATCTTCATCTTTATAAAGCCAATTGAGAATAGCTCTATCTTCTTCACTTTCTTGGGTGTTAGCCTTGATGAATTTTCCATCAAACAAGGTGATGGAGACTAAAGCTTGTGTTCCTAATGTGGAAGTTATTGCAGCTTGTTGTGTAGATACTGTAGGATGACCATGTGATCTTGGAGAGACAAGTAGGTTAGAGAGACATAGTGCATATTCTCCCACCCCATTATCTTTAAATTGAAACTTTGTGCCAAATATTTTTATCAATTCCCTTGTTTGATCATTGTTTTTTGAATAAAAAATAGGAAGATCTTCTCTATTATGTGGGACAAAGGTGTCTTGGGTTGCTCTAAGGTTAGAACAAATCTGACTGTTATTATGATATGTTGGTATGGTTATTTCTTGTCTATCATATGGAAATTTTAGACATTAATGATAAGTAGGCAGTACTGCTTGCATCTCATGGATCCATGGTCAACCCAAAAGTATGAACAAGATAAGTCTCGATCCAAAACATGACAGCTTGTGATATTTATAATAGGTCCCACTCTAATAGGTAGCATGATGAGACCTTTAGAAGCTCATTCCTCATCATCATATTATTTGATTGTTATTTTTCTCCTCGGATCAATAGACTCTTTAGAATACCCTAAGACAAGAACCAATTTTAAAGTACAAATATTTAGACTGGCTCTCCCATCTAATAAGACACGTTTGATTCGGGTTTTCTGAACCATGACTTATGTATAAAGTGATGAATTATGGGGATGAGTCATGGCGGCCTCATCCTTCTTAAAAAAGGATAGTCATGTGGGTGAGGAAAATTGTCCCACCATGGCTTGAAATTTTTCAATATCCAAATTAGGAGATATGGTTGTGTCAATGAGAGCCTTCTCCAAAATTTTCTTATGCACCAGAGATATCTTGAGAAGCTCCAAGATAGACATTTGAGCCAGATTTTTCTATAATTGATCGACTAAATTGTACTACCTTGGAGGGGGAACAATGGATTTATATGAACTTCCTTTTATGACTATTTTATCTTGTCCCCTTGTTGCTACATTAAATTATTGATATTCTTGCTTTCCTTTAACTTTGATGGTGTTGACTTGCTAGTCATCCATGTAGATATGATTGATTGTGGTGTCATACACATGATTTACATTTTTTCCATTGTCACCTAAAGATTCCCCTTTTTGATAATTGGGGAGAGGGTCCTTGAATGCCTGATGATATTTGTTGGCATGATGTCCCTCCATAATTATGGTGCGATTGTTGATTAGATTCTGGACCAAAATTTTCAAACATTGGAAATTATTCATTCTATGGCCTTTGCATCTATGATAATCACAATAATACGAGTCATTCCATGATGGTGGTTTAACTTGTGGTTCATAATCTCTCTATTGTGGAAACTTAATGTTTGAAAAAAATGACATGTAGTAGGAAAACAATTGCTTTTAAAGTCCTAAAATCTAATAATAAGTGTATGTTCTCTAAGATTTCCATGGGAATTTGAACAAAACAAAAATTTCAAGTAGACTCACTCTAAATTGTCAAAAAGGTCATCACAATCATCACAACCCACATCTTAGAATTTTGTCAACTTACACAGCCGTGTCACCCCCTAGAGGGTGCCCTTGTTTTTGTCTTTTCTAGCCATGTACTCAAAGTCATATTTCTCAATCCCTTGAGCTAATGGTCCCTATAAATTATATGATGAGTGTCTTGGGGGAAGATTCTTCCCTCCCCTTGCACTGAGTATTATAATGTTTTGTTACTGACTCGGTTGGCTTCTATAGTAAATTTCATAATAAGTGCTTTTGTTCAATGCAACAAATGATATACTCCCTCAAAAGACCTCCCAACCTTTAGAACAAAGGCTTTGGGGATGGTTATCTTGCAAACTATTGTCGAGTGGATTTTCATCAACAAATTGCTTTTGATTATAATGGGTTGGAATCCTTGGCTTTAGGGGTTCCCACTTAGGTTGTTCCTCTTGGGTGATTACTTTTTCCCACAAGAGCAGGCCTACTATAGTTTTTAATAAAGCATAAAATACATGAAATGAAAAGATGAGTTTGACATTTTGATCATCCAGTTAATGGGAGAGCATAGGCCTATCACTTGACAATCACAACAAACAATTTTATTCAATTTTAATCCCAAATGACAATTCGCTAAACTAGGTGAAGATTTTGCTTCACAAAAGACATGGGATTCATTTTATCCAAGATAAATCAATTGTTTGGTGACTACCCTAGGATTGGTTTATTTTAAATTTGAATGAATACCCTAGGATTGCTTCAGTTTAACCTTATGCAAAAAGTATTAATCTTTGTTTGTGGATATGTTAGAATCAGGATTAAAATTTACAGTCTCTTGGATGCACTGAAAGAACACATAAATGTACTAAAAGAAATCCTAGGGATGCGCTAAAACATAGAGGAAATGTGCTAGAAGAAAATAGTTATGCGCTAAAACAAAGCAAAAATGCATTGAAACAGAGTGGGGATGCACTAAATTGTTCAATGGATGCACTAAAATGGGCCTCGTATGCGCTAAACCATGAGTCTAGTTTGTAACCTACCAAAAAATGTGCATTAAAAAATTAAAAACGGGGCAAGGGCCCCATGGTGGGTGCCAAAAATGTGTGCGTGAATATGTGGAATAAATTAAAAAGTTAAACAAACACACCAATGCGACATTGTATCAAAGAAATCTAATTTAAAGATGAACAAAATCTAAACACAACAAATTCTTCAAAGATGTCCCATTGTCCTCTATCTCAAAAGATTCATTGTAAGCTGCCAACTCTAAGATTGTGTAAGTAGTAGCTTTATAGAATGACAACCTAGAGAATGAGATTATGTAACATGTATTTCTATGCTAAATGATATGAGATTAAGCTATGAAACTAAAATGGATTATAAAAGATAAGATTCTATGCTCAAGAAAATAAGATTGCTAAATGTTGGATAAATGCAACTATAATTCTCACACTATATTTTCTTAGATTCTAGATCCTTTTAAAATCACAAAGAGGTTGTATTTATAGACTTTTGGAGGAAAAAGCCTAGTTGGGAAATATCGATGGTTGAAAGAAAGCCTGGTAAGATGAATGGTGGAAGATTGGGAAGTTGGAGAGAAAGATGAAAGCTATAGAGAAAGAGAGGGAGTGTTTCCTCCTACACGACCTCTTCCATTCAAAAATCAAGGAAAGTAGCCATTCGGATATTGTAGTTATGAGTTAGTTGGTAGTTGAGGATAAATCCATAATTAAATAATTAAGTTATTTAATTATATGTCATAATGAATTTAGAAGCTTTCATAATTAAATATTAAAATATTTAATTATGTGTTAAAAGTCAAAAAGGTGTTTAATTAAATATTTAGAATATTTAATTATGAGTGAAGTGAAGAAAGGTGTTTAATTAAATATTTAGAATATTTAATTATGTGTGAATTGAAGAAATTTGTTTAATTAAATATTTAGAAAATCTAATTAAGTGAGGAATTAGAAATAATGAATTTGGAAGAATATTCTTATTCTAATTTAGAAATTTGAACTTATGATAATTAATATAAATAAATTATAAAATTTATATACTTAATTAAGAGGAAGATGGAAAATGGTAATAATTAAATAAAATTATTTAATTAATTAAATTGGAAGAATTATAAAGTGAACCATATAAATAAATAATTAAATTTATTTATATGCAGATGACTTTAGAAGATTAATTAAATCATTCATATTTAATTAATTATTAGGCTTGATTTAATGTGACCATTTTTAGATGTATACAAGTTGCATTGCAAAAATTTGAGATCCATATCCTAGCCTAACGTGTTCTAAACAGTTGTGTTATTTCACAACCAACTACGTCAAATGTGATAGAACTTGTGACTATCGCAGAATGACACAATTCACTATCAATTTTGTTTCCTACCTAAAAATGCCTAAAATTAAAAATTGATAAAGTGGGTTTGTAGAGCCTTAAGTATCAAATCAACTACACCCTTTGTTCGTCTCAATGTGCTAACTTTATAAGCCATGTGCTCAATGTAGGGAACTCACTTCATCTTCACTCAAAGCTCCTAATCTCCAAGGTCCAAAAGTGCAGAATGAGCCTTGATTTTCCCTTTTCCTATTTATACTCCCCTCAAAATTACGGTATGACCTGGGGTTCATAACTAGATGCACCCTTTTGCATGTTTGAACATAATTTTTGCTACTTTAATTTTTTTTCAATTCGAAACCGACTTCGTCATCACTTTTCTAGCTATCATCTTGACTTTTTAGAACTATTTTCAATTTTTTTGTAAAAATTTGAAAAAATTATAAAATTCTTCTGAGGGGGCATGAAGCTACCCTGCTGACACTGGGGCATGTTTTGAATAATTTTTATTTTCATGATGCGATGAACCACATCATGACAAAGAGGGGAAAAATGTAGACAAATAAAATAACCTAGGCCTGTAAACTTATTTTTATATATTTCTTCTCAATATAATTAAAATATTTAATTATGTCCCATGGTCTTAATTCAACTATTAATTAAATAATTTTAAACTATTTAATTAATTCATATCTTTTATTCTTCCTAATTATTCAAATAAATAAATTATATTTATTATTTTAAATATGTTATTGATTTAAATAAATCCTTAAATCTATTTAATTATTATTCACTTTCTGTTTAATTTTATTAATTTTATCCTTTTTTCCTTTTCCTCTAAATTTAAATAAAATCGTTTATTTAAATCTCACTTTCTATTTTCACACA
Source organism: Sequoiadendron giganteum (assembly GCA_007115665.2). NCBI lineage: Eukaryota > Viridiplantae > Streptophyta > Pinopsida > Cupressales > Cupressaceae > Sequoiadendron > Sequoiadendron giganteum. Next base: position 750,445,546 of record CM021102.1, on the reverse strand, counting down.
AAGTAAATAATTAAAAATCATTATTTACTGTCATGCACTTATCTCTTTTGAATTAAATTCATTATTAATTCAAAAAGTCAGCTTTCTCTCATTAATAAAATAATTTTAAATTCTTATTTGACTTTTCTACAATTTCTCTCGATTTGATTTTCTTAAAAATTATATATTTTCATCTCAAATTTTAACCTAATTTTACCCTAACCCTAATTTATAATTGTCACATTCAATCACAGTCTTTTATCTTAGGGTATTTGTCAACTATTAATCTTGTCCATTCATCCAAAACATGGATTTATATAAAAATACAATGTCAACCTTCTTCTATTACAACTTCATGATTGTGAATTTTTTAGTACACTTGCAATTGCATAGTCAATCCTTCAATAGATTGCTTAGTCTTGGCATAGGTAATAGTTACTCCCAAAAATTTGAGGGCAAACATTATTTACAACAAAAAGGAGTTGGGCAATGGAGGTGAATAATGGAATGCATGAAATCTTTGGGTGAGATTGTTCAGTTGTTTATGCTTTTATGTTCCATTGTGCTTAATTGTTAGATAGGTTTTTGATTGTTTATGTTTTGTATTGCTAACCTGAATTTTTTCTTAGTTACAATAGAAACCCTTGCTTTCTTATATTCATAATTTGTGCAATACATACTATGGAGAAAAATCATTCAAAATATCTCATCATTTATTCATCAAAGATAACAGTGTTGTAATTACATTATCCATTAAAAAAATTAGAAAACCTGTGAACCTAAAGTAAACACATATCTATTTTCAAATCCTATTACAAAGAAGTATTCTTGTGATACAAAAGAATGAGAAATCTCTTTTTATAATGAAGAAGAAAATTACACTTAAAGAAAAAAAATCCCTAAATGGAAATATTCAATAGGCATCTAGCATATTCAGCTCCATTGATCAATAACTGCCTCTAGCAATTGAAGAATCTTCATTATGCACATTATTCAGGCTCCTTACATTTACTTGCCCACGCTAGAACATAAAATCTGATTTCATTTAAAAAAGTCCTTACTCCTCATCATACCTTGCAATTGAAGAATATTTTTTTTGATATTTTCTACCTCCACATTTTGTTTGCATTCACCTCTATTCTGCAACAAAAATGTACCCCTGCTTCGTGAAAAAATTCACTCCTCAGTTGATCCTTGTAACTACAAATATTTATGTTCCTTCGTGAAAGATTTTACTTTTTTTTTCTTTATCAATTGTAAAAATTCATTTCACCAATATATCTTTTACTTTATTGCACATCACTTAAAATTTTACATTTATTTGAGAAGGATTTTTTAATTATTTCATCTAGCTGTAAAATCACCACTTTGCATGTGCATTTAACATTTACATTTCACAGTGAATAATTTTTTTCATTTAAAAAGTGAAGGGTTTTATTTTTGTCCATCGAGCTATGAAATATATTTTACTTATGCCTCTTTATTTTATTTCTCATTTAAAACTTTTAATTCACTTTGCATTGGGTTATACCTTCATTTTGCATTTGATATTTAAAAATCCTTTGCTTACTAAATTGGGCACTTCACCTTTTCAATAATTAAATTTTCTTTGAAATTTCATGGGCCCACCATGGCCACTCCTCGCTCCCCCGCTTCTTTCACATGAAAACAATATCCACACACACAAACTCATGGGAGAAAAAATTTGAAAGCTTTAAAATAAATCTTTAGCACCGCTAATAAAGGTTCAATATTGTTATTAAATATTTTTCATGGGCATACCATCTTCCTCCCCACTTCCCACTACTAATTTTGACATCAAAATTATCCCTCATAGGATGGTGGAGAAAGCTAGCCTTAAATAATGCTCAGACTAAATATAATAAAATTTAGGTGCCAATGAAAAAACAAAGCTTCTTGAAACAATTTGATACATGTAGTTGCAAGCTTGGGATGTATTTGTCCATACTAGAGGCATTTAAAATGAGCCAAGATTACTTTTACCATGGCAGTGGCGTTTTACAAATTTTGGGTCATTTTTTACCATTCTCGCAACCAAAATTCAGCCTAAACATGCTTAAAATATTTCTCCAAGCATTAAGAATGGTTAGGGGACAAATTTAAAGCATAAAATAGCAAATTTGAGCTCAAATGGACCCCCAAACAATGTTTGGAAGCTCAAAAATGTTATCAGAAATTTCACTTTGCAACAATACCTACTTGAATCTACCCAAAATCCATGAAATTCACGTCCATGGTGAAGGAAACACTACATTATTCACTGTAGTATCACTCCATGGGCTAGCAGGGATAAAATTTTATTAAAGTTTGAACATTAGGAAGTTTGCAAAATATTAACCTTCCTTTGAAATCACCAATGAAACTACTCCATGAATATTTTAATGCCTTCAAACTTTCTCACCAATCCTTAGTTCCCTATGAGCATTGTTGTGTTATCAAAATCTTTCATGAGCTAGCGGGCATAGACTAATGTACATAGGAAAAACATTCTTATAAAGTCTAACTTTATAAACTTTATAATATTTAATTTTCCCTAATAATGCCTTTATTCTTGTGCATTTCCACTTTTTTAATATTTAAAATATGCAAAATATTTTAAACATTAGCTTTTGCAATATTAGAAAAATTTTGATTTTTTAAATTTTGCTTGCGACCCATTTGGAGAAAATTCACTACGAGAAAATTGGGACACATGAAGCCATGAAAATTTGCATAGGGAAATTATCAATTATTTAGAGAAAACTCATTTCGTCAAAACTTGCATTGTTGAAAGATTTCTAGGACCTCCTTTGTAAACCGGCTTGACGAATGCCTTTGCTGGAACTGAAATGCATTAAAATAATGTATAATATGATCTCCAAATTTGACCAAAAAAATGGATCTGGAGAGGTTTTAAACCAAAACGAGAAATGGGTTTCCTTTAGAACTAAAAAGTTTGAAACCTTTTGAAACATTAATTTTGACCTAGTCATAGTCAGAAAACAATTTAATGACCCATCAAAACTCATCTTGGGGGCATAAAACTGAGCGTGCATGTAGAAATTTGAACTAAAAATTTAGTGCAACAAACGGCTTGGAAAAATTAATTTTGAGATTCAATGTGTTAACATCCAAAGTTACTCATTCAGACTCTTATGTAATTGCACCTATCAAAAACCAATCAGGGCTCACCAAGTCACCATCTCAAAAAAATACCAAATCTTCTCCTATGAAATTACCACTAGAAACCCTAAATCATTTAGGTCCATTGAATAAGTGTGCAAGAGGTCTTTCCTTAAATCCACATTCTTCACAAGATATTAAGGGTCAAAGTTGACTTCCTTGAAACATTTTGATGTTAAAATATGACAAACTGCTTTTTCTTTTGACCTAGTAAAAATATAAAACTTGATCTTGAGACTCTAAAACCAGACAAGGGAGCATATGAATATGAGGGGAATGCAGAGCACCAGTCCATTTTCTATGATGATCATCCAACTGTGAAATATCCACTTGAACAGGAAGCTTCTTCACAAGTCTAAGAATTTGCAAACAAAATAGTCCTAGAACCCTCCAACTTTTCTCTTCAAAACCCTATCAAAACTCATCACATCAGGCTGAAATTGAACATACACGTTCACATATGTCAAATGAATACACTCACCAAGGGATTTGACATGAAATAAAATGGGCTATGAATTATGACCCTTCAAAGTAGGCCACTATGGCATATTTTTCATGGGTATTTCTGAGTGTGCAAATCAAATTTTACATCATGGGAACTTAAAATTTTGTAAAATTTTACTGTCCGAAAATGCCTCATGCTTGATTGATCTCTTTTATATCTACATTTTTTACTACTAATCCATAGATCCACATTATGCAATTTATGCATTCATTGTGCTTGTTAATTATCTCTATCATCTATGCATTCTCACATGGTATCAAAGAACTATAGGATACTAGAAAGCCTTAAGGTGAATTAGTTTATTGTATATTTTTATTGATCCATTTGTGTGTGATATCTATATAGAGGAAAGTTGTTTGAAGGGTTTTATTAGACACCACAACCCTTACAACCACTTTGTAGTTTCAGCTCTGGCTTCTGAGGTTTGATTGAAGGGTGGAATTGGCTTTTACCAGGAACAAGGTATGTGTAGGATCATGATGAGCCAAAAAGTGGCGATATGTAAGTGAGATGATGGCCCATGTGGCTAACAACCTTTTTTTTACCTAAAATTGATGAAACAAAAAGTGTTTTTTGAGGAGATTCTCAACTTTCCACCAATATAAATTATTCTTTACTTTGAATTTAATAAATAAATATTATTTATTTTCTATTTGAATTATGACTAAAGTCCTAATTGATAGGATGATTGAAAAACATCTATATCTTTCAAATGATATCAAATTTTTTGAATCTGAAACACGCATCACATTCTATGCTTCACATGTTATATGATTAATAAAAATGAATTGAATTTCTTGAATTTTTCACCAAGTTAAGGTGGTTATACGTACGGGATTTTATATTTTTAAAAATTTGTAATAAAAAATTCATAATTACATTTTTACTTGGAAACAAATTACAAAAAAATATGCATCACATCAAGACATGAGTCCTCTACTTATATCTAAATTCTTATAAGAAAATATTATCATTTTATTGTGGTTAGGGTGGTTAGACAGACACCTACTTCTAATTTTTTCCCTGAAATTTAAATACTACTGCATTGAAATTTCAAATTTTCACCAAATAGATTATTTAAAAATAAAAATAAACCTGGTATTTTAGAAACTACATTCAATTTGCTACAAATTCTATTCTTACATATTTTTAAAATAATATAGATAACTTATTCAAATTTTTACATCAAGCTGCCTAACTCTGATTTTCTGAATTTTCATTGCCACTTAAAGGCCTATTTTTTCCATGATGATCCTACACATACCCAACAATGTTGCTTATTTTTCTTTGCAGGATGATTGAATATGGTGCTATGAAAAATTTGAGCCTTGTGGATATTGTTGGTGTATTTCCTAGAATAGGTGATAATTCTCTTTGCAAGGAGGTCGTGACATGCCACGATTTGTATGTGAAGGGAATTTTCTATATATGGACTAATGTCTGATGTATCAGAAGCCACTGAAGAATTGGAATTATTGTCGAGCCTTTGCTTCTAACCTCCACAACTAGCTTGTAAATCAACTAATGGTTGTCAATGATCTTGTTGGGCTCCTCTAAAAAATACCTAATGGCACTATCTTGAAGATAAAGAGAGTGGAATCCATGGAGCGGCTTGACTGTTTATCTACCAAGAGAATTTTTTTTACTATGGGGCATGATTTGTTCTCAAAGAGACCCTTGTTTCTACCACAAGAGCCTTGAGGGAACAACATGCTATCCAAATGAGAAATTGATTGAGCAACTCTCTCAAGATCTGTGTCCACTACATTTGTGCATTCTAGAAGCGATTGCACTAAATTCTTACTCGCGACATGTTTATACTAATCCAGAAATTCATTCTCCAGTTTCAAATCCTCATCTCTTTTCACCTTCAAAGCATCTTGTCCCTAACACGATTGCTTAGAGAGGAGGTGCGTTTTTTGGTGCAGTTTCATGGGGACTGTCAAATTACTTGTAAAAGGGAGTTCCATTATTTATCCTCTTTGTGTGAAGCAATCTAAAAATCTGGTAAAAGAGAGTTGTATCGTTTATCCTCTTTTTTTTAATCCCTTGGTCACATGGGAAAAATCCCTAATTTTATTTTTTCCCTCATTCTCACTTTTTGGTCTAGTACAATTTTTCTAAAAATCTGAAATTGTATTTTTGAAAGGAGGGTCAATTATTTTGTAAAGGGTGAAAATTTCGATTTGTAATAGCTTTTGCAAAAGTTTTTTTTTTTACCACAAATCCAAAGAGTACAATATCACACTCATCGTATAAAGTGTTTGTTTGTGTCTTTTTTGGGTGATTTACAAACACTCCTATAAAGTGCTCAATTTGGGGGGACAAAATAATCAAGGGGGATGTTATGTGTGGTCCATTTTCACACTTCCTAAAGAAGTTCTTTTGTGTTTGTTTTTTTTTCATTCACTTCTACATGCATTTCTAAGTTAGACTTCATTTCCACATTTCTCCAAGCAACTATCTAAGTCAAAGTATAGTATGGAATCTAATGTTACTATCTTGCCCTTAACACTTTCAATTATCATGATTGGAAGATGAAAGTAATTATTGTACTTAAGATCAAAGGCTTATATAGGGTAACTATGGGAACAACGAAATAACCTACAATAGCTAAATATAAGGAATTTTTTTTCAATAAGTGTGATCAAGCATTTGGCTTCCTATGTCTAAATTTATCTCCTAATTTTTTGTTCCATGTTGAGAAATTGAAAAAACCCAACCAAGTTTGGGAAGGTCTTGACAAACTATTTGGTAAAACAAATGAAAGTAGAAGCCATGAGTTGGAAAATCAACTCTTAGATATTAGTCCTAGGTGTTTCTCAACTTTACAATACTTTTTCACTAAGTTTAAGTCTTTGAAATTGCACTTAAAAGATTGTGAAATTGATAAGAATGAGGATCAATTAATCATTTATATACTTTCCAAGCTATGTCCAGAATTTTTTGTGTTTGTTTCAACTTTATACTCTACTAAAAGGGTTCTTGGATCCTCATGGCCAATGGCCACACTTGATAAATTTATTGTTGATCTCACAAGGGAGCAAGAAAAGTTAATTCAAATGAGTACTTTGAAGTCTACTAATCCTCAAGAAGTGCATGCAGGGAATGAAACACATCAAACTTCAAAAGGGGAGAAGAAGAACACTAAAAAGCATGAGGAAGTTAAGAAAGAAGAAAAAATTGACAACTCCAAAAAGAATCTCAAGGCAAGAAGACAATTAAGTGTGCCTTTTGTAAAAAATCTTGGATATGATGAACATCAATGCATGAAGAAAAAAATTGAAGTTCTACAAAAAATTCTCAAAAATAATAATATAGGGCTACCTAATTCTATCAAGGAATCTTCATCAAATCAAAATAATACTAAGGAAAAAGAGAAATCAAAGGGAAAATGCTTAGTTTCTAAAGAATATTTATCTCCATCATGGATTATTGACTCCAATGCTTCACACCATATGGGTTCTTTTGTCAGATGAAATTGTACCCTGCTAAGCACACAACTCAACATTCCAATGACACAATGGAAAAAACCTCAAGGTGTGGGAACTTTGCGCGTATGAGTTCAAATATTTGGAGAAGGATGGCATCCTTTTTCAATCCCTATGCAATGTGCCAGTCCAACCAGGTACATGAAATCCTTCCACTAACAGGTCACAAGGAAGAGGGGAGAAGGAGAACATGAAAATGAGAGGGAGGTGATACACCAAAATATAAAGGTCACTTCTTCCTGACTAAGATTACACAAATCATCATCGAAGAGGGGAAATGAGACTTTCAAAAATATATGTTTGGTCAATTTTCAAAGGCATACATGAAGGCTAGGGTTTAACAAGGAATTGGAGGGAAAGAGGGTTTCACAACTACCAACTATAAACCATTTATCACAAACACGCATGCATGAACATACAATAAACACTCAAACATAAAGGTAATGACTTACACAAACACAAAAGAGACAAGAAGAGGAAAACTTGAATGATTCAATTAATGTGGAGGAAAAAATCCAATATTTACAATGGTAGAGGAAAAATGTAAGTTTGCAAAAGAAAAACCCCAGAGAAGCAATAGGATGAAGAACCACTAAAATTAATGCATTTTTTCCTTTATAATCAAGCATAACTTAGAAAAAAAAGTAAAACCCCAACCATAACTAGGGTTAGAAAAATATACTATGGCATGCAAGATCCAAGCCATCCGTGAAAAATCCTCCTAGGGAATAGATCCACCAATAAAGTGAACAATGAGCACTAAATGGGTGTGGGTGCCTATGAACTCCATTTGTAGAAGGCATGGAGTGCAATTAATGTCATCCTTGAAGCCCAAGAAAACAAATATGGACACTGGAAAATGGTTGAGCATTAATATCATCACCTAGAAACACACCAAATCCATAGGAAGGTTGGGGCGTTAGGCCCAAAAGGAGGCCTTTACAAGCTTGTGATATAAATAGTCTAGAGCACCAAACATTGTTCATTATTAGGGGTCGGGCATCAAGATTATTGATTACCACATGCCTAGAAGAAATGAGGAGAAAGGAATTGTGAAGAAGAAAGGAAAAATTGGGAGTAAGAGGGGAATCTTACCTCCAAAAGTTTGAGGTAAGGGAGAAGCATTACTCTCGAAGCTCAAAGAATTCAACACTTAGTTGAATTCTGAAAAGAAGCCATCAAAGAGATAACCAAATATCACTAGGACTTAAGTAGAAGTATCTTTAACATAGTGAATTTCACATGATAGGCAGTGGAGAAGAACAAGGTGACATCTCATCAAGGAGACATGGGAACATTGAAGAGACCGAATAAGAAGTCCCTTCGACATTCTGAAGAAAATGATGACCAAAATACATACATCTAACTTTTTGAGAATCAGAGGGAACACCTACCTCTTACCTCTCAAGGTAAGAGGTGAGATGCAATATTTAAGGGTGAAGACCAAAGCCTGAAGGCTGGTAGAAGAAAAGAGAAAGGAGGGAAGAGGAAAGAGGAAAGGAGAAGGAAGAAAGCAATAGGTGGAAGTCCAAAACCAAGAAAGGATATTTTAGAGATCAGACCTTGGATTATCGAAGATCGGAGGTCGGGCAGAAGGGATATGTATTGCAAAGTGAAATGGTAAGAGGGAAGAGGTAAGGGAAAAGGTCGATACCCGACTGCCATATAGATAAAAGGTGAAAATGGAGGAAGAAAGGGATGGTAAGGGGTAACAAGTAAGGTCGAAAATTGAAACTCAAAATACTTAGAAGAAGGAGGGGAAGGAAGGGAGCAATAAAGAAATCATGCAAGGTAATCAAGTAAGAGACAACCCAAAAACTTGAAATTCTAGGACATATCAAAATTTAGGAAGCTTCAAGGAGAAAATTCATGCAAGATGACCCATGGGGAATCTCTCAGATTGGTTATAAATGATGGGACATAAAAGGGTGGCATGAAATGACAACATTAATGGTCACTTCTATGGGATGATTTACTGCTAATCATGGCATCTAGATTTCTTATTGATCCATTAGGCACAAATTCATGAGGGTAAAACTTCAATAGCTAGGCCTCCATACAGTAAAAGAAAACTTGTGTAGTTACACTTGTAGGAACACATAGAAACTAAGAGAAGCACATTCCCTAAAGGAGAATGAAAGGTGTGCAAACACACTTTTTGGAAACCAAAATATTTACAATATAGACATAAACTAATAGAAAGCAAAGAATTGAAGCTTGCCTCTATCAAAGATGAACCTTTTGAAGGAGTTGATCTCCCTCAAACCATAGTTTTAGACCTCACCCAGCTGCAACCAATGAAAACTATTTCCAACATGCATGTAACTACACAAAACACTTGCAAGGTGAAGGATATATTCACTATAAATTTTTCCACTACAAGGAAACCATATGATGCAAGTGTTAGATTCATCTGACACTAGTATCTTAGTTGAACATACAACAACAATGGTGAAAATTGAAGGCAATTTAGTACCCAAGAAAAAATTTTTGTAGAGGGAAGATAACTCACCTCACAAAAGGATAGGCCAATGTCACCATTATAGACCTCCTCAATCCATGAGCTAAAAAAAAAAAGAGAATGTTTCCAGCTCACATGGTGATGTAAAATATTCCAAATCTGATTTTTGATTTGTAGAAGAAAGACCTTCATCATACACCTCAAAAGATAAATTTTGAAGGTTGAGAATACAAAAAACTTGAACAACAAGAGAATCACTCTCCAAAATAATGTGTAGTTTCTCAATAACTACAATATTATTTGCATTGATGCACACTTTATCAATACAAAACAGATTTTTGAGACACTTCAAGTGAATGACTAAATTCTTCAAATTGCCTCTCCATTTTTTATTATTTCTTGGAAACTAGCTACAACAAAATCAGACTCATGGCATGTAACGATTTCCATGTCCTCTGCTGCTTCTTCATTCTTATATTGCTGACAACAAATTTTATCTTTTGGGATGAAATATTGGCATCCAAGATTGAAAAAAAAAGATTCTAAATCATCCCAAATAAGTTCCCCACTTTACAATTGCAGACCTCAATAGATCATGGATCTTCATCCACAACGATAGGGGCTAAATATGTCTATTGTTGTGGATCCAAAACCATTGAGTTATCTTCAACTATGAATTCCAAACCAAGATTTTTGAAGGCCTCAATTGATGTAGGTATGACTAATCTATCTACCTAATCTTCAAAAACAAAAAAAGGAAATAAAAAGAGAGGATTTATTCCTCTACTCTATCAATTTTCTGTACCATTTAAATGTCTTTTACTGCAGCACTTTTTCATCTTCATTCTTTTCTTGTAGTAGAGGAAGACACTCATTGTCTTAATCACATGAAGGCTCCACAACCAAAAAATCTTCACTCCTAGCCTAGAACTACTCAATAAGAGTAAAAGGTTGAGCCTCCTCAAGGATAGGTTCTTGTGAGAAATGTAGGCTTACAAAACATTGGATCTCCAACAGAGAAGATCTACTTGATGGCAGAAGAGGTTTAATAGGATTTTCAAGTTGCTGGTTGGGGTTCTTGAAACTAATTTTTTTTTCTTGCAAACCTCTTGCACAATAGGTCATTCTGAAACAAAAAGAGGCCTAATAGAAGTTTCAAGAGGTTTATTAGGTTTCTTGAAACTTGGTAATTTATGTTTTCTTATCTCCTCCTTAGCAGGTTGTCTAGAATGGTGAAGGTGCTTGTTTGAAATGAGGAACACAGATAGCTACTTGATTCTTGGGCACTTGTGCTAGAGGAAGGGCAAGTCTAGTTTTACCTTGATTGGAAATAACATCATTTATTGTATACTCTTCTTGTTGTTTCCTTCTTTGTGCATTCAAATAATAATCATACCTCCATTGAGCATCATTATTTTGATGTTTTTCATAATGAGATTGATTTAAAAAATCATCATGATGTGGGGAATAGCATTCTTGCTGCCCTTGATATGCTTGATTAACCCACTCTTCCTGTCATAGGTCAAGATCTCATTGCTCCTAAAGCTCAAAAATTTCTATAAAGAGATCCTTCACCATGGACATGACTTAAATCTAATTTTTGTATTGAAAGGAAGAACAAGGAGCCTCTTGTTGTCTCCGAATCTCACCCAACTATCTTTTGAAATCAAGCAAAATTCTTGTGATTTCACATACACTTAAATTATCAAAATTTTGGGGTTGAGTAGGAGAGAAACAAGGCTAATTCATGAAGTGTTGATTCTCTTAGGGATTTTGATATGAATGTGTAGGAATCCAAGAAGACTAAGTAGGGTTATGTGGGTGGTATACATTTCAAAAATATTGAAAACCCATAGTAGCAAGGTTTTGTGGAATGGAATGGGAGGCATAACCAACTTGATATGGTTGATTGGGAGGAGAAAATTTGAAATTATCATCGAATGGGTGGGTATACATATAGTTTCCATTAAATTATGACATTTTAATGCATAGGAAACAATTCAAAAATTTACAAAATAAGAGAAAAGGATTACCCAACCAAATATTTTGGGTACATACTAAAGAGTCACCCAAATATGTTACAAATTTTCCAAGTGCTTGAAGAATGCCTCCAAAGACTGAAATGTTGAAGAAGGCACCACTTCTTCAAAAAATTGAAATGGAACTACGCTACTTGAACAAGCTTATTTTGAATGGTGTTGTCATGATGTTTGAAGATTCCTTTACCAATCCCAAGATTCTTCAATGGAAAGAAGGGGTCCCACGGAGCATGCCAAAAATTATTGTCACATGAAATTGCACCATTTTGAGCACATAGCTCAACATTCTAATGACACAATGGAAAAAACCTCAAGGTGTGGGACCTTTGCGCGTATGAGGTTGAACCTCCCAAGTATGTTCCCTTCCTTTTCCAATCCCAGTGTAATGTGCTGGTCCAACCCAGCACATGAAATCCTACCACTAATAGTTGACAAGGGAAAATGGTTAGAAAGAATGCATGAAGGGAAAGTGGAGGCGATACACTAGGATGTAAATGGTCACTTCTCTTGGCTATGATTTTCACAATACATCAAATAAGGAGACTAAATAACTCACAAAACTCTCTATTTGATTGATTTTAGAGGTAAGCATGGAGGCTAGGATTTGATAGAGCATTAGAATGAACGATATTTTTTCAACACAATAGTTGCAAACAATTTTAACACAAAATTCATGCATGAAAATACAAAAAAATGTCCAAACATGAAGGTAATGACTTACACAAACACCAAAGAGTTGAGAAGAGGAAAAATTGAACAATTCCATTAATGTGGAGGCAAAAAGGAAATATTTACAGTGGAAGAGATGCAAAATGAAAGTCTGCAAAAAAAGTGCCCTAGAGGAGCTAGAGGAAGAGGAACCACTATAATGAATATATTTTTTCCCTTTATAGATCAAACATAACATATAAACACAAGTCAAACCCTAACCCTAACCCTAACCAGGGTTTGCAAAAAATACTGTGGCATGCAAGATCTGAGCTATCCATAAAAAAACTTCAAATTGCATAGATTCACCACTAAAGTCAATAATGACAAATAAATGGGAATGGACACCCATTAAATCCATGTGTAGAAGGAATTGAGTGTAATTAATGTCATCCTTGAAGACCAAGAAATCAAATGTAGAAATTGGAAAGTGGTTGATCTTTAATGTCATCACCTAGAAAAACACCAAATCTATAGGAAGGTTAGGGCATCATGACAAAAATGAGGCCTTTACAAGCCTATGAATTACATGGTATAGAGCACCAAAAATAGGACACTATTAGGGGTCAGGCATTGACCTTACTGCTTATCGCACACTTAGAAGAATTGAGGAGCAAGAAACCATGAAGAATAAAAGAAACATCAGGAGTGAGATGGAAATATTTTCCCTGAAAATCAGAGGTAAGAGAGAAGCATTATCCTTGAAGATCAAAACATTCAACACTTAGTCAAATTCTAAAAATATGGCATCGAAGATACAATCGAATATCAATGAGACTTAAGTAGAAGTCTCTTTGACAAAGGGAAGTCTGCACGATAGGTGGTGTAGAAGAAAAAGGTGACATCTCATCAAGGAGACATGAGAACATCAGAGAGATTGAAGAAGAATTATATTCAAAATTATGAATAAAATGATGACTGGAAGATAAAAAGTCTAATTTTTGAGAATTGAAGGGAAGACCTACCTCTGGCCTTTGAAGGTAAGAGGTAAGATGCAAGAGCAAAGGGTGAAGGTTGAAGGCTAAAGACTGATAGAAGAAAAGAGCAAGGAGGTAAGAGTAAAGAGGGAAGGAGAAGGAAGAAAGTGATAGGTTGAAGTCCAAAATAAAGAAATGAGATTTCAAAGATTGCACCTCAGACTATCAGAAGTCCAAGTTCAGCCAAAAGGAATAAATGTTGCAAAGTGAAATGGTAAGAGGGAAGAGGTAAGTGCAAAGGCTGATACTCGACTGCTGAATAGAAGAAAGGTGAAAATGGAAGAGGAAAGGGATGGTAAGGGATAATTGGTAAGGCGAAAATCTAAAACCTAAAATACTTAGAAGAAATAAGGGAAGGAAGGGAGCAATGAAGAAAGCATGCAAGGTAAGCAAGTAAGAGACAACCCAAAAATCCAAAATTCTAGGACTTAGCAAAATTTAGGAATCTTCAAGGAGAAAACTCATGGAGGATGGCCCATGGTGAATCTCTCAGATCGATTATAAATAATGTGACATCAAAGGTTGGCATGAAATGAAAACATCAATGACAACTTCTATGGGATGACTTCCTTCTAATCATGGGATCTAGAGGCCTTATCAACCCATTGCGCACAAATTCATGAGGGTAAAACTTAAATAGTTGGGCCTCCTTGGAGAAAAAAAAAACATGTGTAGCTACACTTAGAGGAAATCATGGAAAATTAGACCATATATTGCATTAAGGAGAATGCAGGGTGTGCAAACACACTTCTTGGAAAGAAAAATATTTACAATATATACATAAACTAACAGAAAGAAAAGAACAAAAGCTTGACTCTATCAAATATAAAGATTTTGAAGGAGTTTATCTCTTTCAAACCATAGTTATAGACCTCACCCAGCTGCAACCACTAAAAACTACTACCAATATGCATGTAACTACACAAAACACTTGCAAGTTGAAGGATTGCTTCATTGTGAATTTTTCCATTGCAAGGAAACCATATGATGCAAGTATTAGATTCATCTACTGGTGTCTCAACTAAACATATAGTATCATTGGTGAAGCTTAAAGGGAAGTTAGCATCCAAGAACAAACCTTTTATAGAGGGAAGATAACTCACCTCACAAAAGGATAGGCCAATGTCACCATTACTGACCTCCTCAATGCATGAGCTAAAATAAAAAGATAATTTTTCTAGCTCACATGGTGATGTAGAATATGGAAAATCTGATTTTTGATTTGCAAAAGAAGTACCTTCGTCATGTAACTCAAAAGAGAAAATTTGAAGCTTGGGCATACAAATAAATTGAAAAATGGGAGCATCACTCTCCAAACAAATGTGTGGCTGCTCAATAACTACAAAATAATTTGCATTGATGCACACTTCATCAATACAAAATTCATATTTCTGAGATAGTACAAATGAAGAGCTAAATTCTTCAAATTTCCTCTCGGTTTTAATTATTTCTTAGTAACTAGCTATAGTAGAATTAGACTCATGGCATGTAATGATTGTCATGTTCTCTAATGCTTCTTAATTCTTATATGGTTTCCCATAAATCTTGTCTTTTGGGAGTGAAAGATTGGCATCTGAGCTTGAACAAAAATATTCTCTACTACATTCCTATAATGTTTCCCATAAAGCTTCTCTTTTGGGGGTCAAATATTATCATCCAAGCTTGAACAAAAACATTCAAAATCATCCTAAAAGAAGTTCTCCACATTAGAACTAGACACCTCAATAGATTTTGGATATTCATCAACTAGGATAGGAGCTAAATATGTCTGGTGTTGTTGCTGCAAAACCATGGAGGTATCTTCAACCATCAAGCCCAAACCAATATTTTTGGAGGATTGAACTGATATAGGTATAGTTGATCTATCCTCCTCATCTTCAACAAAACAAGGAAGGACATAAAAAGAGAGGATCGATTCCTCTACTCTATCATATTTTTCTACCTTTTTAATTTCTTGTTGCTATGACACTTATTAATATTCATCATTTTCTTATAGTAGAGAAAGAAACCCGTTGTCTTGAGCACATGAAGGCTCCACAATGACAACCTCTTCTCTCCTATCCAAAAAATGCTCAATAGGAGTAAAACATTGATCCTCCTCAGGATAGGTTCTTATCAGGAATGGAGGCTCACAAAAATTAGGATCTCCAACATAGAGGATCTACTTGATGGCACAAGAGATTAAATAGGAGTTTCAAGGGGCTGAATGGGGTTCTTGAAACTATTTTTTTTCTTCAAAACCTCTTGGACAATAGGTTTTTTTGGAACAAAAGGAGCACTATGAGAATTTTCAAGAGGTTTTTAAGGTTTCATGAAACTTGGGAATTTATGTTTTCTCACCTCCTCCTTAGAAGGCTATTCTTGAAATGGTGGAGGTTCTTGTTTGAAACTAGGCACATAGGGGGATACCTAAGTCTCAGGCATGTGTGCTAGAGTAAGGGCAAGTCTAAGTTTCCTTTCCTAGCAACATCATTTATTGTACTCTTCTTTTTTGTTTCCCTCTATGTGCCTCCAAGTACTTCTCATCCCTCTATTGAGCATTATTATTTTACTATTGTACATAATGATCTTGATGGAAAAAATTATCATGACGTGGGGAATAAAATTCTTGCTGCTCTTGATAGGCTTCATTAGCCCACTCTTACTACTATAGGTCAAGCTCCCATTGCTCGTTAAGCTCAACAATTTATTTAAAGAGATCCTTCACCATGAACATGAGTTCACTCTCATTTTTGGGTTGAAAGGAAGAACAAGGATCCTCTTGTAGTCCCCAAATCTCACCCATATATCTTTTGAAATAAAAAAAACTCTTGTCATTTCACTTACACTTAAATTATCAAAATTTTGTGGTTGAGTAGTGTTGATGGGTTTTTTTGCACTTTCTCAACATATGCAGCACACAAGTGCACTACCTCTCTTGAAAGGTAATTTTAAAAACTAAGTTGGAGAAATTACCCAAAGGTCTCTAGGGTGTTAGGTCATGGAAATGCTTGGAATAGTTCAGTTGGTTGATGTGATTTGCTTGTAATCACAGGGTAGCCTTTATGGTTTACAAAGAATTGGAAGTTGGGCTAGAAAATAGAGTTTCTAAGTTTTGTTAATGGATGCACAGTTGTAATTTCATGATAGCAGTCTGAAACTCACCATATTCATTAAATTTAGCATTGTGGTAATGTTTGGAATCCTAATCTAACAAGGGGCTAAAAGAAATAGGAAAAGAGAAAGGGTTAAAAGAGTTGTTATAAATCTAAGCTATGAATGACTAGTAACAATGAAGGATGCTATAGTAGACACAATTCCGAAATTGCGTTTTCTTGACCAAGAGAATCCTACAACTACACGAAATTAGTGCAATCTTCTAAGATTTGCTAATTTTCAGCTTGTGCATTCATCTCATGAACACACAATTCAAATAAGTTGCAAAAATAAGTTATATCAAACTAGCTTTGCAAATTCATTCATCATAAACAAATCATAAAAAGTATGAGATGGAAGTGCATCCAATATTGTAACAACCAACACCATTAAAGACATTCAAGTAACTACAAGCTAAAAATAATATTGAAGTTGAACCATGCATTCATAATGAACACACTCAAAAGAAACACCCATAAAACAATGAAATGCTTCTATCTATTGCTGCAAAATTCCTTTTACCCTAGTTCTCCAACCATTTACAAATGAGGAGCAAGACCCTATTTATAGTTTTTGAAAGCCCAAATAAATTGCCTAGATTGTTTTACATTGTGTGGCTTAGGTTCAATAAAAGTTAGGGTTTCACCTACCCGCAAATATATGGAAATTTAAAATACAGTTTTGTCTTTTTCCGTATTTTGTTCCATAGTGACCCTAGCACTGTAGCAATTTTGTCCTCTAGTTGTTTTATGTGTTTTGACAGAAAATTATGGAAAGCTACCGTTTATCTGATGTATTGGCAACATTCTTCACTGAATCTTGTTTTAGATTTGTGTCATTGAGAAGGAAATATGTTGCTCTTGATCCTAGTGGAAAACTCCTAATGGATCATCATCATTTGATGAAAGATAAAATAACTCCTTCTCACTCCCTTACAAGCCACCCTTTGTACTTTTATCACCAACTTCCTTGGAACGGGCCTCCTTTTAATGCCAGTTCTATTGATGTGTGTTAGGAGGAGAGGTGAGCATAAAATGAATGGTGACAAGAGCAATGTGCTCCTTCCTTGTTCAACTTTCTCAATGGGCCTCTGATGGACCCGTAGTAGGTTTCATAAAACCTGAATACACAAAGTGCAGTAAGTTATTTCATACATAAATCATGACAAATGTTAGTAAAATCCTACAAACTCATTATTAGATCCCCATGCATCATTAAAAGATCATAATACTCATCATTGTTCCACATTTGGAGCTCACTTCGACCATAAACATAAATTTTGTCTTAGGGGTGCAGGTTTCTCCTACCCTGGAAGTTATTTAGAGAAGTTAGGAGTAAGATGATGCCAAGGCCACAAAGAACCACAAGCAATTGCCCACAAAAAAGGTTTTGCATGGTGAACTTAGCAATCAAATTCCATATCAGGTGCTTTGGCATGTGCAAAAATCAATTGTAAGGCACTTGAAGTTACCAGATTAAGCTTGATGAATTTGTGGGTCTGAGGCATGCAGGTGTAGGAAGGTTGAAGGAAGTTTGGATTCTTTGCCATTAAGTAATGGAATGCAAAGCACAAAAAATTGTAGGCATAATTCCACACTACGCGACCCACAGGTGCATCGGACATTAAGGGCTACATGTGAAATTTTTACCAATTTAGGAGATGTGGGAGGGAGATATCGGGCCACCATCGTATCTTCATTGTTAGGAAAGGCATTGGATGGATGGTGGTCCATAGGTGGTAGTCCATAAGTGGCGGTTTACATAGGAAGACCCATAAAGGAATTATCATAGATAGTGATGGAGGGACAATAGCCTGCAAAGGAAATCCCATGGATGATGACTAAGGGGCAACGAACTGCAAAGAATTTCTCTTGGGTGGTGACGGAGGGGTGGTGACCCATAAAGGAATTCTCGTGGATGGCGACAAAGGGGTGGAAACTCACAAAAAAATTCCCATGGATGATGATAGAGTGGTAGCATCCCATAGATAAATTCTTGTTGATGGAAATAGCGGGGTGGTGGACCACAAACGAATTCCTATGGATGATGACAGAGGGGAAATGGCCCATAGAGAAATTTCTGTGACTTCATAAAACCTAGTAAATTTGAGATTTTTTAATTTTAGCACATGAGAAAAGGGGTAGAAAGAGTACCAAGACATATTTCCTTAAGATTTGACTCATTTTGAAAAGTGTAGAAATTTGGAATGCAGAAGCTGGAGGGTCTGCCACCCTTTAGAACAACATTGATCAAATGAACTTCTGTGGACACACTTCCACGAGCGGACTTCTGCAATGAAATTTATGCAATGTCTAAACATATGGAAAATTTGGTGTAAACCCCTTTAGGCATGTGAAGGCATTCATTTTATGGGCCCTAGATGATGAAAACTTGAATTTTGCACCCTTTTTGGAAATGTTGAGATTTGAAAGGGGGAAGCCGGTGGGTCCGTCACCCTAAAAAATGACATTGAGCCCATGGAATCCTACGGACGACAACCTGCAACTTGGAATTCCCATGGATGGAAACAAAGGGATGGTGATGGAGGTACAACAACCCACAAAGGAATTCCCACAAATAGTGATGGAGGGATGGATGCCCACAAAATAATTCTCGTGGGTGGCGATAGAGGGGTGGTGATCCACATAGAAATTTTTGCAACTTCCCAAAACTTAACGATACCTTGGAAATTCACTTAGGCATCATGAAAAAATCCCAAATCCATATAAAAATTGTCCCCAAAGTCAAAAATGAAGGAAAAGGTGAAGCAAGCGAGTAGGGACCAAGTCAGACAGAGAAAGGCAAAAGAGAAAAAAAGGGGGTCCTTGCCCTTGGTGGGGCATATGTACAAAACATGGACAATGAATGGTGACTCACTAGGAAAATTCTCCAAAGAATTTTGATGACAAACTGGAATCATGAACCCAAAATCTTTGGTTCTTACCTTTATGCTAGGGCAAACAAACCAGATGCTCGACCAAAGGATCAAAACCACTAGTAAACCCAACCCTTAGTATGCTGAAAATCCAAGTGTACGTAGATGTGTTCATTCCCATCCTTAAGCCACCATAGGAACCAAATATTGGTCAAGTTAAGCTACATAATTTATTCTATCTCCAAAATCATCTTGGACAATGCCTCGTTGCTAGTTAGGCATCCATGGCCCCGATAAAGTTGTTTGTATCCTCCTAAAAAGTTGAATTTTTTAATTTTATTTTTTCATTTCTTTTGTTTCTTTTGATTTTTCTCTTTTATGTTCCTTTTTTTCCTTAAGCCCACAAATAGTGAATCTTGCACTCAGGGTTAAGGATCATAGTGGAGTTGTAGCAAAATTTTAGATTTTGCAATTAACTGAACTTCAAAAAGGACCTAACAATGACTTCAGGATTCTTAAGGTGTGTAAGAGATATAAGATTTTAAAATACATTACATTCAAACCAACCAATGATTTTTCCCCTTTAAATCAAACATCTAGGTCACTTGACACTAATAGAAGACCTTCACCATCCACTCTGAAAACTTGATTAGAGTTTATTGAAGAGATACATAGAACAACCCTTGGTAATAAAATGGTTGTCATACATTCAAACATGCTCAAATAAAATCAAAGGGACCCCGAGCAAAGCAACAACAACATAGAGGCAAACGAAATGCGAAAAAAAAGAATATGAAAAGAAAACATCTACATAACCAAAACAGGAAATCAAAAGAAAACAAAAAGGAAACTACTCTAAGAAAACTAACCTACAACAAACCAAGTAACTTAAAACAAGAAAGAAAGCAAGATTATATACATGAAAGTGAGATATATACACGAAACCTATAGTAATAAAAAACAAGCTATCTAAAAAGATATTTGCAAAGGACTACATTCAAGCAGGAAAAACCAACCCTCACACCCATTGGATTGTGTAATGCATGTACAAGTAGAAGGGAAATCATTACAATTCTAAGCCATGCAAATTTATCCTTATATTCTAGAAAAATAAAGTTCAATGTTGCAACATTCAAATTCAATTACCCACTCAGAAAGAATTAGCAATTGAGGTGATTCATTAAACCCATGGTCAATCCATAAATAGGTCTTTCTCCCCTTGTTCCCATAATTGAAATAATAAGAATGATCATTGATAAGATAAGGGAAAGATAAAACTTGGATGTCGTCATGTGGGGGAAGGTGTATTGGATGGTTGAGATGGTGCATAGCCTTGTTGGTTGCTACATTGGCATCCTCGGGTGGACATGATGGATGGTGTATCATCCCTTTTGCATTACAAATCTGCAAATCACAATCAAATTGATCAGGTAGTATACATTGTAAAGAAAAAATTTCAAATGCAAGGAATCTTGTACCTGATTTTGGGCTTACATAAGGCTGGGAGAATGGGACAACAAACACCCCTTCCAAGATACTACTGGGACCCACAACCTCCATTGGTTGTTCTTCGAGGAGATACACTTTTTCATGCTGATCTTTTGTAGTCGAGGACTCTACTTGATTTTTTTCTTCAAAAGGTAGCACATTGTCCCATGTTAGTTCCCATGTGCTGATCTTAATTTGTTTATATTTCATGTCATAAAAGCATGAAATGGATGAGTTTGTCATATTGCAGCCCTTAAAGTGTGTAGGAGGATCAACAATAGTTAAGGAGGAAAGACCCTCAATTTCAACTTGTAGTTGGTGAGGCATATCATTTTCATGGGCGACTACCAAGACATTCTCACCTGGGTCTTCTTCCTTTTGTAGTTCATGTGTCTCATTAGGCTATTTACTTGTCTCATCCTGTTCATTGTCATTGTATATGGAAAAGGAGATCCTTTCCCAATATAAGAGCTCTAATGTATCACTGTCTGGAGGTTCAGGCAATATGTTTTCATCACTTCCAACCTCTAAAATGTACTCCTCCTCAATGTCCCTATACCTTTGTGGTATAATTCCAAGTGGAAATAAATTAGCAAGTGAAACATGCATGTCAAGGGGATCGATGTATCATGTATGATTTCCTTTTGAAAATACTCCATAGAGTCTATCATCCATCACATATAAATTTTCTACAAGAGGGAAAGACTCCTGATGGTTGATGGACCACCTTCCCATTTTCCCTAATTCATCATCTAGAAGTTCAAGACTGTATTATTCTTCTTTCGTCATTTTCCCAACACCTTCTTGGGAGCTACCTTCAGTTGAGTTGTCACTGGGTTCATGTTCTTGGAGTTCCAGCTCAATCCTTGAAGCAATGACAAAAGTTAGTGCACATGATTGCTCCACTTGTTCCTTGACTTGCTTGATGGTCTCTTGGAAAATCTCACATGTGAACTTTCAATGTGTCGAATCATGGAGCCTACACCAACATGGTAGTAGTAGCACTTCCAAATCTACTTGGTATCTTAGCTTTGACCAATCCCTTATGATTCTTAGGATGAGTTCATCATATCTTTCCATTACCTAATCCTCATCAATACTTGGGAAGGATGTTTGTTGGTAGAAAGTTGTGGCCTATGGTTGTTCCCACTCCTCTAAATCTTCTTTTTCGACTATCTAATTTCTCTCATTCATTCAAAATGGATCTTCAAATCCCATTTCACTTGAGATTTCATCGATATTTTCTACTGCTCCAAGGCTTTTAGCCTCATCCTTTTGAATTCCAACATCTACATTGGTTGTCCCAACATATACTGTTGCAGATTTTTCTAATTCTCCTTTCATGTATAGCCTTTCGATCACCAACTATTCTTCTTTCCAAGTGAAGGATTTCTCTTTATCTATGGGAAAAATATATTCTAATCCTCTTTCAGCTAAACTTTCTTGAGGGCTTCTTATTCTCCCAAGGAATCCAACTCCATCCTTTTTATTCTCAATCTCAGTGTAGGTTGTCCCAACACTTGCTTGTGTAGTATTTCTTGGTTAAAATTTAGTATGTTGTCCTCCAAATTTTGAAAAAAATTATACCTCATGGGATGACTCCTCTTCATTGAGAGTTGGCTGCTCTAACTTGCCTAAACAACCCTTGAATTGAGTGATCAGGTTAGAACATGATGGACAAGTAAATGTTGAGTGAGGTGCATTATGAAATCTACACCAACTAGACATCAGTACCTCCTTCAGCCTTGGTCCATCCTTGTTGTTCAAGTGTTCTTGGATAAGCTCCTTGAAGGGATTGGCTACCATGTTAATTAATTCCTCTTTTGGTTGTGGTAGAGCCAAGGGTTGGTATATTTCCCAAAATGGAATTTCTCCCTACAATACCATTTCAATTCTACCCAAGAATGTTATACATTCCAATTCAATGTGCTTGCATGTGTTATGAATTCTCCATTTTTCTACCAATGAAAATTGTTGGTATGGATTCCTCAATCTACTATTTAGGTCTACATGTAGCTGAGTGATGTTGATTTGAATTTGTTTTTCCATCTCAGCTCAAATCTTGCCTTATATTCAAAATTCTGATTTTAACTTTCTAGAATATGGTGAGATCTTCTCTATCTCAGATTTTCACTTGAAAGTTCTTTCAACTTCCAAATTTCAGCCTTGTAGCCTCTAGCTCATCCATACCCTCCTTCTAGTGCCAATTATGTTGATGATTGTTTTTGCACTTTCTCAACATAGGAAACACACAAGTGCACTACCTCTCTTGAAAGGTAATTTCAACAACTAAGTTAGAGAAATCACCCCAAGGTCTCTCAAGTGTCAGGTCATGAAAATGCTTGAAATGGTTTAGTTGGTTGATGTAATTTATTGGTAATCATAGGGTGGCCTTTATGGTTTACAAAGCATGGGAAGCTGGGTCTACAAATGGAATTTCTAAGTTCTAGAAATGGATACACAGTTGCTGTAATTTCATGGTACTAGTCTAAAACTCACCATGTTCATCAAATTTAGCATTATGGTGATGCTTGGA
This sequence comes from Sequoiadendron giganteum, assembly GCA_007115665.2. Classification (NCBI taxonomy): domain Eukaryota; kingdom Viridiplantae; phylum Streptophyta; class Pinopsida; order Cupressales; family Cupressaceae; genus Sequoiadendron; species Sequoiadendron giganteum. The sequence continues at coordinate 750,422,169 of CM021102.1, read as the reverse complement.
ATCTTACTCTAATAATGACTAAAATAAATTGAAAAAGAGAAACGTTTACGAGATTTATTCTAAATCTAAGCTATGAATGAACAGTAACAATGGAGGATGCTACAATAGACACACTTCCTAAATTGAGTTTTTCTTGACCAAGAGAAACCTACAACTACACAAAATAAGCACAATCTTCTAAGGTCTAGTAATTTTTAGATTGTGTATTCATCTCATGAACACACAATTGAACTAAGTTGCAAAAAATAAGTTAGACCAGAATAGCTTTCCAAAGTGATTCATCATCAACAAATCACAATAACCATGAGCTAGAAATGCATCCAATACTATAATAGGAAACACCATTAAAGACATCCTACAAGCTAAAACTAATATAGAAGTTGAACCATGCATGCATAATGAACACACTCAAAAGAAACACCCATAAAAAAATGAAATTCTTCTCTTTATTATTAGATCCATTCATGCATCATTAAAAGATCATAATACTCATCATTATTTCAAATTTGGAGCTCACTTTGACCATAAACATAAATTCCGTCTTTGGGGTGCAGGTTTCAGCTAGCTTGGAAGTCATTTGGAGCAGCTAGGAGTAGGATGGAATGAAAGCCATGAAGACCTATAGGTAGCCACATGCAATATAAGTTCCACATGGTGAACTTGGTGATCAAATTTCATTTGAGGCACTTTGACATGTGCAGAAATCAATTGTAAGGAACTTGAAGTTACTAGATTAAGCTTGATGCATTTGTGGGTCTGAGGCATGTAGGTGTAGGAAGGTCAAAAGACATTTGGATTCTCTGTCGTTAAGCAAAAAAATTTAGAGCATGATGAACAGTAGGGAGAATTCCACACTGTGAGACTCGTAGATTCCTCAGATGTTAAGGGTTGCATGCGAAATTTTGACCAATTTAGGAGAGATAGGAGGGAGCTATTGGGTTGCCATCGTATGTTCACCATTAGGAAAGGAATTAGAGGGACAACAGTCTACCGGTGGCAGTTTGCATAGGTGGACCCACAAAAAACCCATAGATGTAAGCTTTGACCAAGCGGGCTTCAAAAGAGAAAAGGGAGACCACCCTTGTGGGATCCACAATGTGGATGGAAGTGGGTGCTTGGATGTTAGAGAATGACGATGGAGAGATGGTGGCCTACAAAGGAATTCTTGCAGATGGTGACAAAGGGATGGTGGCTCACAAAGGAATTCTTGTGGATGGTGGTGGAGGGATGGTAGCCCAAAAAGGAATTCCCACATAAAGCATCAAAGGGGTGATGAACTATAGATAAATTCCTTTAGACAACAATGGAGGGGCGACGACCCACAAAGGAATTCCCACGAATGGCGACAGAGAGGTGACGACCCACAAAGAAATTCTCATTGATGATGACAAAGGGGCAGCCAACCATAGATAAATTCTTGAGGATAATGATGGAGGGGTGGAAACCTACAGAGGAATTCTTGCAGATGATGACAGATGAGTGGCGGCTAATAGAAAAATTCTAGAGACTTCACACAACTTATTAAATTTGAGATTTTTCAATTTAATCATGTGGGCAAAGGGGTGGAAAGAGTGCCAAGACATATTTCCTTAAGATTTGACTCATTTTGAAAACTGCAAAAATCTAAAATGTGGAAGTAAGAGGGTCTGCAATGTTAGTGTAATTAATATTTAATTACATTTGCATAACTTTACATAGGTTTTTCTTATGTAATAATTAGTTTACTTAATTAATAAGTAAGCTTTATTTAGTTGAGTTATTTTTAGGTCAACATTATGGTTGCATACATTGATTTTATAAAGCAATTCTCTCATTGTAATCTTTGAATTCCTAAATAATATCAATTTCCACATTTCATGCAAAGCTTTTCTTTTTCTAATTTTATCTTTTGTGGAAGGTATTTTGGCTTGCATGTTTGATCTTGGTTTGTAACATGGTATCAGAGCCTTAACATGCAGGCCTTTCTCAGATTTTGGAGAAAATCATTGTAGAGTTCGTTCAGCGTTCCTCGAGGGTATCATGCTTTGAGTTCATTTATGCAGCATCTTGGATCAGATCAGGCATTTCCATTGGATTCAGACTACTGGAAAAAGTTAGGAATGACTTTTATTTTTTTGGTTTTGGTCATCGTTGAAGAAATCTGTGAGGGTTTCAAGCTCAGTGATTTTTTGCAAGCTCTAGAGGTAGCTGATTTTTTGGAGCATTTTGAGCATGAACGGAGGTCACCATCATGTTCACAGTGGCCAAAAACCCTAAGGATGCCTATCGTTTGGTGAATTTCTAAGTACTTGATCCGGAAGACAAAAATAATTTGCCAGGAAGGCCGTATGGCCTCCCCAGCATGCACTCAGAGGCACGATTTTTGAAAAAAATGCAATTTTTTTTTTTTTTAAATGCATTGTTGGGGATCCATTCCACCACCTCTAGTTATAAAGGTCTCGTCCACTAGACGACCACTGGGCAGCCACTAGGGGGCCACCCGTCGACCGCTCTAGCCAGTGACGCCACCAACCCACCACCGGTCAGCCCAGCCCCCGCAGGCCCCTCTGCTCTCCATGCGCGATCATATGGGGGACCGAGTGGTAAGCACTCAACCCCCGGCTGACCCTCCAGCACCTATAGTGGTCATATGGATGACTAGGGGCTCCAGCCCAGCCCCCTGCATGCCAGCCCTTGGTTGTGCACAAGATCAGAGGCTGAATTCTTTTTAGCCCCCTGGGATGCCTGTAGGCCTTATTGGCCATTTTGGAGCACCTTTGACAAAATTGGGTGTAAATTTTGCATACAGTATCCTTTTTTCACAAACAAAATATCATTGGAAAGCTGGTTCCAAGATCATTCTGTTGGTGAGGTTATTTTTCTTGATTATTCTCTAGTTTCATTTTGCAGGTCCTTGAACTCAGATGTTGTTGTTTTCACTCTGGAGGGCATATCTTTTGACTTGATGATCCTTTTTTCGCCATTCTTGCAGCATTGGAAAGCTGGTTCAGTCCTCTACACATATATGAGGTATTTTTATATTTTATCTTTATGAATGTTTAGGAATTCTCTCCTTTTTCAATCATTGGGTATTGGAATAAATGAACTAATATAAAGTTCCATCAGGGGGGTTTCTTGCATAATAATCTGATTAGAGCATGCATGCACTTTGATCTTCATCTTGTTTTGATGGAAAATAGCATGGGTTGTAATCTAGTTTGTTAGTTTCTTTTGGCCATATTTTGTCTTAGCTCGACACATATCAGATTCATATCAGTTCACGCTTTAGATTGAGAGCCTGTGGTTAATGATCCGCATCGGATCCATCTCAGTTTGAGGGCCACTATATTTGTGGTTAATGTTCCCAAGTCTTTATGGTACTTGTTCCCATGTAAAAAATTTAGTCTCAGTTTGGCATCGACATTGAGATACATGGCTTCTAGATTCTATCATCATATCATCTACTGTTGCTTTATGGATTCCAGGGTTGTTCCAGTTTGGAGTGTTCGAGTGTTTTGTGGCATTGGTTCTATTGTTGCATCATTATGATTCCAATATGGTTTCTTGTAGATAGAATTATATTTCCTTGCTTTCTGGATTGTGGTTCCAGTGTTACTCCACAGTGTTTTTCCAGAGCTTCTTTGTAGCAGTCATTGCATTGTAGGGGGGTTGTCCCACTAGGTTTTCCTTCTCTACCTCATTATTGCATTTGTACATGGGTACCTGATCAGGCATTGTTTTCATTACCAATTCATTCTTTCTTGCATTCATCTTAGTTTTAGGTGCATGCTTATTTAGTCTCCCTAAGTTGCACTTATGGGGGGGTGTTACTGTAATTAATATTTAATTACACTTGCATAACTTTACTTAGGTTTTTCTTAGGTAATAATTAGTTTACTTAATTAATAAGTAAGCTTTATTTAGTTGAGTTGTTTTTAGGTCAACATTAGGGTTGCATACATTGCTTTTTAAAGCAAATCTCTCATTGTAATATTTGAATTCCTGAATAATATCAATTTGCACATTTCATGCAAAGCTTTGCTTTTTTCTGATTTTCTCTTTTGTGGAAGGTATTCTGGCTTGCATGTCTGATTGTGGAAGAAATTCCCGATGATGATGACAAAGGGGCGGCCAACCATAGAGAAATTCTTGAGGATAATGATGGAGGGGTGGAAACCTACATAGGAATTCTTGCAAACGGTGACAGAGGGGTGGTGGCTCATAGAGAAATTCTAGCGACTTCACAAAACTTAGTAAATTTGAGATTTTCTAATTTAATCATGTGGGAAAAGGGGTAGAAAGAGTGCCAAGACATATTTCCTTAAAATTTGACTCATTTTGAAAACTACAAAAATCTGAAATGTGGAAGTAAGAGGGTCTGCCACCCTTTACAATAGAATTGCTCAAATGAACTTCGACAAATAGACTTTTATGAGTGAAATGTCTACAATGTCTAAAAATATGGAAAATTTGGCATAAACCCATTTAGGCATGTGAATACATTCATTTTATGGACCCTAGATGATGAAAAATTGAAGTTTACACCCTTTTTGGAAATGCAAACATTTGAAAGGGGGAAATTGGAGGGTTCGCCACCCTTAAAAATGACATTGAGCACAGAGAATCCCATGGAAAATGAATCCAAAAGGAATTCTTGCAGATGTAGACCTGCAGAGGAATTCTCATAGATGGTGATGGAGGGTTGGTGGCCCACAAAGGAATTCCCATGGACAATGACACAGGGGTGGCAACCTGCAAAGAAATTTCTGCAACTTCCTTAAACTTAATGAAACCTTGGAAATTCACTTAGGCATGATGAAAACATCCCAAATTCATAGGCAACTTGTCCCCAAAGTCAAAAATGAGGGAAAAGGTGAAGCAAGTGTGCAAGGAACAGGTTAGAAGGAGCAAGGAAAATTTGAAAACGAGGGGGTCCATGCCTTCGACACGACGTGTGTGCAAAACATGAACAACATGTAGGAGAGAAACAAGGCTGATTTTCAAAGTGTTGAGTCTCTTGAGGCTATTGTAATTAATGTGTAGACATCCAAGAAGATTGAGTAGAGTGGGTTGGGTGGTATGCATTTCAAAAATATTGAAAACCCACAACATTAGGGTTTTGTGGAATGGAATGGGAAGCATAACCAACTTGGTATGGTTGATTCGGTGGAGAAAAGCTAGACTTATCATGGAATGGGGGGTATACATATAGTTTCCATTAGAATGTGACATTTTAGTTCATAGGAAACACTTTAAAAATTAATGAAATAAGAGCAAAGGACTGCCCAACCAAATATTTTGGGTACATACCAAAGAGTCACCCAAATATGTTGCAAATTTGCTAGGTGCTTGAAGAATGCCTCTAAAGGCTGAAATGTTGAATAAGGCACCACTTCTTCAATGAAATGAAATGAAAGTAGGTTGCTTGAAATAGCTAGTTTTGAATGAATTAACCATCATGTTTGAAGATATTCCTAAAAAGGAAAGATGCATTAAAGAAAACACCAGATTCTTCAATGGAAAGAAGGGGTCCCACCAGGCATGCCAAAAACTCTTGTCATATGAAATTTTACCCTACCAAGCATGCAACTCAAGATTACAATGACATAATGGAAATGACCTCAAGATGTGGGACCATTGCACGTATGAGGTAGAATTTCTAAAGAATGCTAGCTTCCTTTTTTAATCCCAATGCAATGTGTTGGTCCAACTTGACACATAAAATCCTACCATTAATAGTTGACAAGAGAAAGGGTTAGAAATAATGTGTGAAGGAAAAAGTGGAGGTGATACACCATGATGGAAATGGTCACTTCTTTAGGGCTAAGATTTGTACAATACATCATAGAAGGAGACAAAAAATGTCACACAACTCTTTATTTGATTGATTTCAAAGGAAAACATGGAGGTTGGGGTTCGATAGAGAACTAGAAGGAAAGAGATTTTCTCAACACACCAATTGAAAATAATTTTAACACAACATCCATGCATGAAAATATAAACAAACACTCAGACATGAAGGTAATGACCTACACAAACACCATAGAGGTGAGAAGGGGAAAACTTGAATGATTCCATTAATATGGAGGAAAAATTCCAATCTCTATAACGGTAGAGATGCAAAATGAAAGTCTCCAAAATAAAAAACCCCATATGAGCCAAAGGAAGAAGAACCACTAAAGTAAATATATTTTTCTCCTTTATAGATCAAGCATAACTTAGAAAAAAAAGTTGAACCCTAACCCTAACCAAGTTTAGCAAAAATGACTATGGTGTGCAAGATCTGAGCCATCCATGGAAAACATTCCTAGGGAATAGATCCACCAATAAAGCCAACAATGAGTAATAAATAGCCATGGGCACCCATGAAATCCATCTGCAAAAGGCATGGAGTACAATTAATCTCATCCTTGAAGCCTAGGAAATTAGATCTGGAGGCTAGAAAGTTGTTGAGCATTAATGTCATCACCTAGAAACATGTCACATCTATAGGAAGGTCGAGGCATCGAGCCCAAAATGAGGCATTTACAATCCGATGAATTAAATGGTTTAGAGCATCAAAAATTGCACATCGTCGACAGTCAGGTGTCGAGCTTACCACTTACCACATGCTTAGAAGAAAGGAGGAGCAAGGAACTGTGAAGAAGAAAGGAAACATTGGGGGTAAGAGGGAAAGCTTGCCTCAAAAAAATTGGAGTCAAGGGAGAATCATTACCACTGAAACTCATATTTCAACACTTAGTTAAATTCTAAAAAGAATCCATGAGAGAGTAAACAAAATATTAGTTGGATTAAGTAGAAGTCTCTTCAACATAGAGAGCTACACACAATAGGTGGTGTAGAATAACAAAGTTACATCTCTTTAAGGAGACATGGGAAAATTGGAGAGATTGAAGAAGAATTCCCTTCAAAATTCTGAAGAAAATGATGACTGAAAGCCAGAAAGTCAATTTTTTTAGAATCAGAGGGAAGACCGACCTCTTACCTCTGAAGGTAAGTGGTAAGATGCAAGAGTGAAGGGTCAAGGTAAAAGGTCAAAGGCCAATAGAATAAAATATCAAGGAGGGAAGAGGAAAGAGGAAAGGAGAAGGAAGAAAGCAATAGGTTGAAGTCCAAAAGAAAGAAAGGAGATTTCAAAGATCAAACCTTGGACCACTGGAGGTTGGAGGTTGGGTGGAAGGGATATGTGATACAAAATTTAATGGTAAGAGGGAAGAGGTAAGGGCGAAGACCAATACCCAAATTACCGATAGAAGAAAGGTGAAAATAGAAGAGGAAAGGGATGGTAAGGGGTAAAAATTAAGGCCAAAAGCCAAAACTAGAAATACTTAGAAGAAAGAGGGGAAGGAAGGGAGTGATGAAGAAAGAATGCAAGGTAAGAAAGTAAGATACAACTCAAAAACCTGATATTCTAGGAATTAGAAAAAATTAGGAAGCTTCAATGAGAGAAATCATGCAAGATGGCCTATGGGGAATCTCTCAAACCGGTTATAAATGATGGGACATCAAAGGTTGGAATGAAATGTTTTTAGGTTCTTCATAGGTTGTTTTTCCATCCTTAGAATCATCAATTATGTCTACAATCACCTTAGGTGATGATTCTCCAGTATTGGTAAAAGAGAGAGGGTCTATTGAAGTTGAAGGAGGAATATTTTCAAATGTTCTAAGTCTACATTTATGCTCAACTAATATCCTTTCAGTGTATGAAATAGCTCATTTAGGGAAGGGAATGAGAGTACACTTCTCTCTAGATTAAATTGAGATAAGATAATTACAAAGAAACAATTTGGTAGAAATAGGTGAGGCAAATCACCAATAAAAATTATATACCTTCTCCAATTTTTCCATAGATATTTCTCCAAAAGCACTACTAAATAATTTAGATGAAGTTATCAAGCTATAGCATGAGCGGTTTGGAAATCTTAACTACCGCTATCTTAAACAACTATGTCAATAGAATATGGTCAAGGGGTTACCTAAGGTAAAGTTTTCTAAAGGGATTTGTGAGGGTTGTGAAATTGGAAAGCATCCATAAGAAAAATTTGACAAAGGAAATTCATGGAGGGCAACACAAGTTTTAGAACTTATTATAGTGATGTTTCAAGAAATTTTTCCCATCCATATTTTACAAAGGCTAGATATGTTCTCTCCTTCATTAATGATTTATCATGTTGTACATGGATATACTTTCTTAGGAAAATATTATCTGTTTGTGTCTTTTCAATATTTCAGAGATCTTTCAAAAAATAAATTAGGGAAATGAATCAAGGTTATTTCAATAGATAATGGGAAAGAGTGTCCAAAATAGTTCTGAGCATTTTTGTATATCACAGGGGATAGATCTGCAACACATAGTTTCTTTTACCCCACAACAAAATGGTGTTTCAAAATGAAAAAAATAGATCTTTAAAAGAGGTAAATAACTATATGATTCACTCTAAGGGATTCACACCATCATATTGGGTAGAAGAAGTCAACTATGCATGTTACATATAGAATAAAGTTACACATAAAGCCTTAAAGGGTATCACTCCCTTTTAATCTTGGAAAGGGTGGAAACCAACAACTAATCATTTTAGAGTTCTTAGCTCACATGCCATGGCACACATTTCAAAACAACATTGCAAGGCTATGGATCCACAATCCAAATGGTTTCAAAGGATATCACATACTCTACCCTACCACATGTGAGTTGTTTATTGAGAGAAGTGTTAATTTTCAAGAAACATCTCTTGAAACTATACTTGACACTTCTCAACATATTGTAGAATCTTGAGATCCTAATTATATTACTGATTATTCAGATCATGCTCAACAGACTCCTAATGTAGTATCTTCTTCTTCCAGTTCTCATAGTGAAGATAGTGATGAGGTTTCATATTCATCTAGTTCAAGGATTGCATTAGAAGTTGATATTTCTTTACTAGAATCATCCACATCTCACACTCTACACATGGTAGAAACAGGGCTACAATATTCCATAGATGATAGAAAAATTCAAGAAGATTTTTATGCGGGGCCACATGCCTTCTTTGCTTTAGTTTTTGATCCACGGTCATTCAAAGAGGCATCAGGCATATCAGAGTGGGATATTTCTATGGATGAGGAATATGATTCCTTGATTAGAAATGACACTTGGGATTTGAATTCACTTCCTAAAGGAAGGAATATAGTTTGATGTAGGTGGATATATCATACTAAATATGTAAAAAATAGGTCTTTTTATAAGTACAAAGCATGATTGGTAGCCAAAGGTTTTTCACAAGTTTAAAGAATTGACTATATATAAACCTTTTCACCATTTTCTAAGATGACTTCCATCAAACTCACAATTTATATAGCAATATCACATTGATGGGATGTACATAAGATGGATGTGAAGAGTTCATTTCTTCACAAATACCTTGAGGAGGAATTGTGCATGGAACAACCACTAGGGTTTGTTCAAGACTCATCCTTATTTTGTAGACTTAGGAAATCTCTCTATGGACTCAAAAAATCTCTTAGAGATAGGTATGCCAAGATGGATTCCTACCTCCTATCTTCAAGCTTTACTAGATGTCATTTTGATCCTAATGTGCATCTACTACAATAGGATGGTTCACTTTTGATATTGGTTCTATATGTTGATGATCTTTTGATTATTGGGTTTACTTGATCTTCTATTGCAATAGTGAAGACATCACTTTAAGATAGATTTGACATGGAATACTTGGGTTTATTGCACTACTTCCATGGCATTGATATTTCATAGTAAACTTCAAGGATTACTCTTACACAACCGAAGTATATTCTTGATCTACTTTCAAACCATATCTAACTTCATTTCTTTCTACAGTCAAGATTGAGACTTCATGTACTAGACCATTGGTTGACGCTACATTGTATCAGCAACTTGTTGATAATCTTATATACTTGACTCATACTAGGCTAGACATTGCTTATACAATAGGCATGGTTTGGAGATTCAAGAAAAAACATTATGAGATGCTTTGGAAAATAGCTAAGAGAATCCTTCACTAACTTTATGGTAATCTTGAGTTTGGGATTTACTAGAGTTGGTCCATAACTTGACTTGGTTGGTTATATAGATTCAGATTGGGTTGGTGACACTAAGCATCACAATTCAACTTCAGGTTACAAATTTTCACTTGGTTCAAGTCATATTAGTTTTTCTAGCAAGATGCATAATGATATTACTATATTATCCATGGAGGTAGAATTTAGGGGGGTTGTTATCTTAGCTACTGAGGTTATATTCCTTCAAGGCATTATTTTTGAGTTTGGTACTCCTTTTAGACATCATATAGTCATTTATTATGACAACCAGAGTACTATTCAGATATGTAGTCTAGTCTAAATCAACATCAACAAACCAAGCACATAGATATTCATTTGAATTAAATTCAAGAGTTGATTCATGGTCAGATCATCGACTTAGTATTTTTACAATCTTCAAAGTAGGTTGTTGACATCTTAAGAAAACCCTTCACTGAGAGAAATTTCATTCATCTATGAGATCTTCTTGGTGTGCAGTCTATATTAGCATCATCAAAATCCTAGGGGGGCTTTCTAGTCTTCACATCTCTCTTTTTGGAGGATAGTTTTTTCCCATTATGTTTTCTATCTTACTCTATTTTGTAAATATATTGAATTTTACATGAGTAACTTATCAGGCTTCATGGTCAAGACTCATTATATTTTGCATTGTACATGTGTACCTCACCAAGATAGTAGTTGAGACCCATTTTATCCATGCCCACCTAAGCTATGCTTAATGGGGGGTGTTAGTGTATACATTATCCTCTGCATACATGTATTCTAGCTTAAGCCTACTTAGGAATTCATTATATAGACAGTATGAAGCTACCCACCTCATTAGCATCCTTGAAACATGTTCCTCATGAACTTCTTAATTGGTTTGAATACTAGAGAGGTGTTGATGTTATTTGGACATCTCATGCTTGGTTATTAGGGAGATTAGAGAGGTATTGATGGTATTCAACACCTAATTCTTGGTTGATCTCCTTTATATCTTCATTTTTTACTACCTAATACACAAATCGACATTATGCAGTTTATGTGTTCATTGTGCTTGTGAATTATCTTTGTGATATGCAGGTTCTCACAAAAATAACTTGTTAGAACTGTAAAATTTTGAATTTTTTACAGTCTATTGCATTCAAGAGTTTCCAACATTAATTCCTCATCATAAGCATAAAATCCCCTCTTTTCATTGTCTTGCTTATGTTTTGTCATGTGACCCATTTGAATCCGTCTACCTCTTCATATTTCATTGAAAGACCCAAATCGACAAGACATAGTAAAGGTCTCCCCGACCTATATTTTTAACTAACATGTATTTGTTGCAGACAATTGGCAAGACTTTTCTTTTGTTTCAGTGACTAAAAAGATTCATATCGGCAGAATAGGCATTTTAGGGTAACGTTATAGCAAAGTATTTTTTCTTGCCGACTGGCAAATAGAAAAAATGTATCGGCATATGATGGGGTGTCGTTATAATGTCACGTAAAATTCAATTTGTCTTACCGACTAGCATGTGGAAGGGTCATTTCGGCCAAACCGATTGGTATCGGTAGGAAGTCATAACGAAACCATTTCATTTTACCAATTGGCTTGCAAGCAAATGTCTCAGTAAGACTTATGTGCATCAGGGAAGGTCTTGGCAAAGTGACTCTTGTCTTGCCGAACTAAATACAAGGGGATTCAAAAAACTATTGGAGAGAGTATTGGGGTCTTGCCGATTTAAAAGATATGGCGATAGAGATATGCATCACCAGGAGAAGAACTTTTTGACATAAGTTTCATCGAAGTTTGAATGTTATACCGACAAGTAGTTCGGGGTGAGTTTCACCGAATAGGAGTAATCTAGAGGAGTGATTTCGGTAAGACATTTGGCATCGATATAATTTTTCCCAAAGGCTTACTATCTTACTAAAGGTATTATTTCATTGGTGGGGTTTATTTCTTCAGTGAGAAAACTCGGTGGACTCGCCGAAATGAGAGTTCATCGATGAAAGGGTGATTTTTTCTCAGCAACTATGACTTGAAGAATGCATATTGATATGACACAATGAAGTCTATGTAACATCTCCCCGACTCGGAATTATTATAGCGACATAAAAAACAGGAGTGACAGTCATCATTTTTTGGATCCCAAGTGTCGATAAGACCACATTGTGTCTTGGTGAAGGGTGTAATAGACGTTGCAAAAGGACTTCACCCTAGATTTGAAAGTCTCTCATCGAAAGGACATTTGATGCGACAGTGCCAGTTTCAAATGGGTTTTCATTCGTGCTTCATTAATGGTGCGACGGGATATAACAGTAAAGTTTGAATCAATTCTTCAGTTCTGAATTGATTGCAGGTGAATTGGCATGCTGAATAGAGAACCAGGACATTTTTTAGTCTGAGGAGCTAGAGCAGAATACTATAAGTAATTGTTTCTTGGTTTTTCACATTTTGATTCTGTAAGCTTGAGAATGGAGTCTTTTGGTTCTGGAAAGGGTAAGGGTACAAAGCCTGGTGAGAGTAATTTGTCAAAAGGAAAGAAACAAAAGTTTGATACAAAGCATGAGGGCACTGAAAGGAGGTTGAACCAAGATCTTATTGATCAACTACCTAGCTTGGGGCCTAAAGCTAGAAGGTCCGCACAACTTAGGGCAGAAGTTGATAAACTAGATGACAAGTGCAAGTTCATAGGTGATGTTTGGACTACCATAAGAGGGTATGAGCTATTCAATTTCTATTACCATAGAAGAAATCACTTTGAACCAGTCTGTAACCCATGGAAGTTAAATGTAGGGAAACTGGTGTGCCCTAATATTTTTGTAAATGCAGAATTAGTAAAATTGCTTGCAAATAATTATGATCCAAAACATAAGGCTATATGTGACCCATCTGGAAAACCACAGATATATGTGTCTAAAGAAGCAATTGGTGAGGTTTTCAAATTGGAAGGGTTTTGCAATGAGGAGATCAATTGTGAAGAGTTGGAAAAGGAATTTTCAAGAATAGATACAATCTATAAGGGTTGGAGGTTTCCTATTCATAGAATTAAATAGGGTAACAAGTCAGAACCTCTGCAAGATAGTGAGGGGCCACCTTATCATGTAGATTTGTTTGAGCCTTATATGAAGTACACATATTTTTCAGTGTGTCAAGTATTGGGGATGGATGCCTCAGAACTCATGTCAATTGTGCCAATGATTATCATAGCAGATATTCAGTATCACAACTCAAGGCCATTCGACTATGCTTCATATATTTCTAGGGAGCTTAATTCAGGATTGGTGGCTATAAAGAATGGAGCTTCTATTTTTCATCTCAGACACTATTCATTGTTGATGCACTTGGTGCTGTATTTTGGATAGGATTTGGGAGTATGGCCTCCAGAAATGAGAGTTCCTCAAATTGGTAAGGAGGGTGAAGCATTTCCTATTCAGTTGTGGACTACTATTTGGGACAACAGGTTTGCCAATTCTAGTTTCATCCACTTTGAAGAATATTTTGTGAAAACTTTGTAAAAATTGTATAAGTATCCTTGTAACTATTCATTGATTGATGAGATCAAAAGGTTTCTTTGACCAAAAGATTTCAATGGACCAATTGATCGTAACTGGGGTGATTGGTATTGTTTGGAAGGAGCTACAATGATGAGGGTGTATGGGTTTGAAGATGCCCCTTTCATTCTACCAAGGATAGTCCCAAACAGAGTTGCATATTTGGAAATTGTCAGACAAATGGATTTCAACAATGTGATGCTTTTCAGTTCTTATGAGAAGCAAGCTTTTATGCCTAGTACATTGTGTTTTGGTGATTTCACTGTGTTGGCTAAGGAGGGATATAATTCAATCCTTGATATATTGTTGCATTATAATATGAAAAGGGGACCACCCAGGAAAAAATTTGACCCTGAAGGATATATCAATTCAGCCAAAGAAAGGATTAACTTTGGAAGGTATCAACATGTACCTTATCCTTTTGATGATATGATCAGGAATTTGGATGAAGAGGAAGTAGAGGTGGTGGTTGAAAGCTATAACCAAGGGTTACAAGATATGGGGACATTATCTTCTGGAGATGAGGAAACCCCAATGGATAAAGTGCCATAGAGTAGAATAGAGAAAATATCTAGGTTGAGGACTCAATGGTATGTTTTCCCAACTAGAGAATAGAGTATTGAAAGTGGTGATATTGATGCAAGGCACATGGAATATAGATCATTTGTTTTAGATGACGAGTTTATAAATTCTCCAGAGTTCAAAGCATTCTTGTACAAATAGAAGGGGAAAGAAATAAGAGAAGATGTTGGTGCTGTCACTTCCGGGAATGAAGAGCAATTATTGGGTCAATTGAGAAAATGTGTGGATGATGAAATGAAAAATATGACTCTTGAAAAGGGGAGGAAAATGTTGGAGAATGCTGGTGTCATGATTTTTCCTGGACTTGATTTGAATTCTGCATTAGTTTTTGATAGTTTCTTAAGAGATAGTAATACTACACACAAACTTGATAAGGAAAGGGTAACAGAGGTGTATTCATGCTCTAAGTATAATACTGATGAGGGATCATTGATGATATGGGCTTTGTACCCAACCCATAGGAAATCAGTGGTAATTGATACAAAGAAGGAATTTGGCCATGTTATGACCCTAAAAGTTGGAGAGGCTGATCCTATGGCTACTGCAGAGATTGGGATAAATATTGCAAAATTGAATAAAGCATAGATCCAGACATTGCTAAAAGAAAGAGAAATGTATAAAGCAAATAATGAAAGAATGTTGAGAGAAAATGATAGATTGAAAGACTTGGTTGGTATTTCAATAGATCCAGCTAAAATGATCACTCAAGGAGAAAGCTCTCAAGCAAAAGATCATTGGAAAGGGTCAAGTGCTTATACTCAGGGAAAGTATGATGCCATTGTAGAAATTGTTAAGAGGAGGCAAGATAATTTGTCATCTTGGTTGAATAAATTGTGGGGAAAATATTCTAGTACTCTGACTGCATTGAAGGAGCATGAAAGGATGGATGGATGAATAATGGAGAAGTTTCATGAATTGGCCTAGAGTGATGAGGCTAACAGTACTGCACTTGAAGCTGCAAATCATATTATTAATTTCCATCGAAAATTCTATGAGGAATTGCACGGGGATGAAAAGGGATTAATGAAAGCCGCTAAGAAAACTATGATCACAGTTTTTGATAATGAAGTGGAATTGAAAGATGCCACCAGATGGAAGAATGAATGTGACACAATACTGAATGGAATCATGAAGATAGCTTCTGCAGAGGATACACATTAGAGGAAGTGAGCGAGTGAAATGAGGAAATGGTCAAGATGGACATCACAATTCGGAATGTTGTCGAAGATGCGGATACACATGAGCACCAGGATTATTTGGACCACCTCGCTAAGACTCACTTATGGTTAACTAGAGCCTAATTATTCTCTATCTTTTGTTTTGTATTTTGTTTCTTCCTATTTCTGAAAGGATGCATCCTTTCATATTCTCAATGTACAAATGTCCATTTTGAAAGCAATGTAGAGGAGTGAAGTAGAATTAGATAGAGAATAGAGAAGAGATAGCAGAATATATAATTTTTTGGGCAAAGATGAGACTGGTTGCATATGTAAAATCATGGAGATATCAATAAAAATCTAATATGATGGTGTAGTGTTTTTTGGTATCGGTTGTTTATGATATTTGTAGAAAGGTATTATTGAAGTTGTCTCCGTAATGGTGTTTTATAGTTATTCAAATTGGTGTATACAAGTTTATACCTAATTCATCAATGCACATTTGTTGCATCTATATGGTCAATTAATTGTTTCTTTCTAGTAAAGATTAAATTCTCTGAATTGATCATAGTAATTAGGTAATGTCAATTGGATTATTAAGAAGAACTCAATAATCACAATCCTGCATGTTTATACAAGCTATAAACCAAATAAAATGCTAAATAACTTGAATGTCTGCCAGAACAAATAAACTTGTTTCAGATTTCTCTTGACTTCATGAACCCTATAAAGCACTAGTCTTTTCGGTTTTCATTCTTTAGTTTCACTCACATTTTACATCTGTTAACTAAGCATATTAGGGTTTAGTTTTGAATATTGATATACTATTTATACCAAATTTGATTTATTTTGTTCACTTCAATTTGCTATCGTGGAAAAATTAAGGCAATAAGAAAAGATCAAAAGTCAAGTCTGCTCAATTTAGTTAGGTACACCCGCCTAGGTCTAGCAACACCTAAAGAGTAGAAGGTTTAATTATTTCAAACCTTGTTCTATTAGCCTAAAACATTGTGAAAGCTTGGCAACCTTTCGTGGTTCAAACCTACATTTTGAGAGCTAACATAACTAACATGGGATAGTGTGTTTTCTAACACTACAAATAAATGTGAGCATTTTTTATTCCAATTATATGAAGAAAGTGAAATGGAATTTCTACTATACCAAAGAGTTGTTCTAGAATATACATATAGGTCTTCATTTTAATTTTGATAATGTATGAAGGAAATAAATAGATTTATTTGATTAAAGAGTCCACAAAACAATCATGAAACATTTGAAACTCATTAATGCAAAATAAGATTAAAAATAATGGTGTGAATAAATGTATGTGAGGAATCCATTATACATATACAATTATCCAAATGTTTTATTAAGTGAAAATTGTATGATTGTTTACATCAAAGACTAAACACAATATTTATAGATGCTCTATTAGTGTCACCCAACCACTCCACATGAACAATGTGAGCCAAGGAACCAATAAATAGTTGACTTTAAGATTGATCATCCTAAAATTACATAAATATAACCATCAATAGTCTGATTATATTTCTAACAAAGCCAAAATGTTATCCAAATATAAATTAACATATAACTTATGATAAGTGTTTAAATTTTTTTCATACAAAACAAACCACAACATTTTCCTTTTCCTTGTTAGTCTCTAGAAAAAACATATCCCTATGCTCTAGTGATTAAACCTAAAATTTTGAATTCGTACATGAAGAAATTGATAGCCATCTCCAATAGCATGATGAGAAGGCTACATCAAAATAGAAACCATAATAGATCCAAATGTCCTTTTTAAAGCCTATAGTGTCAAAAAATGTCACCGTGTACATTTTCACACTTAATCTGGGAACAATTAATAATAAGTTGGACTTAATGTCACCTTGATCTAGTGTTGTGAGGTGGTTTACACTTCCACATTATGTCTAGGGCCTGTTTAAGCTAAATTAATTTAATTTGGCCATAATTTAGTGTTGTAAAATGTATTTATTTATACCTTCACATTAAATTTAGGAGGCTTCTAAACTAAGGTGGACCAGGGCCCTTCTAAGCTAAATATAACTAATTTTTCCTTAATTTAGTGTTGTAAAGTGCATTTTGGGTCCTCTTGCATTTATGACCTTTATATCACCATTAATAGGCCCCTAAGACCCTATATTATGCATCCCAAGGAATATTTCAACCAAAAAGCTGACAATATCAACATATAAACTTAATTTACACACTCCCAAACACTTTAGCACTCAAACTAGGCCCTTTAGGACCCATTCAACATAGATTTTGAATGAGTTCCATTTGACTTATTTTCAAGTTTTTAAGAATTTTTTTTGTTTTAACTTCAAAATTCTTCTATGTCAGCCTTTGGGATCAAATAAATGGTCATTTGATTGCATTTCCCATATAAAAAAGATTTCAAATCACTTTTCACATAAGCCTACATGATATCAAGCAAATAAAGCAAGAGTTAAGAATTCCAAGACTTTACACCTCATCAAGGGAGCATTCAATATCATTTTTAAGGAATTCAAGGGAAAAATCCTTCATCAATTATTTCAGCAATTCAAGATCCATTATCATGTCAAGGATATCAAGCATCAAGAATGTTTTTGAGCTAGTGTTGTGATGTTGCATCCAAGATCCAAGGTCAAGCATTGTTCTTCATACATTTCAAGATCAAGATCTACATCCTTCATGGCTACTTCATGCTAGATTGTAGATTTACAAGACATCCTTTAAGGTATCGTTGTTCACGTTTAATGTCATGTATTTCATGTTTCATGTTCATTATTTCATAATTTGGTTTAATTACCTAAAAGGAGTTTAAACAAGGCAAACCTGTAGCCACTAACAATAAACAATTTTTTCTCTTCTTTGCATATGTGATTGTAGATATAAGTGTCTTGGACCATTAAAGATCATTGAAGAATAGCTTACAAGCTTGGAGATTTTTTTTGGAATTTTCTCCTCATTTGCAAGGTTGGAATTTTCACTAAAAGGTTACCTACAACCTAGAAATCAAAGTTTCAGATGCATAAACCTAGAGAAGTAGATTGAGAAAACTAAGAAGAATAGATTTATACCTTGAAGTTATAGAAAATCCAAACTGGACTCATTCACCACAAGTGGTGAATGAGTCCCACTATAGGTGGTTTTCATAAATTTAAGCAAACTCAGATAGCCTTTGGTCCAAAACCTATTCCTATGTAGAAATCCAAAACTCAGACCGGGGTATGCGCAAGATCATGATGGACCAAAAAATGGTGATATGTAAGTGATATGATGGCCCATGTGCTTGATGCCTTTTTTTTACCTGAAATTGATGAAACAAAAAGGGTTTTTAAAGGATATTCTCAGTTTTCCACCAATATAAATTGTGCTTTACTTTGAATTTAATAAATAATTATTATTCATTTTCTATTTAAATTATGACTAAAGTCTTGATTGATAGGTTGATTAAAAAACATCTATAGCTTTCAAATGGTATCATAGTTTTTGAATCCAAAACATGTGTCACATTCTATTCTTCACATGCTATAGGATTATAAAAGAAATGAATTTCATGAATTTCTGACCAAGTTAAGGTGGTCATACATACGAGTTTTTATATTTTTTAAATTTTTTAATAAAAAATTCATAATTAATTATTTACTTGCAAAATAATTACAAAAAAATATTGGTGTAGGAGCACTTGTTTCATTTCTTGACTCCATGAGGCCATTTGTAAATAGTTGCTCTATTTTACATATTGGGTCTTATAATAAGGTTTATAAAACCATTTTATAGGTGTTTGAGTCTTAGGAAGTAATATTTGAAGTCATTTGTCAAATAATGTTTAAAGTTGTTCCATATTGTAAAAATTGTAAAAGTTGCTCAAGAAAGTTGTCAAGCAACTTGTCAAAAGTGTCATTAAGGTGTTTTGTCAACAAACTAACTGAAAGGTGGTTGAAAATAGTTGTTTTTCATTGTAAATGTATAAGTACACCCTCCAAAACTCGAATTGGTAGGTTGGAGAAGTTTGGAATGAGTTTCTAATAAGAAGTTTGTTGTTTTTTTGTGTTTTCCATTAAGAAATTGCTGATCCCGTTCATTGAACGACCTGTACATATTGTTTCACACTACAAGCCTATTATGGTTGGATAGATAATTGAATAACCTTTCTTTTTGCATTGGAATGGTGTGATTTCATTGAGAATTGAGTGAGATATCCCCGTTTTACTACCGGGTGGTCTCAAATCCCATGTTTTTCCTGTTTTCCTAAACTTTGCAAGCATTGTACGGATCTGTACCACCACCATATGATCTGAGACTTATATCATCTTTCAGGGGAATGAAATAGCTTTCATCTGAATCCAATTAGAGGTTCTAATATTGAGTTTTGAGAGAGATCTCTTCATTTTTCTAGGACTACCTGTTTCTAACTAATTTGAGGGTTTGATTGGTGTAAAAAATGATGTTCTAGTCATTCCACTTGCTGTCCAGCCCTGTAACTCAGTGGAATGACTTGTTTCATGGAATTTTAGATGTACCAATGGTTTGGGAGGCATAAAATACAAGTTTTATGGCTTTAGGGGGATGCCCTAGGGTGTTTTCATGAGTTTTCCAAGTGAAATTGAGGAACTAAAGTAAGGTTTTGGAAAAATATGATTGGAACTCTATATGTGATAGTGTTTTGAGTTTTTTCAGGTCATTTTATGAAGGTCTAATGTAGTGGAATGTTATGATAAGTCTTGGAACCCATATTTTCAATAAACCCTCATGAATTGTGCCTAAAACAAGGTTTTCTCAAGTTTGGCATGTATTTGTCCGTACCAATGGAATATTTTTGTGATTTTGGAGGTTTGAAGGTATATGAATTGCTGCCCCAATGTTTCATTGTCCTTTGATAGGTTTAAAGGCATGTTGCTTTGGAAAATAGGTCCAATTGTGAAGCCTAAAACTGGGTGGGTGTGCTGAAAGTCCTCATTGGTCCACAAGAGTGACCCTTTATTTTCATGTATGTTGTGTAACCCTGAAAAGGGTATCTTAATCCATGTTTTAATTGTCAGTTGTTTTGGAAAGGTTGAGTGAAAATTGGCCTAAACCAGTTTTGAAGTGCTACAAGGGTAGATTGATGTGTAGGTTGCTGAATGGAGAACCTTGGGTGATTGGACTTTGAAATTGTTTAGAAATATTTGTGTTGACATAGGAAAGGAGATTAGCACCCCACCTCTGCATCATAGTGGTATCAGAGCCCAGAAGGTCTGGGCTGGTAAGTTGGTTTTGGTATTGTGGTTTTGTAGTTGTGTTTTGGTTGGTTGCAAGTTATGTGAGAACCTAATTGCTTCCATTGAGAAGGCAGATAGAAAAGTGAGTTGTGAGCAAGGAGATACTTTTTGAGACCATCTAGAAAAGATGGAGAACTTGAGAAGGCATTTGCAGGCAGAGGAGGAGAGAAAGAAGAGAAAAAGACAAGCAAAGATGGATAGGGAAATTGCTGAGTTGAAGCAAGAAATGAAGAGGTTGGATAAAGAGTTCAAAGAATCTATGAAGAGGATAGAAAAAATGATGAAACAAGAGAGAAGCTGGAATTTGAAATTGAAAAGGAAGATGGTTTGGCCTATAAAGAATATTTTGAAAAGAAGAAGAAATGAGAAGATGAAAGAGGAAGACGAAGCATATGAAGATGCACATGAAGAATTCCTAAATGAAGACAAAGATGTTCCTAAGCATGAAGATGAAGAATTTAAAGTTGTTGCAGACATTCCAAGGCAAGAAGGTGAATGTATCATTGAGATAAGAAACCTGATTTCAGGACTTGAAGACGTTGAGTTGATTAAGGGAATGATCATGGATGAATTGGTCATAGAGGTTTGCAAAGGATTGATGAATGATGGAGGTATTATGGTAGAAAGTTTGTTTCATTTCATTATGTTACTAATTCTTTGGACAAAGAATAATTTTCAGGTTGAAAATACAAAGG
Source organism: Sequoiadendron giganteum (assembly GCA_007115665.2). Lineage (NCBI taxonomy): Eukaryota > Viridiplantae > Streptophyta > Pinopsida > Cupressales > Cupressaceae > Sequoiadendron > Sequoiadendron giganteum. Next base: position 750,400,900 of record CM021102.1, on the reverse strand, counting down.
AAAAAGTGCAAAGGAATTGGAAGATCAAGAAGAATGCAATTCAAAGGGGCTTGAATTCTTTTGCCCTCGGGAGTTTGGTGCAGGAGCACTTGTTTGATTTCTTGACTCCATGAGGCCATTTGTAAATAGTTGCTCTATTTTACATATTGGGTCTTATAATAAGGTTCATAAAACCATTTTATAGGTTTTTGAGTCTTAGGAAGTAATATTTGAAGTCATTTGTCAAATAATGTTTAAAGTTGTTCCATATTGTAAAAATTGTAAAAGTTGCTCAAGAAAGTTGTCAAGCAACTTGTCAAAAGTGTCATTAAGGTATTTTGTCAACAAACTAACTAAAAGGTGGTTGAAAATAGTTGGTTTTTGTTGTAAATGTATAAGTACACCCTCCAAAACTCGAATTGGTAGGTTGGAGAAGTTTGGAATGAGTTTCTAATAAGAAGTTTGCTATTTTTTTGTGTTTTCCATTAAGAAATTGCTGATCCCGTGCATTGTACGACCTGTACATATTGTTTTACACTACAAGAATATTATGGTTGGATAGATAATTGAATAAAATTTCTTTTGGAATTGGAATGGTGTGATTTCATTGAGAATTGAGTGAGATATCCCCGTTTTACTACCGGGTGGTCTCAAATCCCATGTTTTTCCTGTTTTCCTTAACTTTGCAAGCATTGTACGGATCTGTACCACCACCATATGATCTGAGACTTATATAATATTGTAGGGGAATGAAATAGATTTCATCTGAATCCAATTAGAGGTTCTAATATTGAGTTTTGAGAGAGATCTCTTCATTTTTCTGGGACTTCCTGTTTCTAACTAATTTGAGGGTTTGATTGGTGTAAAAAATGATGTTATAGTCATTCCACTTGCTGTCCAGCCCTATAACTCGGTGGAATGACTTTTTTCATGGAATTTTAGATGTACCAATGGTTTGGGAGGCATAAAATACAAGTTGTATGGCTTTAGGGGGATGCCCTAGGGTGTTTTCATGAGTTTTCCAAGTGAAATTGAGGAACTAAAGTAAGGTTTTGGAAAAATATGATTGGAACTCTATATGTGATAGTGTTTTGAGTTTTTTCAGGTCATTTTATGAAGGTCTAATGCAGTGGAATGTTATGATAAGTCTTGGAACCCATATTTTCAATAAACCCTCATGAATTGTGCCTAAAACAAGGTTTTCTCAAGTTTGGCATGTATTTGTCCATACCAATGGAATATTTTTTTGATTTTGGAGGTTTGAAGGTATATGAATTGCTTCCCCAAGGTTTCATTGTCCTTTGATAGGTTTAAAGGCATGTTGCTTTGGAAAATAGGTCCAATTGTGAAGCCTGAAACTGGGTGGGTGTGTTGAAAGTCCTCATTGGTCCAAAAGAGTGACCCTTTATTTTCATGTATGTTGTGTAACCCTGAAAAGGGTATCTTAATCCATGTTTTAATTTTCAGGTGTTTTGGAAAGGTTGAGTGAAAATTGGCCTAAACCAGTTTTGAAGTGCTACAAGGGTAGATTGATGTGTAGGTTGCTGAATGGAGAACCTTGGGTGATTGGACTTTGAAATTGTGTAGAAATATTTGTGTTGACATAGGAAAGGAGATTATCACCCCACCTCTGCATCAAATATGCATCACATTGGGACATGATTCCTATACTTATATCTAAAATCTTATAAAAAATATTATCATTTTATTGTGGTTAGGGTGGTCATACATACACCTACTTCTTTTTTAACCCTGAAATTTAAGTACTACTGCATTGAAATTTCAAATTTTCACCAAATAGATTTTTGTTTAAAATAAACCTAGTAGTTTAAAAACTACATTTAATTTTCTATAGATTCTATTCTTAGATATTTTTGAAATAATATAGATAACTTATTCATTTTTTTACATCAATTTTCCTAACTCTGATTTTATGAATTTTCATCACCACTTAAGGGCCTATTTTTTCCATGATGATCCTACACATACCCACTAATTTTCCCAAAATAGAAAATGAGTCCCACTAGGTCAAAAATTTATAAGTTCCAACATTTTAGGACACCTTCTAGTCATATTCAAGTTTCCAAGTGCACACATTTCATCTTACAGTTTGTTATTCTATTTTATATGCATTTCTAGGTCATTTAATTCATGTTTGCATCATATTAGGGTTTTAATTTCATGTTGTATTTTATTTTATTTTCCAAGTCTTAACTTGGTGGTGAACCCCTTAGAAGTCATGAATCAGACCCTAGGATAATCCCTTAGAAAATCTCTTACCTTTATTCCACTCTTGGGTTGAGATCTCTAGGGAATCATTGAATGTTAGTTGGAGAAAAGTTATTCCCTATGTCCAAAACCATAAAGTATCCACTTTTCAACTTATCAAAGATAAAATAAAAATGTCTCAAAGTTGAATTCACCAGTCCTCTATTGGTGTTTTTTAATGAACCAAATTTGATCTCAACAATTATCTATAAATTTCATAAATTCAATGGTTGATAATTATGAGGATTCATCTACAAATAAGTGAAAGATTGGTAGGCTTTCCTTCTATACTTCAAGCTTTCCAAGACCTATGAGGGTGATCCCTACAATTTAATTTATTTATAATCTTGTGCCAATTACCTCAGACACTGTAAAAAAAAGAAACATTTCCATATAAATGCAAATTAGATGAAATCCATCAAGAATCTTGCAAATTCTTTAAAAAATACTCACCTAAAGCAAGGAATGGATGACCTCACATGAAAATTCAAAAAAATTAAGGTGAATGAATGATATTCTTTATAAAAAAATTCTTTGAATGGTAGGGATAACTCAATGACTTTAAAATTAACCAAAGCAATAGAACAGTGCATTATCCTTGGCTACTAAATCCCAATTTGAAACAAACAATAATATATTAGTAACCATCCTTAGCATCCCAGACTATTGTAATACTACATTACAACAAAATAACTCACATTCTAAAGAAAAAAATACCTACCAAATCCTCATATCTAACCATATGAACCCATGATTTTATCAAATAAATTTCATTGATTCCTTGAATTAATGCAAAGACACAATCATGCATTCAATTGAAATACAATTGAAATACAATTGAAGAACAATCAAAAGATCCTTGATCATTTTATTGATAATTCTTATGAAAAAATACATAAGGATAGTATTTCCTCAAAATTTCATATTCTCATTCAAATTCTAGTACTATAGTTAAACATTATGGGGTATGTGCAGGATCATGACGGCCCAAAAAGTGGCGATATCTAAGTGATATGATGGTCCATGTGGCAAACAAATTTATTTTTACCCAAAATTAATGAAACAAAAAGGGTTTTTAAAGGAGATTCTCAAATTTCCACAATTATAAATTATGCTTTACTTTGAATTTGATAAATTATTATTATTCATTTTCTATTTGAATTACAACTAAAGTCCTGATTGATAGGCTGATTGAAAAACATCTATAGCTTTCAAAAAAGTCTCAATCTAAAACATGCGTTACATTCTATGCTTCGCGTACTATAGGATTAAAAATAAATAGATGAATTTAATGAATTTTTGACCAGGTTAAGGTTGTTAGACATACAAGTTTTTATATTTTTTAAAATTTGTAATAAGAAATTCATTATTAATTATTTACTTGGAAAAAAATTACAAAACATTATGCATCACATCAGGACATGAGTCCCCTATTTATATCCAAAATCTTATAAAAAAATATTATCATTTTATTGTGGTTAGGGTGGTCAGACAAACACCTACTTCTTATTTTTTCCTTGAAATTTAAGTACTATTGCATTGAAATTTCAAATTTTAACTAAATAGATTTTTATTTTTTTAAATAAACCTAGTATTTTAGAAACTACATCCAATTTTATATAGATTGTATTGTTACATATTTTTGAAATAATATAGATAACTTACTCAAATTTTTACATCAAGTTTCCTAACTCTGATTTTATGAATTTTATTGCTACTTAAGGGACTATTTTTTCCATGATGATCCTATGCATACCCTATGCCTATTACAAAACTCAGATCCAAACCTAAGATTCAGTTCTAATTATATTCCTTTTTTCTTGGAAAACAAAATTTCCTTACATGAGATCAAGAATCTATCAACCAAAGACCCATACAATTGGCCTTGAATTCCCTTTTATAGACATAAGGGAGAAAACAAGCTTCAGGCCAAATTGTACATTTTTCCACATTTACACTTGATATTCATATCAATTTAATTTCCAAAATTCACCAAAGGAAGTGATTTTGCATTTCCAAAAAATGGGAAATCATATGAGACAAAAATCCTTTGCATATTGCCGAAGAAGATACTTCCCTCCCTCCAAAGGGCATCCTTCATTGTTGTAGCATCACCAACCATGAGAAAAACATTATTTTTCGTGGGAACTTCAAAGTGTGGAAAAAATATAAAAGAAATAGAAAGAAGAGAAACCACATCCATGTTAGCATATATATCATCACTTGAATGAGAGGATATAATTTTTAAAATAATTTATCAAAGGATTAATTTGTAAACTTTTCAAGCCATTTATTTTATTCCTCCTCAGTGGGCCATTATATATCTAGTAACTTATACACCTTAGTGTTGTGTTGATTGCACCTGACATCCATTAATATTCAGGCCTCTTTTACAACCACATCCATGCTCACCTCAATCCCTGTCATTTCATCAACAACAAAATTCAACATGGTATAATCTGTGAGGCTGATTGCTTTCTTAAAGTGTGGGAGAAGACTTCCCAACTCATCCTTCTAGACAATAAAATCCTTCAGATCCCCTTCATCATTTAGTATTTTAGGAATTTCATGCCCCTCCATGTCTCTGAACATATTTAGCTTACCTTGGAGCTGGACACCAATCCTACCATGATATGTTGATATCTCAACCAATAGGTCTATTGCCTTCAATAAATCTAGAATTTTTGTTGGAGATTCAGGATAATCCTTCATGTTTGGCATCATTTCCTTAAGAGCTCCAAATCTTACAGTCCATTTACTCCAGTCATTTTGAACTTGACTATACCTCTTGTGGGCTTCATGAATGCTCTTGTATGCTTCCCAAACAGTATCAAATTTATGCACCAATTTGGAAACCTTATGCTTCAGAATATCATGAAAAATACTATCAGAAACTTTGGAAGTTTCATCTTTAGATTTCTCAGCATTTTCCTTTTCAACTCTCAACTCGCCTTTTAACTAACTAATTTTCAATGCTAAAGTCTCCTTGTCTTGAGATGACAACTCTGAGGAAGAAGAAGGGAAAGGAAATTCCTTCACTAGTGGACCTTCTTGTGTAGTAGCCTTCATCTTGTTATATTCATCTAGGACAATGTTATATTTTTCAACAATTTATAATATTTCTTCTATGAAATTTATGTATTATCTGCACTCAACATGGTAGTATGCACAATCAATCTAGCATATTGGATAGGAGTGATATATGTGGCCTTATTCACTCTAACCATACCAATGACCACCTCAATTTACCTTACCACCTCAATTTTCCCTGTAGTGGGTTTCATTCACCAAATTGCAAGGGTATGAAATTTGGGACTCAAACTAGAACCAAAGACTTGATTGCCAAAGTTCTCCTTGGATATAGAAGCCTTTGGATCCTTTCTCGTTGCATCAAGTGCAATGAAGGAACCGATATTCTACCTCGACAGTAACATCACACCACCATATTTGACAATATTTCTAGCTTCAATAGGAGCAATTTCTGCTATTTTAGTCATTATCATCCCCTCCTTTTCATTTTCTACCTCCCCTAGCAATGAGGGGTCCACACTAGCCTTTTCATCTTCAATTCTCTTTTTAAATTCTTGGGTTTTAAACTAGATAATAAAATCTTTGAATTCCTTAGTTTGAACAAAGGAATCATCAACACTAAACTCTTCATAGACTTTGAGCCTGACATCATTGTTAGCTCATTCATCATATTCCCCCTTGACAATTATATCCTCTAGAACATAAGGGTTAAGAGAATCTCTTATTGGAGGGAAAGGGGACCTATTTTCCTCATCTTGATCACTTGCCACATGCTCAACAGATTTATCTTCTCTAATAAATTTAGTGGTTGAGTACTCAACTAAAGAGCTAGCCCATTCACCAACCTCCAAAGGACATTCCTAAATATCTTGAGCCTCTTATTGTTCCTTGAGTGCTTGATCCTTCTCTACGACCTCCTTGAACTTCATAGTGAATTCACCACTTTGATAATCCTTCAATTTGATCATGGATTGCTCATAAAGATTCTCAATTTCATCATAGGGACTTACACAAAATTAATTTTGTTTCACTATTTCCTCTTCAATATCACAGATGGAAATCCACTCTTTCTTCCTTGAATTCACAACAACATCAGTTGAAAATTTTCTTTTTATATCATCAGTATATATATAAAATGGTGGAAAAACTTGGAAAATCCTTTTCTTATTTTCTTTGCATTAAAAAATCCCTCAAGGTCATAATTTCAAACTTAGTCCACAAGCACTCTGAGGTTACTCAACATTATTCCAAACTTCTCATAACTATCCTTGGCAATAGCAATGAATTATCCAAAGGAGAACTCTAGAGTTATCACATAACCTTTTCTATTATTTCTAAATTTCTCTTTGTCCATGTTATCCAACTACCACATGATTTCCATAAAAGATAAACTCACAAAAACATATAAAGGTAGGAAATGTGGTGTAACCTTGGCTCCATAAACTCTGATCAAAGTGTAATCTAAATGAAAGAACTAGTCACCCCAATTATGACCCTATTTTGATCCTTCTCTAAGCTCATGTGGGCACAAAATCTCCTTGATCATGACCCTTGAGATATTTAATATAGGCTCAACTCCCAAGCTCTCCAATACATTGACCTTCAAAACATTACATAAAGGAGGATAGGTGGAACATGGGCAATTTTAATCCTAAATAAAATTCCACATTTGCACATGAAAATTATTTCCCTCATAACCCTTTTTCCTTAGCTTGATAATCCTCTTCCATTTCCTTTGGCCCATCAATAGACTCATATGCATCAACAAAGAATAATGGGGGAAATAAAAAGGAGCTCTCTTGTCCTTTAATTAAACTAGTCCCTTATGCATATGTTCGACAATATAGGTTGCATATTCAAATCCCCTATTTGAATTCTATTTCTAAATATATATGATCATCACAATTAATGCAATTAGTATCCTTTCATCAAATTTGTGAGCTAATACATTATGTAGAATGTAGTATGTATTCTTGAAGTAGTTTTCAAACTCATCACAATCAAAAGGTTCTACATTCTTCAAACTGAAAGATACCTTATCCCCTTTCCTATGTCTAGGAAGCACATGCTTCTTGTATCCATTTTTTTTTTTCATATTCATGACATAACTTAGAGAAACTAATGCTAATAATAGCATAAGGGTTAAACTTAAAGACCTCCACTCTTCTACTTCTAGTTATGTCCAGCAATGATATCCCACTAACACTTTTAATGGTTATGTACTTAACATCATATTTCTTTGCTAACTCCAACATCAAGTCCACTTCAACAAACACATTAGGCACCACCAGACTTCTAAGGTTAAAAACCCATAGATGACAAGTTGGATGCTTGGCATATTGCCTATTGAAAACATATAGGAACAAATCTTAAACACTCTAAGGTAATGGGATCTCTCCAATTCTAACAACATTATCAATTAATCTACTTGTTAGAAAACCTTGTCGCATAGGCCATTTGTCAATCTATTTTCCTCCCTTAGAAATATCCCAAGAATCACCCTCCATGAATCTAGTGAAGTGTCTCCTTTCTCCCTTAAGTTTAGTAACCTTATCTTAAGCTTTTTGTTTTGGTTTAACAACCCTGGGATTTTTTTGGTTTAGCTTTACCCCTACTCCCGAGGATTCACTAGCTTGACTCATGATTTATAGCTAGGGTTTATGAATTCAACTTATGAATGAGGGCTTATTGGTTTTATGTTCTCAAGAAACCAATTTGAAAAATACAAATAGAAACCATTCAAAATTTTACCCAATTCCTCCCAATTTATATGATCTCCCACAATATCTAAAACCTTTTAAAAAAATAAGCCCTAGAGTTTACTGAATTAACCATTAACTACCTTAACCAATTCAATTCAGCCAAAAACTCACACAAAGATGTATACAATTTTCTTACTCGAGAGAAAAATTTCTTTCAATGTCTCTACAAATATTTTGCTTGAACTCATCACATCTTATTCCACTTCAAATTCTAGTGATTGTTTATAATAAATAGACCAACTATCCTCTTTATGTCTCAGAAATAGAGTGTCATCACCATTAATGCCTGAAAGAAATCTCACGTGACAAAACTGACACTTAGCCATTTATGTTTGAATTCACGCCATTGATCACTCAGATTTAAAACTCCATCATTGGATCTCCTTTATCATTTCTCTTTCTCTTTTTTCTTTTAGTGATTCCCTTTTGATGTTGCCACATTTCCCTTTGTGTCTTTATCACCCTTTACTTTAAATCCATCGCTTATCGCTATTTCATCCTTGGCCTCTTTGAATGGATCCACAATGCTTTAGTGCCTAGTGATGAGAGGAATATTCCATTCATTATCCATTAACTCCTCCATCACTCTTCACCAATGTGTTCCCTATGTCTCTATTTTTAATTGCAATTTTTTGAGCAAACACGATAGGCATAAGACTTAATCCTCACATCACTCATCACGGATACTCCATTTCCTTTGCATATTCCATCAACGATATGAACAACACATGTGATGAGATCCTGTCTATTATATTAGATCATCCTCCCTTGACTCTATGCTTCCTCCATCACTCATTGCTAATAGAAAAACCCTTCAAAAGAGACTTCTAGTGATGCCTTGGACTCTAGTGATGAGAATATGTATTACCATCATCCATCACTCATCATTGATTTCATTCTTAATTGTTGAATTACATTAGCAATGGAAGTAAATTAGCAAAGGTTCAAGATTTATCCATACACCTTAGCAACAAGATTAATTGTTATGTGATCATCTCTCTTGATAAAAACTTGAGCGAAGATGGATCAACAATGTATGATTATAACCACAAACCTCATTACTCATCACTAATGTAGAAACGGTGAACAAGCAACAATTTGTGACATGCTATGAGCTAGCAATGCAAAGGACTATAGTGTCATTTTCTATCGTTGATTCAAAACTTGAACCATTTAGGTGATCAACGATACAAAGGTTACCAATGATATAAGGGAAGAACTGCATATCATGCATTTCTAATGTGTAGTGTAGGAATATACATACCCATTCATTTTCACAATGTTTTGGGCCCGCCTAGCTTTATTTATCCCTATTTATGTCTTAATTGGTCCTATTTTGCATCCACAAGCCTAATGAATTACATCTTTTTATGGCTAATCTCAAAAAAAACCAAAGGATAAATGATAATTTAATGGTTCTGGCTATTTGTCCTTGATTTCTGTGTTGGGACTAAGATGCCACCTAGGGTGTCTTTATCCCCCAAAGGTCTTGGGACCCTCTTTCCAAAGGCACTTGTAATGGGCCCCTTTTTTGAGTTTGTGCCCCAAGTTTCAAGACATGGGACTAAGATGCCACCTATGGAATCTTATTCCCCCTTAAGTTACTTTTAGGATTTAATTTTAAATCTTGGCGAGATTTAGCCTCCTTTAATTAATGATTTCATGTGTCATATTTTTGTGGTTTAATTTCATGATATTATGCATGAATAAGTATAAATACAAGTTCCATCCACTCATTCTCACCCCAAGCATTCAAGTATTCATTCGTAAGGAAAGTTTATTAAATCAAGAGAAATTCATGAAGCAGTTGGAGCCATCATCAAGATTCAAGCATCATGTCAAAGATATTATTGTATCATGTGTGTTTTTAAGCTAACATTTTTGATGTAGGGTTTTGATTCAAGAAAGAAATTCAAGTCAAGATCTATCAAGCATTTATTGGATTCAAGATCTACATTGAAGCTATTCACCTCACACAAGTCTACAGATTTCACAAGGGTTTGGTGAGTTGTAACATAGAACTTTGTTCATTCATCATTTCCCTCCATTATTTCATTTAATTTCAAGGTTTAGTTACCAACAAGAGGTTTGACCAATGAAAACACCCATTTACTAACAATCAACAAGTTTTTCCTCTCTTCCATGTTTGTGTTTGTAGATTTAGGTTGAAGACTCGAAGATCATTTGAATTAAAAAATTGTAAAGTTGCAAAGTTGCATTGTAAAGTTATCATATTCATAGAAACTCAACTATAGGTTTGCTAGATCTAGAAGTTTCAGGACCTAATATCTGAGAAGAAGGAAGTGCAAAAATTGGACCTTAAGATCAAATTCAAAGATTTCATAAATTCTAAACGGGACTAAGTTGCCACCTAGGGAATCTTATTCCTCTTGTGGGTATTTTTTAGATATTCTTTCAGATCTAGTTCTTACATCCGAAGATCCTACATCTACCCTGAAAACCAACTGTGGGACTAAGACAACAATAAGGGTGTCTTATTCCTCCCTTGCATATTTTGATATCTTCTTTACATTTTTGGAATGCTCACCACATTTCTATACTTTCTAGGTACACACATCATAACTTTTTACTGATTAATTTCATCATTTAGCTTATATTACTAGGTTTTGTGAGTTTAATGTTTAATTTTCTTTTCCAAGCTTTTGTTTGGTGGTGAACCCCTCAAATTTTGAAGAACCCCCTCCTAGGTTGTTAGGGAAATTAGGTCATCTCAAATAGAAACATCTAAGAACAATGGTGCCTTTGATGATTTTAATTCCTTCAAATTTCCACAAAGACACAACTAATATGCCATAAAGAAAAAACACACACAATTTATTTCCCACATTAATCCTTCTGAGAAAAGAACATGCATAATTAACTAGATTCAACACTATGCACAAATTCAAATTTGTAGAATCCACCAACATGAAAGACAAACATAAATGGACACATGAATTTATGTGGGGAAAACCATTATGAGTAAAAAGATCTATCCATTGTATTATTCAACAACAAAAGAGTTACTATACAATTCAGGCTTACATCCTTTTCAAGAGTTTACACATATTGTTCATTCAAAGAATACAAACAACAACCATAACTGTTCATAATCCTCGCACATCATACAATGCACATCCATCTCCTCTAACTAGTGAACTCTCTCCCAGCTATCCTCTCAACCATCCTATCCCTTCATATTCTTAGGTTCACATTCTTCTCATACTTCACAACATAACTCTCATTCTACCCTTATAACTTTCTAGAACCATCACAACCAACAAGTCAGCCAAACATTGTTTTCCACCTTATCATCCATTGGGTCCCACTCACACATTCTATATAGGTCACCAAGGTAGCCACTAACATATCGGGGAGACCACCTTTAGAGTGCTATTGATGAATCACTATCCCAACAACAAGTGAGTTCACCACTGTTTCATTCCATCATTCTGTCAATGAGACAAGCTTCAATGTCTCGCTAAAGACACAACATCTCATTGATGAGCATCCAATGCTAGAGATTGGGTTGTCATTGTGACATCTTATAAACTCTCACCAATTATGTCATCCCCCACTGAAAATTCTTTACTTCCATGCAAGTCACTACTCCATTGGACTCACCAAGACTTCAGTTACTAGGTGTCGAAGAGACATTAAACAATATCACACCGAACTCACATCATCACATCGATAAGCATCTAGTTTTCCAACCATTCAATCATTGGAGTGTCGAAGAGACACTTTACCATCTCCTTGAGCACTCTATGTCACATCAACAAGGTCTTGTAGCTCACTATATTATTGGTCCATCGAAGATAAATGAATGTCAAAGAAACATTCAAAAACTCACGAAAACCTCTATAAGTCTCATCGATAGGAAAAAACAAGTCTTCAACTGACATGTCTCTTAGTGATTTTTCTGAAAGAACCTAACAATTCTCTAAAAATTTTCCAACTCTTATAATGAATAAATTGTAAGGTTAGTGGCCAACACAACAAGCTTAGGATTTTGTGATCCTTACTCCTTCACTTTTGGCTCTATCAAACTAGGGAGAGTAGTCCAAAATTAAATCATCATAAGATATATCAAATTAATAGCAGATTGATTCATAGTTGAGTGAAAACAAACCCATCCCACTAAATATTTGGCATATCTTCTAAATGAATGACTTTTCATTTTCTATGAATTATAGTATTTCCATCCCACACACAATTAATTAAACAAGGATCTTAAATGAGTGCTGTTCTTATTTTAAGTTCTAGGCTAGGTGTTCTACTTTCTTATTCTTCATGCTAGATTTTTTTGATAAATCAGCGAGTGCCTAAATAATTGGAGCAATGGAGTTATGTATGCAAAGATCTATAATAGACAAACTACTCAATTCTAGAATTAGATGAAATACCCTCATACTACTTTGCAGGCTATGAAAACTCAAAGATTCCTAAAATAAACATTCACTACTTATCAATCCTAAGCAATTTCATGCAAAGTTTATACCCTCTTCAAGCATTTTAATCAACTCCTTTACTTAAAGCTGAGAATAGGATAATACATTCAAATATAACTATTTGAAGATAAATGACAACACCATTAGCATTTTCATTCATAATTTGTAAGAAATATACATAAGAGAGTGCTTGCTTCAACACAAAGATTCATTTCTACATCAATAGTTTATATAGAACTAATCTAAGACTATTACATACAAAACATCATTCCCCAAGACCATTTACCAACCTATTTACCCCTATCCTATTCAAGATTCCTTTTCTGAGATAATCATTCACCCAAAACCCTATTGAAACTCAAAATTTTGACCATTGTAATAAGCCCAAAAATCCCTTTTATAGAGCAAGGGAGTGACAAGCATCAGGCTCAATTAAATTTACATTTCATTTCATTTTGAGATCATCTACACCAAATTTTGAAACATTCCCAGTCGGTTACATGTCATGATTGAGGAAAATTGAAGAGTGAAAGACATCATTCCACATCCCTCGGATGTAGACCCGCCAACTCCTGAAGAAGTAGAGTCTGTTGTAGAAAAATATCCTCTTCCTTGTCAACCAAAGAAGATTCTCCACTCACAACCATAGAAAAAACATGTGCATAACCCAACACTAGGAATTTTGACGCCTCTCTTACACACTAGCCCAAAAAATTTCCACACCAGCACTAGAAACAAGAAATCATATGAATGTTGAATAGGAAAATCCTAACAAAAGGGCTATGGTGTCATAAAAAAAAAATGGGACAAAGTCATCACTTTGAGTCATTACCTCAGAGGATACTAGCCCACTCCTTGGTCATGATGGAACTGGAGGAACCTTCACCATAACCTCATCAAAATCATCAGATGGTACCAAAGAGGGCATAATAATCACCCTCCGGGTTAGTGTCACCCTCATTTTCTGAAGGGCTATCAAAAAACTCACTAGAATAACTAAGCCTCCCTAGATGAGCCTTACAATACTTGCACCTTTTCTTTGTCTTATTTTCATATCCAACCAAATCCTTGTCTTTGAACTTGAATGATTCTTCTGAAACTGTTTGATTCCTTAGGCGATAACTGCTTCGAACACTAGACTTCTTAAATTTTCTACGTCCTCTTCTATTCTTTGTTGTATCAGGAGCTCCCTACATATCAATTTCATCCATTTGAATACTCTTTTAGAATTGAGAAAACTTAGTCTTCTAGACCTCCAGACTAGCCTAATAGACTCCCTAGGCTTATTTATCATCTCAGAAGAAATCTACCAATTTTGTTTTCAGACAAAAACTCACTGCAACTTTTGAATGAGAAATATGGCAATTGGTCCCACTAATAATGAGTTATGCAAGAGTGTCAACCATTGATTCTTCAAAGAAAGCTTGTGTGCGTGGGTTGCCAATAGTCTAGCTTGATACCTTTAATCTTGTTCGTTGATCATGATTATAATGATGCATCAATGGGTGGATTACCATGTGTTGTGCACTTTTTTCATGCACGCCCCATTGAAAGTAGGGACCCTCTTTTTCTCTCTTTTTTCTTTCACTCTTGCTATTTTTGGCCCTTTGTATTCTTGGGATTTTCTTGCTTGGGAATGTTCTTTGATGTTTATCTTGCGTACTAGAATAGTCTGTCTATGATATATACTGAAAACCTTAGGTTTTTGACTCATTTTGGGTTTTTCACTATACTCGGGAAAATCTACTCCTGCCAAATTGTCCCAAATTCCTTTCAAAGTCCGATGGTTGCTAATTTTCATTGAAAATATTGAGATTCTGGTCCTTCACGGAATTATGTTATGACCGGATTCCTCTAAATGTACGTCACCATGTCAGATTCCAAGATTTTGGGTTGACCCATCTTGACTGCATTGATTGTGGGATTTCCAAAGGTGGGTATTAAGTCGACTTTTGGGGAATTTTGTGCCATTTAAATTTTATCATTTTCTTCCTCATTCTTCTCAAGTGCTTGAGTTTGAGTGTTGCCACTAAATTGGGCGATTGGAATTGGGGTCGATTGTTGTAGCCAAATTTTTTGAAGGCCATCTATGCTTTGCTTGGTTGTCTTGCCGACTTCTACTATTTTGATTATTTTGTCTTCATGGTATGTGCATGATGCCCTCCCTTATTTGATAAATGAATCAAATTTCTTTGTGGTGTCCACATTTGAACTGTGAGTCGAAGTTTCGGTGTGGTAGGGTTTTATCATTTTGACTTGTTTTTATGGTCTTGTGTCATTTTGGGGTTCGAATTCCTGTATGATTAAATGATTGAGTGCTTTGTGTTTGGGGTTTTCCCATTTCATTGAGTTATTTACCCCAAGTGAATCATTTTTCTTTCCCTTTGGATCCTTCTTGAGAGGTATTGCTTATATGGGTCAGGGAGAACCAGTTGTCAACCTTGCCATCGTGAGAGACGAGTTCATGCTTGTCCTATGCATTCATGGCAGAAATTTAGGGTTTTGTGCGTAGGGCATCATTGCCACTCCCTTTCATTTTCCTTGGGTGAGTTTTAAATCATGGTTGATTTGAATGAGGTTTAAATCACACCATTCTGGGCACCAGTTTCTCAAATTCACAATCGTTTGATCGATTTGCGGGGAGGCCATGGGAAAACATGAACATCCACAATTTCAATGTCATCATGGAATTCCTTAACTATCAGAATTTCCCGACCTTTCAGTTTTTCATCTATCTCCTAAAGTATACAAAATTATGGAGATTCTGGTTTGTTACATAATTTTGTTGGGATTGGATTTGCTCGATTTTTCCATCCCCTTGCTGGTTTCTCAAAAATTGAGTTAAGTAGTGAAAAATGTGTTAGTTTCACAAGAATACACGTCTTCGGGATTTTCCCGAAAGTTCTTGGCCTCTTCATTTTCCTGGAGTTTGTAAGTTATTTCCATTCTCATGGATTTCCATCCCGGATGTATTTTCCCAAGATTTTGTTGAAAGTGGATAATTGAGGAATTGCATGAAGTTTGCTTAATCATTACGCACTTGATATTAGATTTGGACTTGATTTAAGATTCTTCCTGCTGCTTTATAGTTAATAAAAGTTTATTGAATGATTGTGGGATGCTTGTGTGCTTGCTTTGCTGGAATCTACCTAGCAAGGAATTTCTCAAAATTCCTCTCCAGCCTGGATTCCACGGAAGAGCTGAAAACTTGAACATTGAAATGATTATGATTAAGTCTTATGAAGGTTTTTCAGAATTTGATGTATCATGAGATTTATATTAAGGATGAACTTATCATTGTAATGGATTAACTTGTGTTCCATGTGTCTTTTCTTTGGTTTCTTGTCAAATGCAGTCTGAATTAGGTAAAGCAGTGGTAAGTGGAGCCAAGGGTAAGGTAGTGGACCCAAGTGCTAAGGGATCTTCCATTTCCGAGGCAGAGAGAATCAAGTTGGATATCAAGAGTAGAATTCCAAAGAGAAAGCTCTCCTCTATCTAGTCAGGGGTGACTGATACCAATGTAGGACTATGGGAATATGAGAATTTTAAGACTAGGATGGCAACACAGGATTGTCTTTTGATGGCTAATAGAGCAGTGGAATTAGGATTGGCCCATGTGGGTAGATTTCCCCCTACAATGTAGTGCTATGAACTAGTACTTGAATGTACAAGGCAGTATGACCGAGCTACACAGAGGATAATTCATCCCCAAGGTAGGATTCTGTAAAATTTGGATCCAGTGTCCATAGCCTAGACCTTTGATATTCCTAATAGGTCTCATGTGGTGGAATTTGAAATGGACGTGGCAAGGAAGTTCTATGAGGAAGTGCTATGAGGAAGTCCTATTTGGAGAAGCCTAAGTCCCATTTCTCCAGGTTTCCCAAGTAGTTGGTGAGACTCAAGTTCAAGAAGGAATATTATGGTGCTATTACCCTTCTTAGTAGGGTGGTAGGATTAAAGAATGCATGAATATTCGAGAATTGGATGCTCCATGTTATTGCTAGGATGGAACAGGGTATAGAGTACCATTGGGTAGGCATTACAAGTGCCAGAATTCATGAGAAAATGTGCAATGTCCTGTAGACCAAGAGTTTCACAATGACCTCTTACTTATTCTATGCTTTGGCTAGGTTTCACCTATACAAGGGACTGAGCACGAGGGGTGTGATTGGACAAGATGTTATTTATGAAGTTTACCCACAACTACACCTAGGTAACTTGAGCTACAGGAGGGTGAATGATGCATTCACCATGTATATCACTAGGCTGCTCTAAGGTGTAGAGCATGTCCAGATTTCAAACAAAGCCAAATAGTTGATCAAAAGGTCTAGAGCTTGGTTTATCCATTTCCCCACTTTTTCATATGTAAGGATTGATGGTTGGCAGAGGGCTCCATACAGGCTCCCTAGGTACCCTACTGATCATGGTTTTCATCTCTACTGGGGCTATAGATGTCTAGCTAGCAATAGAGCTATGCTTGGGAGGCTCACAACGATAACCTTTCCAGGGCTATGGATGTCTGACAGGCAGCAAGGCTCTATCCTAGTTGCTTTTGAAGTTAGAACTTTTATGTAGCCTGATTAGACTTGTACTGGTTCTCGTTGCACTTAAGGAATGGGAAATGAATGTAAATACACACACTTCAACCCCGGTATAGGAAAAGGTCTTCTTGCTTGTGATTTATGAAACTTTGTTCATAGGTGTCCTGATTTAAGGATTGAAACCAGAGATTCTAGGTTCTTAGTTCTAGTTTTTTCTTGAAATGCTCGGGACCATTTCTCCAACAGAGTCGCCATTTGTTGTGCACTTTTTGCATGCACTCCCCACTGAAAGTAGGGACCCTCTTTTTCTCTCTTTTTTCTTTCACTCTTGGTCTTTTTGGCCCTTTGTATTTTGGGAATTTTCTTTCTCGGGCATGTGCTTTGATGTTTATCTTTCTTGTTGGAATAATCCATTTGTGATATATACTAAGAACCTTAGGTTTAGGACTCATTATGGGTTTTGCACTATACTCGGGAAAATCCACTCCTACCGAATTGTCCTGCATTCCTTTCGAAGTCTGATGGTTGTTGCTTTTCATTGAAAATTAGGAGATTCTAGTCCTTCCTAGAATTTTGTTGGGACTTGATTCCTCCGAATGTCCATCACCTTGTCAAATTGCTAGATTTTGGGTTGAACCGTCTTGACTCCATTGATTGTGCAATTTCCAAAGGTGGGTATTAAGTCAAGTTTTGGGAAATTTTTTTCCATTTGAATATTATCATTTTCTTCCTGTTTCTTCTTGAGTGCTTGAGTTTGAGTGTTGCTATTGAATTGGGCATTTGGAATTGGGGTCGATTGTTGCAACCAAATTTTCTGAAGGCCATTTGCGCTTTGTTTAGTTGTCTTGCCAACTTCTATTATTTTGATTCTTCTGTATTCATGGTATGTGCACGATGCCCTCCCCTCTTTGATAAATGAATCAAATTTATTTGTGGTGTGCACATTTGAACTTTGATTCCAATGTCGATATGGTAGGGTTTGGTCATTTTGGGGTTCGAATTCATGAATGATTAAATGATTGAGTGCTTTGAATTTGGGTTTTTCCCATTTTGTCAAGATGTTTACCCCAAGTGAGTTTATGGGCTTGCCCTTCGGCTCCTTCTTGAGAGGGATTGCTGATATGGGTCAGGGTGAACTAGTTCTCAACCTTGCCATCATGAGAGTCAAGTTCATGTTTCTCTTGTGTGTTCATGGTAGAATTTAGAGTTTTGTGCCTAGGGCATCCTCACCACTCCCTTTCATTTTCCCTAGTTGAGTTTAAGTTCATGGTTGATTTTAAGGAGGTTTAAATCGCACCATTCTGGGCACCAGATTCTCAAAATTGTGATCATTTGATCAAATTACAGGAGTTCATGAGAAAACGTGAACATCCAGGTTTTTAATGTCTTCACGGAATTCCTTAACTATCAAAATTTCTTGACCTTTTAGTTTTTCGTCTATCTCCCAAAGTATGTAGAATTCTGGAGATTCTGGTCTATCACGGAATTCTGTTGTGACCGGATTTCCTTGGTTTTTCCATCCCCTTGATGGTTTCTTGATAATTGAGTTAGGTTGTGCAAATTGAATTAGTTTTGTTGGAATCCATGTCTTTGACATTTTCCCAAAATTTCTTGGCCTCCTCATTTTCCTAGAGTTTGTAAGTTATTGCCATTCTCACAGATTTTTGTCCCCGACGAATTTTCCCAAAATTTTGTTGAATGTGGAGAATTGAGGAATTGCATGAAGTTTTCTTAATCATTATGCACTTGATATTAGATTTGGACTTGTTTTAAGATGCTTCCTGCTACTTTACAGCTAATAACAGTTGATTGAATGATTGTGGGATGCTTGTGTGCCTGCTTCGTTTGAATATGCCTAGCTGGAAATTTCTTGAAATTCCTCTTAGGCCTAGATTTTGTGGAAGGGCTGAAAATCCAAACTTTGAAATGATTAACTCTTATGAAGGTTTTCAAGCATTTGGCTTATCATGAGATTTATATTAAGGATGAACTTATATTTGTAATGGATTAACTTCTATTCCATGTGTCTTTGCTTTGGTTTCTTGTAAAATACAGGCTGAATCAGGTAAAGCAGTGGCAAGTTGAGCCAAGGGTAAGGTAGTGGACCCAGGTGCTGAGGGATCTTCAATTTTTGAGGCAAACAAAATCATGTTTGATATCAAGAGTAGAATTCCAGAGAGCAAGCTCTCCTCTATCTGGTCAGGGGTGACTGATACCATTGTAGGACAATGGGAATATGCAAAGTTTAAGACCAGGATGGTAGTACCAGACCGTCCTTTTCTAGCTAAAAGAGCAGTGGAATCAAGATTGTCCCATGTGGGTAAATTTCCCCCTAGAGTGCAGTGCTATGAACTAGTACTTGAATGTGCAAGGCACTATGATAGAGCTACATAGAGGATAATTGGTCCCCAAGGCAAGATTGTAGAAAATTTGGATCCAGTGTCCATAGCCCAGACCTTTGACATGCCTGATAGGTCTCATTTGGTGGAATTTGACATGGATGTGGCAAGGAAGTTCTATGAGGAAGATGCTATCAAATCCCAACAGGTTATCAAATCCTAGTTGGAGAAGCCTAAGTCCCATTTCTCCAAGTTTCGCAAGTAGTTGGTGAGACTCAAGTTCAAGAAGGAATATTATGGTGCTATTACTCTTCTTAGTAGGGTGGTGGGATTAAAGAATGTAGGAATGTTCAAGAATTGGATGCTCCATGTTATTGCCAAGATGGAACAGGGTATAGACTACCACTGGGTAGGCATTATAAGTGCCAAAATTCATGAGAAAATGTGCAATGTCCTATAGACCAAGAGTTTCACAATGACCTCTTACCTGTTCTATGCTTTGGCTAGGTTTCACCCATACAAGGGACTGAGCATGAGGGGTGTGTTTGCACAACATGTTATTTATGAATTTTACCCACAACTACACCTAGGTAACTTGAACTACATGAGGGTGAACGATGCATTCACCATGTATATCACTAGGCTGCTCTAAGGTGTAGAGCATGTCCAGATTTCAAACAAAGCCAAATAGTTGATTAAAAGGTCTATATCTTGATTTATCCAGTTCCCCACTTTTTCATATGTAAGGATTGATGGTTGTTAGAGGGCTCCATACAGGCTCCCTAGGTACCCTACTAATCATGGTTTTCATCTCTATCAGGGATATAGACGTCTAGCTAGAAATAGAGCTATTCTTGGGAGGGTCACAATGATAACCTTGCCAGGGCTATGGATGCCTGACTAGCAGGGAGGCTCTATCCCAATTGCTTTTGAAGTTATAACTTTTATGTAGCCTGATCAGATATGTACTAGTTCTCGTTGCACCTAAGGAATGGGAAATGAATGCAAATACACACACTTGGACCTTGGTATAGGAAAAGGTCTTCTTGCTTATGATTTATGAAACTTTAGCCATAGGTGTCTTGATTTAAGGACTGAAATCAAAGATTCTAGGTTCTTAATTCCAGTTTGTTCTTGAAATGCTCCAGACCATTTCTCCAACAGTGTCGCTATTTTACTGTGCACTTTTTGCACGCACACCCCACTAAAAGTAGGGACCCTCTTTTTTCTTTCACTCTTGGTATTTTTGGCCATTTGTATTTTGGGGATTTTATTTCTTGGGATGTGCTTTGATGTTTATCTTGCTTGTTGGAATAATCCATCTGTGATATATACTAAAAACCTTATGTTTAGGACTCATTCTGGGTTTTTCACTATACTCGGGAAAATCCACTCCTGCTGGATTGTCTTAGATTCCTTTTGAAGTTCGATGCTTGTTTCTTTTCATTGAAAATATGGAGATTCTAGTCCTTCCTAGAATTTTGTTGGGACCTGATTCCTCTGAATATCCATCACCTTGTCAAATTTCTAGATTCTTGGTTGACTCGTCTTGACTCCATTGATTGTGCAATTTTCGGAGGTGGGTATTAAGTTGAATTTTAGGGAATTTTTTTCCATTTGAATTTTATCATTTACTTCCTCTTTCTTCTCGAGTGCTTGATTTTGAGTGTTGCTGCTGAATTGGGCATCTGGAATTGGGGTCAATTGTTGTAGCCAAATTTTTTGAAGGCCATCTGCACTTTTCTTAGTTGTCTTGCCAACTTCCTCTATTTTGATTCTTTTGTATTCATGGTATATGCACGATGCCCTCCCCTCTTTGATAAATGAATCAAATTTCTTTGTGGTGTGCACATTTGAAATGTGAATCCAAGTTTTGGTATGGTAGGGTTTGGTCATTTTGACTTGCTTTTCTAGTCTTGTGTCATTTTGGGGTTCAAATTCATGTATGATTAAATGATTGAGTGCTTTGTATTTAGGGTTTTCCCATTTTGACAAGATGTTTACCCCAAGTGAGTCTTTGGGCTTGCCCTTCAGCTCCTTCCTGAGAGGGATTGCTTATATGGGTCAAGGCAAACTAGTTGTCAACCCTGCCATCATGAGATTCAAGTTCATATTTTTCTTGTGTGTTCATGGCAAAAATATAGAGTTTTGTGCCTAGGGCATCATCACCACTCCCTTTCATTTTACCTGGTTGAGTTTGATTTCATGGTTAATTTGAAGGAGGTTTAAATTGCACCATTTCGTGCACTAGATTCTCAAATTTGAGATCATTTGATCAATTTACGAGAGTTCACAGGAAAACGTGAACATTTGGGTTTTCAATGTCATCACGAAATTCCTCAACTACTGGAATTTCCTAACCTTTTATTTTTCCATCTATCTCTCAAAGTATATAGAATTCTGGAGATTCTGTTCCATCGCGAAATTTTGTTGCGACTGGATTTTCCCCGGTTTGTCCATCCTCTTGTCGGTTTCACGAAAATTGAGTTAAGTATTGAAAATTTAATTAGTTTTGTTGGAATCCATGTCTTCAGGATTTTCCCAAAAGTTCTTGGCCTCTTCATTTTCTCAGAGTTTGTAAGTTATTTCCATTCTCACGGATTTCCGTCCCTGATGGATTTTCCCAAGATTTTGTTGAAAGTGGAGAATTGAGGAATTGAATGAAGTTTTCTTAATCATTATGCACTTGATATTAGATTTGTACTTTTTTCAATATGCTTCCTACTAATTTACAGCTAATAAAAGTTGATTGAATGATTGTGGGATGCCTATGTGCCTGCTTTGTTTGAATATGCCTAGCTGGGAATTTCTTGAAATTCCTCTTAGGCCTGGATTCTGTGGAAGGGCTGAAAACCCAAACTTTGAAATGATTAATTCTTATGAAGGTTTTCAAGCATTTGGCTTATCATGAGATTTATATTAAGCATGAAATTATCTTTGTAATGGATTAACTTGTGTTCCATGTGTCTTTTCTTTGGTTTCTTGTCAAATGCAAGTTGAATTAGGCAAAGCAGTGGCAAGTGGAGCCAAGGGTATGGTAGTGGACCCAGGTGCTAAGGGATCTTCCATTTCTAAGGCAGAGAGAATTAAGTTTGATATCAAGAGTAGAATTCGAGAGAGAAAGCTCTCCTCTATCCATTCAAGGGTGTCTAATACCAATGTAGGACTATGGGAATATGAGGATTTTAAGACCAGGATGGCAGTACAAGACCATCTTTTGCTAGCTAAGAGAACAGTGGAAACAGGATTGGCCCATGTGGCTGGATTTCCCCCTAGAGTGCAGTGCTATGAAAAAGTACTTGAATGTGCAAGGCACTATGATAGAGCTACACAAAGGATAATTGGTCCCCAAGGTAGGATTGTAGAAAATTTGGATCTGGTGTCCATAGCCCAGACCTTTGACATTCCTTACAGGTCTCATGTGGTGGCATTTGACATGGATGTGGCAAGGAATTTCTATGAGGAAGATGCTATCAAATCCCAGCATGCTATCAAATCCTAGAAGGTTATCCACTCCTAGTTGGAGAAGCCTAAGTCCTATTTCTCAAATTTACCCAAGTAGTTGGTCAAACTCAAGTTTGAGAAGGAATATTATGATGTTATTACCCTTCGTAGTAGGGTGGTAGGATTAAATAATGTAGGAATGTTCGAGAATTGAATGCTCCATGTTATTGCTAGGATGGAACACAGTATAGACTACCATTGGACAGGCATTATAAGTGCCATAATTCATGAGAATATGTGCAATGTCCTACAGACCAAGAGTTTCACAATGACCTCTTACCTATTCTATGATTTGGCTAGGTTTCACCCATATATGGGACTTAGCATGAGGGGTGTGTTTGCACAAGATGTGATTTATGATGTTTACCCATAGCTACACCTGGGTAACTCGAGATATAGGAGGGTGAATGATGCATTCACCATGTATATCACCAGGCTACTTCAAGGTGCAGACCATGTCCAGATTTCATACAAAGCCAAAGAGTTGATCAAAAGGTTTGGAGCTTGGTTTATCCAGTTCCCCACTTTTTCATGCATAAGGATTGATGGTTGTTAGAGGGCTCCATACAGGATCCCTAGGTAAGCTACTGATCATGTTGTGCTCCTAGAAGTCATAAGGCATATCTGTGACTTTGATGTAATTGTGAAGAAGGAGAAGCACAAGACCGGATTTGGTAATAATTTTCCTTTAAGGATAGGCACTAATGAAGTATGCCCTTCTATCAACTTGATCTATTCTTCTAAAGAAGAAATGAGCACTCTTTGTCTATCCTTCCACTCCAAGAGATCTAGATTTCATATAATTGGTGAAGCCCAAAAGAAGGCAAGTAGAGAGTACAACCACAAGGATAACAAAGAGGACTACTGGGCTAACCTTGGTGATGAATTTGAAGTTGGGAAAAAGAAGTTCTCCAGGTTACCAGTCAGTTTGGTGTAGTTGTAAAACATTAGGGTTGTTCCTGACCAGGTTGAGGTGTATGGGAATCTAATCCAAGGCCATAAATTTGAGGTTGTGAAGGATAAGCCAACTAAAGAGGTTGATTGGCTGGAGGAGGAGAAGACAGAGCTAGAATAGGTCATGACTCCAGTCATCAAGTATACAAAGCTCTAGCTCAAGTATAAGATGTTGGAATTGGAAAATTGAGGGTGTGCAATGCACCTATGATCTCATGAGAGACTTGGAGTCTCACTCTGCATCCGAGGAGTCACTTGAACAAGATCCTAAGGGAAAAACTAGGGTGGTCTCTCCTTTTAAAATCAATATTAAGGATGCTCATATAGAGGAGGTAGGAGAGGAAAAAAAATAAAGAAGGCCTATGGCCAAGAAGAGGAAGCATGTCCCTAGAAGAAATATGGTCAAGGGAGGTCAAAAAGAGAAAGAAGAGACCGGTGTTCCCTCACTAAAGAGAAGGATACTTGTGAGGTTATCACAAAAGGAGGCTTCTAAGGTGGATGAAAATGTTGACACACCTATGATAGAAATAGAGAGTTCGGGGGAAAAGACACAAGTATACACTAGGAGGTCAGGGACTCCTTCTCCCAAGGATGCTACACCAAAATAAGTGCTCCCATGAATGCTCCTATCACTGAGCATGAGGAAATCCCTCCTCTCCATGAGACTGGAAATATGCTAGAGAACCAAAAAATGTTGAGGATCCTAAGGACCTTGATGAGGAAGAATTCCAGGAAGGTGATCTCTACAATGCTAAGGTGGAGATAGATAAGGTTTTGTAGTCTCCCTTGGTAGCTGGTGGGGATTCACCTACAGGAGGTGAAACAGAAAGACCTTCTCCTAAGAAGGAAGTGCCAGCTAGGACTCCTTCACCAGTCCAGAAGAAGGAAGAGCATAATACAGATAAGGATGTTTCAGCTAGGAGGATTCCTAAGGAGCCTAGCATGGAAAAGAGTGCACCCAATGTTCAACAGGAACAAGATGGACAGGATAAAGTACAGTCAGAATTCACTGTTCTAGGTTGGTTAGATAAAGAATTGAAGAATAAAAAGATTGTAGTGGATGACACTCCTCCCAATTGGGATGAACTCCTGGAATATATTGGAAAGGGAAAGACAAAGAAGAAGGCCAAAGTCATTTCCAGGATTGAGAGGGATGAGTCAATTAACAGGGAGGTCCACATTACTACCCCTGCTCTTGACAAAAATAGAGATGATGTGACTACGAAGGATTATAGTGAAAAAACTATTAACCTGGGGCATGTTTCGATGGAACAAGAAATTGAAGAATATGAAGGCTCTAGTGTTGTAATCCTAGGTAGATTGAGAAATGAGGTACAAGCTAAGGATGAATTGGAAAAGGAAAATGATAAATTGAAGAAGTATTTGCAAGAGTTGATGAAAAAATTGCAATCCATTAGTACTTTCTTATCTGTTGCAGGTTTCTAACCCCATGAAACCATATTAGAACTTGAAAGAATTAAGAGCACCACACATGCTACATCTAGTTGGTTTTAGGGAGTATGAGTGAAGGGAGATAATGCTATCAAGGATATCTGTTCGACTGGAGGAAATGCAATGAGGTCATTGGATTGGCTAAAAGGTGTGTTGGCTCAGGATAAGGAGGATACAAATCTATTGTTGCAAAAGACAAAGGCTATCATGGAGTAGATTGAGGATCAATTGGTAAAGGATTTAATTCTTCCTTCCTCAAGAATTGTAGAGCCTTGGGAATCATTAGAAATTCTGTAGATGAGGCAAAAGGCCTTGAAGAAGATATATAATTAGGGAAGGCCAATTTAGGACACTTTGACTGATATCTACAATAAGTGTATCTCTTTCATTGAAGTGATGATAGGGAGAAAGGAATTTGCTCTGAAGAATCTTAACCTGGAGTAGTTAAGAAAGTGGTGGTGAGATGTCTATTCTCCAATCAATGAAGGCCCTATTACCAAACACTAGCTAGATGATGTTGCAACATACATTGCAGTCATTGATAGGTATCAAACAAATAAGGTGGATTGGGATAATATAGTGAATCAGTCAAGGGATGATATCGAGTGTCTTGAGAGGAGAGTTAGGTTTTTTTCTTTGCCACCTATTGCCAACTTGGACCGGGTATTGTTGTTGGTGCATGATAAGGTGAAGCATATTAAAGACAAACAAGGGAAGTAGTTAATACCATGCTACATCAGAATTTCCACCTCCCCACTATTTTCTCCTCTTCCTTTGCATGCATTGGATCAAGTATTTTTGGAGACCCGAGGGCCAACTTGGATGAGATTTGTACAAATTTCACATTTCATATTAATTTGAATATCTTTTGGCTAACCTATTGTGTGGAATTTATCATTGTAAACCCTAATTGGACTAACATATTATGGGGGGTTCTCTATAAGTTTGGCATTATGCCTCATTTGTAAGGGGTAGAATTTAGATGAATTTCACATTAGAGATAATTGTAAGAAGAAAGAATTAGAGTTAGAGTTAGTTTATCTTTTCAAGAAAGTGTTGTAATAGAAGACCGGGATTATTGCCACTTTGGATAATTTAATAAAAGCAACGATATTGTGATTTTGTGCCTTTCTTGTGTTGAGTTTTATCTGGCATGGTTCTTGATGTTATATCTTTAAAATTTCTTAAGTTTAGTTGATGTTAGATGGTTTGATGATGTTTATTATTTTATGCT
This sequence comes from Sequoiadendron giganteum, assembly GCA_007115665.2. Classification (NCBI taxonomy): domain Eukaryota; kingdom Viridiplantae; phylum Streptophyta; class Pinopsida; order Cupressales; family Cupressaceae; genus Sequoiadendron; species Sequoiadendron giganteum. The sequence continues at coordinate 750,374,386 of CM021102.1, read as the reverse complement.
TGAACTATTTGCAAAAATCTCTAGTCCATACTTTTTGTTGTTACATGATTGTTAGCTGCTTTACAAAGTTAGTCTAGACTTAAAATTGTGCTTAGTTCAATTATTAATGTTTGTTCATTTCAATTGCAATAGGGTTGTCTTGAATGTATATGCATGATTTGAAAATATCTAACACTTTAGAAGATTGCACTATTTCTATAAGATTACAGATTTATCTGGGTTAAATAGGAATAAGTTTCTAAGGGATTGGTCCATTTCAAGAATCTTATCATTTGCATTATTAATCCTAGGGTTACAATTAGTCTTAAAATTACCTCTCAAACCCTTGCATTTTGTTATTTATTTTATTATCTGGGTTAGATTTAGGTTTTGAAGTATTAATATATTGCTAAATATGATACATCTGAGTTAAGTATTTGTTTGTAGCTAGGTCCCTTTGTGATTACTAGCATTTTCACATGATCTTTGAGTTGTTTTATTTGCATTTTCAAGACTTGGCATTAGAGACATTGAGGTTATCTCTTCTCCCATAGAGATTTACCTTTCAAGAGAGATAGGATATCATATTTTGTCTAAGTTGTTGTGTAGAAAAAAAGCCATCAACATATTGGTGCTAGAAGGAGGGCTGAATAAACAAGCTGGAGTGTTTTCTAAATACCATCTCTCCTGAAAGGCTCAGAAGGAGAACTAGATCCACTCCAGGAGAGGAAGAATTTTGAGAGTTGCAAGTTCCTACAAGGGCAGGAAGGGCCCGAATAGGGGAATAATCCTCATCCACCCGACCACTTCCATCATCTTCATCACCCTCATCATCATCTAATTCTAAAGGCATTTCCATTTCACAACCCCAACCAACCATAAACCAGCCATTACTGCCCCCCACCTCCACCAATGGCTTTTTTGGCCAATAACCCATCTCCCTTGATCTTTAATAATTACAATGTCATGCCCAAGAACCCTGAGCACTTTTTCTCAAAGTTCTATACCAATGATCCCAATAGGACAGTAGAGGAGCATATTAGGATTTTCCAGACATGCCTTAGGGATAGAGAAATCAACAATGAGGGTGTCACATGCAAGATTTTCCCTTATTCCTTGGGGGAAGAGGCCTTTTATTGGTACAATCACTTACCTACTGCTTCTATCCATAAATGGACAGAACTGGAGACTACATTTTTGTAGAAGTTTAAAATTCCCATTAGTGCTAATGAGTTGTACATACAATTTATTGGAGTCAAGAGGGAAATCCATGAGCCTATAGTATCATTTAACAATAGATTTCATCGAGCATACACTAGACTTCAAGAACCTTATGTTGGAAATGAGGACGCTACCCTAGAGGTCTACTTTGAGGCCCTTGATAGCCTTACATCTACCTTCCTGAAATGGGGGACTAATCCCCCAAATACCTTGCTGACCACATACACAAAGGTTGTTAAGGTCAGTGCAGATCTGAGGTAACATTTTTTGGGACCTTTTCCATCCCTACAACTAGCTTCTCACCTTGGACAAGTCCAAGCTCTTAACCATGATTTGACTAATCATGCTCCCATAATGAATCTAGTACCCTCACTACCTTTGGTCCCACACCCTAGTCCCCCAATAAATCAAGCTTAGCCAATGATTTCTTATCTTCAGCAGGGAGCCAATCAACCCCTTCACCCACAACAGTAGGTTGGTTTTCCTACATATTTGTAGAATTCAAAAGTCTTGAATCAGGTTGTTGGTTTTGCAGGAGCATTTGGATACCCTCCTGATAATGTGAATTCAACACCACACAATGGTCTAGACAAAGAACAACTAGATGAGTTATCTAAGCAGGTGAAAAAACTAAATATGGAGGTGACCTACTTGAGAAATCAGCACAAATAACTTCAGGATGCACAAAAGAATGTGCAATCAAACTACAACAAAGAGAATAGAGATGTTGCTAAAGGGAAAAACTTTGATAGAGGGTAGTATTTATATAGAAACCAAAATTTTGAAAGAGGACAAGGCTCTGGCCAGAATTATGACAGGGGGCAACAAGATGGATAGGGGTTTGACAAAAGGAAACCACCTAGATAGAATAGACCTTGGAATACTAGACCCAATAATGGGGGAATTCCTACTCCATTGGATCAACTTCCTACTTAGAATAAGTCTCCAAGTGTTGTGTATTTGGCAGAAGCAACTCTATCTGGATGGTGTAGGCTCCATAAGACAAGCCAACATTTTGAGTTGGATTTCTCTGAGTTTTAGATTGTTGCTTCCATCTTTCACTATGAAGTTGAGAAAAATTCCAATGGACGGGAGATTGTGCCCTCAAATCCTTATGAATCCCCAGTAATGGTAATTAACCATGTTCCATTCCCAAAAGGTGAAAAGAATGAAGTAGAAAAATAGTCTAGTGACCAAGATAAAGAGATAGAGCAGGAGTTGAATGATGATGAGATCCCTTTGTTGTTTAATGAAGAGAATGAGAATGATAATGGCCCTTTGCATGAAGAGGAATTTTTTGTTGAAGAATTTCAAATGTTTCAGCAACCCATAAAGAAATATGATTTGAGGAATAGGCCTAACAGGAGTCCACAATCTGGAGGTCCTTTCACAACTTCTATTCCTCCAAATAATTTCACTACTCCACCAAACCCGCAAGCCAGTAATAACCCATCTTACCATCATGTGCCAACACAGTACTTGTCAAAGGGAAGCAATGCTAAAGTATCAAAAGACAAACATATTAGTGGTTGCAAGGAATCTCATGCTGATATGAACATGGAGCAATTGAGAAAATATGTGACTGAAGAATTCAAGAAAGTAAAGGCAAGTCTTTCTGCTTTTGAGTTATTAAGAGTCCTTGCTATTAGGAGTTATTTCTTGGGATCTTTTAATTCAAACACAATACCACAAGGAGTAATTGCCAGTGAGGTAGTTGTTAGATCCTTTAATTCATAGGCACCTAAAGGCCAGGTGCCACCTAAAAAAAAGAGGAAAGATAAAGATAAGATTCAGGTTGCACAAGCTGACACCTAGTTGAGCATATTCCAGGGCAAGATGGAAACCCCTCCCTTTCTGATGTTTGTTCGTATCTTTGGGAAAAAAATTCATAATTGTCTATTGGATTCAAGAGCATCCACAAATGTTATGCCTTTTGTTTTCTATAAAGCTTTAGGTATTACTCCTATTTCTTCTCAAAAGTAGGTCACTCAATTAGATAAGACAAAGGTGAGTTTAGTAGAAGAACTAAACATGATCCCCACGCAGGTTGCATCAGATCTAAGGGTGCAATAGGTGATCAACATTCAAGTTTTTGATATTCCTGACACCTATGGTTTGATTTTGGGTAGGGATTTCACTAAGGTATTAAATGGATATACATGTACAGACCACTCTCACATGTGGCTACCATGAAAGGGAGTCCAAAATTAGATTAGGATTGAAAGAGAGCCTAGAATGAAGTATGTAATCACTGAGTACCATAATACTTCAAATGAGGTATTAATATCAGAGGTTAGCATGGGGAATTATGTGTTGGATGCATCGGTCTTAGATAATGAAGAGGTATTTATGCTGCAGGGCCCCTATTATGAACCTACATCAAAATTTGGAAGGTCTGAGGAATTCTTCATGATGCAAGATAAGTCCATCAGTGATTCTGAAACATTGAGTGAGAAAAATGATGAAACTAATGACCAAGAGGACATGTAACTCAGTCTGTTGGATAACTTTCAGGAATTCATCCAAAGGTGTATGGAGAATCAGATCTAGCTTGGTAGAAGTATGAATTTTGAAGAATTTTTGCTCCCCAATTGGTGTTGATTCCACAATGTCCCCCACTCAGAGTTGGAATGTCATGTATGTCATACTACTGTGGAGCAGGTACAAAAATTTATTAACCCAATCCCAATTGTCAGACTGAATATGCAAGGAGAACCACATAATTACAAGGGTTAAATCCCAATGCTTCCTGAGAAGCCTCCTATTTACAGTAAAATGAAATATGAATCGAAGCAATCAGAGCCTAATGGTTGTTGGATGTTAAGATTCAATGGATCCAAATCTAAGCAAGGTGCTGGAGTAGGGTTTGAACTGATCAATCCTAAAGGTAAGAGTTATTTTTCTACTCATAGACTAAAATTCCAATGCACTAATAATGTGGTTGAATATGAAGCTTTAATCCATGGGTTGTTAATGCCATCAAGGAAAAAAGTTAAAATATTACAAGTTTTTGGGTAGTTTGAGTTGGTAGTCAGGTAGATGAGGAAATAGTATTCATGTTGTGGTAGGAGGATGACTAATTATAGACATAGAGTGTGGGATCTTATCGAGGAATTTGATGCTTTCAACATCCAGCCGATTCCTCGCTGTAGGAACCAAGTCATAGATTCTCTGGGACAAGTGGCTAGTACATTGCAACCCTTACAGCTTTCAAGATTGAAGAAATTTATTATGGAGCTCACTCCAGTACCTTCGGTACCTGATAACCTCACCAATTTCTAGGTATTTGAAGATGATAATCATATTCTAGATTTCATTACAAGTTGTGATGTGTTTGCTTCTCAAGTAATTGATGATATAGAGCCTCAAAAGGAAAAAATGGACCTAGAAGGGGTCAACAACCTGAATACCAACACTATCCCAAGAGGTATGGTGCAATCAGAATGAATTTTTGATCTGGATAAGATAAAAGATCAAGAACAAAAAGTCAAAATGGAATGTCTCAGTAGTCAATGCTAAACATACAACATGGGAGCACAAAATGACGTAAAGAATATTTTTATTGGTAAAGTACGTAATCCTGAAGAAAGGAGAGTAATTATTGATGCTATATGTACATATCAAGATGTGATAGCTTGGATTTACAAATATTTGAAAACATATGATACTTTGATCATTACACAAACCATTCCCTTGAAGTCAAATATCAAACCATTCAGAAAAAGACAAAGACCAATCAATGCTCTTCTGGAACCCATCATTCAGAATGAAGTGCAGAAGCTACTTTCAGCACAAATTATATTTCCAGTGAGGCATTCAACCTAGGTTGTGAATCTAGTTCCTGTGAGAAAAAATAATGGAGAAATCAGACTGTGTATGGACTTTAGAAATATTAACAGAGCATGATAAAAAGAGAACTATCCAGTTCTTTCACTAGATGAGGTGCTTCATATCGTCAATGGATCTTAGATGATGTCCTTTTTGGATGGGTATTCTAGATACAATCAAGTCATGGTACAAGATGAAGAAAGACACTAAACTGCCTTCACTATAAAATGGAAAAAAATTCCTATAGAAGAATGTCTTTCGGGTTGATCAATGCTGGAGCTACTTTCCAGAGAGCTATAGATATTTCTTTTAAGGAAATAATTGGTAAGTGAATCATTATTTATATGGATGACTTGACGATCTTCTCCAAGAAGCGAGGCAATCATATAATAGATTTATGCAAAGTATTCCAAAGGTGTAGAGAGTTTGGCATCTCACTTAACCCAAAGAAGTGCATTTTTGAGGTTACAGAAGTAAAACTACTAGGACATGTTATTTTAGAATAGGGTATCACCATTGATCTTGAATGAATAGAGGCTACCTTGAGGATTCAGCCTCTTGCAAGAAAGAAGGAAATGAAGTCATTGTTTAGGAAGATCAACTTCATCAGAAAACTCATCACTAGATTTGTAGAGATAGTGAAGCCCTTGAATGTTATGTTAAAACAAGAGGCCAAAGTGGAATGGAGTGCAAAAGCTAAGAAGGAATTTACAGAAATCAAGAGATCTATTGTTGAGGCTCTAGTTTTGGTGAGTCCAGATTATGCTAAGCCTTTTACATATATTCATTTTCTTCGGATCACTTTTGTGCTAGAATGTTGACTCAAAATTTTGATCAAGGTGATGAGCATCCTATAGCCTTCATGAGTACTCATGTAAAGGATGCAAATTTGAGATATCACAATGTAGAAAAGCAGGCCTACGCTTTGGTCAGAGAAGTGACAAAGTTCAAACAGTATATTCTGAGGAATAAGGTATTTTCCATAGTAACTGATCCTACGGTGAATCTACTACTAATTCAGAATGAGCTAGGTTAACGAAGAGGTAAATTGGTGACTATGTTGCACGAATATGACATGGATATTCAACCCATGGAATTGGTGAGAGGGTAGGGACTAATGAAGAAAATGGCTAAGATAGGTTCTGATCTCAAAGCTCAGCATTATCATCTCCAAGAGGTATCTCCAGGTGATTGGTATGAAGAAATCATTCATTACTTATTTAACCAATGGTGTCCTAATCACCTTAATATAGTTCAAAGGTAGGCCTTGCACTTGTAGAGTGGAAGTTTTATGACAAAAGGGGGTGTCCTGTATAAAAAAAATCTTGAGGGCATGTATTTAAGATGTCTGGGGAAGGAAGAAGTTACTAGAGTGATGATTGAATATCATGAAAGATATGGCACGGGCCATGGGTCTACATCATCTACTGCTAATCAAATCCTAAGGGTAGGCTATTATTGGCCTACATTATTCAAGGATGCGCACAACCACATGAGGACATGCTATATATGTCAGATGAAAACAAGTAAGGAAAAACTTGTAGCCCTTCCACTTCATCTAGTCATTGACATAAAACCTTTCGCATAGTGGGGAATGGACTTCATAGAATGAATCAATCCCCCATCCTCTACAAGCCATAGGTATATTCTCACTATTACTAATTATTTAACAAGATGGATCAAGGCTCTTGCATGTAAGCAATGTACTTCTAATGTGGTAATCAATTTCCTTGAGTTAGGTATTATTAATCATTTTGGTTGCCCATTGTCTTTGGTTTGTTATAATGGTCTTACATTTGCATCACTGAAACTTTCCAATTGGGCTTTTGATCATGGAATCATCATAAAATTTGCATCCAGTTAGTACCCTTAGGGTAATGGTCTATCTGAGTCTTCCAATAAGAATATTTTGATGGTAATTTGTAAGTTACTAGAACATAATCCTAAGGATTGGCACACCCAACTTCGATTTCCTCTCTGGGCCGACCGTACTAGACATAAGGAATCCATAGGAACCTCTCCTTATCACTTAGTGTATGGTTTGGAACCTATCTTCCCATCCAATTGAAGATCCCTACCTTATAGTATATTAATAAATAATATAATAAGGAGGATAAGCATGAAGCCTATTTGGTTGAGTTGTTACACTTTGAAGAAAAGAGAAATGAAGCCCTAGAAAAAAAAAATTGCCAAACACCAGGGAGTAGTGAAATGATGGTTTGACATGAGAGCTAAGGTGAAGGCCTTTAGAATCTCTTACTTAGTTCTCTACTAGGATAAATCCCATGACCGTAAGGGAGAGCATGGTAAATTTGACAAACTTTGGCTTGGCCCTTACCAAATTTCATAAATTCTAGGAAATAATGCTTTTCACCTGAAAACCCTCACTAGTGAGGATATCCCGCTGACTGTCAAATGGGGAATATTTGAAGCATTACTTCAAATCTTGAGTTGTTTTGTAGCTCTTCCCTATACATAGTTAGAGTAGGTTTGATTTCTTCTTTGATTTGTTTGCTTGCTATTTTGTTTTGGTTAAGTGTAGGTTTCTTTTCTTTTGTTTTGCATTAGTTTTTCTTCAGTTGGTTTTTTCTTTCTGCTTTTGTTTTTTCTTTTGGTTCCTAGCTTTCTTGGGGGTTGTTCTAGAAGTTTATTTTACAAAATATAGTCAGTTTTTCAGAGTCAAGTGGTGGAATTCCTTCATCTAATGTCCCTTGTACTTAGAATTGGAGTCACTTGTTTTGGATGAACTTTGGAATATATTTGGGTCTCACATTTTCACATAAACTTTAAAATTATGGAATTGCATACGGTTCCCATGTAATTTGGCCTGGTGAAAAATCTTATAGTTTGCTTTAGTTCCACTATGTTTCTCATTCCTGATTATGAGTTTCATTACCCATGAGGTGAAAGGAAGGATTGAAAAATGTTTAAAAAGAAAGAAAGAAAAGAGAAAGTATTTAAAATAAAAATAAATCTTCACCTTATAAGGGGTATCCTAGTATCTCTACTGGGGCTATAGACATTTGGCTGGAAATAGAGATATTCTTGGGAGGTTCACATCAATAACCTCACCGGGGCTATGGATGCCTGACTAGCAGCGAGAATCTATCCTAGTTGCTTTTGAAGTTAGAAATTTTATGTAGCTCGGTTAGACCTACTCTAGTTCTCATTGCACCTAAGGAATGGGAAATGAATGCAACTACACACACTTGAACCCTGGTATAGGAAAAGGTCTTCTTGTTTATGATTTATAAAAAAATGTTCATAGGTGTCTCAATTTAAGGACTGAAACCAAAGATTCTAGGTTCTTAATTTTAGTTCAATCTTAAAATTCTCTAGAGCATTTCCTCAACAGAGTCGCCATTTGTTGTGCACATTTTGCATGCATGCCCCACTGAAAATAGGGACCCTCTTTTTCTCTCTTTTTTCTTTTGCTCTTGGTATTTTTGGCCCTTTGTATTTTAGGGATTTGCTTGCTTGGGAATATGCTTTGATATTTATCTTTTCTGTTGGAATAGTCCATCTATGATATATACTAAAAACCTTAGGTTTTGGACTCATTCCAGGTTTCTCACTGTACTCGGGAAAATCCACTCCTACCAGATTGTCCTAGATTCCTTTTGAAGTCTGATAGTTGTTTCTTTTCATTGAAAATCTAGAGATTTTGTTCATTCGAAAAGTTTCGTTGGGACCAGATTCCTTCGAATGTCCATCACCTTGTCGAATTCACATATTCTGGGTTGACCCATCTTGACTACATTGACTTTGCGATTTTCGAAGGTGGGTATTAAGTCGACTTTTGGGGAATTTTGTGCCAATTTAATTTTATTATTTGTGTCCTCTTTCTTCTAGAGTGCTTGAGTTTGAGTGTTGCTTTTGAATTGGGGTCGATTGTTGCATCCAAATTTTTGAAAGGCCATCTATGCTCTGCTTCATTGTCTTGCTGACTTCTGCTACTTCGATTCTTTTGTTTTCATGGTGTGTGGAAGATGCCCTCCCTTCTTTGATAAATGAATAAAATTTATTTGTGGTGTGCATGTTTGGACTGTGAGTCAAAGTGTTGATGTGGTAGGGTTTGGTCATTTTGGGGTTCAAATTCTTGTATGATTAAATGATTGAGTGCTTCATATTTGGGGTTTCCCATTTCATGAATATTTTACCCCAAGTGAGTCTCTGGGCTTTCCCTTTGGCGCCTTCTTGAGAGGGATTTCTTATATGGGTTAGGGCGAACCATTTGTAAATCTTTCCATTGTGAGAGTCAATTTTATGCTTGTCCTATGTGTTGGTGGGTAAAATTTAGGGTTTTGTGCCTAGGGCATCATCGCCACACCCTTTTGTTTTCCTTGGGTGAGTTTGAGTTCATGTTTGATTAGAAGTAGGTTTAAATTGCACCATTTCGAGCACCAGATTCTCAAATTCATGATCGTTTGATCGATTTTTGGGAGGTCACGAGAAAACATGAACATCTAGGTTTTCAACGTCGTCACGAAATTCCTTCACTATCGAAATTTCCTAACCTTTTAGTTTTTTCATCTACATCCTGAAGTATGCTTCCACAGATTATGGTCCATCATAGAATTCCGTTGGGATTGGATTTCCTTAGTTTTTTCATCCCCTTTCTGATTTCCCAATAAATGAGTCAAGTAGTGAAAATTTCATTAGTTCCATTGGAATCTGTGTCTTCGAGATTTTCCTAAAAGTTCTTGCCTCTTCGTTTTCTGAGAGTTTGTAAGTTATTTCCATTCTTGCGAATTTTTGACCTTGACAGATTTTCTTGAGATTTTGTTGAAAGTGGATAATTGAGGAATTGCATGAAGTTTGCTTAATCATTATGCACTTGATATTAGATTTAGACTTCTTTTAAGATTCTTCCTCCTGCTTTACAACTAATAAAAATTGATTGAATGATTGTGGGATGCTTGTGTGCCTTCTTCACTAAAATCCACCTAGCTTGGAATTTCCTGAAATTCCACAGAAGTGCTAGAAACCCGAACTTTGAAATAATTAACTCTTATGAAGGTTTTTGAGAGTTCGGCTTATCATGAGATTTACATTAAGGATGAACTTATCTGTGTAATGGATTAACTTGTGTTCCATGTTTCTTTTCTTTGGTTTCTTGTCAAATGCAGGTTGAATTAGGTAAAGCAGTGGCAAGTGGAGCCAAGGGTAAGGTAGTGGACCCAGGTGCTAAGGGATCTTCCATTTGTGAGGCAGAGAGAATCAAGTTGGATATCAAGAGTACAATTTTGGAGAGAAATCTCTCCTCTATCTAGTCAGGGGTGACTAATACCAATGTAGGACTATGGGAATATGAGGAGTTTAAGACCAGGATGGCAATACAAGACCGTCCTTTGCTAGCTAAGAGAGCAGTGGAATCAGGATTTTCCCATGTGGCTGGATTTCCCCCTATAGTGCAGTGCTATGAAATAGTACTTGAGTGTCCATGGCACTATGACAAAGACACACAAAGGATAATTGGTCCCCAAGGGAGGATTGTAGAAAATTTGGATCCGATGTCCATAGCCCAGATCTTTGACATGCCTGATCGGTCTCATGTCATGGCATTTGACATGGATGTGGCAAGGAAGTTCTATGAGGAAGATGCTATCAAATGCTAGCAGGTTATCAAATCCTGGTTGGAGAAGCCTAAGTTCCATTTCTCCAAGTTGCCCAAGTAGTTGGTGAGACTCAAGTTCAAGAAGGAATATTATGGTACTATTACCCTTCTTAGTAGGGTGGTAGGATTAAATAATGCAGGAATGTTCAAGAATTGGATGCTCCATGTTATTGCTAGGATGGAACATTGTATAGACTACCACTGGGCAGACATTATAGGTGCCAGAATTCATGAGAAGATGTGCAACATCCTACAGACCAAGAGTTTCACAATGAACTCTTACCTATTATATTTTTTGGCTAGGTTTCACCCATATAAGGGACTTAGCAGGAGGGGTGTGTTTGCACAAGATGTGATTTATGAAGTTTACCCATAGCTACACCTAGGTAACTCAAGCTATAGGAGGGTGAATGATGCATTCACCATGTATATCACCAAGCTACTCCAAGGTGTAGAGAATGTCCAGATTTCAGATAAAGCAAAGTTGCTGATCAAAAGGTTTGGAGCTTGGTTTATCCAGTTCCCCACTTTTTCATATGTAACGATTGATGGTTGTTAGAGGGCTCCAAAAAAGCTACCTAGGTACCCTACTAATCATGTTGTGCTCCCAGAATTCACAAGGCATATCTGGGACTTTGATGTAATTATGAAGAAGGACAAGCACAAGACTGGATTTGGTAATTAATTTCCTTTCAGGATAGGCACTAATGAAGTATGTCCTTCTGTCAAGTTGGCCTATTCTTCTAAACAAGAGATTAGAACTCCTGGTCTCTCATTCCACTCCAAGAGATCTAGATTTGATATAACTGGTGAAGCCCAAAAAAAGGCAAGCAGAGAGTATAGCCACAAGGATAAAATAGAGGACTACTGGGCCAACCTTGGTGATGAATTTAAAGTCAGGGAAAATAAATTCTCCAGGTTACTAGTCGGCTTTGAGCGGTTGTACATTAGGGTTATTCCTAACTAGGTTGAGGAGGATGGGAATTTAATCCAAGACCATAAATTTGAGGTTGTGAAGGATAAGACAATTAAAGAGGTTGATTGATTGGAGGAAGAGAAGATAGAGCTATAATAGGTCATGACTCCAGTCATCGAGTATACCAAGCTCTGGCTCAAGCATAAGATGTTGAAATTGGAAAGTGAGGGTGTGCAATGTACCTATGATCTCATGAGAGACTTGGAGTCTCACTCTGCATTGAAGGAGTCACCTTAACAGGATCCTAAGAGAAAAACCAAGGCCATCTCTCCTTTTAAAATCAAGATTAAGGATTTTCATACAAAGGAGGTAGGAGAGGTAGAAAAACAAAGAAGGCCTATGGCCAAGAAGAGGAAGCATGTCCCTGAAAGAAATAAGGCCGAGGGAGGTGAACAATGGAAAGAAGAGATCAGTGTTCCCTCATCGAAGAGAATGCTACTTGTGAGGTTATCAAAAAAGGAGGCTTCTAAGGCAGATGGAAATGTTGACACACCTATGATAGAAATAGAGAGTTCATGGGGAATGGCACAATTATACACTAGGAGGTCAGGGAATCCTTCTCCCAAGGATGCTACACTGAAAACAAGTTTTCCCATGACTTCTCTTGCCACTGAGTATGAGGACATCCCTCCTCTCCATGAGACTGGAAATATGCAAGATGAACCAAAAAATATTGAGGATCTTAAGGACCTTGATGAGGAAGAATTCGAGGAAGGTGATCTCTACAATGCTAAGGTGGAGATAGATAAGGTTGCGTAGTCTCCCATTGTAGTTGGTGGGGATTCACCTGTAGGAGGTGAGGGGGAAAGACCTTCTCTTGAGAATCCTAAGAAGGAAGTTCCAGCTAGGACTCCTTCACCAGTCTAGGAGAAGGATGAGCATAATACAAATACGGATGATTCAGGTGGGAGGATTCCCGAGGTGCCTAGCATGGCAAAGAGTGCACCCAATGTTCAATAGGAACAATATGGATGGGATAAAGTACATTCAAAATTCATTGTTCTAGGCTGGTTAGATAAAGAATTGAAGAATAAATAGATTGTAGTGGATGATACTCCCAATTGGGATGAACTCTTACAAAATGTTGGAAAGGGAAAGACAAAGAAGAAAGCCAAAGTCATTTCCAAGATTGAGAGGGATGATTCAAATAATAGAGTGGTCCACATTGCTACCCCTACTCCAAAAATAATAGAGATGATTTGATAGGGAATGATTATAGTGTACAAACTATTAACCTAGGACATGATTCCATGGAACAAGATATTGAAGAATATGAAGCCTCTAGTGTTGTAATGCTTGGTAGATTGAGGAAAGAGGTACAAGATAAGGCAAAATTGGAAAAGGGAAATGATAAATTGAATAAGTATTTGCAAGAGTTGATGAAACCCTTGCAATCCATTAGTACTTGCTCATCTGTTGCAGGTTTATTACCCCAAGAAACCATATAAGAACTGGAAAGAATGGAGATCACCACACATGCTATAGTTGGTTGGTTGCAGGGAGTGAAAGAAAAGGGAGATAATACTATCAAGGATATACTTTCATCTGGAGGAGATGCAATGAGGTCATTGGATTGGCCAAAAGGTGTGTTGGCCCAAGATAAGGAGGATATAGATCTCCTGTTGCAAAAGAGAAAGACTATCATGGAGCACACTAAGGATCAATTGGTAAGGGATGGAATTCTTGCTTCCTCAATAATTGCATAGCCTTGGGAATGGATTGAAATTCTATAGATGAGGAAAAAGGCCTTGAATAAGATATATAAGTAGGGAAGGTCGATTGAGGACACTTTGATTGATATCTACAATAAGTGTATCTCTTTCTTTGAAGTGATGAAAAGGAGAACGGAATTTTCTTAGAAGCATCTTAACTTGGAGTAGTTAATAAAGTGGTGGCGAGATGTCTATTCTCCAATCAATGAAGGCCCTATTATCGAACACCAGCTAGATGATGCTGTAACATACATTGAAGTCATTGATAGGTATCAAATAAATAAGGTGAATTGGGATAATATAGTGAATCGGTCAAGGGATGATATCAAGTGCCTTGAGAGAAGAGTTAGGGTTTTTCCTTTGCCACATATTGTTGACTTGGATAGGGTATTGTTGTTGGTGCATGATAAGGTGGAGCGTGCTAAAGACAAAGGGGGGAAGTAGTTAATGCAATGCTACATCAAAATTTGTGCTTCCCCATTATTTTCTCCTCTTCCTTTGCATGCATTGGGTAAAGTTTTTTTGGAGACCTTAGGGCCGACTTGGATGAACTTGGAACAAATTTCACATTTCATATTATTTTGAATATCTTTTGGCTGACCTGTTGTGTGGTGTTTATCATTGTAAACCCTAATTGGGCTGACATATTCTGGGGGGTTGTGTATAAGTTTGGAATTATGCCTCATTTGCAAGGGGTAGAAGTTAGACAAATTTCACATTACAGCAAATTGTAGGAAGCTAGAATTAGAGTTAGAGTTATTTTATCTTTTCAAGCAAGCTTTTCAAGCAAGTGTTGTAATAGAAGACTGGAATTGTTGCCACTTTGGATAATTTAATATAAGGAAAGACATTGTGATTTGGTGCGTTTATTGTGTTGATTTTTATCTGGAATGGTTCTTGATGTTCTAACTTTAAAATTGCTTAAGTTTAGTTGATTTTAGATGGTTTGATGATGTTTAGAGTTTTATGCTTGAAGTGTTTGTAGTAATTGCTAGTCCATAATTTTTGTAGTTAGCTGATTGTTAGTTTCCTTGAAAAGTTAGCCTGGACTTAAAACTTTGCTTTTTTCAATTATGAATGTTTGTTCATTTCAATTGCAATAGGGTTGTCTTGAATGAATATGCATGATTTGAAAATATTGAACACCTTAGAAGATTGCACTATTTTTGTAAGATTGCAGATTTATCTGGGTTAAACAAGAGTTAGTTTATGAGGGAATGGTCCATTTCGAGCATCTTATCATTTGCATTATTAATTCTAGGGTTAGAATTAGTCTTAAAATTGCCTCTGAAACACTTATCTTTTGTTATTTCTTTTATTATCTAGGTTAGTTTTAGGTTTTGAAGTATCAATATATTGCTAGATCTGATAAATCTGAGTCCAATATTTGCTTGTAGTAAGGTCCCTTTATGATTACCAACATTTTCACATTATCTTTGAGTTGTTTTATTTGCATTGTCAAGACTTGACATTAGAAACCTTGGGGTTATCTCTTTTCCCATAGAGATTTACCTTTCAAGAGAGATAGGATATCATATTCTGTTTGAGTTGTTGTGCAAAAAAACACCATCAACACCATGCAACCATTTATAGTTGAGTTTTACTTGTGATTTAATTCCTATTTTAAAATAGAAAATCTCTAAGTAGATCAACATCTACTCTGTACTTACCATCAATTTAAACTCTCCTACCATAATTACCTGCTCGCCCATGGGAAATATCTCATTTTTGTTTCTCCTTATCAAAAAACTATAGGGATTGATCAGGATCCGATCTCAAGATATCAGTTTGTACACTGCCATGCTTTATTACCACCCATTTCACATGTATCAATGGCTGACAGAATTGACAGCTGAGATTTCAAGCATGCACTTTAAAGAACAAAGCTAAAAATAGCACAATTTATAAATAGTATCACTTCAGCCAAATTAGGAAGCATTCCATCTTCATTAGAAACCAGTCAAGCCCTTTTAGAAAGACCACATGCCATTAAATTGCTTTCCCATTAAAAGATACAGAACACAGGTAGGTCCCACATGGAATGGTGAGGAGTGGCTAAGATCTATCCATGTCACTAGTCACCGACTATCGAAATCAATCCCTAGAAAACAAAACTCCATCCTCAAAGCTCATCGGTCCTTATGAACCAAAAAGTGTCACATCGCCCATTAGCCTGAAATATTATCCCTTCATACAACTTCAAATGTAATAGGGGCACAAGGAAAAACCCAGCTGAGAACACATGTTGCAGTGTATATCATTGATCACTCCTTGAATAACATCTACCATCCTATGAAAGCTAAAATCCACCTCTAAAAATCACCACGTGGCCATCCCTAGTAGCTTGTGCCTTTAAAATAATATGAAATAAAATAAGACAGGATCGCAAGGAGCGGCATAGATATGGCCACATCTTCAATCCATGAACCATTGATCCTCCTTGAAGTGTGTTAGTCAACCTTATCAAGGGGACTGCGTCCACCATTGTACGTGACACATGGCTAGACCGTATGAATAAAATAAGAAGCAATAAACCAACATGGGCACATGGGGAATGTATGAGATTGATTTCATTGATTAGATGGCCCATACAAAGCTTTATTCTACACATTCCACAAGATTTATTCATAAAAAGGGGACATGACTAGGTGAACGGGGCAATGACTCATAACAAAGGCTAAGGATTTAAAGTTTCTTTAGGATTAAGCCTTCGACTATTAATATCGGGGGAGACATAAGGTGACTACCAACCTAAAATAGGGGTCGGTAAAACAATGAATGTGATGCAACAAGTGACAACTTAAGTGACCAGGAACTAGAAAGACAGTTTAATGTAAAATTAAAATGACCAAGAATTTTAGGCTTGATTTTGGAAGTTTTATAAATATAAAACCTTGTCGCAGTGATGGGAACATGACCCTAAATTAGGCATAAAGGACCAAACCAGACCTTTCACAATTTTATCTGATAGATCCAAGAAATTGTTTAGGGGTTCCATCAGTGGCTATTGTTGGGGACACATCCCTCTTGTAGGCATGGTGAGATTCAAGAATCAATGGGTGAAGAAAACCATACATGAAAGGAAAAAAGAGAACAAACAAGAAACAAAACAAAAAGAAATAAAATGTTTACAAAATCATACCGAGGCCCAAAAGGCCAAAAATAGGAGATCCAATCTCCACCTTGCCATAAACCTTCTTGTGAGATGTATATTTTACTATGCATCCTTCATATAATCTAGGCTTCATCTCTCTATTAGTGGTACTAGGCCACTAAAACTTAGGGCCCATTCTCGCCCCTATCAAAAACCAACCTATTGAAGGAACTGATTTCCTTCAATCCATATGTACCTTTTTCATACCATCACAACAAGTAAAACCCTCCTCTTATAGGTAAAAATTGTCACCACTGAAACTTATCTGATTATCAACACTATTACTAACATCTCTCAAAACCTTTCTAAGCATACCACTACCAGTATAATCTTTTTCATTATTCATTGTATAATCAGTTGTAAAATGAAAACTTTCATCACTACATGACACATATGTGTTATATTTATCGTATGAAAAATGTTTGTATTGAAAATGTTATTTATTTCTATTCATCTCATTGTCATGCTTCATAAAAAATCCTTCCAACTGAATTTGAAACTGAAAATATTCAAACTCCTCCAAGTATTTAGCATCATGACACTCAAAATTATCAACAACATCTGTATCAAATGTAAAACAGTCATATGAAATTCTCTCAAGGAGTTCATCAATGTGCTCCTTTGTTTTTTCAAGACCACTTTCTAACCATGTGTGAAATACATCACTTGAGCTATCAACAAAGAGTGGATTATCCCTGTACCAATAAGGATCACCATTTTTATCAATTGATGAAGTTGGAGGCTCATCAAACAATGTATTTTCTATTATATATATTTTTGACATAAGAACCTTAGTAGGAGGTTCCAAATCCTTCAAATCATCATTACATTTGGAATTATTGTAATCAATATCCTCTTCATTGGCATAATCACAATCAGTCTTGAGCTCATAGAAACCTAAGATAACATGGTCAAAAGGGTTTTCCAACTCCATAGCGCTATCAACCAAAACTGGTAGCATCCTATTACTCATATTCTCATCATCATTTTTCTCATTTGCAATAAATTATTCTATCTCTTCCTCATGAATACAATTACAATCAATAGAGAATTGACCATACTTAGAGCCATCATCGCTACTACAACAAGAAAACTCATTAATATTTCAAGTATGTTCAAAAATTTTAGACTGAATGCTTAGTCGTATGTCATCCATAGGACTGGCAGTATTAGAATCTTCAAAAAAATTAGAACTACACATTTCACTAGTTTCACTGAGACATGTATTCTCAACCTCTAATTTGCTCTCTTCTTCTTCATGTGATGTCTCATTACTTGACTCATATGGGGCAGAAAAATAATTATCATGATGGGTTAAAAACATGATAGCTCGTTGATAGTCATCTCTAATATTTTTTAAAAGAGAAAATTATTCACACACTTGGTCAAGCCTAATAGGATTCAACTCCTTTGGTAAAGCACTCAAACTTGGTTCATAAGATTCATAAAATGAATCAATATAGACTGAATTTTTCAAGTCTATGACATTCAATAATTTCAGCCAGAGTATCCATAAATTTTTCATAGAGATCATATGATGACTCTCGTTTGTGTTTCCTTATGCAAGAGAGAGATTGAGAAGATATCGTATGATCACAAATGCATACAACTTCTTGACAATGTGTTTAGATTTCTCTATATGGTCAACAGTATGGGGTGATGTGTAAGCTGAAACAGTAGTGGTCTAAGTATTCTGACCTTGATTTTGAATTTATATCTTACACCTTTCATCAACATTTGGTGTCTCAAGGAAGCAAACATTTGTAGATAAAAAATTCCTCGGTATTCCATATTTTTGGTTTTTTTCAATATTTATAGCTATCTCACATGCCTGATGCTAAGTTTCAGGATCCTTTTCTCTCAATAGATAGCTCATCTTTCTATCAAAATATCCTAAATAAAAAACCAAACATACTTCATCACTTAATCTCATTAAAATCAAGAATATCCCTCAATGTTCTAGAAAATCTTAGATTGAATGTTGGAACTAGATCATCCTTCTCCTTTTCAATGTTCATGAATTTATTGAGAAAAGAACTAGCACTGACCCTTTCACCAAATTTCTCTATGAATACTACTTTGAACTCCTCCAAATAGTAGATAAATCATGCTAGTAAATCAGAGAACGAATCTCTTGAAACTCCTTTTTTGAGACTGCACAAACAACCTCATGATCTACCTCAAAATCATCCATTAAATTATTGAACTCCTGCAAATGATTACCTACTGATTCACACTTTGTACCATTGAATTTTGTTAGCTTATCTCTGATATCAGATGGAATAATATTTGGGTAACCATTAATATCAATGAAATTTATTTCCATGTGTACCTTTTAATGTTGAAACTTCTTTTATTATATGGAAAGGGTTGTACACTAGGATGCATGTGTTGATGATACATTTTCATAAACTCTTTCCTATCAACCTTGCGATTACAAAGGGTAACTCAGACTTCTATTACAACATGACCTTAAGCCTTCACAATGCATTAGTCTATCTCAACTTGCTTAGGACCTTCTAAATCAGTTTCTTCAAAAATAATACATACTTCACTTCATGATAAAGGTTAGAAAATAATAATACAGAAGTATGTAAACCATTTTCCACTATTCCCTTTTCTTTAGTGCTTATCTTCACTGAATAGGGATTAAAAAAAATTCAAGACTTTTTTAAAAATGGTTTTCATATATAGATTTATGTCTTTTTTAAAAACCAAAATATGGAGAATACCTAGATATCTTGCAGCTACTTTAGATTCTTCTACCTCACTGAAAGTCTTCATATATTTGAAATATCTTCACATTTTCATCAGGTTCTTGAGACAAATTCTCCACCTCTCTTCATAGATGATTGAACTTCAAGCATTATGAACTTCCTCTAAGTATGAATTTATTTCTTGGTTTTCCTCTACAAAAAATTCACACAAATTTTTTGAACTTATGCTAGAAAAAACTCACTTCAAGGTTTACAATTTTAATATCTAAGCAAGTTGTTAAAAGTCACCAGACTCCTGAATCTATGATTCACAGTTTGCAACAAGAGAATTCAAAGTTGTCCCCAACAGAGTCACCATTTTTGTTGGTGATTTTTCCAAGAGAACCTAACAATTCTCTTAAAATTTTCCAGCTCTTATAATGATTAAATTGTAAGGTTAGTGGTCAAAACAATGAGCTTAGGATTTTATGATCCTTACTCCTTCAATTTTGGCTCTATTAAACTGGGGAGGGTAATCCCAAATTACATCATCATAAGATATATCAAATTAATAACTGAGTAGTTGAGTGCAAATAAAGCCATCCCACTGAAGATTTGGCATATCTTCTAAGTGAATAAATTTTCATTACTATGAATCATAGTATTTCCATCCCACACACAATTCATCAAACAAGGATCTTAAATTAGTGTTGTTCTTATTTTAAGTTCTAGGCTAGGTGTGCTACTTTCTCACTCTTCATGCTAGATTTATGTGATAAATCAGCTAGTGCCTAAACAATTGGAGCAACATATGCATGTATGCAAATATCTATAATATACAAACTACTCAATTCTACAAGTAGATGAACTGCCCTCATACTGTTGTGAAGGCTATGAAAACTCAAAAATTCCTAAAAGAAACATTCACCAATTATCAATCCTAAGCCATTTCATGCAAAATTTATACCCTCTTCAAGAATTTTAATAAACTCCTTGAGTTAAAGTTGAGAATAGGATAACACATTCAAACATAACCATTTGAAGATAAATGACAACACCATTAGCATTTTCATTCATAATTTGTAAGAAATATAGATAGGAGAGTGTTTGCTTCGAGACAAAGATTTGTTTCTACAATAGTAGTTTATATATAACTAATTTAAGACTATTACATATAGAACATCATTCCCCAAGACCATTTACTAGCCTATTTACCCCTATCCTATTCAAAATTCCTTTTCTGAGATAAGCATTCACCTGAAACCCTATTGAAACTCAAAAGTTTTACCATTGTAATAAGCCCAAAAATCCCTTTTATAGAACAAGGGAGCGGCAAGCATCAAAATCAATTACATTTATATTTCATTTTAAGATCATCTGCACCAAATTTTGAGACATTCCTAGTCGGTTACATGCATGATTGAGGAAAATGGTAGAGTAAAAGACATCATTCCACATCCCTCACATGTAGACCCACCAGCTCTTGAAGAAGTAGAGTTGGTTGTAGCAACAACATCCTCGTCCTTTTCAACCAAAGAATATTCTCCACTTGCAATGACAACAAAAACATGTGCATAACCTAGCGCTAGTAAGTCTGGCACCTCTCATATACACCAACCCAAAAAATTTCCACATCAGCACTAGAAAAAATAAATCACATGAATGTTGAATAGGAAAATCTTCACAAAAGGGCTACGGTGTCATCGAAAAAAAAATGGGACACAGTCATCAGTCTAAGTCATTAACCTCAGAGGATACTAGCCCATACCTTGCTCATGGTGGAGTTGGAGGAACCATCACCACCACCTCATCAAAATCATTAGATAGTACTAGAGAGAGGGGATAATAACCACCCTTTGAGTTAGTGTCACCCTCATTGTCTGAAGGGTTATCAAAAAATTCACTGGAATAACTGAGCCTCCCCAAATGAGCCTTACAATACTTGCACCTTTTCTTTGTCTTCTTCTCATATCCCCCTAGCTCCTTGCCTTTGAACTTGAGTGATTCTTCTGAAACTGTTTGGTTCCTTAGGCGATAACTGCTCCTAACACCACACTTAAATTTTTATGTCCTCTTCTATCCTTTGGTGTATCAAAAGCTACCTGCATATCAATTTCATCCACCTGAATATCTTCTTAAACTCAAGCAAACTTAGTCTCCATGACCTCTGAACTGGCCTAACAGACTCCCCAGGCTTATTCATCCTCTCAAAAGATATCTACCAATTTTATTTTCGGACTCAAACTCAATGGAACTTCTGAATGAGAAATATTGCAATTGGTCCCACTTATAACAAGCCATGCAAGTGTGCCAAACATTAATTCTTCAAATATTTTGTGTGCGCGGGCTGGCAATAGTCTAGCTTGATACCTTTAATCTTGGTCATTGATCATGATTTAAATGATGCATCAATGGGTAGACTACCATGTAACCATTTATAATTGAGTTTTACTTGTGCTTTAATGCCTCTTTTAAAACATAAAAGATTTGAGTAGACAAACATATACTTTGTACTTAGCATCAATTAAAACCCTCCTACCATAATTACTTTCTCGTCCATGGGAAATATATCATTTGTGTTTCTCCTTGTCAAAAAGCAACAGGGATCGATCTAGATCCAATCTCAATATATCTGTTTGTACACTTCCATGCTTTATTACCACCCATTTCACACATATCAATGGCGAATAATATTGACAGTTAAGATTTCAAGCATTTGCTTTAAAGAATAAACCTAAAAATAGTGCAGTTTATAAATAGTATCACTTTGGCCAAATTTGGAAGCATTCCATATTCATTAGAAACCAGTCAAGCCCTTTTAGAAATTCCACATGGAATATGCCTGCTTTCCTGTTAAAAGATACAAAACATAAGCAAGGCCCACACAAGATGGAGGGGAGTGGCTAAGATTCAGCCATGTCACCAGTCATCAACCGTCAAAATCAATCCCCAAAAAAAAAACTCCATCCTCAAAGTTCATCCGTCTTACGAACCGATAGGTGTCACATTGCTTGCTAGCCTGAAAGATTATCCCTTCATACAACTACAAATGAACGGGGCCACAGGGAAAAACCCAGTTGAGAACACGTGTTGCACTGTATACTATTGATCACTCCTTGAACAACATCTACCACCCTGTGAAAGGACAAATCCACTTTTAAAAAGCACCACATGGCCGTCGCTCGCTAGCCCATGCCTTTAAAATAATATGAAATAAAACAAGACAGGATCATGGGGAGTGGCACAAATATGGCCACGTCTTCAGTCCATCATTTTTCAATCCTCCTTAAAGTGCACCAGTCAACCTTATCAAGGGGATAGGGTCCACGATTATACCTAAAACGTGGCCAAATATTGCCAACCAATATGAATAAAATAAGAAGCAATAAACCAACATGGGCACATGGGGAATGACTAAGATTGATTTCATCAATTAGACAACCCATACAAAGCTTTATTCTGCACATGCCACAAAAGTTATTCACAAAAAGGGGACATAACTAGGTGAACGAGGCAATGAACCATAACAAAGGCTAAGTATTTAAAATTTATTTCGGATTAAGACTTCAACTATTATTATTGAGGAATACATAAGGTGACCGTCAACCTAAAAATAGGGGTCAGTAAAACAATGAATGTGATGGAACAAGTGACAACTTAAGTGACTAGGAACGAGAAAGATAGGTCAATGTAAAATTAAAATGACCAAGGGTTTTATGCTAGATTTTGAAATTTTGATAAATATAAAGCCTTGTCACAATGATGGGAACATGACCCTAAATCAAGCAAAAAGGACCAAACCAAACCTTTCACAATTTTATATGATAGAACCAAGAAATTTTATAAAGGTTCCATCAATGTCTCAATGATCACACAAGGTCACAGTGAAAATGGTCCACTAGACTCAACCTGCATGTTGAAGAGATATGATCAAACATCTTAGCATCAATGTTAAGTCACTCCGACAAGGTTCTTGCATCCTTTTACTAGAATGTCAAGGATACATCTTTCAAAGTCTTTTTGATCATGCCATATCTTGTCAACAGTCTTTCATCAAAAATTTCTACAAGAAATTTGAAAAACTCATGCCAATGCAACCATCTCTCACTGAAATTGTTTAGACAACTTATCATGGTATCAAGGAGACTTTAGGATAACTCCCTTTGACACCAGCCTGTCTCATTGATAAGATAGTTTTGTGGATAGAAAAAAGTTGTTAGCGCCAAACCGTGATTTTTTCCAATGTATCAAGGAAACAAAGAACCAAGTCCCACCAATAAGAGAAAGTCAGGTCGACAAGAGAACTTCAAAGGAATATGACAAGCCAATAATTTGAGACACAAATCCCAACATTTTCCCACTTGACGAAGAACTTATTTGATTCTACCAATCACAAATCAAAGTCCCTATCTCAAGAAATATGCAACATTCTATAATGTCCACAATCTCAGTCAATTGTTCCAGCCATCTTCCAAAGGAAAAAAACATGCCATGGTGTATATGTACCAGTTTGAGAGAAAACCATCTCCAGGCCCAGCTTATAACAATGATTACTTTCCACCACTCCACTATGTTCATAAATTGTACACAAGCACCAACTAGAACACAATCGTGAAGCCATTCTCCAGAAACAATAAAGAACATCAATTTGAAAAACAACTAGAAAACTGACTACTCCTATCCAACTGATCAACCCACACGATTGAAAATAGCCCCATAATATGTGTTATCCATAAAGTATCACATATCTTCAAGGTATTATCATTAATAAATTCATGCCATATTCATAGCCAACCCATCAAGTATAAAAGAAAGCTCCATGTGCCAACCAGTCAAAGAAGACAAATTTCAACTAGAAGCTCCCATTGCATGGGTAATATAAAATATGAAAGATCAAAGGCATATCAAGTCTACCAATGATAGCACATAGAAAGAGTAACCATGTAGTACAAGGGAAACATCCACAAAGATCTACAAAACCTACAACTAACTACTACAAGAAACATACCTCTCAACAGTCTTCCATAGCTCTCCCATGTTCTCCATATTTGATAGAAGAAAGAGACACAAGAATCTCCATTTCATTACCCTAGTGACAAAATATGACCAAAAGCTTGTGATCATCATGGATCCACATACAAATCTCACATATAAAGTCATATGAGTTCGAACATACATGAAGAAGAACTAAACTAAAAATAAAAAAAACTACAAATCGTAAACATGTAGCATCCTCCTACATACACCTCTACATTCCAACTGTGTCAAGTAAGATCTCCTCCACAGCCCCAAGAAAAAAGATATAACAATATCCAAACCCATTCAACCTCAAGAGATCAAAAATAACATATAGATGTAAGTCTCTCAAAGAAGATCAAACTACTTCATTTTCCATCTAAAGAAAACACACCTATAAAGCATCTCCTTATTGTTCTTATCAACTCAAATTCACAAGGAGACAAAAATATTGTCCATCTTCCACTATGAACCCTCCAGAGCCATTAAACAAAAATTGAAGGTCCATATCATGAAAGAAAGCATAAAAGACATCTGAAAGATACAATGGGAAAATACCTCTCAAATAGACTTCAATGTTGAGTAGACCAAGGGTGGGAAATGAGAATGCTCATCCAAGATACAAGCCACCATGACTCATCCAAGAGAAATATCCTTATTGGTCTCTATTGAACTCATTTCCAACCGAGGTGTACGCTCCTCAAAATTTTTTCTAAAATATTCATCAGGAGTAACCATCGAAAACACCTTTCTCAACTCAAGAGAATTCCAGCCTCGCCTTGTTCTCCATGTATCACACCTGACTCGCATGATCACATCGACAAGAGTTCAATCATCAGAGTGTCAAAGAGACTCTTGACCATCTCCCTCTGAGCACCCAATGCCACATCACCAAGGTCTTGTAGCTCACTATACCACTGGTTCATTGAAGAGACCTGCATGTCAAAGAGACTTTCACCAATGTCTTGACGACACCCTGAAGTCACACTAACATTGAGTCCCTAACTTACACCTGCATGTCGAAGAGGCTTTTCACCAACTTGCGGTGACCTCCTAAAGTCTCATTGAAAGGAACAAAATAGTCTTCAATCGACATGTCTAAGAGGCATCTCACAATTTCTCGGTGATCGCACAAGGTGATAGTGGAAAGGTTCTTGTAGAATCAACCTACATATCAAAGAGACATGATCCAATGTTCCATTGACAATGTTAAGTCACTTTGACAAGGTCCTTGTATCTTTATACTAGAATTTCGATGAAACATATTCTAAATTTTTTTTCGATGATGCCATGAATAATGAACACTCTTTTTCCAAAATTTCTAAGAGACATTCAAAAACCCCATGCTAATGCAACCATCTCTCACCGGCATTGTTCAGACAACTTATCGTGGCATTGGGGAAAATTTAGAAAAAATCCTTTGACACCAACCTATCTCATCAATAAGAGAATTTTGTGAATAGAACAAAGTTGTTAGCAAAAAACCATGAAGGTTTCTGGAGTATTGAGGGAACAAAGAACCAAGTCCCACTGATAAGAGGATGTCAGGCTAGCAAGAGAACTTCAAACGAATATGACAAGCCAATAATTTGAGACATAAATACCAACATGCTCCCACTTGATGAGGAAATTATTGGATTCTACCAATCAAAGATCAAAGTCCCTATCTCAATACATATTCAACAATATTTTGTAATGTCCACCATCTTAGGCAACTTCTCTAGCCATCCTCCAAAGAAAAGAAACATGCCATGGTGTATATGCACTAGTCTAAGAGAAAGTCATTTCTAGACCCAACTTATAGTAATGATTACTTTCCACGACCCCAATCTTCTCATAGATTTTATAGAAACACCAACTTCAAAGCCCCAACCATAGGACAATTGTGAAGCGATTCTCCATAAACAAGATATAACACCAGCTAGAACAATAACAAAAAATATGGATGCTCCCATCAAACTGATGAACTAGCACTACTAAAAATAGCACCCACAACATGTGGTATCC
The DNA here is from genome assembly GCA_007115665.2 of Sequoiadendron giganteum. Taxonomy (NCBI): domain Eukaryota; kingdom Viridiplantae; phylum Streptophyta; class Pinopsida; order Cupressales; family Cupressaceae; genus Sequoiadendron; species Sequoiadendron giganteum. The sequence goes on along the minus strand of CM021102.1, from coordinate 750,348,180 downwards.
ATCAAATCTCACATACCTTCAAGGTATTCTCATTAGTAAACTCATGCCATCTTCATAGCCAATCGAACAACTATAAAAGAAAGCTCCATGTGCCAACCATTCGAAGAAGACAAAGCACAACTAGAAGCTCCCATTGCATGGGTAATGCCAAATCTGAAAGATCAAAGGAATAGAAAGTCTACCAATAATATCACATAGAAATTGTAGCCATTTAGTACCAAGGAAACATCCACAAAGATCTACAAAACCTGCAACCAACTACTATGAGAAACATCTCTCTCAATAGTCTTCCAGAGTTATCCCATGTTCTCCATATCTAACAGAAGAAAGAGACACAAGAACCTCCATGTCATTACCCCAGTGAAAAAAAATGACCACAAACTAGTGATCATCATGGCTCCACTTAAAAATCTCACATCTAAATTCATATGAGTTCGAAAATACCGGAAGAAGAACTAGACTAAAAAGAAAAAAACTTCAAATCATAAACATGTAGCATCCTCCTACATACACCTCTAAATACCAACTATTTCAAGTAAGATCTCCTTCACAAGCCCAAGAAAAAATATATAACAACATCCAAACCCGTTCAACCTCAAGAGATCAAACACAACATATAGATGTAAGCCTCTCAAAGAAGATCAAACTACTTCATTTTCCATCTAAAGAAAAAAAACCTGTAAAGCATCTCCTAATTGTTTTTATCAAGTCAAATTCACAAGGATACAAAAATATTGTCCATCTTCCACTATGAATCCTCTAGAGCCATTAAACATCAATTCAAAGTCCATATCATGAAAGAAAGCATAAAACACATCGGAAAGATACAATGGGAAAATACCTCTTGGATAGACTTCACTACTGAGTAGACCAAGGGTGGAAATGAGAATGCTCCTCCAAGATATGGAAGCCACCATGACTCATCCAAGAGAAATCTCCTTATTGGTCTATGTTGAACTCACGTCTAACCGAGGTGTAGGCTCCTCAAAATTTCTGCTGAAATATTCATCAGAAGTAACCATCGACAACACCTTTCTCAGCTCAAAATAATTTCAACCTCGCCTTGTTGTCCATGTATCCATGAGCACCTAAAAATGATCATCCCATGCTGAACTCCCAAGCATATGACCAACGCACCCAAAACACAAAGAATCTCTAGACTGTTGTCAAAGCTCCAAACATTTGAACATGAAACTTATCATGACATCATGATCTTACTATCCCCCTTAGGAGATAATATGCTCCAAGTGAAGATAACATGGTTTTAGGAGAAATGAATCATTCCAAAACTCTAAACCAACATCACCTATCAAGCACCACCAACACCTTAGCCAAAGACTCCAAACATCCTCCATGGTTCCAAGATGTTGCACATCCTCAATTTGTGTTCATGCAAATGTGAAATAACTCTTTTGTAGCAAAAAGATCTAAGAATTCCTCCTAGTAACATTTTCAACATTAAAAAATATCATTCACCACCAAGTGATAAATCCACATTCACTAATAAATATCCCACTCAACCATGACACCCGAGCTTTCCAAGCATCATGACCAAACATCTATGTATTTTAAAATTCTCTAGGTCCAATCAACATGTCCATATGACAACAATGCCAAGCAACACCAAGAAGACAACACCATCATTATCAAAAGCTTACACTAAAATCCATATAAAACTATTCATAACATCATGATACACATTCTATAGGTCCCCATAGTCAGCTATTCATGTACTTAATGCATCCTTCTTCTCATCTAGAAGCAACCACACCAATGTACAGGTGACCAGAGACAAGGCGAGCTAACATATCTACACCAACACAAAATCAAACCTCGTGGATATTGACAATCCACTTTCGAGTTTTCCCACAAAAAAAATGTAGGTAAAGACAACCCACAACATTCTCAACCCATAGATTCAATCAATGAAGCATGTGAATCCATCATAACACTAGAAAATACAAAACTAAGATCTCAAGGAGAATAACAACGTAGCAAAATTGACTCAAACACCAGATGAAGTTAAAATTTGATTTTGCAAGTATGTCCACAACAAGAACCATAGTCAAGGGAATCCTTAGGCAGCTCCACAAAATCACAAATTTTGTTTACTGTGTAAAACTTGCAAAATCATATTGTTTATAAAACACCTATGCACACTCATATCCACTACACATTTGGATGACTCAAGAATTTTCACACAACCATCACAATTAACTAAAGCAATAAAATAACATGAATATGCATCACCATAGAATTTTGAGGAAAATCTATAAAACCTTCAAAACCAAAGAACATAAATTTGAGCCATGCAAGTACAAGGTATCCTTAAAAGGAACATGTAGTATAGGAATTCTAGGCCCATTCCAAACCAATTCTAAAACCACCAACATGCACATGCATATGAGAGAGCCAAGATATTCTAAAAAATTCAAACAGTATCAATGGGTTAATTTTCAGGTAAGTTTTAGCGGATTAGATTATATAAACAAAAAAGCCCAAAGAAACTATGAAGCACGAAAAAAGAAAATAACAAGAATGATTATACAAGATATTCGCTGAAGCTTCCATGATTCACCTCCATAGCACCTTCTAGCTTGTAGCGTATGATTGTTGCCCTCAGATTTGTGTGTGTGAGCAAACAAATGTGACCAAGCTCTATGCAAGTTTTGAAAGATTTGAATGAAAAAATACTATACCTATGAAAAGTAATCAAATAAAATGAGCTAAATGTCAAGTAAAATCTAAGCATAAAATGTCTATAATAATGAAGTGGTTCCTAAATTGTGAGAAAAATTGACATTTTATAGAAAATGCAATTTTGGATGGATGGACAAGATTAAAAGTTGACAAAGCCTAAAATCAGTGGACAAGATTTCATGTGACAATCCCTAATTAGGGTTAGGGAAAGATTGTTAAATGAGTGGCCAAGATGTCATTTGATAAAATCAAATCGGCAGTCAAGAATAAATGTGATAATTAGTCAAAAAGATAAAGATTTTCAAAAATCAAGAAGATGAAGATTGCTTGATTTGTAAGATTTGAAAAATCAATAAGATAAGAGTTGAACTAAAAAGCTGATTTTGAAAATCAAGAATTTGCTCAATTACTTGATTTTTGGAAGAATATTACCATTTTGAATTAAATTAATTCAAAATAAAGATTTTATGTGACAATAAATAATATTTCTCAGATTATTTACTAAAATGAAGAGACAGTTAATAAAATGAAATAAAACGAAATCATTTTAAATAATTTCATTCATTTAAAATGAGAGATGTTAAATTAGGTAATTAAATAATTAAACATACTTATTTAATTTAGAGGATTATGACCAATAATTAAATAAATTAATAAATTTATTTAATTGTAAGAATACAATAGACAATTAATGACGTATTGAATAAATAAATATTATTTATTTATTTAATAATCATGAAGAATACAATAGAGATGAATTAATTGAATAATAATAAATTACTTAACTAATAATCAAATGTGGACCAAGGACATAATTAAATGTCATAATTATGTTAGGATGAAAGTGGTAAAATAGAGGATGTAGGCCTAGGTCATTTTTAAGTGTCTACATTTTTCCCCTCTTTTTCATAATGTAGCATGTCGCATTGTGACAAAGAAAATAAGTCAAAAATATGCCCCAGTGCAAAATAAGATGAGGAAGAACGACGAGGAGGGTAACGGTATGCCCCCTCGAGAGGACAGACGGGTTCCAAGAACACGGGTGTGCTCTCGAAATTGATGAGAAGACTATAATATGAAGAGACAAAGAAATGTTAGTGTAAAATATATGGATGATGATATGGATGCAATGCCTATATGAGATGAGCGAGAGAAGATGACAAGATAGAAGGAGATGCCTGTTGGTTCCTAGACCCAATCCTTCAAAACCTTACCATAGGATTTTAATATTTATTGCTCTTAATCATCATTGGGCTGATTATTGTGATGGCCAACAAACACCATGATATGACATTAGTCAAGATGTGCAAGGTTGTACCATCACAAAAGACAAGCATTCACAGACAAAGGTGATCATCACTCATACTAAGAGCACAATTTCCCCAGTTTTTTTGTCATATCAAACCGCAAGTAGAAAAAGAAAACAAGGACAAGCCATGAAACGTCGTTGCTTCTCTAAATCCTATTTCTAGGAAATCCTCAAGAAATTAGAAACATGATTTCCAAAAGCACAAAAATAAAGCCATTATCATGATATGCCATTGTTTTTCTAAATCCCATAGTCAAGACATCGCTAAGAAACTAGTAACATGAGTGTCAAAAGACAAGACAAATATCATGAGACGTCATTGTTTGTCTAAATCTTGTTGTCAAGATCTCGCTAAAAAACTAGTAACATGATGAAAAAGCCAAAGACAAGTGCCAAAGGTTTTCCAAGTGTGTCTAAATGTCAATTGTTTTAATGCCAAGATGACGAGTGTCGAGTATTTCCAAATTCAGGAAGGACACATCCTGAATAATGTCGATGTCAAGAGGATTGATCCCTAAATGCCAAAAGGAATCCTTTGAAATTCCAGGTGATAGTGACAATGCCTAAGAAGGACACATCCTAGGGAATAAATGACAAAGGTTGCTCACAAAAATCACCCATAGATCAAATTCATATCCATCATGGATCCTCTCACATAGACACCCAATATAAACCACACTCTGCTGCAGCACAACCATAAGCATAAATTCACACTCCTTGCATCAAGATCATTTTATGCCAACCAAGAGCCTGAGACCACATCATTACAATATGATCAACTCCAGTTTCTCCATATTCAATGTCTTTCACGGTGCATGTTTTCTCAAAAGAGAAATGAATTTTACTTACCAAAGGATCAATCATCAACCAACTCCTTCAGATCTCCTCAAGCTTTCCATGCTAAGAAATATTTATAGAAGGAATCCACAAAACCGAAACACTAGCTACTCTTGCATGCATCAACATGCAAGCACATGCAAGACACTTGTGATTCCATGCAAGTATAGGCAACACACAAACTTGTACATGCAAGCACAAGCAAATCCTGGAAAAGGGATCTGATGCCACTTGTAAGGGAAATTGGGTTATCTCAAATAGAAACATCTAAGAGTAGCAATGCCTTCAATGATTTTAATTCCTTCAAATTTCCTCAAACACACAACTACTATGCCATAAAGCAGGAATAGGTAGAGTTGATTTCCCACATTAACCCTTCTTAGAAAAGCACATGCAAAATTAACAAAATTCAACACTATGGACATATTCAAATTTGCAAAATTAACCAACATGAAAGAAAAACATAAATGCACACACAAATTTATGTGGGGAAAAACCTTATAGGTAAAATACCCCAAAATCCAAAAGATCAATCCATTGTATTATTTAGCAACAAAAGAGATACAATACAATTCAGGCTTACATCCTTTATATGAGTTTACACATCTTTTCCATCCAGAGAATACAGACAACAGCCATAACTATTCAAAATCCTTGCACATCATATAATGTAGATCCATCTCCTCTAACCAGTTCACTCTCTCCCAACCAACCTCTCAGCCAAGCCAGCCCTTCAACTTCTCAGGTTCACATTCTTTACATCCTTCACAACAACATTGTCATTTTTCCCTTATAATGTTCCAGAACTGTCACAACCAACAAGTTAGTCGAACACTATTTTACACCTCAACATCCATCGAGTCCCACTGATAGATTCTATATAGTTCACTGATTCAGCTACCAACATAATGGGGAGATCACCTTCAGAGTCCTATCGGTGAATCACTATCCTAGCGACAAGTGATTTCACAAATGTAGTGTTCAATTGTTTCATGGGTGAGACAAGCTTTAGTGTCTCACCAAAGACATAAATTCTCACTGATGAGGATCCAATGCTATACATATGGTTGTTGTTCTGACATCTTACAAACTCGCATCGATGATTTCATCTCCCACTGACAAGTCTTTACTGCTATGCAAGTCATTGTTCCATTGGACTCACCAACACTTCATTTATCGGGTGTCAAAGAGACATCAGACAATCTCACACAAAAATCACATTTTTGCATCTACAAGCATCCAGTTTTCCAACCATTCAATCATCAGAGTGTTGCAGAGACACTTGACCATCTCTCCTCGAGCATCTATTGTCACATCGACAAGGTCTTGTACCTCACTATACCGCTAGTCGATTGAAGAGACATGATGTCAAAGAGACTTTCACCAAAGTCTCAGTGAAACCCTAAAGTCACATCGACACTGAGTCCCTAACTTCCACTTATATGTCGAAGAGACTTTTCACCAACTCATGATGACCTCCCAAAGTCTTATTGATAGGAATGCACAAGTCTTCAAAGCTAGTATTTTTAAGAGACATCACACAATGTCTCAACAATCACACAAGATCACAATGACAAGGTTCCACTAGAATCAACTTGCATGTTGAGGAGACATGATCCAACATCCCAATGACAACGTTAAGTCACTCTGACAAGGTCATTGCAGTATTCTACTTGAATGTCGAGGAGACATCTTCTAAAGTCCTACCAATCACGCCATGTATTGTCAACACTCTTTCATCATAATGTCTAAGAGACATTCAAAAACCTCATGTTGATGCAACCATCTCTTGCTGACATTGTTCAGATAGCTTATCATGGTGTTAGGGAGAATTTAGGACAACTCCCTTCAACACCAGCCTGTCTCACCGATAAGAAACTTCTACAGATAGAACAAAGATGTTAGCACCAAACCGTGAAGGTTTTCAGAGTATCGAGGGAATAAAGAACAAAGTCTCGTTGATAAGGGGAAGTCAAAAAAAGAAGAGAATTTCAAAGGAATATGACAAGCCAATAATTTGAGACATAAATCCCTACATAGGTCTTCCCTATGAGAATTGACTCACCCTTTGATTTGATAGTCAATCCAATTTGGGACCCTAGGACACTCTTGAATGATCTAAGGAGAGTAGTGGCATTTCATGCACCTATTATCCCCACAATTCAAGAAGTACAAAAAAATCAACCTTTTAATATGAAACTTGAGGCCTTATGCCTATCCACGATTCAAAGAAGAGTATTGATACATAGAAGCAAGGGTCCATTGTGCATCTCTAATTCAATGTTAGAGGTCATAAGACCATGCACAAAGGGTGATACACCAATCGGTAGGCATAAAATTAAGTGAAAAAATATTGCACGTGCTCATAAGTTATTTTAAAAAGAGGGATCAACTAGGAACATGAGGTGCATAGACATAAGGGACCGATCGAAACATGGGTACCAAAGAATCAAGTTATTTTTAAATGACCAGGAACTGACCATAATAGGTCAATGGTAAATTAGACCAAGAGAGAAAGGATCAAGATGATAGAAAACATGCTAAGAAAGACCAAACCCACATAGAATAAAACACTAAACCCTTGTGATATGTACCCCAACCAGTGGGAAAGAACAAGGAAAATGAGACATCCAAACATCATTTCATGTTAGTATAACATAAAATTTTGAAGGTTCCACCAATCTCTCTGACTGGTGATGCATGCCTCTTGCAAGCATGGCGAGATTTCAAATCTCATTGTTAAGTAGACCAAGCACAAAGAAAATTCAAAACCAAGGACCAACCTAGAAAAGGTGGGAAGACTAGACCAAAGCACACCAAACCTATAGAAATCATGTACAAACATTTACAATGTACATGGAAAAGAACATACTTCAGGAGAAATATGGCTTCAAGAATTGTCCATGTACTGGTAGTTCAATAATTTCACCTATCAAAATTTAGAGAAAGTAGGAGTCCTCACCATGTGTATTCACTGACAAATAAGGGCCCAACCATATATGGTAAAACTTTCCATGCTTTCCTTTATCTTCATCTCTAATATTCTACATCAAAACCATGCTCCCTACTTCAAACTTTCTCATGAAGCTATTTTTTCATACAATTTTTTAACTTGCATTTGTAGTTTTGCATTCTCCTTTTGAGCCTCTCTCCTCATCTCATCCACTTTATATAGGGCTTCAATTATTTGTTTCATCTCATCGCACAAATCACCATTATATTCCTAGATGAACATATCTATTTTCATAAAATTATTTTGAGGCAATCTTGCAACTATACCATAGAACAAATCAAATGGTAAATTTCCAATCGCTTTCTTTAATGTTACCGTATCTTCCCATAATTCCAACTTCAGCTTCAAAACCTAGACTCTCTTGTTCTTTTCAATCACTCTTTTAATGATTTTCATAAGGATTTTGTTGCTTGATTCAGCCTAGCCATTGCCTTGTGGATGATAAGGGGATGAATAAAACATTTGGATTCCATAATTATTGAAAAAAATTGTAAACTCCTCAGATCTAAAACACATGGCATTATCTAAGACAATATTTTTAGGCACCAAATCTAATGATTATGTTCTCCAATAAAAAGTCAGTCACCACTTTGCTAGTTCCTCTTTTTGTAGGTATTTCAACTACCCATTTGGTAAAGTATTTTTTAGCAAATAAAATCCATGAGAGTGCACCATTGGACTTGTCTAATATTTCTTCTATGAAATCAATGCCCCACTATCCAAATGGTTCCTAAACTGAGACACGCCTCAATGACCGATTTCCTAAGAACTTTAGTTTCCCAGAGAACCTCTGCCAGGTATCACATGCTTTCACTAATTTATGTGCATCTTTAAAAACCATAGACCACTAAAAGCTTGTTGTTAGAACTTTT